>OX421885.1:44918692-45601692 GCA_949128085.1 Cetonia aurata | reverse complement strand
GTTTCCGAGATATGAGCGTTTAAAGTTTTGAAATTTTTTTTTAACGCTAGAGCGTTCTGGCATAGCCTATCCGAAGCGTTTTCGCCCGGGGAATCGAATGGCGTCAAGCTTTTGCCGATATCTCTAACCGTTTCCGAGATATTCGCAAAAATGTGCCGAAATTCGTTAAAAATCGCTATTTTTTACCCAAATTCGCTTAGTTTGTGCCCGAAATACCGCTCCGATTTTATTCTAATGTGGCGCAAAACGTTCCCCTGGTCCATCCGAATCGTTTGGAACAAACCGCGACCCCGTAGCTCTAGTCGTTCTCGAGTTATGGTAAGAAAACTAAAAAAGATGGCGATTTTTCGTCATTTCTCCTTATTTCTTCTCTATCTACGATCGCTACCCCGATGTATCATACACCGTCGGACGTACTTTTCGACGGCGATTCCGAATCTGAAGTCGGCCTGCGGCTATCGGTTACGGTTCGGAAGATATCGTCGAATTTCCTTAAATTTCGTCGAGAATTTTGGGAAAATTCAAAAAGAATCGTCTCAAAATTGAAATAACCCCGACGTATTATACATCAGAAGAAGCGCCTTTTCGCGGCGAATCGAACGGCACCGCGCCCGTCCTCCTACCACCAACCGTTCCGGAGATATGGGCGTTTAAAGTTTCGAAAATTAAATCCGCGCTCGGTCACCCCGCGGGGGTCAATTAGACGCGCATTCCAACGGGGAATCGAATGACGTCAAGCTTTTGCCGATATCTCTAACCGTTCTCGAGATATTCGGGTTTAAAGTTTTGAAAAATTAATTTCGCGCTAGAACGCTGCCATATAACCTATCAGAAGCGCCTTCCCACGGGGAGTCCAAATATGTCGAATTCACGTCTCTATCTCTTACCGTTTCCGAGATATGAGCGTTTAAAGTTTTGAAATTTTTTTTTTAACGCTAGAGCGTTCTGGCATAGCCTATCCGAAGCGTTTTCGCCCGGGGAATCGAATGGCGTCAAGCTTTTGCCGATATCTCTAACCGTTTCCGAGATATTCGCAAAAATGTGCCGAAATTCGTTAAAAATCGCTATTTTTTACCCAAATTCGCTTAGTTTGTGCCCGAAATACCGCTCCGATTTTATTCTAATGTGGCGCAAAACGTTCCCCTGGTCCATCCGAATCGTTTGGAACAAACCGCGACCCCGTAGCTCTAGTCGTTCTCGAGTTATGGTAAGAAAACTAAAAAAGATGGCGATTTTTCGTCATTTCTCCTTATTTCTTCTCTATCTACGATCGCTACCCCGATGTATCATACACCGTCGGACGTACTTTTCGACGGCGATTCCGAATCTGAAGTCGGCGTGCGGCTATCGGTTACGGTTCGGAAGATATCGTCGAATTTCCTTAAATTTCGTCGAGAATTTTGGGAAAATTCAAAAAGAATCGTCTCAAAATTGAAATAACCCCGACGTATTATACATCAGAAGAAGCGCCTTTTCGCGGCGAATCGAACGGCACCGCGCCCGTCCTCCTACCACCAACCGTTCCGGAGATATGGGCGTTTAAAGTTTCGAAAATTAAATCCGCGCTCGGTCACCCCGCGGGGGTCAATTAGACGCGCATTCCAACGGGGAATCGAATGACGTCAAGCTTTTGCCGATATCTCTAACCGTTCTCGAGATATTCGGGTTTAAAGTTTTGAAAAATTAATTTCGCGCTAGAACGCTGCCATATAACCTATCAGAAGCGCCTTCCCACGGGGAGTCCAAATATGTCGAATTCACGTCTCTATCTCTTACCGTTTCCGAGATATGAGCGTTTAAAGTTTTGAAATTTTTTTTTTAACGCTAGAGCGTTCTGGCATAGCCTATCCGAAGCGTTTTCGCCCGGGGAATCGAATGGCGTCAAGCTTTTGCCGATATCTCTAACCGTTTCCGAGATATTCGCAAAAATGTGCCGAAATTCGTTAAAAATCGCTATTTTTTACCCAAATTCGCTTAGTTTGTGCCCGAAATACCGCTCCGATTTTATTCTAATGTGGCGCAAAATGTTCCCCTGGTCCATCCGAATCGTTTGGAACAAACCGCGACCCCGTAGCTCTAGTCGTTCTCGAGTTATGGTAAGAAAACTAAAAAAGATGGCGATTTTTCGTCATTTCTCCTTATTTCTTCTCTATCTACGATCGCTACCCCGATGTATCATACACCGTCGGACGTACTTTTCGACGGCGATTCCGAATCTGAAGTCGGCCTGCGGCTATCGGTTACGGTTCGGAAGATATCGTCGAATTTCCTTAAATTTCGTCGAGAATTTTGGGAAAATTCAAAAAGAATCGTCTCAAAATTGAAATAACCCCGACGTATTATACATCAGAAGAAGCGCCTTTTCGCGGCGAATCGAACGGCACCGCGCCCGTCCTCCTACCACCAACCGTTCCGGAGATATGGGCGTTTAAAGTTTCGAAAATTAAATCCGCGCTCGGTCACCCCGTGGGGGTCAATTAGACGCGCATTCCAACGGGGAATCGAATGACGTCAAGCTTTTGCCGATATCTCTAACCGTGCTCGAGATATTCGGGTTTAAAGTTTTGAAAAATTAATTTCGCGCTAGAACGCTGCCATATAACCTATCAGAAGCGCCTTCCCACGGGGAGTCCAAATATGTCGAATTCACGTCTCTATCTCTTACCGTTTCCGAGATATGAGCGTTTAAAGTTTTGAAATTTTTTTTTTAACGCTAGAGCGTTCTGGCATAGCCTATCCGAAGCGTTTTCGCCCGGGGAATCGAATGGCGTCAAGCTTTTGCCGATATCTCTAACCGTTTCCGAGATATTCGCAAAAATGTGCCGAAATTCGTTAAAAATCGCTATTTTTTACCCAAATTCGCTTAGTTTGTGCCCGAAATACCGCTCCGATTTTATTCTAATGTGGCGCAAAATGTTCCCCTGGTCCATCCGAATCGTTTGGAACAAACCGCGACCCCGTAGCTCTAGTCGTTCTCGAGTTATGGTAAGAAAACTAAAAAAGATGGCGATTTTTCGTCATTTCTCCTTATTTCTTCTCTATCTACGATCGCTACCCCGATGTATCATACACCGTCGGACGTACTTTTCGACGGCGATTCCGAATCTGAAGTCGGCCTGCGGCTATCGGTTACGGTTCGGAAGATATCGTCGAATTTCCTTAAATTTCGTCGAGAATTTTGGGAAAATTCAAAAAGAATCGTCTCAAAATTGAAATAACCCCGACGTATTATACATCAGAAGAAGCGCCTTTTCGCGGCGAATCGAACGGCACCGCGCCCGTCCTCCTACCACCAACCGTTCCGGAGATATGGGCGTTTAAAGTTTCGAAAATTAAATCCGCGCTCGGTCACCCCGCGGGGGTCAATTAGACGCGCATTCCAACGGGGAATCGAATGACGTCAAGCTTTTGCCGATATCTCTAACCGTTCTCGAGATATTCGGGTTTAAAGTTTTGAAAAATTAATTTCGCGCTAGAACGCTGCCATATAACCTATCAGAAGCGCCTTCCCACGGGGAGTCCAAATATGTCGAATTCACGTCTCTATCTCTTACCGTTTCCGAGATATGAGCGTTTAAAGTTTTGAAATTTTTTTTTTAACGCTAGAGCGTTCTGGCATAGCCTATCCGAAGCGTTTTCGCCCGGGGAATCGAATGGCGTCAAGCTTTTGCCGATATCTCTAACCGTTTCCGAGATATTCGCAAAAATGTGCCGAAATTCGTTAAAAATCGCTATTTTTTACCCAAATTCGCTTAGTTTGTGCCCGAAATACCGCTCCGATTTTATTCTAATGTGGCGCAAAATGTTCCCCTGGTCCATCCGAATCGTTTGGAACAAACCGCGACCCCGTAGCTCTAGTCGTTCTCGAGTTATGGTAAGAAAACTAAAAAAGATGGCGATTTTTCGTCATTTCTCCTTATTTCTTCTCTATCTACGATCGCTACCCCGATGTATCATACACCGTCGGACGTACTTTTCGACGGCGATTCCGAATCTGAAGTCGGCGTGCGGCTATCGGTTACGGTTCGGAAGATATCGTCGAATTTCCTTAAATTTCGTCGAGAATTTTGGGAAAATTCAAAGAGAATCGTCTCAAAATTGAAATAACCCCGACGTATTATACATCAGAAGAAGCGCCTTTTCGCGGCGAATCGAACGGCACCGCGCCCGTCCTCCTACCACCAACCGTTCCGGAGATATGGGCGTTTAAAGTTTCGAAAATTAAATCCGCGCTCGGTCACCCCGCGGGGGTCAATTAGACGCGCATTCCAACGGGGAATCGAATGACGTCAAGCTTTTGCCGATATCTCTAACCGTTCTCGAGATATTCGGGTTTAAAGTTTTGAAAAATTAATTTCGCGCTAGAACGCTGCCATATAACCTATCAGAAGCGCCTTCCCACGGGGAGTCCAAATATGTCGAATTCACGTCTCTATCTCTTACCGTTTCCGAGATATGAGCGTTTAAAGTTTTGAAATTTTTTTTTTAACGCTAGAGCGTTCTGGCATAGCCTATCCGAAGCGTTTTCGCCCGGGGAATCGAATGGCGTCAAGCTTTTGCCGATATCTCTAACCGTTTCCGAGATATTCGCAAAAATGTGCCGAAATTCGTTAAAAATCGCTATTTTTTACCCAAATTCGCTTAGTTTGTGCCCGAAATACCGCTCCGATTTTATTCTAATGTGGCGCAAAATGTTCCCCTGGTCCATCCGAATCGTTTGGAACAAACCGCGACCCCGTAGCTCTAGTCGTTCTCGAGTTATGGTAAGAAAACTAAAAAAGATGGCGATTTTTCGTCATTTCTCCTTATTTCTTCTCTATCTACGATCGCTACCCCGATGTATCATACACCGTCGGACGTACTTTTCGACGGCGATTCCGAATCTGAAGTCGGCGTGCGGCTATCGGTTACGGTTCGGAAGATATCGTCGAATTTCCTTAAATTTCGTCGAGAATTTTGGGAAAATTCAAAGAGAATCGTCTCAAAATTGAAATAACCCCGACGTATTATACATCAGAAGAAGCGCCTTTTCGCGGCGAATCGAACGGCACCGCGCCCGTCCTCCTACCACCAACCGTTCCGGAGATATGGGCGTTTAAAGTTTCGAAAATTAAATCCGCGCTCGGTCACCCCGCGGGGGTCAATTAGACGCGCATTCCAACGGGGAATCGAATGACGTCAAGCTTTTGCCGATATCTCTAACCGTGCTCGAGATATTCGGGTTTAAAGTTTTGAAAAATTAATTTCGCGCTAGAACGCTGCCATATAACCTATCAGAAGCGCCTTCCCACGGGGAGTCCAAATATGTCGAATTCACGTCTCTATCTCTTACCGTTTCCGAGATATGAGCGTTTAAAGTTTTGAAATTTTTTTTTTAACGCTAGAGCGTTCTGGCATAGCCTATCCGAAGCGTTTTCGCCCGGGGAATCGAATGGCGTCAAGCTTTTGCCGATATCTCTAACCGTTTCCGAGATATTCGCAAAAATGTGCCGAAATTCGTTAAAAATCGCTATTTTTTACCCAAATTCGCTTAGTTTGTGCCCGAAATACCGCTCCGATTTTATTCTAATGTGGCGCAAAATGTTCCCCTGGTCCATCCGAATCGTTTGGAACAAACCGCGACCCCGTAGCTCTAGTCGTTCTCGAGTTATGGTAAGAAAACTAAAAAAGATGGCGATTTTTCGTCATTTCTCCTTATTTCTTCTCTATCTACGATCGCTACCCCGATGTATCATACACCGTCGGACGTACTTTTCGACGGCGATTCCGAATCTGAAGTCGGCGTGCGGCTATCGGTTACGGTTCGGAAGATATCGTCGAATTTCCTTAAATTTCGTCGAGAATTTTGGGAAAATTCAAAAAGAATCGTCTCAAAATTGAAATAACCCCGACGTATTATACATCAGAAGAAGCGCCTTTTCGCGGCGAATCGAACGGCACCGCGCCCGTCCTCCTACCACCAACCGTTCCGGAGATATGGGCGTTTAAAGTTTCGAAAATTAAATCCGCGCTCGGTCACCCCGCGGGGGTCAATTAGACGCGCATTCCAACGGGGAATCGAATGACGTCAAGCTTTTGCCGATATCTCTAACCGTTCTCGAGATATTCGGGTTTAAAGTTTTGAAAAATTAATTTCGCGCTAGAACGCTGCCATATAACCTATCAGAAGCGCCTTCCCACGGGGAGTCCAAATATGTCGAATTCACGTCTCTATCTCTTACCGTTTCCGAGATATGAGCGTTTAAAGTTTTGAAATTTTTTTTTTAACGCTAGAGCGTTCTGGCATAGCCTATCCGAAGCGTTTTCGCCCGGGGAATCGAATGGCGTCAAGCTTTTGCCGATATCTCTAACCGTTTCCGAGATATTCGCAAAAATGTGCCGAAATTCGTTAAAAATCGCTATTTTTTACCCAAATTCGCTTAGTTTGTGCCCGAAATACCGCTCCGATTTTATTCTAATGTGGCGCAAAATGTTCCCCTGGTCCATCCGAATCGTTTGGAACAAACCGCGACCCCGTAGCTCTAGTCGTTCTCGAGTTATGGTAAGAAAACTAAAAAAGATGGCGATTTTTCGTCATTTCTCCTTATTTCTTCTCTATCTACGATCGCTACCCCGATGTATCATACACCGTCGGACGTACTTTTCGACGGCGATTCCGAATCTGAAGTCGGCCTGCGGCTATCGGTTACGGTTCGGAAGATATCGTCGAATTTCCTTAAATTTCGTCGAGAATTTTGGGAAAATTCAAAAAGAATCGTCTCAAAATTGAAATAACCCCGACGTATTATACATCAGAAGAAGCGCCTTTTCGCGGCGAATCGAACGGCACCGCGCCCGTCCTCCTACCACCAACCGTTCCGGAGATATGGGCGTTTAAAGTTTCGAAAATTAAATCCGCGCTCGGTCACCCCGCGGGGGTCAATTAGACGCGCATTCCAACGGGGAATCGAATGACGTCAAGCTTTTGCCGATATCTCTAACCGTTCTCGAGATATTCGGGTTTAAAGTTTTGAAAAATTAATTTCGCGCTAGAACGCTGCCATATAACCTATCAGAAGCGCCTTCCCACGGGGAGTCCAAATATGTCGAATTCACGTCTCTATCTCTTACCGTTTCCGAGATATGAGCGTTTAAAGTTTTGAAATTTTTTTTTTTAACGCTAGAGCGTTCTGGCATAGCCTATCCGAAGCGTTTTCGCCCGGGGAATCGAATGGCGTCAAGCTTTTGCCGATATCTCTAACCGTTTCCGAGATATTCGCAAAAATGTGCCGAAATTCGTTAAAAATCGCTATTTTTTACCCAAATTCGCTTAGTTTGTGCCCGAAATACCGCTCCGATTTTATTCTAATGTGGCGCAAAATGTTCCCCTGGTCCATCCGAATCGTTTGGAACAAACCGCGACCCCGTAGCTCTAGTCGTTCTCGAGTTATGGT
This sequence comes from Cetonia aurata, assembly GCA_949128085.1. Lineage (NCBI taxonomy): Eukaryota > Metazoa > Arthropoda > Insecta > Coleoptera > Scarabaeidae > Cetonia > Cetonia aurata. Next base: position 45,594,259 of record OX421885.1, on the reverse strand, counting down.
AAGAAAACTAAAAAAGATGGCGATTTTTCGTCATTTCTCCTTATTTCTTCTCTATCTACGATCGCTACCCCGATGTATCATACACCGTCGGACGTACTTTTCGACGGCGATTCCGAATCTGAAGTCGGCGTGCGGCTATCGGTTACGGTTCGGAAGATATCGTCGAATTTCCTTAAATTTCGTCGAGAATTTTGGGAAAATTCAAAAAGAATCGTCTCAAAATTGAAATAACCCCGACGTATTATACATCAGAAGAAGCGCCTTTTCGCGGCGAATCGAACGGCACCGCGCCCGTCCTCCTACCACCAACCGTTCCGGAGATATGGGCGTTTAAAGTTTCGAAAATTAAATCCGCGCTCGGTCACCCCGCGGGGGTCAATTAGACGCGCATTCCAACGGGGAATCGAATGACGTCAAGCTTTTGCCGATATCTCTAACCGTGCTCGAGATATTCGGGTTTAAAGTTTTGAAAAATTAATTTCGCGCTAGAACGCTGCCATATAACCTATCAGAAGCGCCTTCCCACGGGGAGTCCAAATATGTCGAATTCACGTCTCTATCTCTTACCGTTTCCGAGATATGAGCGTTTAAAGTTTTGAAATTTTTTTTTTAACGCTAGAGCGTTCTGGCATAGCCTATCCGAAGCGTTTTCGCCCGGGGAATCGAATGGCGTCAAGCTTTTGCCGATATCTCTAACCGTTTCCGAGATATTCGCAAAAATGTGCCGAAATTCGTTAAAAATCGCTATTTTTTACCCAAATTCGCTTAGTTTGTGCCCGAAATACCGCTCCGATTTTATTCTAATGTGGCGCAAAACGTTCCCCTGGTCCATCCGAATCGTTTGGAACAAACCGCGACCCCGTAGCTCTAGTCGTTCTCGAGTTATGGTAAGAAAACTAAAAAAGATGGCGATTTTTCGTCATTTCTCCTTATTTCTTCTCTATCTACGATCGCTACCCCGATGTATCATACACCGTCGGACGTACTTTTCGACGGCGATTCCGAATCTCAAGTCGGCGTGCGGCTATCGGTTACGGTTCGGAAGATATCGTCGAATTTCCTTAAATTTCGTCGAGAATTTTGGGAAAATTCAAAAAGAATCGTCTCAAAATTGAAATAACCCCGACGTATTATACATCAGAAGAAGCGCCTTTTCGCGGCGAATCGAACGGCACCGCGCCCGTCCTCCTACCACCAACCGTTCCGGAGATATGGGCGTTTAAAGTTTCGAAAATTAAATCCGCGCTCGGTCACCCCGTGGGGGTCAATTAGACGCGCATTCCAACGGGGAATCGAATGACGTCAAGCTTTTGCCGATATCTCTAACCGTTCTCGAGATATTCGGGTTTAAAGTTTTGAAAAATTAATTTCGCGCTAGAACGCTGCCATATAACCTATCAGAAGCGCCTTCCCACGGGGAGTCCAAATATGTCGAATTCACGTCTCTATCTCTTACCGTTTCCGAGATATGAGCGTTTAAAGTTTTGAAATTTTTTTTTTAACGCTAGAGCGTTCTGGCATAGCCTATCCGAAGCGTTTTCGCCCGGGGAATCGAATGGCGTCAAGCTTTTGCCGATATCTCTAACCGTTTCCGAGATATTCGCAAAAATGTGCCGAAATTCGTTAAAAATCGCTATTTTTTACCCAAATTCGCTTAGTTTGTGCCCGAAATACCGCTCCGATTTTATTCTAATGTGGCGCAAAATGTTCCCCTGGTCCATCCGAATCGTTTGGAACAAACCGCGACCCCGTAGCTCTAGTCGTTCTCGAGTTATGGTAAGAAAACTAAAAAAGATGGCGATTTTTCGTCATTTCTCCTTATTTCTTCTCTATCTACGATCGCTACCCCGATGTATCATACACCGTCGGACGTACTTTTCGACGGCGATTCCGAATCTGAAGTCGGCGTGCGGCTATCGGTTACGGTTCGGAAGATATCGTCGAATTTCCTTAAATTTCGTCGAGAATTTTGGGAAAATTCAAAAAGAATCGTCTCAAAATTGAAATAACCCCGACGTATTATACATCAGAAGAAGCGCCTTTTCGCGGCGAATCGAACGGCACCGCGCCCGTCCTCCTACCACCAACCGTTCCGGAGATATGGGCGTTTAAAGTTTCGAAAATTAAATCCGCGCTCGGTCACCCCGTGGGGGTCAATTAGACGCGCATTCCAACGGGGAATCGAATGACGTCAAGCTTTTGCCGATATCTCTAACCGTTCTCGAGATATTCGGGTTTAAAGTTTTGAAAAATTAATTTCGCGCTAGAACGCTGCCATATAACCTATCAGAAGCGCCTTCCCACGGGGAGTCCAAATATGTCGAATTCACGTCTCTATCTCTTACCGTTTCCGAGATATGAGCGTTTAAAGTTTTGAAATTTTTTTTTTAACGCTAGAGCGTTCTGGCATAGCCTTTCCGAAGCGTTTTCGCCCGGGGAATCGAATGGCGTCAAGCTTTTGCCGATATCTCTAACCGTTTCCGAGATATTCGCAAAAATGTGCCGAAATTCGTTAAAAATCGCTATTTTTTACCCAAATTCGCTTAGTTTGTGCCCGAAATACCGCTCCGATTTTATTCTAATGTGGCGCAAAATGTTCCCCTGGTCCATCCGAATCGTTTGGAACAAACCGCGACCCCGTAGCTCTAGTCGTTCTCGAGTTATGGTAAGAAAACTAAAAAAGATGGCGATTTTTCGTCATTTCTCCTTATTTCTTCTCTATCTACGATCGCTACCCCGATGTATCATACACCGTCGGACGTACTTTTCGACGGCGATTCCGAATCTGAAGTCGGCGTGCGGCTATCGGTTACGGTTCGGAAGATATCGTCGAATTTCCTTAAATTTCGTCGAGAATTTTGGGAAAATTCAAAAAGAATCGTCTCAAAATTGAAATAACCCCGACGTATTATACATCAGAAGAAGCGCCTTTTCGCGGCGAATCGAACGGCACCGCGCCCGTCCTCCTACCACCAACCGTTCCGGAGATATGGGCGTTTAAAGTTTCGAAAATTAAATCCGCGCTCGGTCACCCCGGGGGTGTCAATTAGACGCGCATTCCAACGGGGAATCGAATGACGTCAAGCTTTTGCCGATATCTCTAACCGTTCTCGAGATATTCGGGTTTAAAGTTTTGAAAAATTAATTTCGCGCTAGAACGCTGCCATCTAACCTATCAGGAGCGCCTTCCCACGGGGAGTCCAAATATGTCGAATTCACGTCTCTATCTCTTACCGTTTCCGAGATATGAGCGTTTAAAGTTTTGAAATTTTTTTTTTAACGCTAGAGCGTTCTGGCATAGCCTATCCGAAGCGTTTTCGCCCGGGGAATCGAATGGCGTCAAGCTTTTGCCGATATCTCTAACCGTTTCCGAGATATTCGCAAAAATGTGCCGAAATTCGTTAAAAATCGCTATTTTTTACCCAAATTCGCTTAGTTTGTGCCCGAAATACCGCTCCGATTTTATTCTAATGTGGCGCAAAATGTTCCCCTGGTCCATCCGAATCGTTTGGAACAAACCGCGACCCCGTAGCTCTAGTCGTTCTCGAGTTATGGTAAGAAAACTAAAAAAGATGGCGATTTTTCGTCATTTCTCCTTATTTCTTCTCTATCTACGATCGCTACCCCGATGTATCATACACCGTCGGACGTACTTTTCGACGGCGATTCCGAATCTGAAGTCGGCGTGCGGCTATCGGTTACGGTTCGGAAGATATCGTCGAATTTCCTTAAATTTCGTCGAGAATTTTGGGAAAATTCAAAAAGAATCGTCTCAAAATTGAAATAACCCCGACGTATTATACATCAGAAGAAGCGCCTTTTCGCGGCGAATCGAACGGCACCGCGCCCGTCCTCCTACCACCAACCGTTCCGGAGATATGGGCGTTTAAAGTTTCGAAAATTAAATCCGCGCTCGGTCACCCCGCGGGGGTCAATTAGACGCGCATTCCAACGGGGAATCGAATGACGTCAAGCTTTTGCCGATATCTCTAACCGTTCTCGAGATATTCGGGTTTAAAGTTTTGAAAAATTAATTTCGCGCTAGAACGCTGCCATATAACCTATCAGAAGCGCCTTCCCACGGGGAGTCCAAATATGTCGAATTCACGTCTCTATCTCTTACCGTTTCCGAGATATGAGCGTTTAAAGTTTTGAAATTTTTTTTTTAACGCTAGAGCGTTCTGGCATAGCCTATCCGAAGCGTTTTCGCCCGGGGAATCGAATGGCGTCAAGCTTTTGCCGATATCTCTAACCGTTTCCGAGATATTCGCAAAAATGTGCCGAAATTCGTTAAAAATCGCTATTTTTTACCCAAATTCGCTTAGTTTGTGCCCGAAATACCGCTCCGATTTTATTCTAATGTGGCGCAAAATGTTCCCCTGGTCCATCCGAATCGTTTGGAACAAACCGCGACCCCGTAGCTCTAGTCGTTCTCGAGTTATGGTAAGAAAACTAAAAAAGATGGCGATTTTTCGTCATTTCTCCTTATTTCTTCTCTATCTACGATCGCTACCCCGATGTATCATACACCGTCGGACGTACTTTTCGACGGCGATTCCGAATCTGAAGTCGGCGTGCGGCTATCGGTTACGGTTCGGAAGATATCGTCGAATTTCCTTAAATTTCGTCGACAATTTTGGGAAAATTCAAAAAGAATCGTCTCAAAATTGAAATAACCCCGACGTATTATACATCAGAAGAAGCGCCTTTTCGCGGCGAATCGAACGGCACCGCGCCCGTCCTCCTACCACCAACCGTTCCGGAGATATGGGCGTTTAAAGTTTCGAAAATTAAATCCGCGCTCGGTCACCCCGCGGGGGTCAATTAGACGCGCATTCCAACGGGGAATCGAATGACGTCAAGCTTTTGCCGATATCTCTAACCGTTCTCGAGATATTCGGGTTTAAAGTTTTGAAAAATTAATTTCGCGCTAGAACGCTGCCATATAACCTATCAGAAGCGCCTTCCCACGGGGAGTCCAAATATGTCGAATTCACGTCTCTATCTCTTACCGTTTCCGAGATATGAGCGTTTAAAGTTTTGAAATTTTTTTTTTTAACGCTAGAGCGTTCTGGCATAGCCTATCCGAAGCGTTTTCGCCCGGGGAATCGAATGGCGTCAAGCTTTTGCCGATATCTCTAACCGTTTCCGAGATATTCGCAAAAATGTGCCGAAATTCGTTAAAAATCGCTATTTTTTACCCAAATTCGCTTAGTTTGTGCCCGAAATACCGCTCCGATTTTATTCTAATGTGGCGCAAAATGTTCCCCTGGTCCATCCGAATCGTTTGGAACAAACCGCGACCCCGTAGCTCTAGTCGTTCTCGAGTTATGGTAAGAAAACTAAAAAAGATGGCGATTTTTCGTCATTTCTCCTTATTTCTTCTCTATCTACGATCGCTACCCCGATGTATCATACACCGTCGGACGTACTTTTCGACGGCGATTCCGAATCTGAAGTCGGCGTGCGGCTATCGGTTACGGTTCGGAAGATATCGTCGAATTTCCTTAAATTTCGTCGAGAATTTTGGGAAAATTCAAAAAGAATCGTCTCAAAATTGAAATAACCCCGACGTATTATACATCAGAAGAAGCGCCTTTTCGCGGCGAATCGAACGGCACCGCGCCCGTCCTCCTACCACCAACCGTTCCGGAGATATGGGCGTTTAAAGTTTCGAAAATTAAATCCGCGCTCGGTCACCCCGCGGGGGTCAATTAGACGCGCATTCCAACGGGGAATCGAATGACGTCAAGCTTTTGCCGATATCTCTAACCGTTCTCGAGATATTCGGGTTTAAAGTTTTGAAAAATTAATTTCGCGCTAGAACGCTGCCATCTAACCTATCAGGAGCGCCTTCCCACGGGGAGTCCAAATATGTCGAATTCACGTCTCTATCTCTTACCGTTTCCGAGATATGAGCGTTTAAAGTTTTGAAATTTTTTTTTTAACGCTAGAGCGTTCTGGCATAGCCTATCCGAAGCGTTTTCGCCCGGGGAATCGAATGGCGTCAAGCTTTTGCCGATATCTCTAACCGTTTCCGAGATATTCGCAAAAATGTGCCGAAATTCGTTAAAAATCGCTATTTTTTACCCAAATTCGCTTAGTTTGTGCCCGAAATACCGCTCCGATTTTATTCTAATGTGGCGCAAAATGTTCCCCTGGTCCATCCGAATCGTTTGGAACAAACCGCGACCCCGTAGCTCTAGTCGTTCTCGAGTTATGGTAAGAAAACTAAAAAAGATGGCGATTTTTCGTCATTTCTCCTTATTTCTTCTCTATCTACGATCGCTACCCCGATGTATCATACACCGTCGGACGTACTTTTCGACGGCGATTCCGAATCTGAAGTCGGCGTGCGGCTATCGGTTACGGTTCGGAAGATATCGTCGAATTTCCTTAAATTTCGTCGAGAATTTTGGGAAAATTCAAAAAGAATCGTCTCAAAATTGAAATAACCCCGACGTATTATACATCAGAAGAAGCGCCTTTTCGCGGCGAATCGAACGGCACCGCGCCCGTCCTCCTACCACCAACCGTTCCGGAGATATGGGCGTTTAAAGTTTCGAAAATTAAATCCGCGCTCGGTCACCCCGCGGGGGTCAATTAGACGCGCATTCCAACGGGGAATCGAATGACGTCAAGCTTTTGCCGATATCTCTAACCGTTCTCGAGATATTCGGGTTTAAAGTTTTGAAAAATTAATTTCGCGCTAGAACGCTGCCATATAACCTATCAGAAGCGCCTTCCCACGGGGAGTCCAAATATGTCGAATTCACGTCTCTATCTCTTACCGTTTCCGAGATATGAGCGTTTAAAGTTTTGAAATTTTTTTTTTAACGCTAGAGCGTTCTGGCATAGCCTATCCGAAGCGTTTTCGCCCGGGGAATCGAATGGCGTCAAGCTTTTGCCGATATCTCTAACCGTTTCCGAGATATTCGCAAAAATGTGCCGAAATTCGTTAAAAATCGCTATTTTTTACCCAAATTCGCTTAGTTTGTGCCCGAAATACCGCTCCGATTTTATTCTAATGTGGCGCAAAATGTTCCCCTGGTCCATCCGAATCGTTTGGAACAAACCGCGACCCCGTAGCTCTAGTCGTTCTCGAGTTATGGTAAGAAAACTAAAAAAGATGGCGATTTTTCGTCATTTCTCCTTATTTCTTCTCTATCTACGATCGCTACCCCGATGTATCATACACCGTCGGACGTACTTTTCGACGGCGATTCCGAATCTGAAGTCGGCGTGCGGCTATCGGTTACGGTTCGGAAGATATCGTCGAATTTCCTTAAATTTCGTCGAGAATTTTGGGAAAATTCAAAAAGAATCGTCTCAAAATTGAAATAACCCCGACGTATTATACATCAGAAGAAGCGCCTTTTCGCGGCGAATCGAACGGCACCGCGCCCGTCCTCCTACCACCAACCGTTCCGGAGATATGGGCGTTTAAAGTTTCGAAAATTAAATCCGCGCTCGGTCACCCCGCGGGGGTCAATTAGACGCGCATTCCAACGGGGAATCGAATGACGTCAAGCTTTTGCCGATATCTCTAACCGTTCTCGAGATATTCGGGTTTAAAGTTTTGAAAAATTAATTTCGCGCTAGAACGCTGCCATATAACCTATCAGAAGCGCCTTCCCACGGGGAGTCCAAATATGTCGAATTCACGTCTCTATCTCTTACCGTTTCCGAGATATGAGCGTTTAAAGTTTTGAAATTTTTTTTTTAACGCTAGAGCGTTCTGGCATAGCCTATCCGAAGCGTTTTCGCCCGGGGAATCGAATGGCGTCAAGCTTTTGCCGATATCTCTAACCGTTTCCGAGATATTCGCAAAAATGTGCCGAAATTCGTTAAAAATCGCTATTTTTTACCCAAATTCGCTTAGTTTGTGCCCGAAATACCGCTCCGATTTTATTCTAATGTGGCGCAAAATGTTCCCCTGGTCCATCCGAATCGTTTGGAACAAACCGCGACCCCGTAGCTCTAGTCGTTCTCGAGTTATGGTAAGAAAACTAAAAAAGATGGCGATTTTTCGTCATTTCTCCTTATTTCTTCTCTATCTACGATCGCTACCCCGATGTATCATACACCGTCGGACGTACTTTTCGACGGCGATTCCGAATCTGAAGTCGGCGTGCGGCTATCGGTTACGGTTCGGAAGATATCGTCGAATTTCCTTAAATTTCGTCGAGAATTTTGGGAAAATTCAAAAAGAATCGTCTCAAAATTGAAATAACCCCGACGTATTATACATCAGAAGAAGCGCCTTTTCGCGGCGAATCGAACGGCACCGCGCCCGTCCTCCTACCACCAACCGTTCCGGAGATATGGGCGTTTAAAGTTTCGAAAATTAAATCCGCGCTCGGTCACCCCGCGGGGGTCAATTAGACGCGCATTCCAACGGGGAATCGAATGACGTCAAGCTTTTGCCGATATCTCTAACCGTTCTCGAGATATTCGGGTTTAAAGTTTTGAAAAATTAATTTCGCGCTAGAACGCTGCCATATAACCTATCAGAAGCGCCTTCCCACGGGGAGTCCAAATATGTCGAATTCACGTCTCTATCTCTTACCGTTTCCGAGATATGAGCGTTTAAAGTTTTGAAATTTTTTTTTTAACGCTAGAGCGTTCTGGCATAGCCTATCCGAAGCGTTTTCGCCCGGGGAATCGAATGGCGTCAAGCTTTTGCCGATATCTCTAACCGTTTCCGAGATATTCGCAAAAATGTGCCGAAATTCGTTAAAAATCGCTATTTTTTACCCAAATTCGCTTAGTTTGTGCCCGAAATACCGCTCCGATTTTATTCTAATGTGGCGCAAAATGTTCCCCTGGTCCATCCGAATCGTTTGGAACAAACCGCGACCCCGTAGCTCTAGTCGTTCTCGAGTTATGGTAAGAAAACTAAAAAAGATGGCGATTTTTCGTCATTTCTCCTTATTTCTTCTCTATCTACGATCGCTACCCCGATGTATCATACACCGTCGGACGTACTTTTCGACGGCGATTCCGAATCTGAAGTCGGCGTGCGGCTATCGGTTACGGTTCGGAAGATATCGTCGAATTTCCTTAAATTTCGTCGAGAATTTTGGGAAAATTCAAAAAGAATCGTCTCAAAATTGAAATAACCCCGACGTATTATACATCAGAAGAAGCGCCTTTTCGCGGCGAATCGAACGGCACCGCGCCCGTCCTCCTACCACCAACCGTTCCGGAGATATGGGCGTTTAAAGTTTCGAAAATTAAATCCGCGCTCGGTCACCCCGCGGGGGTCAATTAGACGCGCATTCCAACGGGGAATCGAATGACGTCAAGCTTTTGCCGATATCTCTAACCGTTCTCGAGATATTCGGGTTTAAAGTTTTGAAAAATTAATTTCGCGCTAGAACGCTGCCATATAACCTATCAGAAGCGCCTTCCCACGGGGAGTCCAAATATGTCGAATTCACGTCTCTATCTCTTACCGTTTCCGAGATATGAGCGTTTAAAGTTTTGAAAATTTTTTTTTAACGCTAGAGCGTTCTGGCATAGCCTATCCGAAGCGTTTTCGCCCGGGGAATCGAATGGCGTCAAGCTTTTGCCGATATCTCTAACCGTTTCCGAGATATTCGCAAAAATGTGCCGAAATTCGTTAAAAATCGCTATTTTTTACCCAAATTCGCTTAGTTTGTGCCCGAAATACCGCTCCGATTTTATTCTAATGTGGCGCAAAATGTTCCCCTGGTCCATCCGAATCGTTTGGAACAAACCGCGACCCCGTAGCTCTAGTCGTTCTCGAGTTATGGTAAGAAAACTAAAAAAGATGGCGATTTTTCGTCATTTCTCCTTATTTCTTCTCTATCTACGATCGCTACCCCGATGTATCATACACCGTCGGACGTACTTTTCGACGGCGATTCCGAATCTGAAGTCGGCGTGCGGCTATCGGTTACGGTTCGGAAGATATCGTCGAATTTCCTTAAATTTCGTCGAGAATTTTGGGAAAATTCAAAAAGAATCGTCTCAAAATTGAAATAACCCCGACGTATTATACATCAGAAGAAGCGCCTTTTCGCGGCGAATCGAACGGCACCGCGCCCGTCCTCCTACCACCAACCGTTCCGGAGATATGGGCGTTTAAAGTTTCGAAAATTAAATCCGCGCTCGGTCACCCCGCGGGGGTCAATTAGACGCGCATTCCAACGGGGAATCGAATGACGTCAAGCTTTTGCCGATATCTCTAACCGTTCTCGAGATATTCGGGTTTAAAGTTTTGAAAAATTAATTTCGCGCTAGAACGCTGCCATATAACCTATCAGAAGCGCCTTCCCACGGGGAGTCCAAATATGTCGAATTCACGTCTCTATCTCTTACCGTTTCCGAGATATGAGCGTTTAAAGTTTTGAAATTTTTTTTTTAACGCTAGAGCGTTCTGGCATAGCCTATCCGAAGCGTTTTCGCCCGGGGAATCGAATGGCGTCAAGCTTTTGCCGATATCTCTAACCGTTTCCGAGATATTCGCAAAAATGTGCCGAAATTCGTTAAAAATCGCTATTTTTTACCCAAATTCGCTTAGTTTGTGCCCGAAATACCGCTCCGATTTTATTCTAATGTGGCGCAAAATGTTCCCCTGGTCCATCCGAATCGTTTGGAACAAACCGCGACCCCGTAGCTCTAGTCGTTCTCGAGTTATGGTAAGAAAACTAAAAAAGATGGCGATTTTTCGTCATTTCTCCTTATTTCTTCTCTATCTACGATCGCTACCCCGATGTATCATACACCGTCGGACGTACTTTTCGACGGCGATTCCGAATCTGAAGTCGGCGTGCGGCTATCGGTTACGGTTCGGAAGATATCGTCGAATTTCCTTAAATTTCGTCGAGAATTTTGGGAAAATTCAAAAAGAATCGTCTCAAAATTGAAATAACCCCGACGTATTATACATCAGAAGAAGCGCCTTTTCGCGGCGAATCGAACGGCACCGCGCCCGTCCTCCTACCACCAACCGTTCCGGAGATATGGGCGTTTAAAGTTTCGAAAATTAAATCCGCGCTCGGTCACCCCGCGGGGGTCAATTAGACGCGCATTCCAACGGGGAATCGAATGACGTCAAGCTTTTGCCGATATCTCTAACCGTTCTCGAGATATTCGGGTTTAAAGTTTTGAAAAATTAATTTCGCGCTAGAACGCTGCCATATAACCTATCAGAAGCGCCTTCCCACGGGGAGTCCAAATATGTCGAATTCACGTCTCTATCTCTTACCGTTTCCGAGATATGAGCGTTTAAAGTTTTGAAATTTTTTTTTTAACGCTAGAGCGTTCTGGCATAGCCTATCCGAAGCGTTTTCGCCCGGGGAATCGAATGGCGTCAAGCTTTTGCCGATATCTCTAACCGTTTCCGAGATATTCGCAAAAATGTGCCGAAATTCGTTAAAAATCGCTATTTTTTACCCAAATTCGCTTAGTTTGTGCCCGAAATACCGCTCCGATTTTATTCTAATGTGGCGCAAAATGTTCCCCTGGTCCATCCGAATCGTTTGGAACAAACCGCGACCCCGTAGCTCTAGTCGTTCTCGAGTTATGGTAAGAAAACTAAAAAAGATGGCGATTTTTCGTCATTTCTCCTTATTTCTTCTCTATCTACGATCGCTACCCCGATGTATCATACACCGTCGGACGTACTTTTCGACGGCGATTCCGAATCTGAAGTCGGCGTGCGGCTATCGGTTACGGTTCGGAAGATATCGTCGAATTTCCTTAAATTTCGTCGAGAATTTTGGGAAAATTCAAAAAGAATCGTCTCAAAATTGAAATAACCCCGACGTATTATACATCAGAAGAAGCGCCTTTTCGCGGCGAATCGAACGGCACCGCGCCCGTCCTCCTACCACCAACCGTTCCGGAGATATGGGCGTTTAAAGTTTCGAAAATTAAATCCGCGCTCGGTCACCCCGCGGGGGTCAATTAGACGCGCATTCCAACGGGGAATCGAATGACGTCAAGCTTTTGCCGATATCTCTAACCGTTCTCGAGATATTCGGGTTTAAAGTTTTGAAAAATTAATTTCGCGCTAGAACGCTGCCATATAACCTATCAGAAGCGCCTTCCCACGGGGAGTCCAAATATGTCGAATTCACGTCTCTATCTCTTACCGTTTCCGAGATATGAGCGTTTAAAGTTTTGAAATTTTTTTTTTAACGCTAGAGCGTTCTGGCATAGCCTATCCGAAGCGTTTTCGCCCGGGGAATCGAATGACGTCAAGCTTTTGCCGATATCTCTAACCGTTTCCGAGATATTCGCAAAAATGTGCCGAAATTCGTTAAAAATCGCTATTTTTTACCCAAATTCGCTTAGTTTGTGCCCGAAATACCGCTCCGATTTTATTCTAATGTGGCGCAAAATGTTCCCCTGGTCCATCCGAATCGTTTGGAACAAACCGCGACCCCGTAGCTCTAGTCGTTCTCGAGTTATGGTAAGAAAACTAAAAAAGATGGCGATTTTTCGTCATTTCTCCTTATTTCTTCTCTATCTACGATCGCTACCCCGATGTATCATACACCGTCGGACGTACTTTTCGACGGCGATTCCGAATCTGAAGTCGGCGTGCGGCTATCGGTTACGGTTCGGAAGATATCGTCGAATTTCCTTAAATTTCGTCGACAATTTTGGGAAAATTCAAAAATAATCGTCTCAAAATTGAAATAACCCCGACGTATTATACATCAGAAGAAGCGCCTTTTCGCGGCGAATCGAACGGCACCGCGCCCGTCCTCCTACCACCAACCGTTCCGGAGATATGGGCGTTTAAAGTTTCGAAAATTAAATCCGCGCTCGGTCACCCCGTGGGGGTCAATTAGACGCGCATTCCAACGGGGAATCGAATGACGTCAAGCTTTTGCCGATATCTCTAACCGTTCTCGAGATATTCGGGTTTAAAGTTTTGAAAAATTAATTTCGCGCTAGAACGCTGCCATATAACCTATCAGAAGCGCCTTCCCACGGGGAGTCCAAATATGTCGAATTCACGTCTCTATCTCTTACCGTTTCCGAGATATGAGCGTTTAAAGTTTTGAAATTTTTTTTTTAACGCTAGAGCGTTCTGGCATAGCCTATCCGAAGCGTTTTCGCCCGGGGAATCGAATGACGTCAAGCTTTTGCCGATATCTCTAACCGTTTCCGAGATATTCGCAAAAATGTGCCGAAATTCGTTAAAAATCGCTATTTTTTACCCAAATTCGCTTAGTTTGTGCCCGAAATACCGCTCCGATTTTATTCTAATGTGGCGCAAAATGTTCCCCTGGTCCATCCGAATCGTTTGGAACAAACCGCGACCCCGTAGCTCTAGTCGTTCTCGAGTTATGGTAAGAAAACTAAAAAAGATGGCGATTTTTCGTCATTTCTCCTTATTTCTTCTCTATCTACGATCGCTACCCCGATGTATCATACACCGTCGGACGTACTTTTCGACGGCGATTCCGAATCTCAAGTCGGCGTGCGGCTATCGGTTACGGTTCGGAAGATATCGTCGAATTTCCTTAAATTTCGTCGAGAATTTTGGGAAAATTCAAAAAGAATCGTCTCAAAATTGAAATAACCCCGACGTATTATACATCAGAAGAAGCGCCTTTTCGCGGCGAATCGAACGGCACCGCGCCCGTCCTCCTACCACCAACCGTTCCGGAGATATGGGCGTTTAAAGTTTCGAAAATTAAATCCGCGCTCGGTCACCCCGTGGGGGTCAATTAGACGCGCATTCCAACGGGGAATCGAATGACGTCAAGCTTTTGCCGATATCTCTAACCGTTCTCGAGATATTCGGGTTTAAAGTTTTGAAAAATTAATTTCGCGCTAGAACGCTGCCATATAACCTATCAGAAGCGCCTTCCCACGGGGAGTCCAAATATGTCGAATTCACGTCTCTATCTCTTACCGTTTCCGAGATATGAGCGTTTAAAGTTTTGAAATTTTTTTTTTAACGCTAGAGCGTTCTGGCATAGCCTATCCGAAGCGTTTTCGCCCGGGGAATCGAATGGCGTCAAGCTTTTGCCGATATCTCTAACCGTTTCCGAGATATTCGCAAAAATGTGCCGAAATTCGTTAAAAATCGCTATTTTTTACCCAAATTCGCTTAGTTTGTGCCCGAAATACCGCTCCGATTTTATTCTAATGTGGCGCAAAATGTTCCCCTGGTCCATCCGAATCGTTTGGAACAAACCGCGACCCCGTAGCTCTAGTCGTTCTCGAGTTATGGTAAGAAAACTAAAAAAGATGGCGATTTTTCGTCATTTCTCCTTATTTCTTCTCTATCTACGATCGCTACCCCGATGTATCATACACCGTCGGACGTACTTTTCGACGGCGATTCCGAATCTGAAGTCGGCGTGCGGCTATCGGTTACGGTTCGGAAGATATCGTCGAATTTCCTTAAATTTCGTCGAGAATTTTGGGAAAATTCAAAAAGAATCGTCTCAAAATTGAAATAACCCCGACGTATTATACATCAGAAGAAGCGCCTTTTCGCGGCGAATCGAACGGCACCGCGCCCGTCCTCCTACCACCAACCGTTCCGGAGATATGGGCGTTTAAAGTTTCGAAAATTAAATCCGCGCTCGGTCACCCCGTGGGGGTCAATTAGACGCGCATTCCAACGGGGAATCGAATGACGTCAAGCTTTTGCCGATATCTCTAACCGTTCTCGAGATATTCGGGTTTAAAGTTTTGAAAAATTAATTTCGCGCTAGAACGCTGCCATATAACCTATCAGAAGCGCCTTCCCACGGGGAGTCCAAATATGTCGAATTCACGTCTCTATCTCTTACCGTTTCCGAGATATGAGCGTTTAAAGTTTTGAAATTTTTTTTTTAACGCTAGAGCGTTCTGGCATAGCCTATCCGAAGCGTTTTCGCCCGGGGAATCGAATGACGTCAAGCTTTTGCCGATATCTCTAACCGTTTCCGAGATATTCGCAAAAATGTGCCGAAATTCGTTAAAAATCGCTATTTTTTACCCAAATTCGCTTAGTTTGTGCCCGAAATACCGCTCCGATTTTATTCTAATGTGGCGCAAAATGTTCCCCTGGTCCATCCGAATCGTTTGGAACAAACCGCGACCCCGTAGCTCTAGTCGTTCTCGAGTTATGGTAAGAAAACTAAAAAAGATGGCGATTTTTCGTCATTTCTCCTTATTTCTTCTCTATCTACGATCGCTACCCCGATGTATCATACACCGTCGGACGTACTTTTCGACGGCGATTCCGAATCTGAAGTCGGCGTGCGGCTATCGGTTACGGTTCGGAAGATATCGTCGAATTTCCTTAAATTTCGTCGAGAATTTTGGGAAAATTCAAAAAGAATCGTCTCAAAATTGAAATAACCCCGACGTATTATACATCAGAAGAAGCGCCTTTTCGCGGCGAATCGAACGGCACCGCGCCCGTCCTCCTACCACCAACCGTTCCGGAGATATGGGCGTTTAAAGTTTCGAAAATTAAATCCGCGCTCGGTCACCCCGCGGGGGTCAATTAGACGCGCATTCCAACGGGGAATCGAATGACGTCAAGCTTTTGCCGATATCTCTAACCGTTCTCGAGATATTCGGGTTTAAAGTTTTGAAAAATTAATTTCGCGCTAGAACGCTGCCATATAACCTATCAGAAGCGCCTTCCCACGGGGAGTCCAAATATGTCGAATTCACGTCTCTATCTCTTACCGTTTCCGAGATATGAGCGTTTAAAGTTTTGAAATTTTTTTTTTAACGCTAGAGCGTTCTGGCATAGCCTATCCGAAGCGTTTTCGCCCGGGGAATCGAATGACGTCAAGCTTTTGCCGATATCTCTAACCGTTTCCGAGATATTCGCAAAAATGTGCCGAAATTCGTTAAAAATCGCTATTTTTTACCCAAATTCGCTTAGTTTGTGCCCGAAATACCGCTCCGATTTTATTCTAATGTGGCGCAACATGTTCCCCTGGTCCATCCGAATCGTTTGGAACAAACCGCGACCCCGTAGCTCTAGTCGTTCTCGAGTTATGGTAAGAAAACTAAAAAAGATGGCGATTTTTCGTCATTTCTCCTTATTTCTTCTCTATCTACGATCGCTACCCCGATGTATCATACACCGTCGGACGTACTTTTCGACGGCGATTCCGAATCTCAAGTCGGCGTGCGGCTATCGGTTACGGTTCGGAAGATATCGTCGAATTTCCTTAAATTTCGTCGAGAATTTTGGGAAAATTCAAAAAGAATCGTCTCAAAATTGAAATAACCCCGACGTATTATACATCAGAAGAAGCGCCTTTTCGCGGCGAATCGAACGGCACCGCGCCCGTCCTCCTACCACCAACCGTTCCGGAGATATGGGCGTTTAAAGTTTCGAAAATTAAATCCGCGCTCGGTCACCCCGTGGGGGTCAATTAGACGCGCATTCCAACGGGGAATCGAATGACGTCAAGCTTTTGCCGATATCTCTAACCGTTCTCGAGATATTCGGGTTTAAAGTTTTGAAAAATTAATTTCGCGCTAGAACGCTGCCATATAACCTATCAGAAGCGCCTTCCCACGGGGAGTCCAAATATGTCGAATTCACGTCTCTATCTCTTACCGTTTCCGAGATATGAGCGTTTAAAGTTTTGAAATTTTTTTTTTAACGCTAGAGCGTTCTGGCATAGCCTATCCGAAGCGTTTTCGCCCGGGGAATCGAATGGCGTCAAGCTTTTGCCGATATCTCTAACCGTTTCCGAGATATTCGCAAAAATGTGCCGAAATTCGTTAAAAATCGCTATTTTTTACCCAAATTCGCTTAGTTTGTGCCCGAAATACCGCTCCGATTTTATTCTAATGTGGCGCAAAATGTTCCCCTGGTCCATCCGAATCGTTTGGAACAAACCGCGACCCCGTAGCTCTAGTCGTTCTCGAGTTATGGTAAGAAAACTAAAAAAGATGGCGATTTTTCGTCATTTCTCCTTATTTCTTCTCTATCTACGATCGCTACCCCGATGTATCATACACCGTCGGACGTACTTTTCGACGGCGATTCCGAATCTGAAGTCGGCGTGCGGCTATCGGTTACGGTTCGGAAGATATCGTCGAATTTCCTTAAATTTCGTCGAGAATTTTGGGAAAATTCAAAAAGAATCGTCTCAAAATTGAAATAACCCCGACGTATTATACATCAGAAGAAGCGCCTTTTCGCGGCGAATCGAACGGCACCGCGCCCGTCCTCCTACCACCAACCGTTCCGGAGATATGGGCGTTTAAAGTTTCGAAAATTAAATCCGCGCTCGGTCACCCCGTGGGGGTCAATTAGACGCGCATTCCAACGGGGAATCGAATGACGTCAAGCTTTTGCCGATATCTCTAACCGTTCTCGAGATATTCGGGTTTAAAGTTTTGAAAAATTAATTTCGCGCTAGAACGCTGCCATATAACCTATCAGAAGCGCCTTCCCACGGGGAGTCCAAATATGTCGAATTCACGTCTCTATCTCTTACCGTTTCCGAGATATGAGCGTTTAAAGTTTTGAAATTTTTTTTTTAACGCTAGAGCGTTCTGGCATAGCCTATCCGAAGCGTTTTCGCCCGGGGAATCGAATGGCGTCAAGCTTTTGCCGATATCTCTAACCGTTTCCGAGATATTCGCAAAAATGTGCCGAAATTCGTTAAAAATCGCTATTTTTTACCCAAATTCGCTTAGTTTGTGCCCGAAATACCGCTCCGATTTTATTCTAATGTGGCGCAAAATGTTCCCCTGGTCCATCCGAATCGTTTGGAACAAACCGCGACCCCGTAGCTCTAGTCGTTCTCGAGTTATGGTAAGAAAACTAAAAAAGATGGCGATTTTTCGTCATTTCTCCTTATTTCTTCTCTATCTACGATCGCTACCCCGATGTATCATACACCGTCGGACGTACTTTTCGACGGCGATTCCGAATCTGAAGTCGGCGTGCGGCTATCGGTTACGGTTCGGAAGATATCGTCGAATTTCCTTAAATTTCGTCGAGAATTTTGGGAAAATTCAAAAAGAATCGTCTCAAAATTGAAATAACCCCGACGTATTATACATCAGAAGAAGCGCCTTTTCGCGGCGAATCGAACGGCACCGCGCCCGTCCTCCTACCACCAACCGTTCCGGAGATATGGGCGTTTAAAGTTTCGAAAATTAAATCCGCGCTCGGTCACCCCGTGGGGGTCAATTAGACGCGCATTCCAACGGGGAATCGAATGACGTCAAGCTTTTGCCGATATCTCTAACCGTTCTCGAGATATTCGGGTTTAAAGTTTTGAAAAATTAATTTCGCGCTAGAACGCTGCCATATAACCTATCAGAAGCGCCTTCCCACGGGGAGTCCAAATATGTCGAATTCACGTCTCTATCTCTTACCGTTTCCGAGATATGAGCGTTTAAAGTTTTGAAATTTTTTTTTTAACGCTAGAGCGTTCTGGCATAGCCTATCCGAAGCGTTTTCGCCCGGGGAATCGAATGACGTCAAGCTTTTGCCGATATCTCTAACCGTTTCCGAGATATTCGCAAAAATGTGCCGAAATTCGTTAAAAATCGCTATTTTTTACCCAAATTCGCTTAGTTTGTGCCCGAAATACCGCTCCGATTTTATTCTAATGTGGCGCAAAATGTTCCCCTGGTCCATCCGAATCGTTTGGAACAAACCGCGACCCCGTAGCTCTAGTCGTTCTCGAGTTATGGTAAGAAAACTAAAAAAGATGGCGATTTTTCGTCATTTCTCCTTATTTCTTCTCTATCTACGATCGCTACCCCGATGTATCATACACCGTCGGACGTACTTTTCGACGGCGATTCCGAATCTCAAGTCGGCGTGCGGCTATCGGTTACGGTTCGGAAGATATCGTCGAATTTCCTTAAATTTCGTCGAGAATTTTGGGAAAATTCAAAAAGAATCGTCTCAAAATTGAAATAACCCCGACGTATTATACATCAGAAGAAGCGCCTTTTCGCGGCGAATCGAACGGCACCGCGCCCGTCCTCCTACCACCAACCGTTCCGGAGATATGGGCGTTTAAAGTTTCGAAAATTAAATCCGCGCTCGGTCACCCCGTGGGGGTCAATTAGACGCGCATTCCAACGGGGAATCGAATGACGTCAAGCTTTTGCCGATATCTCTAACCGTTCTCGAGATATTCGGGTTTAAAGTTTTGAAAAATTAATTTCGCGCTAGAACGCTGCCATATAACCTATCAGAAGCGCCTTCCCACGGGGAGTCCAAATATGTCGAATTCACGTCTCTATCTCTTACCGTTTCCGAGATATGAGCGTTTAAAGTTTTGAAATTTTTTTTTTAACGCTAGAGCGTTCTGGCATAGCCTATCCGAAGCGTTTTCGCCCGGGGAATCGAATGACGTCAAGCTTTTGCCGATATCTCTAACCGTTTCCGAGATATTCGCAAAAATGTGCCGAAATTCGTTAAAAATCGCTATTTTTTACCCAAATTCGCTTAGTTTGTGCCCGAAATACCGCTCCGATTTTATTCTAATGTGGCGCAAAATGTTCCCCTGGTCCATCCGAATCGTTTGGAACAAACCGCGACCCCGTAGCTCTAGTCGTTCTCGAGTTATGGTAAGAAAACTAAAAAAGATGGCGATTTTTCGTCATTTCTCCTTATTTCTTCTCTATCTACGATCGCTACCCCGATGTATCATACACCGTCGGACGTACTTTTCGACGGCGATTCCGAATCTGAAGTCGGCGTGCGGCTATCGGTTACGGTTCGGAAGATATCGTCGAATTTCCTTAAATTTCGTCGACAATTTTGGGAAAATTCAAAAAGAATCGTCTCAAAATTGAAATAACCCCGACGTATTATACATCAGAAGAAGCGCCTTTTCGCGGCGAATCGAACGGCACCGCGCCCGTCCTCCTACCACCAACCGTTCCGGAGATATGGGCGTTTAAAGTTTCGAAAATTAAATCCGCGCTCGGTCACCCCGTGGGGGTCAATTAGACGCGCATTCCAACGGGGAATCGAATGACGTCAAGCTTTTGCCGATATCTCTAACCGTTCTCGAGATATTCGGGTTTAAAGTTTTGAAAAATTAATTTCGCGCTAGAACGCTGCCATATAACCTATCAGAAGCGCCTTCCCACGGGGAGTCCAAATATGTCGAATTCACGTCTCTATCTCTTACCGTTTCCGAGATATGAGCGTTTAAAGTTTTGAAATTTTTTTTTTAACGCTAGAGCGTTCTGGCATAGCCTATCCGAAGCGTTTTCGCCCGGGGAATCGAATGGCGTCAAGCTTTTGCCGATATCTCTAACCGTTTCCGAGATATTCGCAAAAATGTGCCGAAATTCGTTAAAAATC
Organism: Cetonia aurata; assembly: GCA_949128085.1. Lineage (NCBI taxonomy): Eukaryota > Metazoa > Arthropoda > Insecta > Coleoptera > Scarabaeidae > Cetonia > Cetonia aurata. The sequence goes on along the minus strand of OX421885.1, from coordinate 45,573,957 downwards.
GCTATTTTTTACCCAAATTCGCTTAGTTTGTGCCCGAAATACCGCTCCGATTTTATTCTAATGTGGCGCAAAATGTTCCCCTGGTCCATCCGAATCGTTTGGAACAAACCGCGACCCCGTAGCTCTAGTCGTTCTCGAGTTATGGTAAGAAAACTAAAAAAGATGGCGATTTTTCGTCATTTCTCCTTATTTCTTCTCTATCTACGATCGCTACCCCGATGTATCATACACCGTCGGACGTACTTTTCGACGGCGATTCCGAATCTGAAGTCGGCGTGCGGCTATCGGTTACGGTTCGGAAGATATCGTCGAATTTCCTTAAATTTCGTCGAGAATTTTGGGAAAATTCAAAAAGAATCGTCTCAAAATTGAAATAACCCCGACGTATTATACATCAGAAGAAGCGCCTTTTCGCGGCGAATCGAACGGCACCGCGCCCGTCCTCCTACCACCAACCGTTCCGGAGATATGGGCGTTTAAAGTTTCGAAAATTAAATCCGCGCTCGGTCACCCCGTGGGGGTCAATTAGACGCGCATTCCAACGGGGAATCGAATGACGTCAAGCTTTTGCCGATATCTCTAACCGTTCTCGAGATATTCGGGTTTAAAGTTTTGAAAAATTAATTTCGCGCTAGAACGCTGCCATATAACCTATCAGAAGCGCCTTCCCACGGGGAGTCCAAATATGTCGAATTCACGTCTCTATCTCTTACCGTTTCCGAGATATGAGCGTTTAAAGTTTTGAAATTTTTTTTTTAACGCTAGAGCGTTCTGGCATAGCCTATCCGAAGCGTTTTCGCCCGGGGAATCGAATGACGTCAAGCTTTTGCCGATATCTCTAACCGTTTCCGAGATATTCGCAAAAATGTGCCGAAATTCGTTAAAAATCGCTATTTTTTACCCAAATTCGCTTAGTTTGTGCCCGAAATACCGCTCCGATTTTATTCTAATGTGGCGCAAAATGTTCCCCTGGTCCATCCGAATCGTTTGGAACAAACCGCGACCCCGTAGCTCTAGTCGTTCTCGAGTTATGGTAAGAAAACTAAAAAAGATGGCGATTTTTCGTCATTTCTCCTTATTTCTTCTCTATCTACGATCGCTACCCCGATGTATCATACACCGTCGGACGTACTTTTCGACGGCGATTCCGAATCTCAAGTCGGCGTGCGGCTATCGGTTACGGTTCGGAAGATATCGTCGAATTTCCTTAAATTTCGTCGAGAATTTTGGGAAAATTCAAAAAGAATCGTCTCAAAATTGAAATAACCCCGACGTATTATACATCAGAAGAAGCGCCTTTTCGCGGCGAATCGAACGGCACCGCGCCCGTCCTCCTACCACCAACCGTTCCGGAGATATGGGCGTTTAAAGTTTCGAAAATTAAATCCGCGCTCGGTCACCCCGTGGGGGTCAATTAGACGCGCATTCCAACGGGAAATCGAATGACGTCAAGCTTTTGCCGATATCTCTAACCGTTCTCGAGATATTCGGGTTTAAAGTTTTGAAAAATTAATTTCGCGCTAGAACGCTGCCATATAACCTATCAGAAGCGCCTTCCCACGGGGAGTCCAAATATGTCGAATTCACGTCTCTATCTCTTACCGTTTCCGAGATATGAGCGTTTAAAGTTTTGAAATTTTTTTTTTAACGCTAGAGCGTTCTGGCATAGCCTATCCGAAGCGTTTTCGCCCGGGGAATCGAATGACGTCAAGCTTTTGCCGATATCTCTAACCGTTTCCGAGATATTCGCAAAAATGTGCCGAAATTCGTTAAAAATCGCTATTTTTTACCCAAATTCGCTTAGTTTGTGCCCGAAATACCGCTCCGATTTTATTCTAATGTGGCGCAAAATGTTCCCCTGGTCCATCCGAATCGTTTGGAACAAACCGCGACCCCGTAGCTCTAGTCGTTCTCGAGTTATGGTAAGAAAACTAAAAAAGATGGCGATTTTTCGTCATTTCTCCTTATTTCTTCTCTATCTACGATCGCTACCCCGATGTATCATACACCGTCGGACGTACTTTTCGACGGCGATTCCGAATCTGAAGTCGGCGTGCGGCTATCGGTTACGGTTCGGAAGATATCGTCGAATTTCCTTAAATTTCGTCGACAATTTTGGGAAAATTCAAAAAGAATCGTCTCAAAATTGAAATAACCCCGACGTATTATACATCAGAAGAAGCGCCTTTTCGCGGCGAATCGAACGGCACCGCGCCCGTCCTCCTACCACCAACCGTTCCGGAGATATGGGCGTTTAAAGTTTCGAAAATTAAATCCGCGCTCGGTCACCCCGTGGGGGTCAATTAGACGCGCATTCCAACGGGGAATCGAATGACGTCAAGCTTTTGCCGATATCTCTAACCGTTCTCGAGATATTCGGGTTTAAAGTTTTGAAAAATTAATTTCGCGCTAGAACGCTGCCATATAACCTATCAGAAGCGCCTTCCCACGGGGAGTCCAAATATGTCGAATTCACGTCTCTATCTCTTACCGTTTCCGAGATATGAGCGTTTAAAGTTTTGAAATTTTTTTTTTAACGCTAGAGCGTTCTGGCATAGCCTATCCGAAGCGTTTTCGCCCGGGGAATCGAATGGCGTCAAGCTTTTGCCGATATCTCTAACCGTTTCCGAGATATTCGCAAAAATGTGCCGAAATTCGTTAAAAATCGCTATTTTTTACCCAAATTCGCTTAGTTTGTGCCCGAAATACCGCTCCGATTTTATTCTAATGTGGCGCAAAATGTTCCCCTGGTCCATCCGAATCGTTTGGAACAAACCGCGACCCCGTAGCTCTAGTCGTTCTCGAGTTATGGTAAGAAAACTAAAAAAGATGGCGATTTTTCGTCATTTCTCCTTATTTCTTCTCTATCTACGATCGCTACCCCGATGTATCATACACCGTCGGACGTACTTTTCGACGGCGATTCCGAATCTGAAGTCGGCGTGCGGCTATCGGTTACGGTTCGGAAGATATCGTCGAATTTCCTTAAATTTCGTCGAGAATTTTGGGAAAATTCAAAAAGAATCGTCTCAAAATTGAAATAACCCCGACGTATTATACATCAGAAGAAGCGCCTTTTCGCGGCGAATCGAACGGCACCGCGCCCGTCCTCCTACCACCAACCGTTCCGGAGATATGGGCGTTTAAAGTTTCGAAAATTAAATCCGCGCTCGGTCACCCCGTGGGGGTCAATTAGACGCGCATTCCAACGGGGAATCGAATGACGTCAAGCTTTTGCCGATATCTCTAACCGTTCTCGAGATATTCGGGTTTAAAGTTTTGAAAAATTAATTTCGCGCTAGAACGCTGCCATATAACCTATCAGAAGCGCCTTCCCACGGGGAGTCCAAATATGTCGAATTCACGTCTCTATCTCTTACCGTTTCCGAGATATGAGCGTTTAAAGTTTTGAAATTTTTTTTTTAACGCTAGAGCGTTCTGGCATAGCCTATCCGAAGCGTTTTCGCCCGGGGAATCGAATGACGTCAAGCTTTTGCCGATATCTCTAACCGTTTCCGAGATATTCGCAAAAATGTGCCGAAATTCGTTAAAAATCGCTATTTTTTACCCAAATTCGCTTAGTTTGTGCCCGAAATACCGCTCCGATTTTATTCTAATGTGGCGCAAAATGTTCCCCTGGTCCATCCGAATCGTTTGGAACAAACCGCGACCCCGTAGCTCTAGTCGTTCTCGAGTTATGGTAAGAAAACTAAAAAAGATGGCGATTTTTCGTCATTTCTCCTTATTTCTTCTCTATCTACGATCGCTACCCCGATGTATCATACACCGTCGGACGTACTTTTCGACGGCGATTCCGAATCTGAAGTCGGCGTGCGGCTATCGGTTACGGTTCGGAAGATATCGTCGAATTTCCTTAAATTTCGTCGAGAATTTTGGGAAAATTCAAAAAGAATCGTCTCAAAATTGAAATAACCCCGACGTATTATACATCAGAAGAAGCGCCTTTTCGCGGCGAATCGAACGGCACCGCGCCCGTCCTCCTACCACCAACCGTTCCGGAGATATGGGCGTTTAAAGTTTCGAAAATTAAATCCGCGCTCGGTCACCCCGTGGGGGTCAATTAGACGCGCATTCCAACGGGGAATCGAATGACGTCAAGCTTTTGCCGATATCTCTAACCGTTCTCGAGATATTCGGGTTTAAAGTTTTGAAAAATTAATTTCGCGCTAGAACGCTGCCATATAACCTATCAGAAGCGCCTTCCCACGGGGAGTCCAAATATGTCGAATTCACGTCTCTATCTCTTACCGTTTCCGAGATATGAGCGTTTAAAGTTTTGAAATTTTTTTTTTAACGCTAGAGCGTTCTGGCATAGCCTATCCGAAGCGTTTTCGCCCGGGGAATCGAATGACGTCAAGCTTTTGCCGATATCTCTAACCGTTTCCGAGATATTCGCAAAAATGTGCCGAAATTCGTTAAAAATCGCTATTTTTTACCCAAATTCGCTTAGTTTGTGCCCGAAATACCGCTCCGATTTTATTCTAATGTGGCGCAAAATGTTCCCCTGGTCCATCCGAATCGTTTGGAACAAACCGCGACCCCGTAGCTCTAGTCGTTCTCGAGTTATGGTAAGAAAACTAAAAAAGATGGCGATTTTTCGTCATTTCTCCTTATTTCTTCTCTATCTACGATCGCTACCCCGATGTATCATACACCGTCGGACGTACTTTTCGACGGCGATTCCGAATCTCAAGTCGGCGTGCGGCTATCGGTTACGGTTCGGAAGATATCGTCGAATTTCCTTAAATTTCGTCGAGAATTTTGGGAAAATTCAAAAAGAATCGTCTCAAAATTGAAATAACCCCGACGTATTATACATCAGAAGAAGCGCCTTTTCGCGGCGAATCGAACGGCACCGCGCCCGTCCTCCTACCACCAACCGTTCCGGAGATATGGGCGTTTAAAGTTTCGAAAATTAAATCCGCGCTCGGTCACCCCGTGGGGGTCAATTAGACGCGCATTCCAACGGGGAATCGAATGACGTCAAGCTTTTGCCGATATCTCTAACCGTTCTCGAGATATTCGGGTTTAAAGTTTTGAAAAATTAATTTCGCGCTAGAACGCTGCCATATAACCTATCAGAAGCGCCTTCCCACGGGGAGTCCAAATATGTCGAATTCACGTCTCTATCTCTTACCGTTTCCGAGATATGAGCGTTTAAAGTTTTGAAATTTTTTTTTTAACGCTAGAGCGTTCTGGCATAGCCTATCCGAAGCGTTTTCGCCCGGGGAATCGAATGACGTCAAGCTTTTGCCGATATCTCTAACCGTTTCCGAGATATTCGCAAAAATGTGCCGAAATTCGTTAAAAATCGCTATTTTTTACCCAAATTCGCTTAGTTTGTGCCCGAAATACCGCTCCGATTTTATTCTAATGTGGCGCAAAATGTTCCCCTGGTCCATCCGAATCGTTTGGAACAAACCGCGACCCCGTAGCTCTAGTCGTTCTCGAGTTATGGTAAGAAAACTAAAAAAGATGGCGATTTTTCGTCATTTCTCCTTATTTCTTCTCTATCTACGATCGCTACCCCGATGTATCATACACCGTCGGACGTACTTTTCGACGGCGATTCCGAATCTGAAGTCGGCGTGCGGCTATCGGTTACGGTTCGGAAGATATCGTCGAATTTCCTTAAATTTCGTCGAGAATTTTGGGAAAATTCAAAAAGAATCGTCTCAAAATTGAAATAACCCCGACGTATTATACATCAGAAGAAGCGCCTTTTCGCGGCGAATCGAACGGCACCGCGCCCGTCCTCCTACCACCAACCGTTCCGGAGATATGGGCGTTTAAAGTTTCGAAAATTAAATCCGCGCTCGGTCACCCCGTGGGGGTCAATTAGACGCGCATTCCAACGGGGAATCGAATGACGTCAAGCTTTTGCCGATATCTCTAACCGTTCTCGAGATATTCGGGTTTAAAGTTTTGAAAAATTAATTTCGCGCTAGAACGCTGCCATATAACCTATCAGAAGCGCCTTCCCACGGGGAGTCCAAATATGTCGAATTCACGTCTCTATCTCTTACCGTTTCCGAGATATGAGCGTTTAAAGTTTTGAAATTTTTTTTTTAACGCTAGAGCGTTCTGGCATAGCCTATCCGAAGCGTTTTCGCCCGGGGAATCGAATGACGTCAAGCTTTTGCCGATATCTCTAACCGTTTCCGAGATATTCGCAAAAATGTGCCGAAATTCGTTAAAAATCGCTATTTTTTACCCAAATTCGCTTAGTTTGTGCCCGAAATACCGCTCCGATTTTATTCTAATGTGGCGCAAAATGTTCCCCTGGTCCATCCGAATCGTTTGGAACAAACCGCGACCCCGTAGCTCTAGTCGTTCTCGAGTTATGGTAAGAAAACTAAAAAAGATGGCGATTTTTCGTCATTTCTCCTTATTTCTTCTCTATCTACGATCGCTACCCCGATGTATCATACACCGTCGGACGTACTTTTCGACGGCGATTCCGAATCTCAAGTCGGCGTGCGGCTATCGGTTACGGTTCGGAAGATATCGTCGAATTTCCTTAAATTTCGTCGAGAATTTTGGGAAAATTCAAAAAGAATCGTCTCAAAATTGAAATAACCCCGACGTATTATACATCAGAAGAAGCGCCTTTTCGCGGCGAATCGAACGGCACCGCGCCCGTCCTCCTACCACCAACCGTTCCGGAGATATGGGCGTTTAAAGTTTCGAAAATTAAATCCGCGCTCGGTCACCCCGTGGGGGTCAATTAGACGCGCATTCCAACGGGGAATCGAATGACGTCAAGCTTTTGCCGATATCTCTAACCGTTCTCGAGATATTCGGGTTTAAAGTTTTGAAAAATTAATTTCGCGCTAGAACGCTGCCATATAACCTATCAGAAGCGCCTTCCCACGGGGAGTCCAAATATGTCGAATTCACGTCTCTATCTCTTACCGTTTCCGAGATATGAGCGTTTAAAGTTTTGAAATTTTTTTTTTAACGCTAGAGCGTTCTGGCATAGCCTATCCGAAGCGTTTTCGCCCGGGGAATCGAATGACGTCAAGCTTTTGCCGATATCTCTAACCGTTTCCGAGATATTCGCAAAAATGTGCCGAAATTCGTTAAAAATCGCTATTTTTTACCCAAATTCGCTTAGTTTGTGCCCGAAATACCGCTCCGATTTTATTCTAATGTGGCGCAAAATGTTCCCCTGGTCCATCCGAATCGTTTGGAACAAACCGCGACCCCGTAGCTCTAGTCGTTCTCGAGTTATGGTAAGAAAACTAAAAAAGATGGCGATTTTTCGTCATTTCTCCTTATTTCTTCTCTATCTACGATCGCTACCCCGATGTATCATACACCGTCGGACGTACTTTTCGACGGCGATTCCGAATCTGAAGTCGGCGTGCGGCTATCGGTTACGGTTCGGAAGATATCGTCGAATTTCCTTAAATTTCGTCGACAATTTTGGGAAAATTCAAAAAGAATCGTCTCAAAATTGAAATAACCCCGACGTATTATACATCAGAAGAAGCGCCTTTTCGCGGCGAATCGAACGGCACCGCGCCCGTCCTCCTACCACCAACCGTTCCGGAGATATGGGCGTTTAAAGTTTCGAAAATTAAATCCGCGCTCGGTCACCCCGTGGGGGTCAATTAGACGCGCATTCCAACGGGGAATCGAATGACGTCAAGCTTTTGCCGATATCTCTAACCGTTCTCGAGATATTCGGGTTTAAAGTTTTGAAAAATTAATTTCGCGCTAGAACGCTGCCATATAACCTATCAGAAGCGCCTTCCCACGGGGAGTCCAAATATGTCGAATTCACGTCTCTATCTCTTACCGTTTCCGAGATATGAGCGTTTAAAGTTTTGAAATTTTTTTTTTAACGCTAGAGCGTTCTGGCATAGCCTATCCGAAGCGTTTTCGCCCGGGGAATCGAATGACGTCAAGCTTTTGCCGATATCTCTAACCGTTTCCGAGATATTCGCAAAAATGTGCCGAAATTCGTTAAAAATCGCTATTTTTTACCCAAATTCGCTTAGTTTGTGCCCGAAATACCGCTCCGATTTTATTCTAATGTGGCGCAAAATGTTCCCCTGGTCCATCCGAATCGTTTGGAACAAACCGCGACCCCGTAGCTCTAGTCGTTCTCGAGTTATGGTAAGAAAACTAAAAAAGATGGCGAGTTTTCGTCATTTCTCCTTATTTCTTCTCTATCTACGATCGCTACCCCGATGTATCATACACCGTCGGACGTACTTTTCGACGGCGATTCCGAATCTGAAGTCGGCGTGCGGCTATCGGTTACGGTTCGGAAGATATCGTCGAATTTCCTTAAATTTCGTCGAGAATTTTGGGAAAATTCAAAAAGAATCGTCTCAAAATTGAAATAACCCCGACGTATTATACATCAGAAGAAGCGCCTTTTCGCGGCGAATCGAACGGCACCGCGCCCGTCCTCCTACCACCAACCGTTCCGGAGATATGGGCGTTTAAAGTTTCGAAAATTAAATCCGCGCTCGGTCACCCCGTGGGGGTCAATTAGACGCGCATTCCAACGGGGAATCGAATGACGTCAAGCTTTTGCCGATATCTCTAACCGTTCTCGAGATATTCGGGTTTAAAGTTTTGAAAAATTAATTTCGCGCTAGAACGCTGCCATATAACCTATCAGAAGCGCCTTCCCACGGGGAGTCCAAATATGTCGAATTCACGTCTCTATCTCTTACCGTTTCCGAGATATGAGCGTTTAAAGTTTTGAAATTTTTTTTTTAACGCTAGAGCGTTCTGGCATAGCCTATCCGAAGCGTTTTCGCCCGGGGAATCGAATGACGTCAAGCTTTTGCCGATATCTCTAACCGTTTCCGAGATATTCGCAAAAATGTGCCGAAATTCGTTAAAAATCGCTATTTTTTACCCAAATTCGCTTAGTTTGTGCCCGAAATACCGCTCCGATTTTATTCTAATGTGGCGCAAAATGTTCCCCTGGTCCATCCGAATCGTTTGGAACAAACCGCGACCCCGTAGCTCTAGTCGTTCTCGAGTTATGGTAAGAAAACTAAAAAAGATGGCGATTTTTCGTCATTTCTCCTTATTTCTTCTCTATCTACGATCGCTACCCCGATGTATCATAGACCGTCGGACGTACTTTTCGACGGCGATTCCGAATCTGAAGTCGGCGTGCGGCTATCGGTTACGGTTCGGAAGATATCGTCGAATTTCCTTAAATTTCGTCGAGAATTTTGGGAAAATTCAAAAAGAATCGTCTCAAAATTGAAATAACCCCGACGTATTATACATCAGAAGAAGCGCCTTTTCGCGGCGAATCGAACGGCACCGCGCCCGTCCTCCTACCACCAACCGTTCCGGAGATATGGGCGTTTAAAGTTTCGAAAATTAAATCCGCGCTCGGTCACCCCGTGGGGGTCAATTAGACGCGCATTCCAACGGGGAATCGAATGACGTCAAGCTTTTGCCGATATCTCTAACCGTTCTCGAGATATTCGGGTTTAAAGTTTTGAAAAATTAATTTCGCGCTAGAACGCTGCCATATAACCTATCAGAAGCGCCTTCCCACGGGGAGTCCAAATATGTCGAATTCACGTCTCTATCTCTTACCGTTTCCGAGATATGAGCGTTTAAAGTTTTGAAATTTTTTTTTTAACGCTAGAGCGTTCTGGCATAGCCTATCCGAAGCGTTTTCGCCCGGGGAATCGAATGACGTCAAGCTTTTGCCGATATCTCTAACCGTTTCCGAGATATTCGCAAAAATGTGCCGAAATTCGTTAAAAATCGCTATTTTTTACCCAAATTCGCTTAGTTTGTGCCCGAAATACCGCTCCGATTTTATTCTAATGTGGCGCAAAATGTTCCCCTGGTCCATCCGAATCGTTTGGAACAAACCGCGACCCCGTAGCTCTAGTCGTTCTCGAGTTATGGTAAGAAAACTAAAAAAGATGGCGATTTTTCGTCATTTCTCCTTATTTCTTCTCTATCTACGATCGCTACCCCGATGTATCATACACCGTCGGACGTACTTTTCGACGGCGATTCCGAATCTGAAGTCGGCGTGCGGCTATCGGTTACGGTTCGGAAGATATCGTCGAATTTCCTTAAATTTCGTCGAGAATTTTGGGAAAATTCAAAAAGAATCGTCTCAAAATTGAAATAACCCCGACGTATTATACATCAGAAGAAGCGCCTTTTCGCGGCGAATCGAACAGCACCGCGCCCGTCCTCCTACCACCAACCGTTCCGGAGATATGGGCGTTTAAAATTTCGAAAATTAAATCCGCGCTCGGTCACCCCGTGGGGGTCAATTAGACGCGCATTCCAACGGGGAATCGAATGACGTCAAGCTTTTGCCGATATCTCTAACCGTTCTCGAGATATTCGGGTTTAAAGTTTTGAAAAATTAATTTCGCGCTAGAACGCTGCCATATAACCTATCAGAAGCGCCTTCCCACGGGGAGTCCAAATATGTCGAATTCACGTCTCTATCTCTTACCGTTTCCGAGATATGAGCGTTTAAAGTTTTGAAATTTTTTTTTTAACGCTAGAGCGTTCTGGCATAGCCTATCCGAAGCGTTTTCGCCCGGGGAATCGAATGACGTCAAGCTTTTGCCGATATCTCTAACCGTTTCCGAGATATTCGCAAAAATGTGCCGAAATTCGTTAAAAATCGCTATTTTTTACCCAAATTCGCTTAGTTTGTGCCCGAAATACCGCTCCGATTTTATTCTAATGTGGCGCAAAATGTTCCCCTGGTCCATCCGAATCGTTTGGAACAAACCGCGACCCCGTAGCTCTAGTCGTTCTCGAGTTATGGTAAGAAAACTAAAAAAGATGGCGATTTTTCGTCATTTCTCCTTATTTCTTCTCTATCTACGATCGCTACCCCGATGTATCATACACCGTCGGACGTACTTTTCGACGGCGATTCCGAATCTGAAGTCGGCGTGCGGCTATCGGTTACGGTTCGGAAGATATCGTCGAATTTCCTTAAATTTCGTCGAGAATTTTGGGAAAATTCAAAAAGAATCGTCTCAAAATTGAAATAACCCCGACGTATTATACATCAGAAGAAGCGCCTTTTCGCGGCGAATCGAACGGCACCGCGCCCGTCCTCCTACCACCAACCGTTCCGGAGATATGGGCGTTTAAAGTTTCGAAAATTAAATCCGCGCTCGGTCACCCCGTGGGGGTCAATTAGACGCGCATTCCAACGGGGAATCGAATGACGTCAAGCTTTTGCCGATATCTCTAACCGTTCTCGAGATATTCGGGTTTAAAGTTTTGAAAAATTAATTTCGCGCTAGAACGCTGCCATATAACCTATCAGAAGCGCCTTCCCACGGGGAGTCCAAATATGTCGAATTCACGTCTCTATCTCTTACCGTTTCCGAGATATGAGCGTTTAAAGTTTTGAAATTTTTTTTTTAACGCGAAGATGGCGATTTTTCGTCATTTCTCCTTATTTCTTCTCTATCTACGATCGCTACCCCGATGTATCATACACCGTCGGACGTACTTTTCGACGGCGATTCCGAATCTGAAGTCGGCGTGCGGCTATCGGTTACGGTTCGGAAGATATCGTCGAATTTCCTTAAATTTCGTCGAGAATTTTGGGAAAATTCAAAAAGAATCGTCTCAAAATTGAAATAACCCCGACGTATTATACATCAGAAGAAGCGCCTTTTCGCGGCGAATCGAACGGCACCGCGCCCGTCCTCCTACCACCAACCGTTCCGGAGATATGGGCGTTTAAATTTTCGAAAATTAAATCCGCGCTCGGTCACCCCGTGGGGGTCAATTAGACGCGCATTCCAACGGGGAATCGAATGACGTCAAGCTTTTGCCGATATCTCTAACCGTTCTCGAGATATTCGGGTTTAAAGTTTTCAAAAATTAATTTCGCGCTAGAACGCTGCCATATAACCTATCAGAAGCGCCTTCCCACGGGGAGTCCAAATATGTCGAATTCACGTCTCTATCTCTTACCGTTTCCGAGATATGAGCGTTTAAAGTTTTGAAATTTTTTTTTTAACGCTAGAGCGTTCTGGCATAGCCTATCCGAAGCGTTTTCGCCCGGGGAATCGAATGACGTCAAGCTTTTGCCGATATCTCTAACCGTTTCCGAGATATTCGCAAAAATGTGCCGAAATTCGTTAAAAATCGCTATTTTTTACCCAAATTCGCTTAGTTTGTGCCCGAAATACCGCTCCGATTTTATTCTAATGTGGCGCAAAATGTTCCCCTGGTCCATCCGAATCGTTTGGAACAAACCGCGACCCCGTAGCTCTAGTCGTTCTCGAGTTATGGTAAGAAAACTAAAAAAGATGGCGATTTTTCGTCATTTCTCCTTATTTCTTCTCTATCTACGATCGCTACCCCGATGTATCATACACCGTCGGACGTACTTTTCGACGGCGATTCCGAATCTGAAGTCGGCGTGCGGCTATCGGTTACGGTTCGGAAGATATCGTCGAATTTCCTTAAATTTCGTCGAGAATTTTGGGAAAATTCAAAAAGAATCGTCTCAAAATTGAAATAATCCCGACGTATTATACATCAGAAGAAGCGCCTTTTCGCGGCGAATCGAACGGCACCGCGCCCGTCCTCCTACCACCAACCGTTCCGGAGATATGGGCGTTTAAAGTTTCGAAAATTAAATCCGCGCTCGGTCACCCCGTGGGGGTCAATTAGACGCGCATTCCAACGGGGAATCGAATGACGTCAAGCTTTTGCCGATATCTCTAACCGTTCTCGAGATATTCGGGTTTAAAGTTTTGAAAAATTAATTTCGCGCTAGAACGCTGCCATATAACCTATCAGAAGCGCCTTCCCACGGGGAGTCCAAATATGTCGAATTCACGTCTCTATCTCTTACCGTTTCCGAGATATGAGCGTTTAAAGTTTTGAAATTTTTTTTTTTAACGCTAGAGCGTTCTGGCATAGCCTATCCGAAGCGTTTTCGCCCGGGGAATCGAATGACGTCAAGCTTTTGCCGATATCTCTAACCGTTTCCGAGATATTCGCAAAAATGTGCCGAAATTCGTTAAAAATCGCTATTTTTTACCCAAATTCGCTTAGTTTGTGCCCGAAATACCGCTCCGATTTTATTCTAATGTGGCGCAAAATGTTCCCCTGGTCCATCCGAATCGTTTGGAACAAACCGCGACCCCGTAGCTCTAGTCGTTCTCGAGTTATGGTAAGAAAACTAAAAAAGATGGCGATTTTTCGTCATTTCTCCTTATTTCTTCTCTATCTACGATCGCTACCCCGATGTATCATACACCGTCGGACGTACTTTTCGACGGCGATTCCGAATCTGAAGTCGGCGTGCGGCTATCGGTTACGGTTCGGAAGATATCGTCGAATTTCCTTAAATTTCGTCGAGAATTTTGGGAAAATTCAAAGAGAATCGTCTCAAAATTGAAATAACCCCGACGTATTATACATCAGAAGAAGCGCCTTTTCGCGGCGAATCGAACGGCACCGCGCCCGTCCTCCTACCACCAACCGTTCCGGAGATATGGGCGTTTAAAGTTTCGAAAATTAAATCCGCGCTCGGTCACCCCGTGGGGGTCAATTAGACGCGCATTCCAACGGGGAATCGAATGACGTCAAGCTTTTGCCGATATCTCTAACCGTTCTCGAGATATTCGGGTTTAAAGTTTTGAAAAATTAATTTCGCGCTAGAACGCTGCCATATAACCTATCAGAAGCGCCTTCCCACGGGGAGTCCAAATATGTCGAATTCACGTCTCTATCTCTTACCGTTTCCGAGATATGAGCGTTTAAAGTTTTGAAATTTTTTTTTTAACGCTAGAGCGTTCTGGCATAGCCTATCCGAAGCGTTTTCGCCCGGGGAATCGAATGACGTCAAGCTTTTGCCGATGTCTCTAACCGTTTCCGAGATATTCGCAAAAATGTGCCGAAATTCGTTAAAAATCGCTATTTTTTACCCAAATTCGCTTAGTTTGTGCCCGAAATACCGCTCCGATTTTATTCTAATGTGGCGCAAAATGTTCCCCTGGTCCATCCGAATCGTTTGGAACAAACCGCGACCCCGTAGCTCTAGTCGTTCTCGAGTTATGGTAAGAAAACTAAAAAAGATGGCGATTTTTCGTCATTTCTCCTTATTTCTTCTCTATCTACGATCGCTACCCCGATGTATCATACACCGTCGGACGTACTTTTCGACGGCGATTCCGAATCTGAAGTCGGCGTGCGGCTATCGGTTACGGTTCGGAAGATATCGTCGAATTTCCTTAAATTTCGTCGAGAATTTTGGGAAAATTCAAAAAGAATCGTCTCAAAATTGAAATAACCCCGACGTATTATACATCAGAAGAAGCGCCTTTTCGCGGCGAATCGAACGGCACCGCGCCCGTCCTCCTACCACCAACCGTTCCGGAGATATGGGCGTTTAAAGTTTCGAAAATTAAATCCGCGCTCGGTCACCCCGTGGGGGTCAATTAGACGCGCATTCCAACGGGGAATCGAATGACGTCAAGCTTTTGCCGATATCTCTAACCGTTCTCGAGATATTCGGGTTTAAAGTTTTGAAAAATTAATTTCGCGCTAGAACGCTGCCATATAACCTATCAGAAGCGCCTTCCCACGGGGAGTCCAAATATGTCGAATTCACGTCTCTATCTCTTACCGTTTCCGAGATATGAGCGTTTAAAGTTTTGAAATTTTTTTTTAACGCTAGAGCGTTCTGGCATAGCCTATCCGAAGCGTTTTCGCCCGGGGAATCGAATGACGTCAAGCTTTTGCCGATATCTCTAACCGTTTCCGAGATATTCGCAAAAATGTGCCGAAATTCGTTAAAAATCGCTATTTTTTACCCAAATTCGCTTAGTTTGTGCCCGAAATACCTATATTTATACCGACGCCGACGCCGACGCCGACGCCGACGCCGACGCCGACGCCGACGCCGACGCCGACGCCGACGCCGACGACGACGACGACGACGACGACGACGACGACGACGACGACGACGACGACGACGACGACGACGACGACGACGACGTTTCATTCGTTTATGTAACTGAAAAAGTACCAATATTACGTCATCATATACAGACAGACAAAATAAAATGAGTACCTACCTAGTACCTAATGATATGTTTTAAACTATTTTAAAAAATTGCAAAATTTAACAAATTTTGAAGGGTTACCGCTTTGATTTTTGAGAGAAAATTTAAATTTTTCAAATTGCGTAAAATCGTACTTGAAATGGAAGCTATATGCGTATATTTCATAGAAAAATTGTTTTCACTTCTGGATAAGATAATATTCAACGTTTCCGATCAAATTTGGCTCAAATTTTTATGTTTTTTTCGAAGATTGAAGGCCCACACGCAATTATCTGCAGGAGTATTTGTGGCTGAGCAAATATTATTCAACTATCGTAATTACCAGGTCAAACTACGTAGGAAATGATATGTTTTAAACTATTTTAAAAAATTGCAAAATTTAACAAATTTTGAAGGGTTACCTACCGCTTTGATTTTTGAGAGAAAATTTCAATTTTTCAAATTGCGTTAATTTTGTACTTGAAATGGAAGCTATATGCGTATATTTCATAGAAAAATTGTTTTCACTTCTGGACAAGGTAATATTGGACTTTTCCGATCAAATTTGGCCCAAATTTTAATGATTTTTTCCAAGATGAAGGCCCACAGGCAATTATCTGCAGGAGTATTTGTGACTGAGCAAAAATTATTCAACTATCATACTTACCAGGTCAAACTACGTAGGACCGAAGAAGCGCGGCGAATCGAATGACACCACGCCCGCCCTCACATCACCAATCGTTCCGGAGATATGGGCTCTAAACCTTTCGGAGATGTTTCAAATCTCTGCTATGAATCAGGGTATATAATTTAAAAATTCATAAACATGATGGATAAATTGCCAACACCTACCGTTTTTTTTGTTTTATTTACATCAAAACTAGTAACAATTTGGTTGGTAGTTGTTTATTTTTATTATAGCAATTGCAACATTACAATTAAATTAAAAGTGACAACAAGTGTTTGTCTTAATGGCATAACGTGGCATCTATTTGATTTAGCGACGGAATCATCATCTTCAATTTTCTACGATAGGCTGGATCATTGGCCACTGGATTCCGTTCCAAATAAACTGTCGACAGGCGCGTCAATTGTCCCAAATTCTGCAAGCAATTCCAGTCTCCTATCTCATTATCATTCATCTGAAATAACAAATAGCTAAACTTCAGACGTCATCCATGGATCCAATCAAACCTACCCAAAGCTCTTCGAGGTCTCCCAAATGGAAGATGTTTTCTACAATTTGTAACTTATTCTTGGCCAAATCTAACGTTTGAATTCGCCTATTGCCCTCTAGATGTTCCAATTTGGAAATGCCATTTTCAGACAAATATAATTCTTCTAAATGGACAAGCGATTCCAAATTTTCAATAACCATTAAACGGTTACTTTGTAAACTTAAGCATGTTACATTTACTAAATGATCCAAGTTTTCAATCTTAGTTATTTTGTTCTTGCCCAAGTACAATTGTTTCAGATTAATTAACGTTTCTAAATTCTCAATCACCTACAATAATCGGCACAATAATTAATTTTATTAAGCATAATATACTTACCCTTATCTTATTATCTCCCAATTCTAATGACGTCAAACTTGTTAGCTCATTCAAGTTCTCAATCTTCCCAATTCTATTTGAAGATAGATATAGTTTCTCTAATTTCTTCAACTTGTTTAAGCCCTCAATTTTCTTAATTCGATTAAATGACAAATCCAATATCCTAGAAAGATAGAATGTATAAATAAATATCGTCATCATCGGTTGCTTTTGTTACTCTAAATTGACAAGTGCATCTAAGTTTTCGATGACCGTTATTTGATTATCATACAGTTCCAATTCTTTCAACGTATGTAGCGTATCTAAATTCTCAATTTTCTTTATTAGGTTCCATCTCAGATACAATCGTTCGATACATCTCAGTTGCTCCAGATTCTCCAATCTGCCAATTCTTCCATGATTTAAATCTAGCTCGGTAGTATCAGGATCAATAATTATGATTTCATTAATTGTCAAGTCTTTGTTTTCATTCGTTTCAGTGGAATCTACAATGCAGATACCAAAATGACAGTTAATAGAAAACAATCACGATATAATGAATGTAGTACTAACCTACAACTTGGTCACTTTTTGCGGACGACATAACGTAAAAATAACATAAATATATTTATATATAAATTAATAAATAATGGGGCTATCGGCACGGATTGTTGTCCTCCTTCTAACCTTTATGCCACATACACTATACTTATATATGAATATAGTGTAATATTGTGTATTATTGTATATTTGTAAAAAAAAAAGCAGCAGTAAGAAACGAGCAAGTGTTAATTGAGTAAAGGAAGGCTAAAGGAATTGTATTGTAAGGGATGCTCCTTGTTTATATATTTTTAAAATATTTTAGTTGGACGAGTTGCGATTACAGGTACCGTTGGGTTATTGCCAGATGGCGGGTGAAGCCAACGTAAAATCCCGTTTACGTTGTGCGCCATCTATCAATGATGTACATCGTTTACAGAATTCGTCTATCCTATTTATCGGTTCCTGTAAATTGCATACCATAGATTAAGTATAGTTTCACTCTCTTGCCAAAGCAAATTTTCGCCGCTATATATCTATCCATATTTTATTACTTTCTTTTCATTTTCGTAAACATTTATGTTCATTTTGCGATCAGGGAGAGATGCTCTATCCGTTAGTACGCATACATAACGCCTAATCGGCGGGCAATATTTGGGAGTCTTACCGCCTGACCCTTTTTTTTTTGGATTTCCTCTACAATAAGGGTTGGAAACGAAATGTGCAGGGTCACCAAAAACTTGAGTGGGTACAGCCAAAGTACCCAGATGGTGTACTTTAGCTATACTTTTCGGTGGAAATGTATAAAATATATATAAAAAGAATACCTACTAAAAATCTAAAAGTCAGTGTAAAATATACATCTCAAGTAATTGTATTATTAGTAAACCATATAAAGTATTCAATTTAAAAATGTTCTTTTTCTGCTCAGCTCTATTACTTTTCTAGTTCTTTTACAAAACAACTCAGTACAGAATTAAATTATACATTTTGGGTATTAATGATGCATATTAAATAATATAAAATATAGTACATATTATATTATATATATATAATATTTTTTCGACATGTTCTGTTGCTGCATCATCTGCCCATATTGTTGAAAGATTCTGCAAATCTACTCTCTGCAACATGTATAGATAATCAAGTTTTACACATTATCTAAAAGCAATCTGCAAAATGTGCTTACGTGAGAATACTACCGGTGACTTCTTATCTACCAACAACTTGGACAATGCATAAAAGAGCAATGTGAGTAACAAAACAAGGCAAGTCGACGTAATGAAGGTATATTCTTTATGTTGCCGGTAAGAGCAGCACTTATCACTCCACGACGTTCTGGTGCCATTCATCTATAAACATATATTATTATGGTATATCATACCATCATTCTTACCACCATTTATTATTTTACCAAATCGACAATATCCATGCACATGGCAATCTTCTCATCTTCATTGCTTATGCTATGGTAGTATACGCTTAATTCCGTATACAAGTCCATACATTTACCGCACATTTCTGAGCTATTCTTCAAAGTTTCATGTCTTATACAAGCCGTTACATTCTTATAGAAATCGTAGAATTTTAATACTGCCTCTGTGAGGCGGGGCGTCACTGTGCCGTTGTTGATGACGAAACATTCTGAAAAACACAAAATTCAACCTTGCGCTGCAACGACACGAAATATCGTTAGATATTCCAAAGAACAAGTACCATCACACTTGGCCGTATTCCACAACTCTTGGCTGTTGCGATATATTGTTTCTATTATTTCTAACCTATCCAAGTTTGCATAGTGATTGTAACAGATAGTTCCGTTATTATCAGTAGTCTAATACCAGAAACGTTATTATTAGCAAACGATAAATCACCTGTAATAATTCTAGCTACTACCTGTAATAGTGCCTTGTAATTGCTCAGCATTTGCAGATATTCACCAATACATTCTTGACACAATTTAATCGGGTGAGAGTTTATTACAGAGCATAATGTAAAATTCGAAATGGCTCCACCAAACGTGTTCTTAAGCGTCATACAGTTCTCTGATGCTTCAACTTTTTCGATTGCACTGAAACACCTACAAATAATATCTGCTACTATTTTCTATATTCTAATTGGGATTTTACTCTTTACAAATTTAGAATAATCACACCGATGATCATCATGTACTTGTCCTGTACCATATTTCTAATTTCTAACGTTGTTTTCTTTGCCTTCGTTACTTGATTATATCAGCCATACCATACAATTAGAGAGAACCTTCTTTTACTACCAAACCAAACAACAAACCTACTAATGATTGTCTCTGCTAATAACAATAACCTTTATCTATAAATAATAAACTGCTAGTACTACCATCACAGCATATTTTGTATCAACTAGAATATAAAGCGACCTGCAAATATTGCTATGAATGGTTTCAAGTATGCAGCCATTTTGAAGGTTACTGCTTGTCCAACACATCAATGAGGAATTGCACAACTTTTTTTTTATGTCATAGAATGATAGAGAATGTTGTGATATATATAGCCCTTCACTAAACCTTTTAAATTGTTTCTCATTAAGCCATAATTAATTTTTTGAAAGTGCTCTGACGTCACAAGTTCTTTCATTCATAAATTCTTAGTCGGCATGATTTGGCAATGGAGCGATAGTCATCGTAGTTCGCATCATATCGCAGATAAATAATTTTAAGTTCGCTGTTCGCATGCTTTGCGCGTACAGATGGCGTAAATGTATTATTACGATATTCTGTGTTTATTTTACGCGGTTTGAAGGTTATAATCTTTGAGAATTCGTTCTTTTCCGATAAATTGGAGAACTTTAAGCGCAAACTAAAACAAGATGCAGAAATAATGCCGAATCCCAAATTCCTTTGTGACCATAATCTGCATAGCACCTTAATAATATCGTATTTCGCAGCCGGTAAATGACTGCAATCTGTGATTATTACGGGGGAGTAATTTCTATGTTGCCATATATCCACGTTCATTCATAAAATTTTACTACGTACTTGTGACGTATAAAGATCTTAAAAAATTTATATTTCAAGAACTAATTTACAGAAAACCGTCAAAATTTCAGTGTAAATATATATTTAGGTCATGTACAAAATAAAGTTATTTTAACAAGAATTTAAAAAAAGTGCAATTCCTCATTTAATGTATGTACCAAAGTATAGGACACAACCACAAGAAACATCGTTGTAATTCATTTATTCTTCATCATCGAATGATATTATTTTGAAAGTGGCTCGAAATATTGTTTGAAATTTGAGAAAAGTAGACATGTTAGAATAACAGGAATGTAATATTTATTTAAAATTTGGAAAACCAAAGCGAATATTGCGCCAATTAACAAAACCTTTATGATGAAATATATAATTGAAAATATATATTATTATATTATATACTTGCATCTCTCAATAAACGAAAAGTAAAGATTGTGACACCTAAATATAGAACAAAAGCCGTTTCAACAAACCTATAATCCATTCTGTATATATTTAGATTCAAGTGTCTGAATAATTATAAAAGATTTATTTATTCATCATTTTCTTAGCAATCAAGATAAGAAAATTATATTCAATAAAATGCTGGTGAGGATTATTGCTTTATTTTCAATAAATATTATAATAATACTTATACATGTTTAAACATTAAAACAATAATACAGCAGTAATAATAATAATAGTACCTACCTAATAATTATGCGAGTATTGTACGTAAAAATATCCACAAGATAGAAAATATCACAACATATGTTTGTATGGCTGCTCTTCGGTTCTCGGGTTCTCTGCCGTGTAGAAAGTTGTGTGATCTTCTTCACTTCTGAAGAAGATCACGACAAGATGATCGAAACGTCAAGTAATTTAAACTTTCTACACGGCAGAGAACCCGAGAACCGAAGAGCAGCCAGCAACGACGGCCGTGAAAGCCTAAAGAATATGTTTGTATATGCGCAAATTACAAGTATGAGCGCACGTACGGAGAATAATTGACTTGACGAGAACAACATTGTCCGTTCAGGATTTACTCATAATTCGTCGTCGCCAAATGTAAAAGGTGGAACTTGGAAGCGTGTCTTGGACGCTTCCAAATTGTACGACGGTTGATCCGATTCCGGCCTCAAATCAGTATCCGATGGGTGCATATCTTCTTCGTCATCTGGCTCCTCAACCCTCAACGTGCCCAACCACTCGCTCTCCGGGTCCGAGAACAGGTTGCCGGAATATTGTTCCCCCTGTTCCTGCATATCGTCGATGGAATACTCCGATATTTCGGCTAGACTTTTCCTTCTATCTTCCGCAGATAAAACTACGACACGTTTATAATTAATTTATAATATAATAATTTTTTTTAATAATAAATGATCTACTTACATTCTCCTGGCGGATTGGACATCCAAGGCGAATCATTCCAGTCATCGTCTTCGTCGTATTGCAACTGTTGGTTAATTTCTCTCTCTGTAGCGGTTTGGACGGCCGGCGAATCGCTATCGGTGACGTCGAATATCTCGGTCACCTTCACCTATAAAGAAGAGATAATTAGTCCTTTTTTAAATTAAATAGAATATATTATTGGATGTTGCACACAGCAATTTTTACTAAGTTCTTTAAATGTTAATTTTGGGTTTTCTTCAATGTATGTACTGAACGATAAATCGACGATGATCGTCCGTCATATTTTTGATTTTTTTAACGTCCAATTTGAACTTGATTATTCCCAAATTGAAGTTAAAAAGATATAGATTTGATAAAGAGGTGTCGATGTACTAAAAATTTATTGACTGTACAAAATCTAGTCCGATTACACTAACTTTGGCAACGCTCACAGGTGGCGACAGAGGTCAACCAATCAATCAACGCGTAAACAGAAGAATCAAGAATTAAAATCTAGTAGCGCGAATATTCTAGACGTGGTCGCCCGGTATTTAAATACGACGCTGGGATTGGGTAGGAGCCTAGGTCAAGCCTAAGCGACGAATACGCAGAAAGGCGTGAGAAATAAATATACGGTGAAGAATATATTTGTGAACGCAAATAAGTGAATAGTTTTCAAGTGTTTTATTAGTAATTAGTTTATTTCATTTGACTTTATTTAATTTTTAAATAGCTTCAAGTGCATAAATAAAATAATATTTTATTTATTTATTTAATATATCTTGTGTGTGTGTGTTTTTTTTTTGAACCCCGACAACGTTGTAATCATCGAAAAACGTTACAATATGTTGTGTATTGGTAGTCGCTTACCTTATTGTTTTCGTCGAGATAGTAATAAGTCCAAACGGCTTCGTGGTGTGCCGTCGCCTGAAGGATATGTTCGAAGGTGTCTTCGCCTAGAGAAATGTCACCGGCCGTGTTAAAACTTAAACTGGAGCGCCTAGATAATATTTTGTTAGTCAAGACCTTGGGAGAGTCGGCCTGATCGTATCTATCGAAAAAAAAAAAAAACAAAGTAATCCCATTTAAAAAAAAGTCCACAAATATTTTTTCTCCACATTCTCTCCTCACCTTTCGTCGTTATCCGCTAAATCGAGGGTGAAATTTAAATTCATCTTATTCGTACACGTCTCCGTATCGTGGACGTGATACATCTCGATATCCACGTCGTCTGCAACGAACGAGATATTGATAATAGTAAAAAAAAAAAGTCATTCTAAGCAAACTAATCCGACAACTAACCCCTGTATTCGGTTAAGGCGAGGTGGCATGCGATTTTGGCAGACAATTGTCGCGGTTTGTTGCTCATCTTCGTTACGATCCCACTCAATTGATCTAGGAAATATTTACTAACATCCCATAGTTTATTTCCCATCGACGGAGTAGTCGCCATAAACCTAAATTAAGAAGATACTCGAAATTAGACATCCAGGACGAGGATAATTAACGAGGATAACGGCAGACAGACAACACATAGGACGCTGGAGAAATACAGAGACCCTTTGTTTAATTCCGTGCCAGTCCCGTAATCAACACGATTGCAACCACATCATAAGTTGAATAAGAAAGTTTTGGTTCGATTAATATTACACTAAGCAAAAAGATTCATTAAAAGAAATAAATATTTCGTTAGCAACCATTTCTTTCAGTTAATACATATTACTTAGATATACTGAAAATAATATTATTTCAACGAAAGAAATTATTCTTTTAAATAGGTAGTGGTAAAGATATATTTCTTTGTTTTAACGAATCTTTTTTTCAGAGTGTAATCATATTAAAACAATACTAATTATGTTTCACATACGTTAGTCATTTAGTAGATTGATAATCCAATGCACTGGCTCAACATCCTTACCTTCGTGGTCAGTGGTATTATGCGACTAAAGTCTGTGTAATCGCGCGACTTAGTTCCGTGAGAAAGCATTTTACAATAGCATTTGTTTGAGACACATACCACACATATTATCATCATAAACATAAATTTAAATATACAGGCTGTCCCACCGAACTGGCTCATTAGAATTTTGAATCTTGCAGAGCAGTCGTATGAGCTATTTAAAGAAAGTTTGCTATAAAGCTAAGCCATTTCGGTGGGACATACAGAGGTATATACAGAGAATTATTCAGGTAATTCGGAGAAAAAAAGTATCCGATTGATACGAGTCTAAGTGAGCAAGCAGTGGTCGTTAGGATACTTTTTTCTCTAGCTGTACGCTGGACTTTTTTAAAAATATATGTGCGTCTGAAATTGCGCAGATTGTACGAATACGAAGCAATTCATCAGCAGGACTGGATCAGAAGAACATATTTGCGTCTTTGAGCGCCAAATATGTGCAAATGCGGGTTTTTGTAAACATATATTCAAAGTGTAGACAGTTATAATAATCACCTTTCGTTACTGCATATTAAACGTTTGTGGAACTGTTGGTGTCTAGAAGGGGTTAAAAAAACGTTCCCTAGTACCTTGTATTGAAAATTATGTCTCTCGAACGTATCTCCGACAATGCTAGTAAGAATACAAAGTCGTTAGTGCATCAGCATAATGATAAAAGGTGAGGTTAAGGTGTACCCCGCCGAATGTCTCCCGTTATCGCATCGTATAGGAATAAACAGATGCGAGTACAACTTACTTGGTAAAGGTGGCGTACATTACGTCCGCCGGCAAACTGTACGGTAAACTTAACACGGATAGGAGCTTCATTCCTCGATGCTTGAAGATCCAGTTGATTAAACCTTTATTCGCCGAATCGATGGCATCCTGAAAAATGGTTAAAACCGTGTCGGGAAGGTTCGAGACCAAGGCTTCCTATAATATGAGAAAGAGTTTCGTTAAACGTTTACATAGGTAATCCGTTTAAATGAAATCTACCACCGACTCACTTGTCTGTGCACTTTGCATTCGTTACATTGCGGATCGTACTCGATGCTCTCTTCGATAGTTTTCTGTATCACAAATGTCGATTGAACGGCCAGGCAACGCGTACAACTTATCAGATTATTCCGGTGAAGAAACCTGAGGGCGTCGTCGAATCCTTGCTTGCATATGTTCGAGAGAATTTCCGGTTTTGGAGGAAACAATATCCTAACAAATCTGTATATATTATGTTTGGATAACTCTATGCTCGTATTGGCCACGTTAATCTAAAAACAATGATAAATAACCTATACATTTAATTACAGTTTCCACTGCATTAGTGGAGAAAAAATTAATCTTAAGGAGAAGGTATGATTGTAAATGTTTTCAATTATTTTAGTAAATCCATGAATGTGAATGCTGCCGTTCAAGAAGCAAGTAAAGCTTTGGGCTGTTTTGTTGCCATTTTTGACACGCCTGTAACTTTAGATTATTAGATTTGGTTTATGTTATCTTAGGTCGAACCGTAGTAAAATAAAACTTAGTCGACAAACTTTTGTTCAAGATCCAAGTACTGGTTTGAAGTCGGCAACCGGACTCATTTTACTTTAGTTCATGGTGGTAATAATGCTAAATATACATTTCTTTGCAAGAAAAACACTGCCAATGTTCATCATGAGCTATGCTCATTCATTCAGAAACAGCAGAAAATTAGAAAAAATTCCAACGGCAGCATGAAAAGCGATATCATTGATCGGCTCCGTGACCAACCGCTGACTATATGCTGAAAAGGGACTTGCTATTTTGCGTGTCAGAAATTAAACCGCAGTATGATAAAAGTAGGATTGATGCACTTGCAAAAGAAAAAGGTATTCAAGTTGCTCGATTACCACCTTATCATTGCGAGTTAAATCCCGCTGATATGGTATACACACAAGTGCAAAAGTATGTAAAAATTAATAATACCACATTTAAGGTAAAAGATATACATAGATACTTACTGTTTGCAACAAATTGCGTTCGAAAAAAGAAACGAGAAAAATTGGCGAGATAACAACTGTAAATGCTGCATTGACAATGATTGACAAGAAATTTTGGTATCCGATGTCACATAGGTACCTTGACATTTGCATTTTAACTATCATAATCCCAAATAATAAACCGGAAGTAGTAATATACAGCCATTATACAGCTGAATCAACAATTTACCAAACGTGATTTGCATTCCCATAAACCGCAGTATACGGTTTATTATTTGGAGGTTGAGATAATCTGTAGTACCTACTGTTTAATAGCCGTTGACATGTCGTGAGTAGGTTTTAATGTATGGTGCGCATGTGTGAACTTACATGGAACAACTGCATGCTATCGTCCCTTGGGCAAATGTCGCTCTCCCCGCAAAACGGACTAACGGTTATCGTATTTTCGTCTAGGGTCGGAAGATTATCGCTAAAACCGCCGTCCATATACCGCACTCCCTGGAACTTGGGTGGCAGAATCCCGGAAAAAAACGGAATGAAGCACGAGGCGTTCAATGCAGCTATGAGATCCTCTTTGCTATCGAACTGAGACACGATGACGTTCTTTCCATCGTAGACGCGCGTCAACGATATGTGCAGTTTGCCATTGACGATCAGATGCGCGTCTTCGGGAAGGAATCTGTCCAACCCTTCCAGGAGTAATTTTTGTACGTTGAAAGAGGGATGAAATGGTCCCAGCGATCTACTTCTTGCTTCAGTAGCAACTCTAAGTACATCGCTGGTAAAATCACCTAAGATCATACGGGTATATGAATGTATGGTCGACGCAACAATAGTTCAAAAACAATAACAATAAACATATCTTGCTTATAATCCAATATGTATTTATTACATACTTCTTCAAATATCATTACAACACTGTATGTATCTTGACAATAAGTTATTTATGTATAATCAATTAAGAAGGTAAGACAAAAACCTACTAAATATAATGATAACGAACGTATGTATAATACATACGAAACTTTTACCTTTACCCCATCAGGTATCGTCGACCTTGAGAGTTGAGACTGATTATAATATAAGTATGAATCAGCAAGCATTAGGTATTGTGTTAAATGGAACACAAATTGACATGCTCCAATTTTGAATAATTTATTTTAATTTAAATAGTTTATTTTCATACATGTCGTCATACCGTATTATTAATTGTAGGCACGAGGTATTTTGTATCCACGAAAAAAAAAAAATTAATGGATCCGCCGATAAGATATCTGGATCACATATCCTATTTTTTGCATTAAAATACTTCCTTGACTAATACCTCTTCTACGATAATAATAATGATAGGCTTGGTGATTTTAGATATGATTTTTAAATAAATGTTTTCTAATTATGTTGCTTCTGCCTATCAAACAATGGAATCTATAGTGTTGGTGCATATTTGACGTTATTGTTATTAAAAACAAATGTGGAGAAAGAAATGTTATCGCATAAATAATGACATTCGCACACACGTGTTGTGTATATGACGTATGTATGTAAGTACAACATTTGGTCTTGTTTACTACACAAATCTCTCTAATTGAAGGTCGATATACGACTGTTCCTTTTTATTCCATCCCAATAAAGAATATTATATATTACAGTTAATTATAGGTTTTTTTTTTGTAGAATAGAACAAGTAAATTACTTGAATAAATTACCTACTAAAAGTAGATAAATATTATATATATATTATTAATTATTAATAATTGCAAATAACTAACAACTATAATAAAATACAAACATCATTAATAAATAAGATGCAAAAATGATTCCTACCTATGGGTAAATCGCAAAGTAGGCCGCAAGCAGCTAATGCTCCGGCAGATGCTCCTGATATTTTATTTAATAATAAATGTGGAGCGTATTTTCTAAAACAAACAGCGACACCGACATGATAAATCCCCAGAAATCCGCATCCAGCGAATGATAAGTTCATTCTTTCCTATTATGTGGTTATCAAGTACGTGGGAAAAGTACACAACTAAGTATTGTTCGTTATCACAGGACTTGATGAATTTATTTCTCTATGTAAACAAAACCAGTGGAACCGAGAATCCTGACTTCCTGACGATACGATAACACAATAACAATTCATAACCATAACACACTAACATATCACACCGAATGACGACGATGCGACACTGATACAAGCAAAAACGGCTGGCAAACATAAATATAGCATAAAACGTCACATGATTGGCTAGAAGAGGTGGTGTGGTGATGTGGGAACCAATCAGAATTAACTATTTTATTTAGTAGCAGCTGATCGCAAACTACCGCTCAATTTGAATGCGTATTTCAAATTTCAACACATTACGGGCCACGGCCATTGGCGCTAATGGCTTGTAACTAATGACCTGGGGAATATGTAGCTTATTTTTAGTACTGTTTTCATTGCTATATTGGTTACAATTACTACTGTTTGTACTGCGGTAGCAAATTTTTTTGATTCATCTACATATTTCCTATACTAACAACACATATAAACTTATTCTCTATATGTACATCTAAAATAAAGGCAATAATTATTATGTCACTACATATTTATGTTGTACATTTGTTGCATGACGTATGCATCTATTTACTTGCCCTCTGATTTGTATGGGTCAAATAAAGAGTTTTGCGTGTATTTTGTAAATGTCATAGGCAGTATTATAAACATTCTGTTTTATGAAAGCGAAATAATCAAAATTAGGTATGTAGGTACTTATTTTCATATGTTGAAATAATCGAAAGTAGATTTGAGCAAGCGACGATTAGATTACAAATTTTTACAAAGGAAAGCAGTCCATTTGCCATAGAAATAGAGTGAGAGTCCTGTTTTAGAGGGACGGAATTGTGGTAGATGGTAGGCATTTTGAACGTTGCTTGTCAAACGTGCGAAGGTGCCTCTGCGGATACATTTTAACGTCTACTTTTTCGTTATTTTATACGCTTTACTGTATTTTTAAAATGTCTTCAAAGTTTATATATAAAAAAAGGTTTTATATAAATATTCCTCGATTCATATTTATGTGTTATCCTAAATGTCATCTTTTTCTTTAAATGATATTTAGAGCAGCTTTCGAAATAATATTATTTGATGATAAAGAATACATAAAGAACAACGATGGTTTTTTGTGATTTATCTCCTCTGTTCTATATCAAATTAATTATTAGATTCGTTAAAAGCCTTGTTTATATATATCTAGTTATTCAACCGGTTTGAAGTACCTTTGGATGGCGTTCAGATGGCGTGTCAGGTTTGGCGTGCCCATTAATTTTTTTTAATAATGTTGCATTGTAATTTCTTAATTTTGATTGGTTTTACTTTGTTATTAACTGCCAAGTTTATTTCAGAATCTGTAACCAACATAGCTCGCATTCCAATGAATATTTGGCGGTATTTAATTTCATTCATCACAATACTTTTATAGTATCGCCGCCAGATATCAGCACCTTACGCAGCTCGGTTGAATAACTATAAGATATATAAACAAGGGTTAAAAGGCCCACCCCTACTACGCCTTCTCCCTATTATATGTCTATGATATATATCAACCTTTATACGATTGCGCCATCTTTTGACTGAGTGCTGAAATTTGCAGGGAATAGGTTATAGTAGGAGTCTGCGTAGATTTAATTTACAGATAACTATTTGGCTAGTGGTTAGATATCTGTGATTATTCGCATTGAATCTTCTTAAAAGCAACAATTTATATGGATATTTATATGGAGGTAACTATTTATTTTTCAAAAAAGAAATAATTAACATCACTCTGAAATAAATAACATTTATATAACGTACATTTTTATACATACCTACAGAAATATATTGTTTCTAAGTAATTCTCATATTATCCATAGTAAAATCTGTCGAATTATTACAATAAATTTGTTATGTTTACCACTTGTGTATAAAATTGTCCGCACTCATCCGTGGGTGTGTTGTGGACAAATTACAATTTACCAAGAGGACAAAGCATGGCTCAACATAATCAGCATGGAATTATTCCATTGGAATATATAAAATCGTATTCGATACGAATCAGTTCGCAACGCACTACCTATCAAAACAGAAATACATTTTGCTTTTGCGCGGGGCGCAATTCGTTTAGGTATCATATACTGTATAGGTGACATATGGATGTAATTGAAACGATCATTTATATCTTAATATTGTCTACCTTTTGGTCATTTGGTTATATCTAAATTTGATTCTCCATAATATTCTGTTACAATTTCAACCAATTATTCTCAAACGGTAAAATGATGACAATATAACAATCATTTTCTCAAATTTTGAGAGTATAAAGTGCTTCATTACGTAGCGATTAGACTGTGCCGTGAACATAAATAATTTTGGCTGTTCGCCAGTGTACATTTTGCTTGATTCATTTTTAATTTTGCTGAAAAAAAAAAAATAAATAAAAAGTAGGTGTCAGTGATTTTGCAGCTCTACATTTGCGTGCAAGAATATATTCATCAGGCTTTCCTATGTATACTAAGGTAATTATTTTGTTATCGTTATATAGCACACGTATCTCTACGTTCAGTTTTTGTTTTTATTCAAGCTTATCATAATCTGTAATTTCATCTAATCAGCAATGGTACTCGAACACTTGCTGTACTTACAACCAAAGATAATATTAACTGGAAGATAATACACTATTATTATATACAACATGTGTACTTACAAACATATTTATTGCTCTATATTGGAATCGATGTTTTTGTTTTGAGGCCAAATAGATAAGGAAAAGAGTTATTGTTGCCATGCATCTTCTTAGGGGCCATATCTTATCGGGGTATGTCAATAAATACGCACATACATAAGCATATTTATTATACATACAATAAATAGTTTTATTAAGAAAATGGAAATTAATATGGTGTAGTTAGTATTCAATTGGTTGTGGGACTAAACTTAGTAAGTTATAGCCTCATGTACTTCGATGAGTGTTTTATATATATTAAATCTGAGTAGCTACTGTGCGTTCTAGGTGTATTCACAATTCACAGTTAATCTTTAATTATTGGGAAGGACGTTTCTTGATGTAATCTCAAGTAGGTATAAATGTCTCAAAATAGTTTCAATACCTGCGCAGGTTTATATTATTTATTTGGTTTAATATGTAACATACAATATTAGGTACTTGTAGCACCTACTTTTTAAACGTGTGCAATAGTGGATACTTCGATTGATAATGAGATTATCTTGCATTTGAATGGACTTCGTATTTGGTGTACGCTCGTCCTCTTTGTTGTATCATCACGTTTAATTTGTAAAGAATTGATAAATTACATCCTGCATACTATACTGGGAGCTGTATTAGTGGGCTAGTAATTGAGTAGCTACGTAGAGTACCTACTTGATCGGACAAAAATTCGCGCATACAATAAATACTAACTACATACGTGCGACGGGTAGCCGAGTTGTGTATCGTAAGTACCAGATTTCTTTATAATTGGCGCGTGTATAATGATAGATAAACGGACAAGATTTATTTTTATATACTAATACACCGAATATCGAATATGTTCCGTTCAAGAAACATCTCGCTATTCATGGCTTTTCACTTTCCATTTTTTCTACATATTATGTACGCTTCTAACATATCACTTTTTGCCAAATGAGTGATGTTTATATTTGAACTTGGCTAGCCGAATGGTTTCGTTGTTCGTAAAGAATATATAGTTCTTAGCTCAAGTCAACTTAAAAGTGATAAAAAGAAATAACTTAATCTCAGAACCTTTTTTGCTAGTACTGACAGGTGTTAAATAAACAAACCGAATTGTTATTTCATAGCCTACGTTGTTTTATTTTTACTTAAACTAAGGTACTGAGTTAATATAAAATGGCATAACTTCTGTATTTTTTATTTTTTCGTAGTGTTGTATAAAAACTTTTTTGCCCACAATTAAATTTTCAATCACACTGAAGTGAAATGTACAGGGGATTTCATTTAAGAAATATATAGTTTTAGTGAATATCTGGAAAACGCGATGCTTAATCCCAGAAATATGCCATTTTAACCGACTTCGTAGCTCCAATAATAACCAAGTTATTATTGGAGTCAATACTGCTCTAATTTTAGATAAAATGGCTATGAAGGAATGGGTCAGACAACTGCAACCGATGCAATTGTACGTAATCTTGATATTTACAGTGATTTATTTCATTGCCGAATTAGTACTAAGCCATATTACTCATGCCCTTACATTACTCTTACATTCTTACCAGACTTTATGCAACATAATGGCTTTGTCGGGATGTCTAGTAACTTTAAAGGTTGTAGCATCAATCACGTATTGATTGCTTAAAATTAAAATTATCAAACTTTTAGCATGGTAAAAGCGTAGGCTTGAAAGAAGAAGTAACAGCTCTATCGGATGGAGGAAAAGAGGAAGAATGTGATGAGTTGAGAGGAACTCGGCAGCATCAGCAATTATCCGTAACCGCTGCTGTACAAGAAGATAAACTAAAGAACACCTTCGGCTGGGCTAGGATCGATGTCATGTCTATGCTGATATGCTGCGTGTTCTTGGCGTCGCTACTGTTTTCCCTACTAGTAGAGGCCATTCAGACGCTGGTGCACATAGACCACAACGACGAAATGCATCAACCGATATTGGTTTTCGCAATCGGTTGTATGGGTTTAATTTTGAACGCGGTTTGCTATTCGTTCATTGGCGGTAAAGTTAAAAAAAAACTATGCTAATAATTCACCAGTTGACTGGTAACTTTAAGGGTATACATTCCATCAAGGCAGCTTCCTGTATGTGACCAAGGACGGCGATGTTGTCCTGGACAAAGTTGTCACGCACGATTCGATTAGGAAGGGTGAACGACGCTTGTCTAGAACAAGAACCGTGCCGACTCCTCAGTATAGACAACGCCAAGGTTGCTGGGAGATATTAAGAGATTGTACTGGTAGGTAGGTTCAAGAATTAAGTCATCCTCTAGGACTGTTATTCGAACCGACTTGATTCTTTTTTCTTTTAAATTTAGGGTTGCTTTTTGTCATTCTTTGCTCGATACTGATTTACTTTACGGAAAAGGACGTGGCAAAATTCATCGATCCGATTCTGGCTATATTATCAGCGATCGTTTTGGTCATACTTAGTTACCCGTACAGTAAGTATATAGGTACATGTACTTGTACAGTACCGTATAGGCAAAACATATTTTAGTGAAGGAGAGCTGCTTAATACTCCTTCAGACTATACCGGGTTCGATAAATATCCATATATTGAGGAAAGAGCTATTGGAACACTTTCCGGATATTGTAAATGTTCACGATTTTCACGTTTGGCAATTGACCGCTAGTAAAGTGATCTCCACTATTCATATCACATTTCAGAATCCAAAGGTAAATTCTCTACACAGATTTGTTATGTACATCTCAAAACAAATTTTACGCAGGTCTACGCGCAAGTCATTAACGAGATCAAACTATTTTTTACCGAGTACGGGATCACCCAAGTGACTATACAACCGGAATTTGGGAGTAAAACAGCTGAAAAGAGCTCTTGCTTAATGAAGTGCCAAAGTGAAGGTTGTCGCCCCTGCGTTTGTTGTCCGGATGTCGCAGAGGTAACTAACGCTAGTTAAATACATATATTAGTTACATTATACCTACTCCTAATAATGCTCTTTTAATTCCGCGATGCAGAATGTCTTCAACAAAACGAATCATTCTTCAGAAGAGCTAGCACTTGTTGGCGAACATGGGACAAATATAACGGTGCTGGACGTTGTAAGCAATCAAAAATCGACCGGTGTGTTTGATGGGAACCAGGAATGCAGCGTTAATTACCACCTTGAAGACGAAAGTTTTAAAGCGGATCATTGCGATAAAAGTACTAGAGAACTGCTCCCTCCAAGAGATGTTGAAAAGTCGACAACTGATGAAAACAGTATGGTTGTACCTATGTGATTCATTTTATGGTTATCGTAAATTGTAATTATAAGTACGTGTTGCAGGCGTTTAATTTATATAAACCGTTTTTGTCCTAAAATGTTTCCAAATATATAACAATATAGTAATATACAAATATATATATATGTAGATAATATAATAAAATATATTATATTACCTACATATAAAATATACTTATGGAATTTGCCAAAGAATGTTATAACGTTACAATTTATAGTGAATTTGGACTTTCCTTTTTTTTTTTTTTTAACTTTCCTAATTAATCCTCAGGTGATTCTGAAGATATGTGAATTAGACAACACTTAAATAATAGTGATGTCGTACATAAGAATATTTTTTTAGTTGTACCTATTGCTAACCCGGTCGTGCATATTCTGGAATTTTTGGTTTTTACGTAGCGTACATGTTTTTAAGTTGCCGTTAGATGGCGCGCAGCACACAATAATTGAGCACAAGTAACCATATTTACAGGTATTTGTGCGGATAGATGTCGCTACTAAGAAGGTATGTGCGAAAAATTGGTGTATACACAGTTTTTTTTTAGAAATCTAGATTAGGGTGCAGCCAAATATATTGATAAATTATTTATTTTTGTACTTCTATAAAATAAATAATTACGTTTTGTAGAACGCGGCAAAAATAAATATGTCAAGTACGTTACCACAGAAACGTGTTTTAAAAGACAGAAATATTACGAACAAAAAAATATAGGTATATTATCTGTGAGCGATTGCATTTCTACGCTCTCCATTCATTCTTGTACTGTGTAAATAGGCAAGTTTACGCACTAAAAAGCTGCGTAAAGTAGCATATCCCGCACTATGTAGTGTTTAAAGTGACATTTACCTATTGACAATTGGTTCTTAATTGTATGCAAACGCATTAACATTCCCGGTAACATTTAAAAAAAGGTAAAGTAACTTAACAGTTTAAACTTTATCATTTAGGTTGTATATATTTGACAATATAATTTCTAACTATTTCATGACTAGTTGTTGCTAACGACTATCTTTAATTTGAAGAAGTATATTACATATCAAAAGTAATTAACGGTTAGAACACAACATATATTATTTAAATTACAATCACAGACCTGATTACAATAAAATTGTCTTATAAATTAAATAAAACGTCAAATGATAAGTGCCTCCAACTTCAAATCTGTAAACTGACATAAGCAAGCAGAATCAATCATTGTAATAAATCAGTTTTATTTTTATTTAAAAGTATTATTGTTAAAAACATTTGTTATTCGTACAAACCTCGTGGGTGACACATTTCGCGAATTCATGCCACGAAGGGTTCATCTAACTGCTCGCGTTTCAAACTGGGCACTCATTACCGGCATTTGGTTCGTAAATAACTATTTCAGTATTACTTCAAATCTAGTTTCTATTTATACGATTTTTTAAAGCGCTGCACTATGTTCATCTTCCCTCTAACCCACCCTTTATTAAAATAACTTTAGGCGTGTGTGTCTAGTAAACATACTTGCGTTCCCTTCTAATTGTATGAACTGACGTTATTATACTGCGGAACCACTTTCTTGTACGCTGTATAATGAGAAATTAAAACGGAAGACCCATCCACATATTAAGGAAATACATGTTATAGTCATTATTAGGAGGTTATGCGGCACGTCTGTACTGTCTACTGTCTACACGACTTCATTCCCGTACTGCCACGGTTGTATTAAGTTTTAATTGAAACTGTGCCTTGTACATACGTAGTACCTACATACATACGTTAAAGAGTACCTAATGCATCTTAATTTAAGGAAACTTATTGT
This sequence comes from Cetonia aurata, assembly GCA_949128085.1. Taxonomy (NCBI): domain Eukaryota; kingdom Metazoa; phylum Arthropoda; class Insecta; order Coleoptera; family Scarabaeidae; genus Cetonia; species Cetonia aurata. Next base: position 45,538,771 of record OX421885.1, on the reverse strand, counting down.
CATCAGAGATTGTTCGTATGTGACGCGATAAAAACGCACTCTCTAGGTCAGTCGATCTATAGGTATACTTACATCAGAAAAATCTGCTAGTCTTGTTGACTACAGCCTCACCCGTGCCATTCCCCGTCCGTATTCACGTGTGTAATGCGGAAAACAAAGAGCGGTGCCAAATGATAGAAATAGACAATCTGCAAGTCGGTTTAAGTAACCATATTTTGCACGTAGTAGAGTCCTCCTGTATATCGATGAGTTATGGGGTACGTCTCCACGTCCCAACTATATTTTATTTGTTATCGGATCTTCCGTGGTTCGTGACGGTTTTCCCAAATGTATGTTTGCGATTTTCATGGAATTATGCATACTTTATATTTAAACTGAGAGTTGTCTTCGCTTGATGTCTGTGTCTTTCTTCCCCCGTCTCTTTCTCTTGCCATTTTCCACTTCAATTATTTTTATATTCGTAATAAATATAACACGTATGTGCAATAGTCAACATTTGCCCGAAAATTTGGGAGAATCTCTGACCTCTCCATGTATAATAACGAGATTCCTACAATACAGATCAAAAATGAATCAGCCCGTGTATTTCAGTTCTCTCAATTACTGGATTTCATCGCGAATGACGACGACACTGAGTGTAGAAAATTTTGACACGTGGGATGTTATTCAGTTCTGTTATTAGAGTGCGCGACGTGTGCTTTTTAGTATTTCAACTCTTGTGCGATTCTAATAGATTCAGACCGTCATTAAACATTTTGCGAGTGGTGGTGGCGCGGCGCGGCGATGCTCGGCGGCAGAACTCTGCGACATCCATCGTTAATACAATTACGACGATTTACACCGTTCTGAAGTGGAAACGAACACAAACCGACCCTGTTTTAACCTCTGTTACATTCCATTATGAATTTAGGAGAGCAAAACGCTCACCTACATAAATATCACTTCATTAATGCTATTAATTTTAGATCGTCCGAGACGCTGTTTTATATAATAGAATATGTAGGTATGTAGATTGTAGATGTACATAGACATATCTAAGTCCGTACTTTTGTTGTACCTATGTTACGTTTATTATTTCGTAGAAGGAATTTTGACGGCATATACGTATTGCGTAACGTGTTTTCCAACTTCATTTCCTCCTTTGTGATACCACAAAGCCCTGATTTCGGTGCGGTTTTTATTCCAAATTGGAGTTTAGTTAGTTCGAGGTATTATGGGATTAAGGAAGTTGGGGTTGTCGGTGCAATCGAGTTGTTGGAACCTTCCATTAGGCGCCCGATGCGTTATTTTGAATAACAAATTTCGTCCGAACAGATTGAGGAGAGAAAGAGATTAAAGGGAGGGGCGATTAGAGATTTATTCTGCGTCTGATCGACAATTAATGGAACATTTAAATGCGACGGAAAAAGTGTACGCATAAATTACAAAGCTCCCGGATATTAATATTTTCCTATTATCAAGTTTATTAATGACTCTTGACACATCTATAGTGGAGATAGATAGTGTTTATCGTAAAAAGTACATTTTTAGAATATGAGTACATGGCAATTGATGGTTTTTCGCAAAACGCAATGAACCTTGCGCCTGCAAAAAATAATAAACATCATGTGATAAATCAAGGAATGTGTCACTTTGTCACATTCCTCCAGGGCATTCCAATAAAGACGCTTATGAGTATTTTGAAAACATTTTATCGAAAAATTCGTTTTCTGGCAATGCAAAAAGGGCATTGTGAAAGAAAACGGTTAAAGGTAAGTTCATAAATTTCTTGCGTATAAAATGTTTTGCTTCTACTATAATATTTACTACACTATATTTGAACAATTATATTGTAAAATCTTCCTTTCGCGAGTGTTCATGTATACATATATCGGACCTGTATGCATATTCGCTATTCCAGTCGCGTGATCGGGCAACGACTTGAATCACAGACGCGTATTAGGAACGATAGGTATAACGGATCATTTTCAAAAAAATGATATAACATTTTATTTATTTTCGATTACAATTTTCCTTTCTGTTTCCCAAGCATTGTATTTCCAATACCCTGTATACTGTATTGGAAACAAACCTCTTCCGAATACAGCCCAGCTGTAGGTACATACGCAAATATGATCGTGTCGAGCCAGTACAGGAAAGCTCCCCAGAGACATTAAATAGGTACCCACACATCTTTCCATGCGTCAGATAAGGAATCTTTTAGATTCTCATTTGATTTTACGAGATAACAATGTAAGGGGGTTTTTCAATCTGTCTGCCGGAATCCTATTACTACAGACACTTGCATTGATTGAAGGCGAATTCGAGCCCCTCTACACACGCAGACAACATACGCTCAAACATAAATACGATTCCGTCGGAGAGGTTATAGCAACAGCAACACACCCGGAGAGGACTCCGGGAACGCCGTGTTCGTGTCGTTCTACGACGCGGAATTCTTTTTCAAAGTAAACTCGGTTTTATGACTCGCAATAACAGTAAACATGGAGAAAAAAGGCGAAACTTGGTTGCGAAAGAGACACTAGAAAACACACGGGAAAAATAAATGTATAAGCAGTAAAAAAGATACTGAAGGACATTATGTTCTCCACCAAATATGGTGGTATATACAATGCGATAGTATAGCGGGTTCGTTGCTATTCCGATAAATTTGAACATTCAGTTTATTTATTACAATAAGCATAACGGTGTTTATACATACCTATGTATTAGGACGACAAATAATTCGTGTAATATATGTAGTTTTTTTCATTCAAATAGGTAGGTGTATTTCATTTTGTTCAATTAGACGGAGTGAATTGCCGGCGAACTAAAACAAACCTTATTGTTAGTAGGTTAGACAGTAGAATTTATTGCGACGACGGTATAAAAGAAGGGGACCAGCGGCCGAACGGAGAGACAAATAACGAAAAGAGTAAACAGAATAACGAAATAAGCTGCTCGCTCGCCAAGTAAAATAGCGTATACACTACGTAAGACAGTACAAACGGACACAATATTTGATGGTGGCAATTATAGGAAACCTAGTGGCCTTACGACTAACACAATAGGGGGTAATAGTATTATAAAAGTTTATCTTTCTCGCTCCCGGCGGTCGCAGGAAAGAGAAGACATTTAAGTATTAAGGTCTGACAATACGTGCGGACTATATGTCAGTGTAGGAAACTAAATAGTGTCGGACAGTGATGAGTGAGAGCGGTTTGCCTGCGGGTTGTACAATTTTTGTTTGGAAAATTACCTTCTTCTTTTTCTGCTGTATATGCACAGTGCGGTTAATGTTAGCTACCATACATATTATACAGGGTTTTCATGGAAGTGGCTAGCTAGCGGGCTTAACGAAACTTTTCAAATTTAAAAATGTGGAATTTGTCATAGTTTGGTATTTACGTCTCGATTTTCATTCAATATGTAAAGCAGTTGTGTTCGATTTACTTTTTGCACTATACCACTGTCGCCTGATATTGTGTCGTAATAAATACAATTACACGTTATAGCCGTTAACTAGTGTCAGCTAACGCGCCGGTACGATTCATGTAGGTATGTATATAGGTTCCTGCGTATTTACTCACAGGTACACAATACCTTAGTTACATAACGTGAATGCACAGAGATATACCTATTACACGTATAGTAAATAGCGGGGATGACGGTATCGCGAGCGACCATCAGAGATGTTCATTTAATAATGAGATTCATAAACGTACGTATTCGGGGATACCAGCACGGTCAATCTGCAGTGCATATCCGGATACACCTTCCGAAGGGTCGACGCATTATCGCCGCCATTGTCCGTTGCCTAATTGCAACTGGTATTTCCAATTAACAGTTGTCAATTGAATGAGCATCAATATTGCGACGCACGCCGCCGCGCCCTAATCCCGTACGGAAGGGCACCGGAATATATTTATCACGTCACTACACACGGCTTCGTTTTATTTACTTCATTATGAATGTTTATCAACGGCAAATTCACATCTTGGTAGTGTAATTAAAGTATTTCACACCGAATTACTTTACATCTTAATATTCAGACCATTATTATTATTATTATTTGGCTACCTGACATATTTCAAACTACATAAATATATGTACATACCATACTTAAAGAGTGATTTTACCCGGTTCTAAGCGTTTTATTTCCACCACGTTTGAATGCCGGTAGCGGCGATAACGAATCGTACGGCAGAATATCGAGTTTAGAATAGCGAGCGACTCCCAATGCGATTCGGCGGGCATCCGAACGCAGTGCTATTTACCTAATGACGTAGTAAATTCGAATGTAATTTCAATGGGGGACGTGTAACCGGAGGGAGGGGGAGAGGTGGCTCATAATATTAACGGATTATTCGACTTTTGAGTCGATGCGGTCCGTCGTAAATATGGTGGCCGGTTAGGAATTCTGGAATCGAGAAGCGCGATTATACTGGGGCTCTCCGAAAATTTATCATTCGTGAAAAAATCTGCTCGGCTTAATTCCGAACGCTCCGATACACATTCATTTGAATTAATCTTCGATGGAACGAACGAACCGCATCGGATTCCAATTATTTTCCGGCACCGGTCATATTTACAAAGCAACGATTGTCTGAATAAATTGCTTTTTGAGAAATTCTCGCCCAAGAGGAAAGCAGGTATCTATGGGGGATAGGTTATGTCCATCCCCTAAAAAAGATTTGCGATCAACTTTGGTACATTATTACAACTTGTGGTCTATTATAGATCTAAAAAAATGTAAATAAAAGCTGCAGCAAGAAATATTACCTACAATTTGTACAACGGTTACAATTTTGCAAATATTGTGGAAGTAAAATGTAGTCAACCAGTTTTATAGTATACAAAATTAGAAAGTACGCACAGTTCTTTATTTAATTTGCTATTATCTGGAATTCGTCAAATACTATCTAGCACAGAGATACTGCATGTATATTAATAAAACCCAGAAGAGCTCTAATCTCCGCCTCCCTTTTAAAAATTACCTTTTCCCGCCAGTAATGAAAAGTTGAAGTTTACTTCCCCTATCGACAACACGAACCTACACTCGGGCGCTCGGATATAGTCGCACGCCACGCTACGGATAAAGTTTTAATTAGAATACGAGGTGATTATGTCACCGTGTAACGACAGCAGAACGCGTGTAAAAATACGACCGGCGCGGCGACGCCACTTAGTTGAACACGAATTACGACACAAACAATCGTTAAATAGGTGTCTAATTGCCGCTACTACAAACTACTATCTACCCTCACGCCGTCACGTGGGAATTAATTAAAATAATCATCGTCCTGGTATGCGAGCGACTTTCTGTCCTCGTCCAAGCAGTTAATAGTCCAACCAGCAATTCAGAAACCCAAAACAAAGAAAAAGAACGATATTTTACTACCTTTCTTTCTTTAGTAAATTTAATTTTCAAAGTAAAGACCGGGTATTTGGAAAATTTGCTTTCCGAAAATTATATTTCTTGTCTAGGTCAATGTTTGGAAATATAGGCATTAATATCAGTACTAAGGGTAATATTTGGAGCCGGGTGATAACTAACATTCTCGTTAACTATAATTAACTAATAAGTATCAAATATAATTATAATTATACAATTTCCGATCGTCATTGAGTTACAGTATTTGTTAATGCATCATTGGGATTGTTCGAAATATACTGACGAATGTTAAAATCATCGACAATCAATAATTTCTTAGGAAGCAAAAAATAATCACTAAAATAATAAAGAAGTAGATCTAACTTGACCACACAAAGTCTTACGACACTGCATGGCGTTGAATCTTTCTTGAAACTATTGTTATCTCTTGCTATGATGAGAGAGAAAGAAATAGAGTCTGGCAAAATGAAACATTGCGGCCGACTACTCAGACGGGCAATGTCCAATTTATTGACGTTTGCAGAAAAACGTTTTTGTATCTATTAACAGATTACCCAAGTTTAGGATAGCACAACGGGGTTCTATATTCAAATGACAAGTAAGTATATTAGTATTTTACTTCAGATGGAAAATAAAATATGAGGTCTCTGATATCATTTTTGGGTGATTTTTTGGGAAATTATTAAAATTATTCTTAGCCTTGATTTAGAGCACGATATAGCACTTTAAAGCATTCCTGATGCATCTAATCCGTACAAAAGGTATTTTTTTGCAGGTTGTTTTTTTCCAACGTTTTGCATTACTTGCATAGTTCAATGATGCTAATAAACCATTTGCAAAAGTATATTAAAGCAAGTTTTATTAGTTGATTTATAGAGTAGATTTTGTTTGTATTTACACTATGAGGAAAATCACAGACTCATTACGAAATCGTAGTAAATATCATAATTTCTTCTCTCGAAACTCCGGTTTTAATCCGGTAACATCAGCGCTATTATTATTGCCTGCTTCCGTGCAATTTATCTTATTTTTTTTTTGTTTGTTAATTAAAAGAATAAAGCCGACCGGTGCGGTGGTTTTAATTAAAATCGCCATTAGAGCAGTACTCTCCTAAACACACCGCACAAAGGGATATTATCACATGAATAATCAGCAATTATCTCTCGGGAAGAAACTTCTCTTGTAAAAAGGAAAGGAGAGAGGTCGTCTCGAGGCCTGCGACAGTCAAGTCGTTTAGTCGGTACGTCGCGGGTTTATATAATACTCTATCTTAGGTTTATATGCCCAAGCACACTGCGCCCTGTGAAATATCTCCCTTGCAACGCGAACTCTCCATTTCTCTCTCCGGTGTTTAATTTTTTAAAACACACAAACCGCGCTGCCTTCTCCGCCGACTCCCACACTCTCTTCCACTGATGAATGAGACAATTAACAAAGTGTAACTTTAATGTAGCCAGCCGGCGGAGAACGGACAAAAAAAATTAGAGAAAAGAATAAAGACTTTTGACGCTGAAGAAAACTCTTAATTGAAAAGTGGGCGAGCGCGTGCGCGCACATCGGCCTCCAATCGAAATTCATCAATTTTGCACGGAAATGAAGAGTTTAACTTGGGCTTCCTTGTGTGTTATTTATGTCATTACTACATTGTGAAGGTGCCCTCGTCTAATCTCTATTCGTCTTCGTCGGCGGCTTCCCTTTTCCCAACGCGCTCAAGCGCCATGTTTGCCGATACGTCGCCTAATTGAATAAGAAATTCACGAGGAGGAAAATCTTTGCAATTAGGTGCCGCTGTGGTGGATATTTTTATGGCGGCAAGAAATTACAGTTTTTGTCCGGTTAATGAGCTTCTAAAAACCAAAAAAGGACGCAAATTATTATCGAGTTTGTTTGTGAGTTGCTGAAGGTATGTAGACTTTGGGAAGCGGTATTTTATTAATTGCTTAATGTTTGTAAAAACAAACGCAGTTTTTTCGGTTCGGTGTACTGATGTTCACTGCTTACTCCTTACTGCTTTACTTACGTGCTTTCAATGATTTAGTGACTTTTGGAAAGCTCATTACTTATCCGTTGATCCCCGTAAGTCGAAAGAGAGAGATTCGCCTCGTGCTCGTTTGGCGGTACTGGTCAGTTGTCAAAACAGAACATCGCGGTCTTATGTTGATTTGAACGGTGTTGCACTATTAACGTCGTTACAATAATATCTTAACCCCAAAGTGATAGCTGTGAATGTGAGGGCGTTGTGTTCCAAGGTTCTGTTTGAGGGCGCAACAATTTCAACAGTGAAAGTGTATTATAAATCAAACATTTATTTTCACAAAACGGGTGTGAAAGGCATCAAATATATAGAGCGAGAAAGAAAGATGAGTGACAAAACATATATGTATGTACAGTCATGAACAGATATAAGTATATGTACAGCGGTAAACAATCAAACATTCGCCGGGCTTCGGTAAAGCTTTTAAAATTTAGACGCGGAATCTAATCTGGCTTTAATTCTGGTAACAACATGAAATGACAATCTATATACGGGGGTCGGTTGAAAAGTACGCGAACGGTTTTCACGTGCTATGACGGGTCAGAAATCTGTGACGCCGGTAAACTCTGCGTAACGGGAATGACGATGGATAAAATAAGCCGTGTCAACGCAACGGCAAGAGCGGAGAAAACCGGTAAAAATGGCTGTGTTACACCAGAACAGCTGTGCCAGCGCTAACAGCCAGGTCGGAAATAAGCTGTGCGAACACAACAGCTAGAGCTGACCCGCAGGGACGTAGGAACTCTCTCTCCCCCACGCGATTGTGATGGCAATAGTTGAGCGTGCGTGAACGCACACCCTCTGCGGAGACGATACTTGCGTCGTAAATAAGATTGCACAAATAAAAAGCTTAATGAAATAAAATAACATGCGGTAGTAACGCTACCGCTCATGCAAAAATCAATCGAAAGAAAAATCAATGATTAATTCGAAATAAATTCAAAACTTGACGCTAAAATGGATTTTTCCCTGGAATGGCACGTTACACAATATTGTTGATAAGTTAGAACCAAATCTCATCTTATATGCATACATTCCTCCGCATTCATCTCAATTCGAGCCAGATACCAGCACACACGCTCACATACGCACATACACGCGCATCCGTATAATATATCTACCTATATGTCAGCCATATTAATAGGGACTCATAGAATTCGACCGGCAATGCAAATAAATCATCGCCATCTGCTATTAACTCCAAGGAGGAATATTGAAATGTCACTGCTATGAATATTAATACGCTATACCTATGGTTCGTCATAAACCTTATTTCGTATATAATTTTACATCGAGATATCTATGCCATAATTTATTATGAATTACCTACACTTTTCTATATATATATATTTCTATATATAACAACATGAAGTGACAATCTAAGAAAAATAATAATTATATGATATTACTGTTGCAGAGTGCGCCTAACATATTGTAGGTATCAACTGCACCTATTTCGTATTGTGTGTGCAGGCAATCCAGCGAAGCCTGGAATCGATCGTTTATTTTCATTTTGGACAAAGAACTTTTCTACAAAAGCTTTATAAAATTGAATATTTCATTACGTAAATTTTTTTTTATCATGCAGATCGTCCCGAAAGTAGGTGATCGCATACTTGCCTACTCTATTATTTTAAATGGAATACCTTATCCATTAGTCTGTTTATTAATTCGACGCAGAAAAATAACTGTGGTTAGTTTTAATGTAAAGCTGTAACTTAAAATTTAAACATCTTCTTAAGTATACACTATACGCATCAGTACACCATATTTGCTTTACACTCTTCATATGTGACGGTTTTAGTTCGTACAAGCTTATGCATTTTACGTCCATATGTTGTATACGTAACAATGAAATTAAATTCGGATTTTCACGTCGTTTTGTTTCGGTTAAGTGCAAACCGCGTGCCGGCAGTGTTGGTGTTTAAATTTAAATTAAGTTTGTGGCAATCCAACTTCGTTCTCTGTAAAACGCTTGAAAAGTAACGAATACTGTAATGTGAGACTACAACATACCGCATTCGAAAATTCAATAAAAAAGATATGCGATTCTTTTTAAGAGATTTTTTTTTGAAACAACTCGTAGTCTCGCTGTACTAAAATTAATATACATATACTGCACTTGTATTTTCAGACGTTGAATAACACGCAACGTCCATGGCGTTATTGCTCAAGAGCTTATTATGTGCGGGGTGCAGTCAGCTACCCAGTCTGCTATTCAAACGCCGCGAATGCTAAATGGGTGAAATTACGGCTCAAAACTGCATTACGTCCTTACGGCACTGAGTAATTTCAACGTCAAACGCAAGATTAAACAAATTACTCCCCGCATGCAGCATGTAGTGCCGTCGTGTTTTGAATTGATGCGCCACCATCACCGACGCTAGATACATCGGCGTTGCTACGAACACTTTCTTATATTCACTTGCCGCTTTTATCTAGCTGGCTGCTATTTTCATTGCAGAGCTATTCTCTAACGCCTGATGCAAATAATAATTTTCCTCTTATTTATTGCCCCTCCGGTGTCGCTTTGGATTAATTTTATTCCCGGCTATTCATCTTGCTTACCCAGGACATAATCTTGTATTGTATACATACCTAGACCAGTCAAGTATATACTCATTCCCCTGTTATTTTCTTAAACAATTTTTAACTATATTTTTAGCATTAGTTGGTCGGTTATATTGGAAAATATATCAAAATAAAGCAATATTTCGGTACATCTTACATCTTACGTCGAACTTGAATGTTTTTTTTTTACAAATTTTCTAAAACTACAATACAGAGTAAGGTTTCAAGTTTACCGCAAACTATATTTTATTTACATAATAAGAAAGAAGAGTACCGAATTTAAGAAAAAAAGTTACACTCTAAAGATAGTACCAGAGCATCTAACACCGTTATTTTAATATGAAGACCCCTACCAGTAGGAATAAAAACCACTTTACTAAATAAATGAGATACTGTTAAACACAGAAATAAACAAAATCACAATTAAAAGTTGTTTATATGCGCATAAGATGTACCTGAAAATTATTTATTCCAAATGTACCAGAATCTAGTATCTTTTTAGTCTTTTTATTAAGCTGCCTTCGTAGTTACTTACATATTTACTTCTTTTATTTAACAATTCAAACATTGACTAGAGAATCATTATGCACAAGTTATAGAAAAAAAGCACACGTTTATATAATGAACTTTGTATTTGACGGTTGGTCGTGTTTGTCATTAATGTAACAGATAAATAAATGTTGCCTAAGTACTCTACGAAATACAAGAAAAATACAAGTTACAATTCTTTCAAACGAGGACGGCTAATGCAGGCTAGTATTATCTGCAAAACGTATAAGACAAAATTGTCAACGCCTAAGACAAGGACGCCATCAACATTAGCTTTTTACATCGTTTAATGTAGTGTCGACGTGCGCCGGCGACCGCTTTTGAAGTGACTGAACGCTAAAAGCGGCCGCTCCAGCGTTTACAGCAAATTCCCAATAATACTTAATTTTAATCATCCGAGAACTGGCACATCTGTCCTACAAAACACGACCTATTCATTCGCGCATTAGTTTTTACTGATTCCCACACCTACGTCCCTGTTAATTAATTAATAATCTAAATGTTTAGAAAAACAGTATTTCTTTTTAGACGTGTGCAGACATCAAAAAATATTTTTTTGGGAAATTACCTTGATACATCTTGATCAACAAGCTGCTTTTTTCTGAAGCGACGACGCTAACCTTTCATTAATTGTTATGCCTTCCTTGTCGAAGAACATGTCGAGCAAACTATATTACATAGGATTATGTTCCGATATAGTATTATTTGCATGGAATTGATTTTGTCATTTATTTTCATGACTTCAACAGCAAATTAAATTATGTTATACATTAAATTTTGTTGAAAGACTACCACATTGCCAAAAAATCAAATTGAAGAAATTATTTCTTCTGGGTGTATTTTATATATGTAGGTGCACGATAGAAATAAATAAAAGTACAAAAATATTTGATGATCGCGTCGGAAAATTTAATAAATATTTTATTATCGGTCTCACGACACTGCCAGAGCTATCGTCTCGCGTGTTCGGTCCCAGCCGGATTGCCTAATGTATTAAACAATATAAAAAGAGCTTTTATACGTCCGCCCGACTACATCCTCGTAAAATTTAAAAAACTCGTCGTCACGATGCACAGGAGATCTACCTCAGTTCTATTATCGATGTTTATTAGATGTAGGCACTACACACATAATAATTCGTAGATATACCTCAGTTATTACATGCACGACAGAATATATGTATATACCTACACGTGTTATGCATATGTTAACATCTACATTTATGAGTTTTTCCGCAGAGGCAATTGCTATATACGAAGCCTTAAGATATGCTATGGATATGAAACATTTACATGTAGTTATCATGACAGATTCTGCTAGTGTCTTGCTGGCGCTTCGAAAAAGGGAACATCCTGCTAAAATGCATCCTATTATACTAGACATTATCACACTTTTAATGGAACTACGATCAAAAGCAGTGCAAACGGAAATATACTGGGTGAAAAGCCATGCAAGTATTAAACCGAATGAAGAAGTGGACAGATTAGCTAAGTTGGGTAGAACAAAGGGAGAGCTATATAAACCTGTACTTTGTATTGACGAACTATTATTGATCGCAAAACATCAGCTACTGAATTTAAAATGGGATATACACTGGAAAGATAGTAATTCATCGCATATAACCCAGTATGCTTACATCCATCCAAACGTCAATTGTAAATCTTGGTACACTAACTCAAACGTTTCAAGGTTCTATCGCTCTACTATTTCCAGACTTAAATTCGGGCACGGCCAATTTCCTTTTCACTTGGCCAGAATGAAAATGATAGAATCCTCAACATGTAGTTGTGGTAATGACTCTGCGGACTTAAATCATATATTCTTCGGATGCCACCAACACGTAAATGCAATTAATAACTTTATTGGGAATTTAATACTAGAGAATATTCCTTTACCAACAAGTATCATTACGCTACTGGTTACTAATAATAGAAAGATATACGATCTTATAATAGACGCCCTGTATAACATGAAAATTAAAATATAACAAAGATGTAGAGTATCCTTTCCCTTTTACCTGTGTGGGTCATCCCATTTACCGTGGCCGAATTAATGTGTGTCTTTGTGTTAGTCATCTCGATAGGCCCCGAGATGTGAAATGAGTGTCCCAGTGTATCCTAGAAATACTCTCATCTTTTTATAGCATTCCTGATATATAAATGATGTAGTTAATACTGTTTTGAAATATAATATATATTTGTTTGTTGCCCTCATTAAAGGCGCATAGGCTTCGATCCTGTAGGCGCCAAATAAATAAATAAAAAATAAAAAAAAATACATTTATGAGTTTTTAAAGGTAGTAAATCGGAATTATAACGTTGATGTTTATAAATATCTAAATATAGGCATTAGGTACATACCCGTTAATTACAAGTGATTTGAATTATCTAACTAAATATATTATAATTCAATTACTTTGTAATTAATTTAATTTGTAACTGAAAGTGTTCCATTAAATTATAATTATTGTACTATGAAAGTAATTAATTCGCACAAGTTTGAATTTTCATAAATGAAGACGACCCTAGGACGCAAACGACAGCTGCGTGTCGACAGCTTGGTGAGTTAAATCCTAGTTTCTACGATAAGAAATACATATGCGTGCCGCAAATGTAGCGCACAAAGCGAACCCGTTTAAATATTTAAATGGTTACGCGCAGATTGAGTGAACAAATATTGTTGGAAGTATGTGTCGAATCAGTCTCATAATGAACTGCATAACTTACATTAAAACAATATTTCTTGCAAATGACTAAAATATTAACGATGTTTTCCCCGGCTTACTTTGTGGACACGTGGAATGCTACAATAATAAAAATACCGATTTGCAGCAGCTGGATCATGTAAAGTAGCAGCGGGTTTGATTTTATTACAGGATCGTTGTTTTTCTTCCATCCCACTCAGCTCACAATGAAAACAGCTTCGGTACGAAAACACGCATAAAATATTTGTTTTCTGGGATCTTCTATATTTTAAAGATACGCAAGACATATAGACGAAAACACATACATTATGTTTGAATGCACATACTTACATACGAAGGTATGGGCATTCTAACAAGGATGAACCAACCAATCTATTTAATAAAATTATGTCTCTTTATTATTACCGATGTTTATCAGTAGTTTCTATTACTTCATGGTACCTACTCTCACTGCTTCTCTTAATAGGCGCCAAGAAATAAATCTAAATTAAGTACTCAATCTTAAATGTTTCCATAAGGATTTCGGCTTAATAACTGCTTAATAACTTAGTTATTTATCTTACTGTCACTTTTCCAAATTTGGGCCTAAATTTGTAATATTATATATCCAACAATAGTTAAGTAAGTAGTGTGGAGTGAGAAATGTGGTAGAATTTTGGCTGTCAATCGCAGAAGGATGTGACTAATGCGTTTTATGTATCCATTTCACGTTGTCGCAATGGAACTAGCGACGCGAAATATTTTATACGCATTCAAACTTATAATATGAATGTACATATATATTATATATGTAAAAGTATACATATATACTGTACTATAAATTGATTACGATGTCAAGTTTTATAAAAACAATTCTTATATTAATGAAAGAGAAAAACGAAGGAGTAGACGCCAAGTAGGAATCGAAATCATAATTTAACAGGAGTTCCGGCTGATCGGCGAGAATCGAGTTTAACCGAGGAGGACTGTTTTGTATGCGTTGAGAATTTTGCGATCGGATGGCGTGAATAACGATTATGTACGGGAGAAGCGTTTTCTCTAGGCTCTCGCTCCCGCTAAGTATCAGGGCAGCCGTATAACGCTAATTTAAATTAATATTACGACCATCTTATTGGAAAAGTTCGCATTTTGAAATGTTACGAACTCTATATAAGTATCATGGCTGAAGCGGTTATTCCCCGTTCGCCTACCGTAATAGGTAGGAAATCTCCGGAGAAGTGCCGGAGATGAAACATTAAATACTCGGACATCAATTTGCGGAACGTAAACAAGCGGCGACGGACGAGTGGTCGACGCCTAGACAAGCGTGGAACGAAGCCATTGTAGTGCGTTCCGATTGTTACCCGAGGATATCTTTGCCGGCTCATTCGACGTGTGCTGATCGATAATTAAACACTGTGTGTATGTGCGGGTACACACACACACTCCTCTATATGAATTTGATATTCAATGCTCGTTAATTACACGCCGAACAAACATTTCTATCGCGTCCGTTCGAAATCAATATAATATGTATTATCGCGTCGGCGGAGGAGGTATCTTCGCCATACAGAGCGCAAACAATTGAAATTCGGTAAATATTATTATTATGGACGATCGAAAGGGGCCGCGGAAACGAACAGACCAATGAAGAGCAAGGGAGAAAAAACAGATTCGTTCCCACAAACCGAGCAAGGATCACAAAAACAAAAAGCAAATGTCACCCGACTATATGGATTACGGTTATCGGTACAACCGTCACTTGAAGCATATATAGATTCTCCCATTTCTTGATTTACATTTTTACATACCTACATAGATAAAACTTTTGAACAAGCAAACAGAAACGTGTCAGTTAATAGAAATAAATATAATAATCTAGTAGTTTTAATCCCCAAATTCCCGGAAAATCAATATGTCAAGTATATTTAACCAAGAACATTATGAAAATAGAAAGTTGTACATAGGTAACATTTTTTATAGTGTCTTTCTATACCTACCTATGGGGTCATCATAAAGTAAGGGGTATACTTCACAGTCTTGTATAATGTTAAGAAGTCGAGCGAGTAGGAAAAAGTAAATGGAATCTAGTTGCTTTTCGATTTAGATTTTAGTGTATTTATGGAAAACAAAAGAGTTGTCATGTCAACGGCTGATTCAAGTGTCAAATAAATCATCACGATTTTGAGAATCGTTCTTCAAATAAAACTCGCGTAAACATCCATTTAAACGATTTAAACTCTCAGAAGCTGGATCTAAGTTTCGCAAGGAGGGATTTCCAGGTGTTGTGTAAGGTGTGCGGTTATGGTAGCGGGGATTTCAGGATAGGATTTGGACGGAGTTGAAACGGATTTGGTGTCCGGTCTCCAGCCAATGCTCAGCAAGTGCAGACCCAGTTACGCGCAACAAAAAAAGATAATAGTTTCTGCGCAAAAAATTGAATTACATGTTCATACAATTTCTTGCAAATGTTATCGTTTCATTCTTGATGTAAAACTACCACGTTGCCAAAAAATCAAGTTGAAGAAATTATTGCTTCTGGGTGTAACACTTCTAATGTCATAGAGTATATATAATTAATTAACCAAGCGATACATCCAGCGGACATCCGCTTATATTGTATACGTTTATGTTTGTGCGCGCCTATGTAGATCGGTCGCATGGCTTTCCGTCTCTCCCTCTCTCTCTATAACACTAATAACATTGCAGGTTAGTTTTCAGCCCTTTTTATTCGCTTACACGGACGAGTAACTGGCTTGTAATGATGACTGGCTGACTAACTATACTGGCCCGCTTTTCGTCGCCTAAATTGCGTTAAAATATGAATAACGTCTAGTTACACTGGAAACGAAATGAATATCGACGTGTACACACACAGTAAAATATAACTGAAACAGATCAGAAATAAAACGGAAATGTATGAAAATTAGCAATTAAACAAACAATATCCTAAATTATGCCATCGCGAAAACATACTTCCGATTCGAAGGGAAATTTTTCCGCATCCATGGCTTTATTCTTAGTATCCCATAATCTTGTAAAATTCATGTGTAATTTTCTTTTTACTCCGAATTTGTTACGTTATCAGAAGAAATGCCGTGCTTATTGCGACATTTCTGTACTTGTCCGCACCTTCTTCAGTGGAAACCCCGCGGGTCGTCCTTCGAGACACCGGTCAACTGCCGACGAAGTAATTACTCTCTTTCTGCCCGTGTTCAGTTCGTCCCCAAGAAGGACACTCACGCACTCAATGAACCGACCGTCAGCATCGCTGGCAGTCAGCATGATTGATGTTGTATTATTGCTTTGTGTCGCCGCGTATTCCCAGATATCTGCGTCAGTGGGACGACGAAAAAATTGAAAAATACTGAATAATATATACCTACCTATATATATTATAGGTCGTAAATTTTACGCTCAGATTTTCCCGATACGTGAACGCCATCTACATGAATATGTGATTCGCGTTCGCACCTATACGCCCCACCTATTACGCTTAATATCTATTACGTGCATGCATAACCCCCGGAATGCCGCTGTACTCGTCTTTTTTTGTCGTTATTTTCGAGCGCATCCATTGAATAATTAATTCCATATATAGCGCGATGTGGAGTACATGGAACCCATCGATAACGCGTGATATATATATGTAAATACATACATAACATATTGTACGTTCATATGTGGATTCCTATATGTACCAATATGCAGATGACAACGTGTTGCGTTCGAATTTCGAATGACGAATTTCAGGTAGATACGTTCCGGATTAAATAAAACCAATAAAATTGATCCCGACTCTTTGTTAGAATTGCTTAATGGATAGGTAGAATGAAATTCTAAAACACGGCGTTTACTAAAACTAGAATGAAAGATATAAGTATATCTACATCTACTATTCGATTATCTAATATGTACTTTTATTGATTTTGTATACATACACCGGTGTATGTATGATGTAATATATTATATGTAACTATTCTACCTGGTTGGATATTCATCTTTCACATGATGGTGCTATACAAAGATATACATGCATATACTCACATATACCTTTATATCATATCATCAAAAACTCTTTGGATTAAGGTTGGTCATGGATTTGACAAGCTATCGACATATTATTTATTTCAATGTTTTCTTGACATTTATTAAGTAATTATTATTATATCATATTACAGTAATTAAAATCGTGGTGAAAATAGTAACGGGGATTCTTCGCCTCGTTTGTGTTTAAATGAATTCCGTAAGAGATAGGTACATTACATTCCATGGCTATCGCGATCCAAAGACTTTTTGATCTTACTCAGGTCGTATATTATTAATTGAATATTCCGTGACAAGCACAAGAATATAATACCAGTATGGTGTAGGGTTTAGGGATGAACAAATATTGTCTGGATGAATTGCAGTAAGTGAATTTCTATGATATGTTTCTTTATAAATCCGAAACGACCGAAATCGACTTATGTTTCAAATCTTATCCGCGCGTCCTTGTCCCACTAATAAGGCTCTGATGGGGGACCCTCTCAACAACAACTCCGCGCATAAAAGAAAGGCGTCGTCTTGTGCATAATTCAAAAATAAAATTCCGGCTCTTATCAAAACTGCATGCCTCTCTGACTTTCACGTCCCACTGAGCGCTCCTTAATAAAAAATGTGTCATCCTTAAAACAGCTCTCGGACGGTTGCGTTCCCCTCAAGTTTATGCCTTTATGGGTTTAGCATTTACGGACGTCGGCGTCAACTATATTCTATGTAGGTTTATAAGCACACAGACAAACGGTTCGAGTGATGATCGTTTCCTAAGGTATTCTTTCTGACATATTGCATTTCTTGCAAACGGATATACTCGTATCTATACTATTGTAAAACTATATTGTAATCTATCGTTAGACAGTTTCAAGAAACTTTTATAATATTAACGCGCGATTAATCGACTTATCTGGCACCCAGGCTGGCAGGCAACAGAAACGCTGAGACAACGATAATACTGACATCGGCGAATCCCTTCGTCGTCTGTGCGTTCGATTTTGATTGATAAATATGTACGTATATTACATTTATTACGAGGACGACCCTCTACCCTCTAGTCTGCAGGCGCGCGTGTGCTCCAAATGTGCGTGTGTCCGCGCCCGCTCGTCTGTATGCGTGAAGCCGGGGTTATATGAGCGATTGACTTTTTAAGAGATTGGTTTTTCCAGCCAAGCATTATTCGGTTCTTCATAAGCGCTGACTCCGCGCTATCGTGCCATACATAGCGGTAGCGAGTAGCAACGCCAGAGCGACTCTCTCTCATATATCGCACTCCACCATATCTCACTCGCTCCCTCCGATGGACTACTAATCATCGGCGAGAGGGCGTCGCAGTCGCGCCATCATCTACCACCGCACGGTCACGGCACACATACACACACACTTCGAATGCGTTCCGAAAACGAGACCGTATCGCTTTTTATGGTAATGGCCCTCTTCGCTTTTTTACTTTCTTTTTTCCTCTATCTAACACACGACGAATTAATTCTTCTGAAGGATCGTAATCGAAAAATATAGGAGTAGCAATGACACATGTAGGTATCTCCTTGCAGTCACACTATATACGATTTTCCACTCAAGTAGTGATAAGAATATGTTCTTTCTTCCTGTCTTGCACAGTTATAATTTATGGGTTATTATAATTTTGCTAAGAATTTACCAAGTCGTATCATAAGAAATGAGATAAACGACATAAACAATTTTAAAATTAATTATTAGATGGGTACTGCTGGATTTACACCTATGATGATACAAGTGTGTACATAAATTACATTTTTATAGTATATGTTGGTATGATTCAAAATAGTTTTCTATTTGACAATGAAAATAACATAACTAGCCATACATAAGCTTACCTGCCAATTCACACGCGGTATATACTAGATGCCAGTGCCAGACATTAGGCTGCTTGCTCTAGACTCCGCGCCGCCGTCACGAGATCGTTGTTTTGTCATTCTTGATGTGAACTAAAATGTTTACGACTTTATAACGCCGAGAAATGAACCTAAAGTACCTACCACCGACTTTCGCATCTTCTTCACATTTGCTCGCCTTCGTGTCGGGCGCACGTATTTGCGTGTTGCATGCATATATGTGCCAACGAATTACGTAGGTATGTGAAATAGCATACTACACAATTAAAGCTACTGGTTCGTCGTACAGATAGGTACTTGTAAAATATACCGAATTCACTTTGAGTTGAAGATTTGCCCGCGAGCACTCACACGAGCGTTACTTCTCTTCCGTCTACCTTTCTTATTTTTGCTCTATACAGGCTGTCTCACATCTATTGTCCCATGAATTTAAACAGTTGTTTGTGTAATTAAGACGTATTGGAATTTTCGTGTACATAATATTGACAGTTCTAGGGTAATTGTTTTTGCATTATCTCTACCATGGCTAACTTGAGACATTTTTGAAAATGTAAAAAAAATCATTTTCTTGCAAATAACTCGAAAACGTTTATGGATAGGTATAGGGAACGATTAATTGTAAGTCGTCCTTATTTTTAGCGTTGAACAATAATAAGAATGAAAAATTAGGAGATTCCATTAGAAATTTTTGACTTTTCTACATTTCTCGAAACTAAACCTTTATCAATTATCATGCACACCCTGTAAAAGATACATTAATTATTACGCAACACCTTGATGCATTTACCTTCAATCTGCAAATATCTCAGGTAGATTGAAGAAATTCGGAAACGCACATTTATTTAAGGGCTTGCACATGTCACCTTTTCGCACAAAATCGAAATATCTTAAAAAGAAATGAATTTACTACCAAATTTTCTGATTTTGCCGGTAAATGATTTTCCATATATCGATCGCTGCATTTCGTCGTGGGACTTCTGTATATAGTGTTGTTCCCAAAGTAAGAAGTAACGCCTCGAAATTCTCGAACAGACTATATATATGTGGAAACTTCATATCGTAAATCGATCTGAAAAATGCACACGTGCTATTCAAACATTCTTCTTTAATTTGTTACACTCTCTTCTGGAATGTCTTCTTCAGCTCACTACTCGCTACTCCAACAGAATACCTTCTTCAATCGCGTTTGTCAGTTGTTCGAGCTTTTTTCAGCCAAAAACAGCCGAAAATAGCCGAGAGAAAGAGAGTGAGAATGACAGAGTGAAAAAGAGGTGAAGGACAGAGAGGGATTGAGGGATGAATGTGTTTCGTAAACGTTAGTGCGCAATAAAATATATTTATTTTATGGATACGGCGCGATGCTGCCATCCGGGATAATTTATGCCAACGCGCGGGTTTTAAATTATAATAATAGTGCGCGCACGCTTTTTATTGGAAATTTTTCCAATCGATAAAATATATATGTATTTATACGAACGATATTCGGTGCAGTCGTCTAAAACTTCACTATTCGTAGTTTCGTCTATTGCGAGAACGGAAACGGCTAGAGAGAGTTACAAGAAAGAAAATTACTTAGCATTTCCGCCGTATCACATCTTTTGTCTCAGCTTCAGTTCAGCTTTTGTCTCTCCACACTAAGAGAATAATTTAAAAACTGCATGAGAACGGAAATATCTGACCTCCGGGTGATTAGGCGACCGTTTTTCGCCGCTAATTTACGCCAACCTCGTTTAAAAATTAATTACCGCCCGCCGCACGCATTCATACCGACCGACGCCGACGACGCCGAAAGGTGGAAGGATAAATAAAGGCGCGAGATGCGGGGATACCCAGAAATAATGTTTATATCCGTGCGGCGCTTAACGACACGGCAGCTGAACTGTTAAATAATTTGCAGAGTTAAGTAGCCTGCGAGCAGACGCGAGCGTGTATAGATCTTGTTGGGACATACGGCATACCGCATTTATGACCGCGAACGTCCTCCGTATACGGAGTGGTATAAGTATATAGTACGTAAAGTACATACCTACATATACGGACCTAGAATTCGCCCTTACCGTCGCTACCATTTGTCACCGGGTCCCGATCTTCCCTCTCTGTTAAACCGATGGTGTCATCTCGCCGCCCGCTAGGCAAATTAATTTTAATGAAATATTCGAATACATTTAACCCCTGTACACATCCATTTGCATAACATCTAACGCCTACATACATACATACATGCATGTGTAAACGCACAACACAAACGCAAACGCGGATAGCTATGTGTAACTACACGTGTAGGAGTACATAATTTCCGTACTACGTTCTCGTGCGTTCAAATTTTAGGTTTATAAAAGATTATTGCCTTTGTTTCTAGTAAGACACTAAAAATTCCAGAGGGCACTACCCTAGTTATCCTAACCGCCATAAAAATATTTATGACTCAAATGTATTATAGTTGTGCATTGTACGGTTAGATAGCACCACTAGTTAAATTTTTGGGGGGTAAAAGAATCCCGGGGGTATATACTAAGGAGACGCGAGATCTACAAGTAGAGTCTGCTGCAATGGACAACATGACGTCACATGCGCAATGAAAGAATATTGGTAATCGGCCTTCGTTGCTAGGCAACAACCAATGGTAGCAAGATTGAGAGTGCCAAACGTTACACTTCGCGCTGATTTTGGTGACGACATCAACCATTCTCTACTGCAACGGACTGTACTACTAACTAAGGAATTACACAAAAGTGAATATTAAAAAAATATACAGTTAGATAATAATGGAAAAAGAAAATATTTAGTAAGCATGATTCATTCTTTTCCCTTGTTTATTTTTATGCGGTGAGTAATACTTTTTTACGTGTCTTTCTAACAAAAATTACATTGTTAGTAGAGCGCGTCTCCTACACTAACAAAACCCTCTTTTCTCGGGCCTAAAAACTGCGTGCGAACGCGAAAGCTGTTACATCCATCCCAATTAATGCTCTCTCTCCGAGTCGCATAATAGGTATGCGTTTTTCCCTGCTTCCATCCGTTCGAGAAAATAAATAAAGAGCGCGTGTGTCCACACAATCGTGTATACTCCTAGACGCGATTTGTTTGTATAACTGTAAACTTCTCAAGAAACCTCGTTATTAACGAAAATAATCGAGTATTATGGATAATTTTTCTTCTGGATTTATACTAAATACAAACGCCCGTGTTCTCCAGCGACCGTAAATTGTTCCCTAAACGGCCACCGATCTTCGTAAAGTAGCGCTGTTCTACCACTAAATACTTACATAGGTATACGCCAGTCGTTGAGACTCGAGAAAATACGACGATCTATAAAGACGACAGGGCGCGCGTCCTAACTACTGAAGTACATAAACTTCCTTACGTAAAGACAACCAAACGATGCTGTTTCTAAAATTGTGGTGGTCGATGCGTAGAAAGAGGTAGAAAATAAATACTATATGCGGTCTAAATCCTATATTATACAGGATTCTAGAGGCGAAGTGCATCTGGACGAAATTGCCAGAATTACTTGATTAAGGCAAACCGTGTATTAATAGAATTTATAAGGCTAATTAAACGACAGCTGTGGTTATTTGGGTTATTCTCTACTCTGCCTACATTTCTGTTAACGTTGTTATAAATATATTGTTATGTGTACTTATGAAGGGTTCCTTTATTTAATTTAACTTTTTAATTGATTGCTTTTCACGATAACTTTTTGAACTAAAATTAAATAAAAATATGCATTTTATTTACCTACCTTAAACGACGTTAACATTATTTTATAAAGGAAAGTTGTTACAGACATGTAGGAACGATTGATGGGTAGAATTGAGTAAAAGTTCCATTTCAAACTTTAATGGACACATGTCCAGATTATAAACTGAAATATATGGTCATATATATGCATGGATTTTTTCAGGAAATGCAGCATAAACTTGGGCAAAATATGCAAAAAAATTGCGGATATATGCAAAAATTTTACCTAAAATAAATAAAAGCAGAAACTTAAATATGAACTTTTTTGGATAAAAATTTACAGAATCTCTTTTATCTGCAATCTTTACAAATTTAGGTTTACAAGCTAAGTTTTTTTTACCGTGTATGTCCAATGTTACAAAGGTACAGTGTTGCCTGGGGCTCTAGGGCCCTCAATAGGCCTCTTTTGCCATCTCTTTAACTTTTGTCAACGCAGTAATTGTTAACCTCCCTTCTCTGAAATCGAACTAATTCTCTGTTAGGCCTCCTTTTTTATCTTCTGCCTCTTTCTTCAGCCGCACTGGTAGGACCTGTTCAAGTAATTGATGATCATCCTTCGTTAGAAGGAGCACGTTACAACGTGCCTTATTCGTTTTGTAGCATATAGTGCAGCTGAAAGTTTGCCAGTCAAGCGATCCATATGTGAGTTCTATGTCACACAGACTTCATTAGTCTACCTTTATTTAAATTCACTTGCAGTTGGTTTGCAGAGAACCAGTTAAGAAACATTATAAACAGACGTCTGAATACGTGAACATGCAATCGTTGATAAATTGAGATTAAAACAGCGTTTGGCGACGACGTCGCCATATTCGCATTCGTTAAGTCCCTAATTTTTATCGTTGATGCACGTTTCGGGATTGGCGAAAAAATTTAAAATTTTAATTCCGTTCATTCCGGCAGTGCATTTACGCGGAAAGTGGCGCCGCTGCGCTGCACGGGAAACGTATCAGAGGGCCTCGCGTCGTCGGTTCCGAGTTCCGAGACACATTTAATATTTAAATCTGCTGAAAATGAAGAAACACTCGCATTACACCAGCGCTATTTTCTCCTGCGGGCGGCGACGAACGGAACACTATAACTGTATACAGCACGTTCACGGTTTTAATATTCATTGCTTCTCTCTGTGCTATCCTACTCGCAAACCGGACTATCCACTACTCTTCGACCTTCCGGATCTTGACGCTCTCCGTTTTGCCGTCGTGCATCGCTAAATATATAAATCGTAAATCCGAAATTAGCTCTGGCAGGTTACATAAGTTAACTGACATAAAGCGACCGCATACAAATTTACGAATATGCGTTTACTTATCATAATATTTGCGAATATAACGAATGCGCTGCCTGTGTATGACATACAAAATACAATGTGTATATATTATTACATATACCCGTTCCGAATTCGAATGTTTCGCAATCGTCGATACATTTCCGATATGTTTGGTGTCTGCGTGTACACAACGTGCGCCCTTGTATTTATGTGTACTAACAAACAAACGTTAGTTTATTATTTAAGCTCCCAGCGAACGAATGGCCGCACGTTTCCGCGCACGGTCACCACGTCGGCGTCGGTTGAAGCGGGGTAAAGTTATACTTTGCCGAACTCATTTTCGAAATTGACCGAAATATAAATACCTAAGTACATAAATTTCGAGTCCAGCATGACGTGCGAATAAACGAATGGTTTACCACTAATACTGGTTAGTTTCGTTTGGATTTACAACGCTAAAATATAGTTGTTAAATAATTATTGCTATTTAATTTTCTCAACATTTCACATTTCATTTTTATTAGAAAATGTAGGGACGTATAAGTATTATTGTTTGGCATTAAATATCGTTCTTTTTCATGTACATAGGCATTTCAAAAAATATATGGACAATTTTATCGAATAGCAAAAGTTGTCCGACATAAATAGAACGTATGGAATTTATTAAAATCAATAAGGGCAATATTTAATGAGGCTTTTGTGTTTGCGAAAACTCAAATATTAAAGGCTTAGTCTTTATTATTACTCGTACATCTTTTTCTCATCTTTTTTCTCCGCGTGATGTAATCCTTTGATATAATTTTCACAACATATTTTTCAATGAACGGTAGTGGTCTCTTGAAAGAAAAAGCAAGTTGTTCTTGACTGAGTTATATCTAGATATTTGGCAAAAAGAAGTTAATTTATGTCAACAAAGGTCTAAAAACAGATATTGCTAAATTATTTCCTTAATTAATACTCTTAAGAAGAAGTACCTGTTTTTCTATTAGGATTAAATACAAGTACCAGATCCTGATCCAGGTCGTATCTAGACCTGAGTTGCCTGAATTGGCAAAAGTATCACCAAAATGCTTATCGAGGATTGAGTTTCAAACATAAATGGACTTTAATGGAATATAAATAATTAATATGTATCCGTATTCCTAGGGGACATAAACAAAACAAAACTCTCAACCCACAAGACGACCGTAGCTTAGCCGGTAATACAGTCACCGATCTAGCTCGCACGATTCATAGGCAAATGCCTAAATACAATTGGAACCGAAAAATGCCACCAAACAATTATTGCTGACAATAGCGAACTTCTAAATGCCGGGTAGCAGAGGTAAGATGGTTAAACACATGCATTTCGTTTGAAATATATCGTTGCGCAGAGCAAATACTTTTGTTATGAACATAATGAACGTGTTCATTCAACATATGAATAAAGGTCATTAAGGTATGTTATCTGTTCGTTCTTACAATAAATTGCAAGCCACTAAAACATAACAAGATATCATTTAATACTTTATTGTGTTCATATGATGAATAAGTCGTACATCAAAAGTAACAACGCATATACACTTCCTGTTTATATTATGTATCAATAAAATGATTTATTAAATCCATGAAAGAATAGTTGCTATAACAAATATTATCCTTGGACTAATGTAAAGTGATAAACTCGAAGCCTTCATAGATATCTATGTCATGTGTTTCTCGTTAATAAATAATTTCAAACTTGCATGTTGCATGAACTATTGGGTTCTTATTATTATTGGCTACTTCAACCACTGAATAACATTTTAGGAGAATAAATCAGTTTATCACATACATAATTTTTATTAGTTGGTGGAAAGACACTCAGTTATTCATCTAATAACCTTTATTAGGAATACTTATTGAAATACCGGCCCTTGTTTTAAAATGTAATTTATTCTGAAAAAGATAATAGTAACCAAATTTGATTAAGAGTAACGGTTTTTGATGTAATACTTTATCTAATTTGTAACATCAGTCGCACGGATAACATCTTTCCCGAATTTTTTTTTATATGTGTATACTGCATTATACGCATATGTATAGGTAGAGTGTGTGGATAATGAAGGGAAACTGTGATATCACACGAAGGAGCATCATATCCTAAAAAAAAAAACCTTAAATTCAAAAAGTATCCGGTTTACACAAACATATACACCCATTTGACCGATGAACTTACATCGGACGCCCGTAGATACGGCATATACATTAGACTAGGGGCTGTAATTAAATACTTAATCATAATATATTAATTGCAGAGCATGCGGTAGGGTGCAGGCTGTCGAAGCGCCACGAGGCGATGCGAACGAACACGACGCGGGAATCTAGTGGGAGTAGACGGGGTTCGGACGTCTAGTCTACGTCGAACCGCCGAGACGCCTCTGGAAGCCAAGAATCCTCCTTCGTAGCACGCTGCTCGTACTATACGTATATTATATAGACGTACCGCACGCAGCGCTACCAACATACATACTTGTAATTCGCGCGCGGATCGGCCGCTAAAAATTAACAATTCGCATCTTCCTGTACAAGCATTCATGGTTGCACACGTGAATGTATAAATGTAAAAATTATCAAACCGAGTGATTAGAAATATATATTTAACAACCCTACTAAAGGGACACATTTTGATTTATTTTAATATAATAATTGCAGTCTGGATGATGCTGACGGCACATATTGAAATTTATCTGATGTAAATAAATATAAAACCATGGATAATGTGTGATAAAATACGAGTTCTTCTGTGCATAATCTTTAATATATCTAAACTTTAATATTACAAAAAGACATTCATAAAGGAAGAATAAATATTTAATGGTTTTGATGTTCGCTAAGTAATAATAATTCATTATTGCGAAACGGTTAATTGTAACGTATATAGTTGCAACTGTAAAGGTGATCTCGTGCTTTTACGAATAATAGTGTTACAAATAAGTAATTGAGCAATAACTACACATACCAACTGTCGCCTATTCAGTGTGTTCTGTTATTATTACGCAGTGCTTGTAATTGTGCCAAAATCTTGCGTGGAAAATGCATCACCAAGCAAGGCTTTCAATACACACGAGGATGGGTAACGACAAATTCCTGACGTCCTGTCTCTTGTTCTTGCTGATCTTCCAAGGTAATTATTCCACTTTGTTACTACCATATAGCTGTAACGTGCGCGATTAAAAATATACCTACATTTAGATCTCGACCCAAAGTGATGATGCATGGAACACGGGAGTTGGGATCGGAGATTCGTGGTGGCGCCGCTCATAAAATTTTGTTTATTTTTCCACTATTACCACTACACACAAAGTACTACATCAAATAAATCTAATTCGACGACAGTTTAGCATGGTGGGTTTTATGCGGACCGTACGCTCGCATGATATATATGTATCTATGTTCGGATTGCATTTTCCCGGTAATGGGTTAACGGTTTTTTACCCTCCCACGCATGGGAGAAAAAAATGGGAACTACGATAAAAAAAGCAGAGCAATAGATATACGATATATCCATTCGGTTCATATTCTTGCAAGTGTGCATTGCTCAGTGTTTAACTAACATAAAGTCTTTATACTGGGTTAGAAAAATGTATGGGAACACCTGAGTTCTGGCCAAATTGAAAAATCTATTGAAAAATAAACTTAAGAAAAGTTTGTGTATTATTTTTATTTTAGTCTGTGACATACTTTAATTTTCAACAACTGTCTCATGTTTCGAGATATGACATCATCGGTTATTTTGTTTAAAGATCACCACAACATCTTTTCACATTTTGAAAATGATTAGTAACAATAAAGTAGTCAAAACAAGACAATTCATAATAAATGTTCAAACTGAAGACCTTCAGCAGCCTGACAATAACCTAATCTATCAACGAATCACCTTAATGTTATCTCTTGAAAGGCCTTGCTAATTCGATCTTCCAACTCTTCGAGCGACTGAGGTTTAGTCTTATAGATATTAGGTTTTAAATCCCTCCAAAGGAAAAAGTCTAATGGACTTAAATCAAGCGATGGCGAAGGCCATTTAAGATATCCTCGTCGACCTATCTAACGCTGTGGAAATACTTCATTCAGGTATTCACGCACGTTAACTCCATAATGCGGCGGTGCTCCATCTTGCTGATACCAGATGGCATTTGAGAATAGTGCAGGATTTACGGGGTTTGGAAAAAAATTAATTAATGCTGAAACAATTTCCTCGCGCAAAAGTTGTAAATAACGCATAAGCATTGCAGTTTTCTCTAAGAGAGAACGGTCCGCGTATGTGTCCTCTGGTCATACCTGCATACTATTCAGTATCCACAACATAAAGGTGCTAATATTCTTTATCAGAAGGTGAAAAGGTGTTAATAGCCAACGCTTTATTTTAATATCTCAAGTCGCACACCTACCATCATTTTAATTCTTGAAAAAGTGTTGAAAGTGACAAAAGATACAGGCTGATCCATTTAAAAAAGCTACCGATCACGTCAAATCTCGAAACATGTAATGGTTGTTGAAAATCAAAGTGTCACAGGCTGGAACAAAAATACTACAAAAACTTTTCTTAAGGTTATTTTTTAATAGAACCCATAATTTAGCTAGAAATCAGGTGTTCCCGCACATTTGCCTAACCATGTATGTATTGTAATATAATAACATAGTTTATTAAGTATACTTAGTTGTTAATGAGAACAATTTCAGTCGTAAATTTCTCCTCTTCGTCAATTTACGTACGGTAATTTGATTATCACCGTTGTAGAAACGTGAAAATGATCGCAAACCACAACCTCGATCCCCAGTGCAAAATATTCTTTCAACAACGCTATACCTACCTATTCGCGTACAGCGGACGAGGAAAATACATAGTGGGTAGTAGCTGTTGGATCAAATTAGCCGGGACGCGCCGCCGGCCGCACCTCTTCCAATAACCCGGCGGAAAATTAATTACGCCGACAAAGAGGGCACAAAGAAATACTTTTGTGTGTTTCCAGCCTTTAGTGGCTACGTGTGCGCGCGTGTATGTTGTCGCGGGAAATTCCATTGAAAAGAAAAATTAAAGCGCTTCATATTTGTCGACAACGACCTATTTTAATTTATATTTGCTTTCCGCAAGATTCATTGTTCGCCCAAGCACGGCAGTGGAGCTAGAGGAAAGAAAGAAAGAAAGAAAGAAAGAAAGAAAGGACCCGTTCTTCGTGCTTCTGTTTTTTCGTTTTGTGTGCAATACCCGGGCGATAGCCGAGTTATTACGCAGGGAAGAGAGCAGAAAAGATTAAAAAAAGAAAGAAAAACGTCGTTTGTACTAAATCCGTCCGATTTGAAGAAGAATTACAAATGATCGTTCGTTCGTTAATTCGTTAATTGACTGTAGCTATTAGAGCCATTGCCGTCATAAAAAATTTAATTATTAAAAAGATCACAAAACCGTTCAAACAATAGGATGAAAAAAAAAGGAATCACCCTCTTCTCGCCCAGGTGTTCAACAAATGCCCTGATTTGTTTATACAGAAAGACAGAGCCATGGTAAAAATGAAGACCCACAAAGGAATTAAACATAGGTGTACATTCAGTCGTAACCAATCAAATAATAATATTACATCTAATCATAAAATCATAAATTTCTTAATAATAATTGTGTGAAATTTTATCCATTGATCCAACAAGGAGTATTTTATAGAATCGACAAAATTGTAATACGGAATTTTATAGGTGGACGTTGTTTCAATGTTAAAGCTTATATTAAGGGAAACTAGATGGTGGTGAGCATCCACGAGTGGAAATTAATTTCTATTTATCCAAAATTTTTCAGTAAAATTCAAAAGAAATAATGTGTAGGTCTTTTTGTACAAATCATCCGAATATGCATTTTTTGTTTTTTGCTAAAACGTCTGTAACGAAAAACCTGCTAGTGTAGAAGAAAACCAACCGAATATCGTAAAAACACAGCTCTTAATGGCGGGGTCTGCTGGCCGGCACGGCCGTTCGCCTCCCCTATTTTTTTCTTTCGTGGAACGCTTAAATTAAACGAAGTGGCACGATTCGGCGTGTTGCAGCGGCAACACCGGCCGGCGTAATTCTAACTCGGTTTAACGGTAGGATTAATTGAATTACTTCTCACCTTAACGATGTACCATAACTGTCCGCGGCGCAAGAAATACGCTCCCGAGAAGCGCCACTTGGAAGTGCGCCAAGTAAATCTTGTAAAATTAACATTTTAATTTTGCGGAATTAAAACGAAATTAGTATTTATTGTGTTCGTGACTTGCCGCCGATGCACGTAGATACATAGGTCTTGTGTATACTTAGCGCTTAGGTGGAGTTATCGGGAGGAGGGGGCGTAGATGAATTATTATGCGGTTGTGTGCTACCGAGAGATGAATTTTCATTAATTATCTTTCGCATTGTTGTGCACGCTCGCGCTCTACGAACGGTGAAAATGGTGAACGCATCTGTAGCCGTTCGCAGTCCCAACATCTAGACGAACGGCGAACGGTATAAGAGATCGGTAAACAAGTGGTTATGGTAATTGTGTTCGTGTCCGATTTAATATTCCTCTATAGATGCAGTATTAATGGATCAAAAATTTTTAATTATTCGATTAGGAAAATTTGTTTTTGTATTGGAAATATGCATAATTTTCTATTAATTCCTGCTTTTTTTGTATAATTTTGCTAATCAATATGCCTATCCAAATTATCTTATCAATAGAATATTCAGAATAACAGTTTATATAACGTCAAATGCGCAATATTTCACCAAACTTAATAATTTAATAATATATAACAATATATGTATATATTTTTTTTAGTTATTAGTTTTTTACTAAAAATTAATAACGGTTTTCATATTTAACCATAAAAATAAAATTAGCACGCAATTTACAAAACAATCTTTATAATATAACAAAAAGTTGAAATTTTTAAATTAAAACCAAAAAGTACTGATTTTATCAACACCACAAAAACAAAAAAAATTGTTAAATATATTTTTATAAATATTACATTATAATTTTTAGTTACTATTATTATTAAAAAGACCAAATAACCAATAAAATATTAATAATTATGTTCGAGATAAAGAATTCAAGCAATTTTATTTCATGCTGACGTTAAAACTGCTGAACATTGCAATTTCTGTTTTCACCATTGTATTCCCTATGTAAGCCATTTATTTGTTATATTTAATTCCACAAGCGATTTTAGTATTGTATCTACATACCGATTAAAATATTTGTGATATCTAGAGGCACCCGGTCTGTAGCTATATACCACGTAATGCTAACGTAAATACTATTTAATATCGACCCGATTTTTTACGTGATATAGACGTGGTTCTTACGGGACTCAAATAACAATTCGGAAATCGGACGATTTCGACATTATGTCGTGATCCACGCAAACGTTTAATTAATAAATGAGTAAACACCACGTATCTAATATAGCTTACACGTATAGCAATATACAACTGTTGCCAGTGTTGGATTCGAGATGATTAGGAAATGTCGAAACAATCGATAAACTATTAATTTTGTTACATCGCCTTATCCATTCAAGTGTTATTAATTCTGCTGCTCTGTTTATATAACTATTTAGACTAACCAGTGTATGAAAACTTTTTGGTTGAATAAATGACTACAGCTATTACGTAGAAATACTACTCTTTTGACCTCTGTTTCTATTACATCCTGTATGATTATTGTTATTCTTTAAATTTCATTAAACAAACAGATAACCTATTTAAATAATTCGTTGATCACGACGTTCACATAATGCAAGTTACTCGTGAATTAAAACGCCGCGAACGGACGTTCAACGCCATTAGGGGGTAAGAAATAATTAAAAAAGAACCGTTAGCGAAAAACGCTATTTCCATTTGCTGGGCTACGTATCGCAGGTTTCAAAGTAATTTAATTAACCGGTGCCTGTGCGGTGCGGTGCGGCGGATTGGACGCTGGGCCAGCGGCGACTACTCGCACGTTGTATGCGCTTGGTAGATACATAGACATGCTATACGTATGTAGGTATGTTGTACGCATACCCAACGCGGTGCAAATTTCGCACAAATACGTGGAAGAGCAAAAGAGAACGAGTCCGTTATATCGGGGAGATCTCTATCAGTCGAAAGCCGTTAATTACTTTTCGGAGGTTACCGTCTGCTCTCCGCATACATGCGTTACCACTGTGCTATCAAAAAAAAAGGGGAAATAATTAACTCAAAAAATAAATTGAGCCTCAGTTGCCGCAGCCGCGACTCGTCTCGTGATACCTTACTTATTGTTAGATATACTGGGATGCCAGTAAAATCACATACAGTATAGTGCGTTCCGTAACTAATCTTGACAATAAAAAGCTTATATATGGGGAATGCGTACACTGTTTTCAAATCTTTTTTTTTTGTATCTCTGATAACATTTATATGGCAAATGTTCAAGTTAACATTTACCTAAATAAATGTGTTTACAAAGTGTTCGCAGGAAAATAAACATAATCATTAGTTCTTCAACATTTTCATTACATGTTTGGTTCCTGTTTAAATAATTGTAAAATAAATAGCAGTATTGTCATTTTAATTCAGTTTATTTAAAAATGTTAATGCTATTCTTTTTATTGATTATTTGAACGATAACAATGGTAAGAGCCACGGACGATGACGTTACCCGGTATATATACATACATTTTTGCTGCAGTATTGAGTGCTTTTCTATGCGCGACTTTAACGTAAAAAAAAAAAACGGATGAATTTAAAAATTAAACCTGATTTTCAACATCTGGTGCGCGCCAATAATTATGCACGCAAAACGATTCCGAAAGGACCGAACACGTCGTCGCGTCGGGTTCGCATCCAATATGATGATTTGATTTAATTTGAAATCAATTAACGTTCAGTCGGTATTAGGATAACAACAACATTCACCCTATTCTGGCTGCGATTACTCCTACATACGCTCCCACGTGGCACACAGGCGTTCGCGTAAATAAATCCGGTAATGGGCGCATCGCAACGCAACGTGTATGCTCTGGCGCTGTGCGTGTACCGAGCCGATGTCCTATTCTAAAACGCGGAACAACTCGTATGTATAGGCGTGTATTTATATAATACGTACTACAACATATACACATGTATATGTAGATAGATATAAACGCGCACGCGATATTCGGGCCGAAATTGTATTTCTATTATCGGAACTGTTGACGGGATTGTATAGTACATACATACGTACAGTAGTACCATTGCCCGCGCATCTCCCAGTATATATACATACATAGATATATACCATTTCCAATTTACATAAATTTCAGATTTATTGACTTGTATAAAATTCAGTGAAATAGCACGCAATTGTGCTGATGTTCTCTGGAACGATCCCCTCGATCCATCCAGGGACGACCCTCGGGGACCGGCGGCGCCGCGCCGTTTGCCATACGGCGGCAGCGTCAATATAAAAATTGCTTTTCAATTTGACCGATTGAATCTTTAAATCGGAAAATCATATTTAAAAAGTGGAATTAAAAAATTCGGACGAATTGAAAGCGATGTGTGATACTGACACTTCCTTTATCTATACGTATATGACACAGTAATTCAAAGATGAGCCAGTGAGTATTGTATCGTATTTTTATTTTAATTTTTGGTAATTTAAATTGTTATAAAATTTACGTTAGGATTATGAGTGTATTAAACGTCTTAAATATTAGATTCAATTCAAAGCTCCACTAAAATCAATAAACTTGAAAATGTAAACCACCGATTGACGAAACGTCGTTTAGAGTAATAAATATCAGATAGAGAAATTAAATCACAAGATAACGACATTGAGCTGGAGCAATCCTGCTTGTAAATGAAATCATATTTCTCAAATATTCAGCCAGTTCAAATGGAGCAGCTTATGACTGCTTATGGTCAAACTTATGTAAACTAAATATTAAGCGAATACACGAGTTTTGAACATCTTGAACTCTACGTAACATATCCTGAGTTCAGATTCATTTTTAATTTAATTTAATTCATCGATTTTTGGTTTAAAAATGGATCATAGAAAAATGCACATCACAGTAAGAAATTGTGTACGCAAATACGATACGCGAATAGCATGTAGGTTACAGAGTGGTCCATTGTGCATAGGTATATGGAGTCCGCTACTGGCATACGTATAGAATACGCAAGTTGATATCTATTACATATTCTACGTAAACTGAAGAGGACATTGCCTGGTATAATTTGCGCGACTGTAACGACGAGGGACTCCATTAAACTTGGCAATGTCGGCAACAATGGACGTTACGTTATTCAGAACGGACGTCTACCGGCCGTCATTATAACAACAGTAAGAGCACTACATCTATACGAAATCTGGAGGGACTATCTCGGAGACAACGGATACATCTGAGCTGGTAATTAATTGTTTAAATTTGGCGCAAAGTTATCCCACCGAATCTGCGTTCCGTAAGTTTTCAATTCCATCTCTGTCTCGCTCTTTCACGCATATCCCTCCGCGTCAGTGTACGCGCAAACACCCGGTCCATTCACAAGTGTCGGTTAATTCGGAGCTATTGCTATCAATGTAGGTATAATACTTTATTGGTAATCCCGCCGGGGATTCGGATCCGCCACAAGAAATGTTACGCTACGGTCTCCATTCGACTCGATATTTGATTTTGAGCGGACGCGTCTCTGCCGGGAAGAACACGACGCCGACGCCGAAGTCGCTATGTGTAGTACTCGAAACGGCGAGAGTGCCGTTAGGGACGTCCCTTTCGAAAGCCCCTTTCCACGTCGTTAACGCCGCGCATTGTACACTAACTTTAATTGTGCCGTGTTTCAGTACGTTTGATGCCCACCCTCGCTAATTCAATTAAAATAGAAACGGCCGACTTTAATTTACCACCCCGCCGCCAGATAAGGACCGTAGCGAGCGGAGGATTTTATCGTTTTGCGTTACGATGAACGCTTAATGTGTAAAGAAGAAATGTAAATAACGCGTATTCAAAAAACGAAAACCAGATTCCAATTGCAATGTATAAAAATATGATATTACTATATCTCGTTGAGTGTTAAATTATGCCAAGAATTGAGGTTCCATAAAATCTATTTTACTTATATTATATTATAGATATGTTTTATTTTACTGTATCAACACAGAAAAGATGCATACTTACCTTAAATAAATTTATCTGGGACCCAATAAATCTAGGTTTTGAATATCCGCAAGACAAAAACATCTTAAAGCAAGAAAAAATTGTCTTAACACCATAATCTTAACGTAAGAGGTTAGGAGTCTTGGATGAAACTACATTTAGTCTCCACTTAAGAATATCGTTTACTTGCATTAAAAGCATTAGTCTTGCAGCAAAGTGTTAGAATTCTCGAATTAAATCACTTTTCATATATTTTTAAGAATAGTAACATTTACCTTAAAATCACAACCCATTATACCTCCATCGATAAATCCTGTTAGTTGTAATCTAACTTTTAAAATGTGAGTTAATGCCATATGATCAGTTTCAATTGTAAATTTAGTTCCAATAAGATAAAATTTCAATTTCTGTAAAGCATAAATAATAGCTAACATAAATATTTTAATGCATGCTCGCACATGGTACACAATTTTCTAACTAGCCACTTTCCTTTTCCTGTCTCGAGAACAACGCAATAACCACTAACCGGTGATTGTGTTCCGTAAAAAAAGAGCAGTTCAACGCGGACGAGCATTGTTTGTCCACCTACATACATACATGACGATAATAATGCGCGATCTGAGCGCATAACATCACGGACACGTAACGAGTATTTACGGTTAAGAGTCGGCGGCATTATGTACGGCAATAATGCTCCACGGACAGCAACAGTTGAAAACGCTGAGACGTTACAGAGATGCCGCTATAAGCGAGAACACGGGAATCATTTTACGTACCTAAAATACCGTGCAGGTATACAACATTACTGAGAAGAAGATCACTTCCGCGTTAACTAGATCCAAAAGTTTTTACATACTCCAAAGTGCCTAGTTGGAATTGTTTACCTGGTTTGTGTTTCAGTTGTTACATAGGCAAAAAAATTCTAGTTTACCGTCCACCATATTCATAAGGTAGTTAATGATAGTAAATCGTTATTTTATACAATGTAGATTGCATAATTTCTTTCGTATAAAAGGGACTTTTTACATGGGTGAAATTACTTTTTTTTTTATTCGGTATCGTAGCTCATGCGCCTCAATAAGATTCATTAACAAACATGGAAGGATTTAACGAAAGGTGCACTCATTTTACCTCTACGAACACTGTATGGCCATTCAACTATTCTTAAGAATTTCAAAATAATAAAAATCAAATTCCTAGATAAAATGTTTCGAAAGATACTATACACTCAGGAAATCGAAAAAGAAGATCATTCTCCCATTTGTTTTCAACAAACTCCACATATCCAAGTAAAAATTCACCCGGACAACCCCAAATAGAAAATACGTTTCCAACGATACGACCGAATTAAAAATTCCCAACGACGAACACTAATAGTTTGGGAAATACAGACACTCCGTCATAACTATAGTAACCTTTACATTAACTAAATCTATACGATCAAGTAAGTTATTAGTCAGAATTTTACATCTTATATACATCTCAATTTAAATAGTCAACAATTCTTTGGGTTTCATAATTCATATAAAATAACATAGCATTATATATATTGTTATAAAAGAGGCGTAAATTCTGTTCTACACGCATGTCGCAAGTTTCGTTCGTCATATCTGTATACATACCCTGTTAGAGAACAAGTTTTTGTGTAAACTTCGTAGGTAAGTGCGCTAGCTGAGGTGCGCCAACCCAGAGTCTTAGTATTCCGCAGAGATGTCGCTGTACGCGGCCGCGTTATTCCCACGGGATCTTCCCCGCTCTCATTATTGCGAATTTACTGTTTGAGCAAACATCCACAAACCGACTCTAATGATCGTTTATACATAATAATCGAAATGTGTACGGGGCCCTTCGCCGACGATTGAGCGAGAGAGAAAGAGAACGTTCTCCGCAAACCGCCTCCAGATTCGACAATCTATTGTAATGATCCTAATCTACGTCATTGAACAGCTTTCATGTTCTCTCGGTTCTCGTTCGGGAGAACGTTTTGCGTCTTGTGTCACCGTCGTTGCCTCCGCCGTAACAGCCGTTTACCCTCCGTCTTTGCCGCGCTGACGGTGAGTTAGGAGTCCTAATCGGCCGGAAGGCACACCCCCAGACTCGATATTATAGGTGCGTACTGTGGATTCGAGACGAAATTAGAATTTGTGTGCTAGGGGGAAACAATATAAAAACGATGTTCATTCAATAAGTTCAATTTAGTCGACAAATTATAAAATTAGAAATTAACTTTTTCACTTTATTTTTATAGCTCTCTCATCTTCCAAAAACGATCGTATAATTTACGAAGGGCACATGAAATGCCCAATGAATTAATTTATTTAAGAATATGTGGTGTTGGCAGGGAGGAAGCGGAGAGAAAGAAAGGGACGTGGGATTACAGAAAGAGAAGCCCGAGCAAGATATCGGAGATCCGGAAAAACTAGGAACAATTCACATTTCATCAGGGCGGCCCCGACGAACTCGGTCGACCCATCCACCGACTTACTTACCTAATCCTTCCCGGCGCTCCCACCCTCTTTTCAGAGATTTCCCAACGCTCCTTAATCTTATTAAACTTAATTTATTTCCGGTTAAGCGCGAAGCGAATGAAAGACTAGCAGCGCCACATCACTCGGGGACTAGCGAGCGTCTCACCGGCAAACGAACGAAGTCACCTGACAAAGTTCGTGCATCCAATCCCTTCTCAGGTGGAGGGCTACAATAAATTCGATAAGCTTTAAGCACGTACCAAGTTTCATATACCTATTTTATTTTAGACTAGCAAATGCCCGCGACTTGGGCACTTTTATGACTTACTATCAACCCAATATT
This sequence comes from Cetonia aurata, assembly GCA_949128085.1. Classification (NCBI taxonomy): domain Eukaryota; kingdom Metazoa; phylum Arthropoda; class Insecta; order Coleoptera; family Scarabaeidae; genus Cetonia; species Cetonia aurata. The sequence continues at coordinate 45,500,693 of OX421885.1, read as the reverse complement.
GAAAGCCAGTAATAATAATTTCATTTTAATGAGCTATACATAAACAGATAGCTATTAAAAAATACTGAGGAAATAATCGAAATAAATAACAGTAAGGAATTCATATTTTCTACTTGAATGAATAAATGGTGATGAAATGAAAAATAAGTTGTTGTTCTAGTTCAAACTATATTTAGCTCACAAATCTTTAAGAATAGTTTGGGCTAGAACAACGACTTATTTTTCATTTCAACAGTAAGAAATGTTTAAATAGTAATATGGTCTACTATTGGGAAGAAGAAGACACTGATCACCCATTCATATCGGTGGACCTCTAACATAATCTCTTATCGGAGCTGCAATCATTAGTTGTGTTTACTGTACGGAACATATTCGATTTAAGAAAAGTGGAAGTTTGTACTGTATATATGCATTTGGATTAAGGAAGAACCGAACGTAACAAATTGATCAGCTGATATCGTTCACTCTTAATGAAAGATCATCATTTATTATACTGCGTGGAAGATATCCATAATTCAGAATTTAACACGTCCAAATCGAATCAAGCCCCTTATATAAGATGGACTAGAGAAGATTGATGGGTATGCAAACGCTGACGAAGGACAGCACCGAGATTTATACAAATATTAAATCGGCAGCATCCCGACATGGGCGCGTAAATCCTTCGGACGAAATCACGCAGAGAGAACACCAATTAGCGTAACCGCGCATCAGCAAGGTTCTCCTATACCAGATATTAATCCGTTAATGTTTGTGTCGACTGCGTAGTGCCGGCTAGGGCGAGATGGATGTTTGAGTGTTTAATGGCTGCCATTATTAATGCAAAGAGGATTATATTTAATATATAAGAACCTCTGACAAATCCGGCGCGTGATGCTCTGGTTTGAGCGGGCGGGGAGATGGACGAAAAACGGCGATTGCTAAAAGAGACGCTGGAATTAATTTAATGGCATCGATCAGGAGAAAGGGGTACGAAAATTTATTGAAAATTAATTATTACTGCGTCGCGCTAAAGGTGTAATTGATTGACTCCGTGTGCGGTCGTTATCGATTCGAAATTCGTGGAGTGATAAAATTTGGAACGTGCATGCTTGCGTTGTTCTCTGATAATAATAATATCTAATAACAATTAGGTCATGGACACAAAATTGAAAATTACTGGTTTAGTTGTGTTTTTCGATTGGTTTATACCTACTTATATAGTCTTATATAGGTATTCGCCCACCTGTAAGTTTTTTGCTTTTGGAACAAAGTATAGCAAATCATATATATTCGTAAATGCGCTAAACACCCTGTATATTTTTTTGCACGTTAAAAAGTTGGCCATGATTTTAGAGCTCGAACATTACTGATCCCTGTTTAATTACTCTCTATTTTTAATCCAAAGTTTTTAATAAAAGACTTATGCCCATTCATGCTTAAACGAAAACGGAAAACCGCATCTTTCTAACGTTTATAATTTCGAAGATATTTTCAAATTTGGAAGACCCTGCAGATGTCATTCTTAAAAAAAAAAACGCCATGCAATTCGATCCAATGCATGTCTAAGAAATTGCTTTTTAAATTGATCAAGGAATCCAAAAATTAAATAATATACAAGCTGTTCCATTTAAAATAAATAAGTTGGTATCTACTTCCGATACAACCGGAAGTCTGCCATTACTAAAAATATTTTCCTGAGGTACACCCTATAATACAGTATAAGTTGGCATGTGAATGAAATTCTTAACTTAATTCGTAAAAGAGCGATGGAAGCCTGACGCACTATTGCAGGATCCTGTCTATACAGTCGAGAGGAAAAACGGCAGGAAACGGCGGCTTTTTATGTCTGACCAAAACACAACAGTATTATTATGTAAGATATACACGGTAAACACATAAAAAAAGTGAACCTCGCAAGTGGCGCGCGCTATTTCGCTAGGTACCGCCACCGTTAAAAAGCTTAATTAATCTCTTTTAGCATGCAAACCGCATTATTCTTTCGCTGCCTGAGCGGTGGAGTGCGGCGGTGCTGAGGGGGCCGTTTTAATGCAGTCCGTCCCCGGATTCCGGGGCGGCGGCGCTGCGGCGCTATTTTACGACTTTAACGAAGCATGTCATGACAACATTTCCATATAAAACGGCGCGGTCCCGGCTGCTAAAAGTTTTTCTCGCTCTGGATGCCATTTAGGTACTTAGTTTTTCAGACCAGAAAGACGAACGGAGCGCGGAGTAGAGGTCCTAGAGACCACTCTTACGTAGTGTGTTCAGGAACAAACGGTGCTTTATACCTATGCAGATTGGACCGCATTTGCATACACACCTAGATATCGCAGGTACTAGCTTCGGCAGAACTGAAAATACATCATGAAAATTTTCGTTTTATTATCACTTTTTTATGTGTTGTATTCTGGAGAGCAGAAAAATCACTATACTCACATATATGTTTCGAGTTTGAACTCACTTTTGATTTGTCAGTACCAAAATGCTGAAATTAACAGAAATATAATGTCAAATTACACATTTGCATAATAATAATAATGCCATAAATCAATATAAAATTTGAGCGATAAACTAATTAAAAAATATTTTAGACAGTGCAGAAAATAGTTTCAACCAACACAGTTTGGTTAAAAGAACTGAAAAAAAACATCGGTTTTATAAGGAAACGCCTGAATAAATAAAAGTAATAAACCAGTGGCATATTTACGCATGGTCTGAATTGGATGTAGCCCAGGGCGGCAGAATTGTACGGGCGGCTAATATTTCATTACTTAAAAGTAAAGGCAGTCAGAGTTAAGTAGCCCCGGGCAGCACTAACTGTAAATACGCTTTTGTAATAAATAAGCAAAGTAGATGAAGAATGAAAAGCAGGAATCAAATATCCACCTACAAAATTTGAATAAAGCTTACAACTTAACTGTATTATTATTGACTACTTGGTTTGTACAGAAATAAAAATCATCTTTGTCTGTGCACTGTTGCGGTGTAAAAATAAAGCAGCCAACAGATTAGGTATAGCTACAATAGTGCTGTGTGAATCTGCCATTTTGCTTCTGCTTATTTTAGTTGGCAGTTTAAAGAAACTGCTACTTTATTTTGCATATGGGGATATACAAGAAACAGTTTCTATGCGTCTACAGTTTTGTATTAGAGATTTATACCTTATGTCTACGTAATAGAGAACAATACGTATACCTAAAGCAGCTGTTGTTTACTATTCGATGCTATGACTAATATCTAATGCAAAGAAACAGTTTTCGAAGCAGAATATTTACAAACTGCTATATACTGATATAAATCTAGCTTTATGTTCATCAACCTGCTACAAAGCAATGTTGTTTTCGGTACTCGACGACTGTTTGGTTGCCTAATAGTATATTAGAATGCAGCAGCTTCTTTCGATATTGATTAGCTGCTACAATGTAGCAGATTGATTCGTAGCAACCCATCACTAACCTACATTAATAACATACAATAAACTGCAATATAAATAAAAATAAAATCAATCAATCAACCACATATTTCTATGTAGCATTTTAAAAATTAAATAGAAGTAAATGTTTTGTCAATCGTCGTGTTTTCAAGCGCTCAAGTGAAAAGCGTAACGGAGAAACTCGCGTGATCCTCCCAACCTTGCCTAGTCTAGTGGACACCGATGCGTTGATTATACTTTAGCGAGTTTTCGAGCACATCGCTCCGCACGTTGGTGAAAACCCAGCCTAATATATATAATAGATAAGTAACTATAATATATTTTCCACCTATCTAGTGTAGGAAGTTGATTATTATAGCCACGAACTCAGCAGCTAGCCGGATATTTGAGCATGATGCATCAACGCATTCACAGCGGTGAAGGCGAACTACAGTCACAGATGATATTTTTGGGCACGGATTGGAGTTTTCGCTCTCGCTCGTTTCCAATATGTGCCGGCGGGCGGTTAATTAACTGTGCGGGGCCGCGGCGCACCGTGATTGCATCCGCCCGCGTAAGTGGCGAACTGAGTTGATGGGGAAAAGCGGCTTTCATCCGCAACATTAACCCTTATGTTCGTGTGCATGTGCGTGTGTTGTGGGTGAACGGCTAACTGGCCTCAGTTTCCGCAGCGGCAAATCAGGCACGTAGCGAAACGTTCGTCGGCCGGATCAGAATGACGTCCGACTTTGCTGACTGGTGGTTGTGCCGTCGTATTAAAAAAAAAAAAAGAATTGATCAACTCCATAATACTCCAATCTGCATATACACAATTTTAGATGAGAATTTATTGTTTTTAGCGTGTGCTCTTAGAAAGGAATGACTATACAGTCTATTCAATGTTTCAATTTCTTGTTTCATCTCAGAAACTAACTATAACCAACGTAAATTAAAATTACCGTAGAAATATAATGAAACGTTTGAAACAACATCAGGACGATGTAGCTGTTAGGAAAGACAATACTATCGGCTCATGCTGTAGGTCCACAGCATTGCTTTGATTTTTCCAACCCAAAGCTATTAGACGTATAGAGAGAAATTTTAATAAAAGATTGTTTTCAGAAATGATTTTTATAAAAAGTCAAAAAGAACAAACATGTAATTTTGAAAAAGACACGCACACGTGTACTGTACGGGAGCAAACTTGCGAAAAAATTGAAGTTAGGCTAGAAGCCAATCTTAAGTGTATTCAGGAATGGTGTGTGGACAATAATTTAAAATTGAACTCTAAGAAAACTAATTCTTCTTTTTAATTTAAATCCGGAAGAACTAACCATTGAGTGTAACAATGAACTAATTACCAGTGTAGATCGTGCGCGTTTTATCGATGTCGTAATTGACAGTGTACCTAATTTGACTTGGAAATCTTATATAGACAAACTGGTGGTGGTTTCGCGAAATATTAGTATTGATACTTATCGTTTAAACTTGATGGCATTTATCCTGCTCGCGGGACAGATTATACCTTCTTGCTGCATAGACATGACCTTCGTTCTCTTTCTCAGAGAAGAGATGAAGCCAGTGCCAAATTTCTTTTAAAATTAATAAATGGCAGTGTTGATTCACCTTCGCTTCTAAGCCAAATATCTTTCCTTGTCCCTAACTATAGTTCTAGGTCATGCGCTACATTTGCCACTATTAGAGCTCGCACTAATATTCTTTACAAGGCCCCCCTAAGCCACATGTATAGAAACGCCAACTTATTATATAGTGACCCTTTCCAAACTAGTATTTAATATTTAAGTGCATAATAATTACTTTTTTTTTTATTATTTCATACGCTATAATTTTGTTTCTTTCAGTTTTTGGTGTATTCATTTCCGATTTATTTATAGTTTGTTATGTAGTATTAGTTGGCTTTTTGTTTTGAATTATTGGCCTTTTATTTTTGTAATGTTTTTTTTGTTTCAAATGTATTATTGCAATTGCACGCACACTAATGTTATTTTATTTATGTTATTTTGTCCTATTATTGGAACCTTGTTCTGTTGGACAATAAACGCTATTATTATTATTATTATTATTATTATTATTATTATTGATACAGCGCTTAAAGTTTACTACTCCTGTGTTCAGTCCCGGCTGCGGTGTGGGATCATATTGCGGGGAAATGCAACCGACATTGGTCGTACTTTTGTGCTGCAAAAGGTAGGTATGTTAGAAAGGAGTTTTCAAATTAAAACAAAGAGACATAATAACACACTATTAAAGGTTAGAAGAGGAGAAAGTTAAGTTTATCCTACAAATGGTTAACCTGGATATTAAGGACAATAAAGTTGTGCTCTCTTTAATTATTTTATCGGATTTAGTGTAAAATATACACTTTCAAAAGGTTCATCACATCACATATATATGTATATGGTACATGTGATTTTAAAATTACTAATTCTATAGTTTAATTGATAGAGTAAAATTTACACGGCACATTTTACTCGAAATAATTCTACGAAATTTACACGTATCAAGTTTCTGATTGTATACCTACAAACTTGAATTTGGCCCAATAAAACGGAAAAGAGAGGCAAGGATTAATGAAAATGGCGCCGACATCCCATATCACAACTGCAGGTAGAGAACCAGCCACTGTGGCTTTCATAAATGTCACCGGCTAACTGGGTCAGAAAGTTCGTCAATTTTTCAACGAGTCGCGGACGAGCCGGCGAGCGATAGCAGAACGCAGCGCGCCGCCATCGCATCGTCGCCACAGACTGCAGGATCAACCGCCCCATTTTTGTATCGTCATCGTTTCCCCGAAATTTTCCCAATATTTTTTACAGAATTCTCTTCGGGGTTTTGTAAATCGATTGCATCATTGCCAAATTCGTAATGGACGATAATTTAAGCACTTACTCTAATTTACTTATTGTTAGTTATTAATTTGTTTTTCCTCCAAAAATTAAAATAATTTTAAGAAAGCAAAAATATTATTATAAATAGAAAAAGATACTCTGTGGAATGGTAAAGTGAAATGTGCAACGTCTTACTTAAAAAAATTATGCGGAATGGCGAAACTTAAAAACAAATAAAGGAAAAAAAGTCAAGTTTTCTAATACGTAGATTAAAATTTCTTAACAAACTTTTATATTGAACAAAATTTCATAAAATAAATATTAACGACAATAATCTCCATACTTTCAAGTAACCCTGTATATTGCGCATATGTTTACATTACGTATAATGCCTATAAACAATTGGTTGTATATGCACGGCATGCGTAGAATACATAGATATACAGCCTCACGTGCGACTGTAATAGCAAATCGTCATTTCAATAATCAAATTTATAGCGATTGCCTGCATTGAGGATAACATAAATATCACATATATGAATGCACTCCATCCATTGGGCGTATATATCATTCCCAAAAACCTAACGATCGCGAAATATTTATAGTAATAAAAAAATTGTTTGTACGGTTATACCACAGTTATACGATGCGATGCAGTGGTGAGCTCATAACTTTCGCGAACGTCACAAAAGTCTGATGCCATCGCGGCACGGCTTGCCAAAAAAGAAGTACTAAAACGAAACAAAAAAAAAAAAAACAGAACAAACCAGCTCCGTCGACAACAACAACGACGACGACAGGCAACGCGGTGTACAAAATTGCGAACTAAATAGGAGTTGATCGATCGCCCTGCCTGCCGTTCCAATTTCCTAGTAGAACTAGTGTATTTTAACACCGCCGCTCAGGAAGGAATTCTATTACGTGCTATGTTTCCAACTTACATACTTCTTCGACTTGTTTCGCAATAAGCGAAGTTACCTGCTTCCGTTTTGCGTAGGAACAACGTAAAAAGGAGAAAAGGATCGTGCAGCGAAAGATCTTTTAGGTAGTAGTATTGGTTTTAAACTTATTCCGCAGGCAAATGCAATTGTGTTGCACTGCCAGATTAACTTTACTGTGTGTATTTTCCGGTTGAATAAGTACTAGGCAGCCCATTCATACATATATAAAGAGTGATAAAAATAATATTCAATTGAAATTATCGTCGCAACATAATCACAGATTTATGGGCTCGTTATATTTGATATCTACATAGGCACACGTATAATTTATGATCGAAGGGCATATGTCATCGTCTTGTTCCGTTGATGTATAGTTATTAATGATATAGCCATTGTAATATATAACACATATACATGGGTAGAGTACAACATTGATTGTTAACATCTGTACAATGACAAAATGTCTACTATAAGCACCACTACAAAACATATTATTACGATTTATTTTACGTCATAAATTTCAAGTGAAGGAAACTTCCTGACTTTTATAAATTATTCATTCAGATCAAATGTAAATCAGCTCTGAAACCTTTAAAATATAGTAGCTTCGTGTTATTGCGTTCTATATAACGTGGGGAAATATAGATAGTCTGTATTCCGGACTTTATTGGTATTAATTCGCATTGTTTCAGATCGGCAAATCATAATTCCAAAACGTCTGTTACAATATCTTCTGAAAATCAAACTTTAACAGAAACGTTTCCGCAAAAATAATAGAAAATACTAGAGAAGAAAATATTGTTGCATTAACTCAACATTTCTACGGAATTTGACGGTCGATTTAGCAATGTCAGAGTTTCGCCAAAATACGCCAAAGTAGTTCAGGTAAATAGAGTTTTACCGTGAAGACTATATTTATATATTTAATTTGTCATTCTCATCGTCCTTGACGCTGCTCGTCATTTCATGTTTCACAAAGAAATCAAGCGGCACAATTTGAAAGCGTAGATGAATTGATTACCATGGTCGATGCAATAAGTGTTGTATTAAATTTAACTTGGTCATTTTACGACAAGCTAATCGAGTTAATAAAGGAGACCAGATATAAATATGTATGTGCAACTGCTTACACGTGCATACGTAAAACATGTATGAGTTCCCGTTTTTTCATACATCATACTTGCGATATGAATACCGCGATAATGTAGGCAATAATATGTAAAATATAATATGTAGGTATACGTTTTATGCAGAAGATACTTACTCTAATAGCTGCGTAGAGAAATATATAAATAAAATAAATTTAACTACACAAAAGTCTGCAGTAATAAAATTAGGAGACGTCATCTAGCGTGTATCCATTGCACATTTGGCAATCAATAAATACGTGATAGAACGATTTTACTTACAATGAGAGGTACCAGATGTTAACACCTGTTTTGATCCCAATTAGGCCGACAAAAAGATCACTGAAGGTTGGCAACACTAAATTCGAATTACTGACATTTCTGCGATTAATTGTAAATTCGATGACAGATAACAAAATTTTTTTTGGAGAATAGGTTCAGCAAATTTATTTTGGCATCTAAATATCTAACTAATTTTCTAATTTGATATTACAACAGAGCTAAAACAAACGATGACGCAGTGCGGTAATGTTTTACCGGAATATAATCAGGGTGATTAATGTGCAAATTAGCAAAAATACCATGAAAAACGCGTATCACAATGACTGTTGGATTATACTACAAACGTCTGTAAATGTAAAAATACTGTAATTATAAAGCTACGTAAATCTACAACTAATGTATATCTTTTTTCTTGTCTCCTTAGCTGCTTGTAAAATTACGGTATTATGCGAAACGTAAAAGATATCTAGAACCGCACTAATTAACAGTATGAAGATCATTTGATAGGTAATAAAAATTACAAATATAGATACTGCAACATTGTGATTGGGCAAATTTTCCTTCGTGGCTAAATTTTTACTAAAATCATTTCTAATGATCAGACTGCATTTAGAGATCAAGTTGGAAAGTTAAGAATGGTATCTCTTGTTTTATACGCACTAATTATGCACTTAGACGTAATATCGCCCTGACCTCTTTTACGCGGCAAATTTTAATCGACTAATTGAGACGTGAAGGTAAACGCATAATTACTATATTATATTTATTGAAACACGAGATTTTCTCTAATTGAATTCAAATTTCGACTCAAATTCAACAAGACCCGGTTGCGCAATTATCGGAATAAAGGCAACGCGCACAGAGAAAGCGAAAAACGTTACGAAATCGGCGGTCGGATTTTTTCGCGAGATACAGCGCAACAGACAACGACGCCCCCTCTGTCATAATCTAATATCGGCGCTGAGAGGTCCTAAAAAGCTTCGGCAGCGCCGCGCAAAAAATCCCAAAGTTAGTAAACGGCGATCGGCGGCCTACTATAAATAGCTACCGAGGTGATATAAGCAGGCACAGTGTACCCCGACCAGCAAGATGAGAAGTTTAGGTTTGCTGTGTCTCTTCCTCCTCGCCGTCGTCTGCACGGCGAGGAATATCAAGGAGGAGGAGTTGGAGGATCTGGCGGTGGCTGCCAGCGGCCACCACCACCACTACAGTAAGAAGCACGAGGACGGCGGCGGTCACGAGCACCACGGCCATCACCACGACGAACATGGCGGCAAAGGGGAGAAAGGGCACAATAGCGATCACCACCACGAGAAGGGGGAACACGGCAAACACGGAAAGGACTTCGACGAGCATTACTACGGCGAGAAGGGCGGACACGAGAAGAAACACCACGAGGAAGGCGACCACTACTCGGAACACCACGAGCATGGTGGTAGCCACAAGGGTGGCAAATTCGGCGAGAAGAAGGGACACAAGAAGGGCGACAAGACCACCGGATTCCATCACAAATCGCACAAGGACGACTACCATAAGGAGCACAAATTCTACGACGACGAGCACAAAGGCGGTCACCATTCCAAATACGGCGACTTCCACGGATATCACGGCAGCAAAGAGGGCGGTCACAAGAAGGGCGGCAGTCATAAGAGCGGCCACTTCGAGGATCACTTCGGCAAGAAGGGACACCACGACAAGGGACACTACGAGGACGATCATCAAGGCCACAAGGGCCATCACGGCCACGAGAGCCATCACTCTCACCACGAAGATTACGGTAAGAAGGGTGACCACCACGGAGGGAAGGAGCACGGATTCAGCTCCCACCACGGCGGCCATGGGCACTGATCAGTGCGCGAAAAGTCATCAACAACATCATTTTTACTCTGTACTTGTAGCAACTTTACTCTTCTTGTCGATTCATCCAAGTATAGCTCAATATAAGTAATAATAAATATTTATAATTACTATCTTACGGAGGGCGGTCGAATACCATAGTATCTATAAAACAAAGAAATATTTTAAGGGTTTAATCGTCGTGAAATCTCCGCCCCGTTTGTTGTTGTTTTTATATCGCTGTTATATCTGTTATGATCTTTATGTTACATAAAAAATAAACGTGTATAACGTAGAAATTGTCTCATTTTTATGATATATTATAGTATTTCTTTTCTCCAATACGGTTACGTAAAAGTGAAAACATAAATTATTTGAAAAACGGTACATACCACAGATATTCGGAACACCCCACTTCCACCATAAAAATATAAAGAATATATACATATATAAGTGACCGATTGACATAAATACCGGCACAGGAAGGAAAGCGCCTTTAGTTCTCGAACAGCGAAAATGAAATTCGCAATACTCTTATTGCTCCTGTTGCAATCCTATCTGGCGGAACTAGCCGGCCAGCAGCAACGCTTCGACACCGCCAAGGGCGCCTACAAGTATCTGCAGGGTTTCGAACGGAGCCACGGCGCCTCGCACTTCGATGCGTATAACTCGGCGCACGGTCACAAGAACGACAAGATGTACAAGAGCGATCATTACCGCAAGAAGGGCGTGAGGGCGGACTTCGAGAAAGGTTTCGATCAAGAGAAATTCGCGAAGAATTACGGCGATAGGAAACTGGATTTGCAGCCGAAGAAATTATCAGCGGCCGGTCGACACGGTGCCGAATTCGGTGACAAGGAGCGGTATAAGAATTACAAAAAAAAAGCCGGATACGGCGAATTGTACGACTTAGATGCTCTGAACAAGAACAAGGCCTTCTACGAGAAAGCAAATAAGGAAGGCCATTATAAGAAGTACGGTAACGCTCGCAAATTTTACGAGAACGGCGAACGCGGACAAAAATCTGGCGGAAGCAGGAGAAGTGATCAACAGTCTAATGGGTATAAAATTATAAAACGTTGAAATTTGCTTTCATTTTACTTATTATTACTGTATGTACTTAGATATAGATATTGTTGTTACTTTTACTAACGCACATTTAATATTATTACAAAGTAAAATAAACGGAATATCATTATGTTATTACCTGTGTTATGTTAATTCCTTACCGCATACTATTATAAACACGAGAGTTACAAATAATTTTTTCGTGTCGATTGCGAACGCAATCAGCTGACTTATATAATGCAATTTCTATTCCACTTTTAATAGTATTAGGTTTAGTGCTCAATAGACCAGCAAAATTAGCAAGAATTCGTTTGATTCGGTTTAATCTGTTACGGTGTTATATAAATAAGTAAATAGGCAAGACCCAAATACTCATAAATAATGAAAGATCGACAATCAAATATGAGATAGAAGTAGGAAAATTTGGATGAGTTTTGTTTTAGCTTTCTTTGGAGATTTAAAATCATTTTAAGTAAACATATGTATGTATATTTTGAAAATGCTGTATAAAATTAATAAACTACTAGTGCTTGTTCATTAACGGTGTTCGTAATGCTTATAGCACATATTAGACGTAAATTTGAATAATATGCAAGCGTAATGCAGTTCAATTCCAATAGGAGCGGTGACTAGCAGCGAGCTAAGATCTGGCAAAAGCTTGGTGCCGCCATAAGAACTCCCACACGTCGGTTCTGGACCTGTGAATGGTCGTTCACTGGCACCTGTACCTAGTTTGTCAGTAATTTCGTTGCCTCTGATTCCAGAGTGGCTTGAAACCTATCTCAACGTAATGCTGTGATGTTCCGCCAATTTTTTGAGCTTCCTATGGTACCCCAGTACCACTTCGGAAACGAATTTGACAGCCCGCAGTGCCTTAAGGGCAGCTTGGCTGTCAGAAAATATCTAAATACGTTTCAGAAGCAATAATTTAGTTTAGTAATTTTTAGTACCTACCCTTAATTATGTAAATATATTTAAAAATTACGATCCAGCTAAATTATTATATTGCGTAAAATAGAACGCGCACATTGCTTTTTCTTACTCGATATTATGCACAAAACGGATAATTCAAACAACGCGAAATTATTCTGTTTATTAACACGGCCACTTGCCGAGAAATGTGCGGTTGTATATTAATTAGAAGCATTTCGAGTCGATTGCAAATAAGGCAAAATAAAATTGGGAATGTACATACATTCTCGCTCCGTCACTGGCATACAGTGACGACTGAAACCGTTGCGTTGCGACTTAAATTATGTACAAATATTGAATGAGGAAACGTTGCCGAAGTTTACCAGTTTGCGTTACCGCCACTCTGCGGGGAGTGGGAGTACATGTAACTTTTAAGATTTTAGAGAAATTATACGGAATCTGAGGTTTCTGGAGTATTTTTGAATGTGTATCTACATGTCAGAAGGCATCATTAATTAGTGAGTACTTTATTCTTTTTAATAAGACTTTAATCTGTCAATAAGGAATTGGGGGCTGGGAAAGAATGAAATAATAATAAAAAAAATATATAGTTCTTCAACTCCTGGTATTGCGGTTTTTTTTAAGAGAATGTTCAAACGGCAACAGTTAATGTTGCTGCGGGCTATATTCAAATGCTGCAGACTTCAAATTCAAGACAAAACGGGACATTACTGGTTTCAGTAAGACGGGGCAACAAGTCATATGGCGAGGATAAGCATCGACATTTTAAGAGGATCCTCTTCAAACAGATTCATTTTAAGAAATGGTGCGATTCCATGACCAGCATGACTCTCCAGACCTGATAACTTCCTTTAGGTTTTTTTTTTTAAGTTTAAACTATTTGTGAAGAAATTCTGAAATTTAAGAGATTTGAAATTAAACATTAGAAATGAAATCAATGCCTATTCCCACGTTACGTTTTTCAAAATGTTATGCAAAAGTTTGCTAATCAATTAGAAGAATGCATTGAGAACAATGATGGTCATTTACGGAAAGTATATTTAAATAAAAAAACTCCCATCTTTCTAGTGTAAGAATATGTATTAGTTCGTCTTGTTATTAAAGTCAATAATTTTTTATGAGCTGTAAATTAGGTAGTTCATTTTGCCGAACCCTGTACTTCTTTAAGATTTTGTTTTGTTTACGAATCATAGTTAAATCCAGGTAATTAATTTGTTTAAATTTCTCTTTTTCTAAAGCAAATTTCAATTTTGAATGATAACTATTAAAAGTTATTAGATACACTATAAATTTCAGTTTTAAAAAATTTCAACGAAGTAAATACATTTCAAGATAAGATTTTTAATTTACACTAAGGTAAATGCATCCTCAATGTAATCAATTTCAATCATTCTTATAAAATTTTTGTAATTAGTTTGTAGTTTTCTTCTGAAGAAGTCGAAATATATTCTACCTAAACGTTAAATATATTCTATTTTTTTTGGAATTTGGAATACCAAGAGTTGAAGAAGTATATAAGTTACAGAACGGATACGAAAACTGGAGGTTAAAAAACACTTATTTATGCGTTATTTTAGTAATATATAATTATTATGTCATTTAACATAGAAACTGTATAAACTCTACTTGAGTGGTAAATTAGCGTTAACCGTTGTATAATTTTATTAATAGGCAGCTATTTCCAAGCATTTCTATTCTAAGTTTTTTCTTTATCGTCGATTTCAAGCCGCAATACCTCTAATCTGCTGTGCATAGTATAATAAGAGACAAAAGCGGTCCATTACGATTCTGAAACCATATCAAAAAGAAAGTCAGAAGTTGGCGACGCTATAAATAAGTAAAGCGACCGAACCGGTCGTTCACAGTGTCCCAGCACAGTGACAAGATGAGAACGTTCACGCTGCTCTGTGTTGGTGCGTGTTTACTTGTGATATGCAGCGCGAGGGCCGTAAAAGAGGATGAGGTAGAGGACCTAGCGGTGGCCGCAACCGGTCACAGCGAACACCACAGCAAGAAGCACGAAGAGGGCGGCGGGAACGAGCACCACAGCGATCACCACGAAGAGCACGGCGGCAAAGGCGAGAAAGGGCACAAGAGTGATCACCATCACGACAAGAAGGAGCACGGCAAGCACGGGAAACACTTCGACGCCGACCACTACGAGGAGCACGGCGGACACGAGAAAAAGCACCACGACGAGGCCGACCACGAATCGGAACACCACGAGTCGGGAAAGAGCGACAAGGGGGGCAAATTCGGCGAGAAGAAGGGCCACAAGAAGGGCAGCAAGACCACCGGATTCCATCACAAATCGCACAAGGACGATTACTACAAGGAGCACAAATTCTATGACGACTATCACAAGGGCGGTCACCACTCCAAACACGGCGACTTCCACGGACACCACGGCAGCAAAGAAGGCGGAGAGAAGAAGGGAGGAAACCACAAGAGCGGCCACTTCGAGGATCACTTCGGCAAGAAGGGGCACCACGACAAAGGACACTACGATGACGATCACAAGGGTCACAAGGGCCATCACGGCCACGAGAGCCACCACGCGCATCACGAAGACTACGGAAAATCCGGGGGCTCTAAAGGTGGTAAAGAGTACGGACACAGCCAGAAGAGCGGAGGAGGCGGAGGAAAACATTAGGAATGTTAAGGAATTATTAGAAGAGTTGCCGCGACTTTAAACCAAATATTATTATTGTCTGTGTGAAGATGTAGGGTTTTTTATTGTTTTACTTACTACGTTGTTATACTGATTGTTGTTATCTAAGATAATCTATTAAATAAATTACAATTAATTTACAAATTTCCTAAAAAGAAATTGGTGGAAACAGATTGGCTATATTTTATTACAGACTCAATTAAATTTCTTGTAGAAAAATCGATTAAGTGTAGCAATTGTAAATATATATTTTACACTATCAACAATCAGCAATATTTCTACCACTTCTATTCTCGCAGTTACCTTTTAAATAAATGTAAATCCATTCTAATATTAATTCATGTCAGTAGTAATTGGAATATTACTCCACCTGCGAATATAATTCATTTAAAAGATATATCTGGGTTCTTATTTATCACTTTAATTCATTATCTATGCGAATAAAGAACCATTAATTTCCACTTCATTTCAATTGCGACAGCAGGAGACTTCCATATTATTTGCAACAATGTAATAATAAAAGAATGAAATCCTTGTTGGTTGCATAAATGGAAAATCCTAATAAATCAATTTTTTATTTTGCAGTTTCAAAATTTCGTTAAACGCTGAACAGTATTATATTACATAGTGAAAAGTCAGCAGTATAGTAAATACTTTCACTTCACAAGTTTACTACCTACAGTATTTGTAATACTTCATCAAGGTTGCTTGTGACATAATTTATAGAAACAAATACAACTAAATGCTAAAATTTGTTTTAATGTTTGCTAGAAATTATGCAATAGTTAGATTTGATACGAATTATAATATTAAGTAATGAAATATCTGAGAAACTAAATTGAGAATGTTTATTCGTACCTACTATATGACCCCTAACAACTATAAGTTCGGACAATGCATCGTCCGAACATATAGTTGTTAAGGCTCGTATTTATTAAGAAACGTGCAAATACATTTCCTTCCATGCTTTAGCATCAGCTATCAAAAGAGTTGCGGCTTGTTTGTGTCTCGTCTTTGTTAATTAATCCTGTTAAATTGATATTAATAATACACTCTTGATCGGCGCCTTTATGCGGTCTTGGTTTGGTTAGTCGTCTAAAGAACCGTTGGTTGAGTTACTTTTTCGCGATCCTTTAAATTTTAGATATCACGGTAGAGTCGCTGAATCTCGTTTTATTGTGTCGCTCGATCGGACAGAGCGAATTCGCCACTAATTCGCGAAATACAAAATACACGGCACACATACAACTAAATGAAACACAATGACACGCAATTGAACGTAATTATTTTATTGACCTCCAACCATCGGCCATTAAGACCAATTGAGCGAACGGGTAACTGGATAATAGTCCCCCTATATACTCCGAACTGGAATATCTTTAATTACCTATTGTGTGTAGCGCACTCATCACGTTTATTGTTGATTTACCGTTGCCCTAATGGAGGAGGGTATCGTCTCTTGGCGGCTCGCGCCATCAATCGATCCCTAATTGTAGCGACACTACCTAAACGGATGAATATTTATTGATATTGCGATATAATCATTTCACGGGTCACTAGTATTAATTTTCAAAACATTTATCTAAGAAACTACAAATATGTTAGTACTTTAAAATCTGAATAAACTGCATAATTCAAAAATTTTACAAACGCAATTAAGCAGGAATGAGAATCATTATTCCATCGAAGCAAGTTACATTTTAGTTTTCTTTACAAGTAAATAACAAAAATAAAAAGATTCACATTTACTCAAGGTCTTATATCGTTTAATCGAACCCCAAAGACGGCTTGAAAATTGATTTTTATATTTTATATTCAAGAGTCACTTTTTAGTTTTATTTCTTCGGATTTTCAAACGAATTTTAAGAGATATATTTTTATATTACAATATGTATGATGTGGAAAGGGAAGATGGGGCGTCTTGTATTTCCGGCGTATTTTCAGGAACATAATTCACCGGGAAATTTTAAAATAAACGCGGGGACGCTTAATATTCCGGTCGGAGTATTTACTTTGATAGCAAAAAGTTATCTAGCAATTTAACTCTGGCGTCGTACAGTCACCGCGCTTTATTGCAATTAAAACTCTTAAGAGTTTCCACAAACTACCCTAAATTTAAAATTAATTTAACCCACTCGGTCGTGCCGGTATCTCCCCTTCGCGCGCGCGGCGTTATTATTTAATAGCGAGAGGAGGCTCGTTTTCATTGTGCCGCCCGACCAAACTCTCCCCACTTTAGCCCATTATAGTTAGAAATACTTTAAAAAGTTAATTATAATTTCGACAGGGCGACAGTCGACGAATTGATGGTATTGTGTAATATATATCGTTGACATTCCACCTGGGAACGTTTACACTACTATTAAGCCATACAATAGGCTTATTCTGTCACACAATTCTAGAGTTTCAACACGGAAAAAGGAAATTGTTATAAAAAAAGCAAACAATTGTAGAACATTGAAATTGACGCAATGTTTTTGTCCTGCACGTCTCGATACAAGCATTGTGGGAAAGAATATTAGATTTGCGTGAAACTATACAACAAAAGTTTAGCCACAACTTTGAAGTACTATTTGTGAAGAAAACATATAATAATTAACAAAATTCTGCGATAAGGTTACATAATTACTACCACAATATCTTCTTTACAATATTTTAATACATTCTTCCAAGTAATTTTCTCCGTGAAGATATCTAAACGATCCTAAAGTTCCATTATAGTGCAACAATATTAGCTATCAAACTATGGATTAATTTGACATTTTCTCACGATCAGATTCGGCGACTATCTTTCGATGCAGAATTCCCAGACCTACTCGATTCCATTCCGGCCGTCTTCATTAGTAACAGAATAAATAATCACGTGATCTTAGGCCTAAGTATACACAGTACGCACAGCAAACACACGTTGTATCCACAGCCATAGGTCGGTATAGGGCAACACAGCTGACGTCACACACTGTAGGTGTAGTTTTGATAAATTAGACATTTATTTACACAGAAAGTCAAACAGCGGGATATTAATCAAGCACTGACAGCAGATGCGCTAAATCACGCGTATACAGCGGCTACACCATCACCGCTCGTGCCCCGTTTAGGGGGTGGAGAAGGCGACCGTGTTCTATGTATTATATGGCGGTGGCAGCTGATAACTTGCCGGTCCAAACCGACCTCCCCCGCGCTCATTCAACACCAACGTTCGATATTCGTTAAGGATTGTATTTATTGCATATACTTGACAAATCGACGATCTTTTTGATAATACTTTATGTTGTTGTTTTGTAAATAACATATAATAATAAACTAGTTTAGTTTTCAACCAAGAAAAGATAATTTATTTTTAAATATATGATTAGTTATTGTCTTTATTATTTTAAATAAGTTGTAAGGAAATCTGTTAGATTTGGCAGCACTACGGCATAATATTCCGATAGACACTTAGCAACACTGTTCTATTGTAAGAGTGCTTTATTTAAGCTTGCGTCATGCAATGCGAAAATCCACCTCGTTTAGGATATTCTTTTGCTCCCATTATTAAGAGTTACAGCTTCACAATGAATACCACCACGCTGCGCTGGTTATCCCAGACAACAACCAATTAGCATTGTAACTTCAATCACAATTTGTAGAGCCCTTCCAACTCGCATCACTGTGAGGTAGGTTGAGATCTCATAATAATGTCACCGGTGCCTCTCTATTTACGATGATGTCCGTGTTTAGGTGAATTATTTCCACATAAAAATGTATTTAATATTTAATGGAACCAACGCGTCGCGTGTTTATTTAAGTTTTACGCCATGTACGTATATATTATACGCAAGTTGGTGTGCTCGCCCCGAACGTCCGATAAATCTGATCGCAGATGCTCCTTTTCGCGAGATTAAAAATATAAATCGTCTCTCGAGGCCGGGCATTATTATATGGATGCATTTACGATACATGCGCGCGTACTAATAATGGACTGGATCGGTTTTATGGTGGATATAAATATCTGAAGGGCGCGACTGTTCGCACCGCGATATTCGAGGTTTCCTAGGTTCATTTTCTGCTTTATACAGGACTGTACTATACCAACGGTTTTTTTTTTTACTTAACATTTAAATGTTGAATAATAGTATTGACATTTGCTATGTCTAGTGGAAGTAATTTTTACTTACGCTGCTGTAGAAAAACGATAAATAGTTATTATTTGTCATGGATTTGACAAGCCATCGACATATTATGAAGTTCAATGTTTTTTGACATTTACTTGACAACTTTCAAGTCAACAGATTAATCACTCAAAACGTTTCAAACAGAACATAAAGTATTTATTATTAAATGATATTACAGTACTGAAAATCGTGGTGAAAATTACTATAACCTGTTATTTTATTATTAACTTATTTTTTGTTGTGTGCTTGTCATTAGCGTGACATTAGCGAGAAACTCAGAGCAGTAGAAGTAAATAATTCCATAGACAGTTTTACACTCGATGGCTATCGCGATCTAAAGACTTTTTGATCTTACTATATTTAATTAATCTTTAAATTCGAAAGCTCCAGAAAAAGAAGAACTTATCGAGAAAAAGTCTCGAAATAAAGCTGCTTACTTTTCCTTTCTTTCTTAAAACAGAAATAAAACGTTTTATACAATTTCAGTATACGTATTTTTTGTTCGAAACAATAACAAGAAAGAAAGTAGGTAGGTATATACAAACAAAATCAAACGGGAGTTAGACGTAAGTAAGTGTGTCATGTTACGTTCTATACGTACCGAGTGGTTGACTCTTTACGTCCTTCGCTTCCGAGTTTCCAGCTCCGGGACAGGTGCATTAAAAAGTTATAAATAAAAAAACAAAAAAAAAAAAAGAAATTCACAGAGCGGCGTTTGAAGTTGTTGAAACTCCTAACTTTTTCTTGATGTTCCCCGAAGAATGAAAGGTACCTTACCAGGCGTTGTCTTACCTCGAAATAACACATAATAAGACGAAAGAAATACACAACAGCAATTTCCAAAGTATAAAAAGGAGAGAAGGGAGATTACTCAATTGGTGCTTTTTTTATTCCATTTTGGCAACTTTTTTCTCGTAATAAACAGAAAAAAAGCCCACACGCAAAGTTGTTATGTGAACTTAGGTTACTGAAGCAAAACAGCTTGAAACTAACGAATATAAATTAGAATTTTAACGGAATTGGCTCATTCAATGAAGTCAGTTTTTAATTTAACTAATGCTTTTTTTTTCACCAGAAAATTAAATTTTCTTCGAACATACACATTGTCAACATTATTAGATGAATTTACATTTTACAAATGTAGTCAGAAAAACTGATATTACTAGGTATTGTAACTTTAAACAAAATTTATCACATCATAACTCATGACCCTGTATACAGCATATTTATATGTTTTAGTTGAGGGAAGGATTATTTCTAATAATGTAATTTAATAATTAATTACCTGCTTATACAAGGGGATTCTATATATACGCAACCAATTTTAAGGACTCCATATAACAACAACATTAATGGAGTTATTCGTTGGCATTGTTCAACAATTTTTTGGTGTAACTCTTGTAAGGAAGCTAAACGCGTACCATATACCTTAGACTTAAGATGCCCCCAGAGAAAAGAATCAAGTGGTGTAAGCTCCGGCGATCTGGCAGGCCATGCTATAGGGCCCTTCGACCATTACAACGGTCACGAGAGTACGAAAGTGATGATCTAGAAATTGTCATACTCCGGCAGCGTATTGTGGAGACGCTCCATCTTGCTGAAATACTATCTCATTCTCCAATAAATCTGGATGTTGCTCCAATTTTTCTGTGATTTAAGGATTGATTGTATCGACAGCATGCTCAAATACATTTGACCATCCCATCAATGAATAGGGGTCTTATGAGATAACCGCCAAGGATACCAACTCATATACATTAAGTTTCTGTGGCCGTTGTGTATGTGTTTCTCGCGTCAAATGGGGGTTGGTGTCATTCTAATATCTGCACTTGTGACGATTTACTTCACCATTCAATGAAAAAGATGATTCTTCCGAAAAACAGATATTATACAGTCAGTTTCGATTATTGTTGAGGCGCTCGGTCATTAATTCACAAAATGACAACCCCCTGTCAAAATCATCCTCATTCAATTCTTAAGTATTCCATAAACTGATGAGCGGCTTACTCCTGATGCTTGAGATACCTGTTTTATCGACGTCGCATTTCCAAGCACTGCGACCTGACCTAAGACATCATTGACAACCCGATGAAAATATTGTTTTGTTATGTACTGAGCCCACTTCCGTAAATTTTTGGATAAATATAAATAAATTTCCGGAGCAATGGAAAATCATTAGCCCGTTACATGCGTCTTTATTGTAAGAAGTAAATTAGCACATTGTTCGTTCTTATTGGCGAAAAATGCAAAACACGTCCACGATTTTCCCCTCTGACGTCACACGGACGAGCCAATCTCGCATGAGCATCACGTGCACACCGTAAAACTAGGAAATTAATAACGCCGCATAAATTATAATAATCCGGCTGGCACTTATTCTCGACCCGGACTAAGTATGGAGGAGGTAGAGCCGTTCTCGTAATATTTCGACCCTTAAAAATATAATTATTGAAATTAAACAGTTAGTGCTCGGCATGCCGACGGTCCTGACGAGAACAACAACCGACCGTAATGTCCTTCCCACTCCGAACTCTCCAGCTTCCTCTCGGTTTGCGTGTCTGACTTGTGTATTATTCTATTTATTTTTTAATAGCTCTGTCCTCGTCCCTCGGCTGGGAGACGAGAAAGAAGACGAATTCGAGGAGCAACAGCGAGGGAAGAAACGTTCGCCGAGTCCGCGCGATATCCCTGCGTCGAGAGCTTATTAAACTTACAAGAAAATTGTTTCGCGCCAGCAGCAGAACGAACGTCGCGTCGCGTCGGTCGCTCGGGTCGGCATGATAATAATGCAGAGACAAAGAGATATAAATTTCGGTTACGATTATTAACATGGTTTTAATATCATCCCGCCGTGTTTTCGTGTTTGCGCTAGTCGGCGGACTATAGTTTCGGATGGCGTGGCGGCCTAGCATCATGCAGCCTCCGTCCCTAATGGAACCGGGAGCTAGCGACTCTCGGAAAGTATTATAAAATATTTATCCGCAGTTTTTAGTCCCGACGCGGCGTAATATTACCGCAAAGTTCCATTTTAATCTGAATTTTTAATTAGCATTCGGCGTCGTTATACGTATACGTATATTGCACACGTCGTATACGAACGTGGAAATCGTCGTTATACGTTAGGCTCCACATACATTATCCCTATGATAAATTCCCGCGCTTAATTATAGCTCGGGAGAGCGGTGCGGTCAGATTAATTAGTTTCAGGTCGAAAATATCGCGTCGTAGCGACCGCCATGCCAGTGCCTTGTTTACATTTACCGCGTATAGCGTCAATCCCCCGAATTGTTATCGCATAATTACGAGGAAAGTTTTTTCGTATAGATTAGGTAGCAAGTTGGAAGTACCATTCGTGCTGCCACACTAATAAATGCCGAAAATGTCAGTTTCCTTATCGCACAGACACATCTTAATATATGTATAGTAATTATGTAAGTCCGCGACAAAATTACTTTTCCAGAAATAAGCCGAACTAGACTGCACAGTATGGTTAAGTAGTTATACAAAACAAATGTTTGACGCACTAATTGTTAAGGTTTCTCAACTCTTATTAGGTATACCTATATGTTGTACAGTGCTCTTCAGTTCTAATGTCTCGAAGATCGTATAAGTAGTGAAGAGCGATCACTGGTAAATACTCCGTAACGATAGCGTGCCGCTAGCAGTTGTCGCTTTTCAAATGATTCTTTTTTCTCGTTTGGGGTCGCTTTCCGGTAGAGCAGCACGACGGCAAAGTTGGAAGACAAGTCTGACGTTAGGAATAGTTTCCCTTTTCAGCGCCACTGGCGTGTGCTGTCCTCGACTTGACGTCTAATATCATTTCATATCAACAGCTGCCCGTCAATATAATAAGGCCGCCCCCCGTAATGATTTACCTAACCGATAGCGTTATTTCCGGCTTCTAACGGATTTTTTTTTGCGATTAGTTTGCGTTTTGCAGTGCTCTTGGTGTCAGAAAGATTTTCATGCACGAATCAGGTCACGAGAATGCTAGTATAATTATACTGCTTCGTGTATACATATTATATCAGTTACATAGATATGATGGAAATGAAGTATTCATAACGACAGTTGTACATTCAATTGGCTCTGAACAAGTCAATACCCAGTCTTACAAGGGGAGGTCGTCAGATGTTAATTTCAGTTTTAATCGCAGTTTTGTCAGTTGGTAGTAGGAACTCCTTGGAGTACTTTTGTAAGATATTAGCCATAGTTAGATAAAGTTTGCAGTGGTTGATAGTCTCGCTTAAGTACACTCGAATATGACATAGATTTTCAAGCTACTAGTGGCGTAGCGGTAAAGGGCAAGGATAGTATGCAGTAGGACTATGGTTCGAATCGGGACGAAGGCGATACCGTTTTTTTTTTTTTCATGTATTTTTTTTTAATTTAATTATTTCAAATTAGATTTTACAATGATAATGAAGGTGTAAAAGTACGTCCAATTTACATATTACACAGATGGCTCATATTTTAATGATAGATTGTTTGACAGCTATTTTGACAACCGAACCTAGAAAAACTTTTGAATCTTCATAGAAGAGATAAATCTTAGTTTTTAAATTGTTAGAAACGAATAAATTATGCTAACGTAATTTGGACGAAGCTACTGCAGGTAAGTATATAAATCACTCATTCGAATATATACAAATCCAATTCTAAAGTATCTGTATCACGATTATCATAACTCGAACCTTTATGCTTCTCGTCTCCTTATATTCGAATGTTTTTGTGTGCGAACCGAGCGGAAACTAGCTGAGTATAAATATGCAGAGTTCGGAAGGAGACGAAGTCAATAAAATTCGATTGGGGAACGTTCGGCGCGCCTAAGTGAATTCCGACGACCACACCGACGAGAAAATTGTAATACGGCCGTTTCTCAGTCTATCGGTCACATTAGGGCCATTCCCGCGCTCGGGGAGCGGACGACCGTTCGCCTTATATTATACAAATGGACTGCGGGTAGTTCGAGTCCCGTAGCAGCAAGTCCGAAACGCTGACTCCTGTCATCGCGCGCCCGTTCCGAAACGACTTTCTCTTCCCCCGCTTTATGCGGTTTAATCGGGAACATAATAGCTGTCCGAGGACGACCGCAGCGCCGGACCGGCCGACGACCGCAGTCCGCGCGACAGCCCGGACGTGCAATATGGCCCGGGGCGACCTGGGTCCTTTACTGCCCCGTGCGTATGTATCTTCTTCCGGCTGATTGGCCGATATTAAATTAGCTGCGGTGCGGGGCGACATCGTCGCCGGTCGAAGGCGTCGTCGCGTTAAACATTCCATTTTACTCGGATGTATTAATTGAGTGAGGAGACCCTTGTCCGTTGTCTCCGACTATAAACGACTTATCATGTATACGGCCCTGGAAGTGCTGTTCCATATCTTCATGGATACCTGATTTATGTTGTTTTATCGAATTCTCCTTGACCTTAATGATAGGCATCGAAACTAATGAATTATTAAATAAAGATTGCACGAGGATATATGCAGTAATGAAGCCGTGATCGGAATTTGATTAAGCTAGTTATGTAATTAGCTGGTTAACTGGCTTAATAAATTGCGATTGTGCATAAACGCAATTCAATTGTGATTTTTTCCTTTGGGTCTGTTTGAAATCTCGCGTTTATCAGAACATGCCACAAACATTGCAAGTCTTGAAAGCCAACATTGAAGAAGAAATCACCGATTTGGAGCCACATGTTTCGCGAACAACAATTGAAAATGTCGTAAAACGAGCATCAGTTCTATATTTTCAAATAAACTTTCCGTTAAAACAGAGCCTAATATTTTTTATTTCTAACAAAGTGGTGCACAATTCACATTGTGGCATTACTTTTGCCCCACCTTGTAATATATAGGGTAAATCGCAATTGGAAGAAGTGCGAATATGAATCCACTATTAAATTTGTAAAAGATTCAATATAATATCATTGATTATTAAATTCTTTTTTTTTTCTTAATATTTCTTAAATATTATTAATGCAAAATTTGCAATATTTTTAGGCTCCGTCTGGTGACTTTTTCCATTCTACTTTACCTCAAATTCTACATCAATTGCGTAGAACATTGTAATAAGCGTGTAAGTACGTTTACTATTACTGTATCGCTAGAGTTTTAAAAGGAAAAAAGTCTAGAAAACCTTGCGACCTACAGCGATCTTTCACAATGCATTTGTGTCGTCTCCTTCCGTTTCGATCGAGCAAAAGGCAAACACTTGGCGTTGGCACAGAGATCCGGGAGCGTCTCCCTCTTCCACATTATACATATGTATGCGTATCTAACGTAGTACAATACTTCGTCCCGGGGAAAATAGAGAAGGGAAGAGATAGCGGTAGCAGCAGCGGGAAGAAAGGAAAGAGTCGGCATGCTCGTCACGCCCGCTGTCACGTAGGGTCATCGCCGAAAGATTCCCGAGGATGCCTCAATTTGTACCCGGCGCTCCATCCACCCTTTTCCTGTTCACCTTAAATATAATATTTCCGAGGGTCCCGGTGGCAAATTGAATATTATATATCTTTATATTCGGCGCCCGAGTCGCGATGCGGCGTCTCGCTCCGTCATCTACACGCCCGCCTGCCTGGCAAGAACTAGTTGATCTTATTTTCCGTCCTTCGGGCTGGCGACTGTCATCTCTATTGCCGCCTAGTTGCCGTACTCCTTGTAAGTTCTCTACGTGCATGCATGTCTACGTAGCGCAAAGTCATACATATTTTGACCGTGTCTCGCCTACATATACATATCTACGTGCGCTGCCATGCTGTCTCGGGCGTCTTGCATGCATATGCAGACAGTATAGTGACGCGCGTGTGTTCCTGCGTGGCAGCCGGGAAATGCCACTGCGGCTGTCGTAAATTCTTAAATTTCAAAAAGTTACTGGGGCGATAAAAGTGACATTTTTTGAGATGATCTCGTAAAAAGAAACGGGAGGAATAAATGAGAAAGAAAACGTATACGTCTTTCGGTTTTTATTTATTTGTTGTTGTAATGTGCGCACAAACTGATGCGATGTTTTCTTTTTATTTTTTGCCAAATATGATAGATATACAGAAAAAAGGGTTTTGTTAATTTGACTATAATTTAATAAAATGTTCACAGTAATTTACGAACAGTAAACATATGTATTCTTTCAAAATATTTTTTATTTAATCTCTAAAATAATACTTTATTTATTAATCCGGTGAATGTAACATTTGAAATTGACTGTGAACATAGAATTTTATAAATAAATTTTACTGATTTATTTTTACAATATAACAAAATATTATTATTAAATTCGCAATGTAAATTTTATAGTAGTGAAGCTGATATCGAGTTAATCATTGCTTTTTCTCCTGTGTAGAGATATAGATAGATAGGCAAGTTAAGATGTTTGTTTTAAAAGTCAGAAAGAAAATCCAAGATTTTAGAAAAATTTATTATTAACAAAAAGCAATAAATGGTGTACGACTACATTGCCATTTTCTGATATGCATTTCCTACACCGATTAATTACTGCCTTTGCATCTATGTTAGTCATTGTTTCTCTTATAGAAATTTGCAATTCGTGTATGTTTGGATAACTTCGACTGTATACTCTGTCTTTTATCTTTATATCCCCATAGGAAGAAATCGATTTGGGACAGGTCGGATAATCGTGCAGGCCAATTAACTGGTCCCCTGGTACCAATCCATTTATTTCCACAAATTTCTGTTAGAAGCTGTGTCCTGTTGAAAATGAAAAAGTTGCCTTTCTGCCTAGTTTAAATTATGTACGAAATCATCCAATATAGATCGTAGAATGTCAACATATCGTTCTGCAGTAAGGGAACCTTGATAAAAGTATGGACCAACTATAGCAGCTTTTTTTAAACTGCTAAGTAAAAGCAGCAGCAGCAGGTTGCAGCTGCTAATGCAAACAAGCAGTTTTGCCCACCGCTAATTTACTATATAGGTACACTATATTTCTGAACAGCCCCAACTACTTTACTCATTCATTTATTTTATCGCAGCAGCGAAAAGCAGAAACACTGCAGACGGACAGACGTCGCTTCGCATTAGCCATTCAATTAACATGGATGCCGAGAGGAAACGTATCATTGTTTATAACGTGGGGGTCGGACCCGGACCGCAAAGCACTTGCGTCGAACCGAAATTCCCAAACGTATGCTATTTATACGGCGACCGAACAATATCTCGCAGTACCTTTACCTACCACCACGTCGTATCTGCCGCCTTCCAGCCAGATTACAACGGTGCGCGGTGCCGTGCACAATGTATCCGATGAAATAGATAGGATAGCAGAAGCGGAAAGCGTGTGCGTTTGTCAGAAAGATAGAGAAGGAAGCAATTTCACTAATAACAAACAGTTGTAAAATTTACAGAATCCCTACGGCCGTTCGGAAGGTACATTTCTCCAATAACTTTCGCTGTTAACTTCGGTTAACTAACAATCGACTGAAATTGTGTTGTATAGGGATATGAACTAATTTTGTGTTGATTACATGTGAACTATGCTCGTAAAATATGATTGTTACGGTTTGTTTGAATTTTAAATTTTATTAACATTAATATGGTGATAAAAACCAACAATTTGACTTTCCGATGTTGCCGTCTGTAACGCCTTTAATAAATAATTGAATAAATTTTTATTTGTTGCAACCGGCCAGCCATACCAAAAAAGTTTTATTTTCCAAGCATGCATAAATATAGAAATTAGAGACTTCCCCCTACATTTACGCATTTAAAAATAAATTAAAAGCGTTTCACGTGGGAAGAAACTATTATACTGTTGGGGAATTTTTTATGTAACAATTTTAGTTTTTCATATCTGACTATGTTGACGATATATAGCTTCCAACAATTAAATATTATTATTATTATTGTATCTGTAGCCCTTTTTTCCTTCTTTTCTTTTCCTTCACCACACTTTTAATCTCACGTGCATCCGTCCGGTGCGTTTAATATTTTCCCGAGGCAAAAAAGCCCGCCGTCATTTCAGATAACCGCAGCACGTCGTATCTCCGCCGCGGAGAGGAGCTAATAAAGAAAAACGCCTCCGCCGAACATAACTCCTTCCGTAAGTCTGTCGGTGCGCTCATTTTCCGAAAAAAAAAAAAAAACAATTTTCAAAGTTCACCCGCCAGTTAAGCCGACCGCGCGAGCAACAACCGCCCCTCCGCCTCCGTTCTGGCAGTCCCCTCGGTCGTGAAGTAATTTATGAATGAGGGAACATAAAACAGAATATACGAGATTCCTAAAAGCATTCCTAAAATAACGAATCGGCGGATAAATCGCGGAGAAGGCTGAGGGAGAATTTATGTAAGTATGTATGTACATAAGCGCGTTCTCTCTTTCGTACATACCTAACCCTCTCGACTGCATAAATATACTTACCGCGGCGAAGTTTACATCTTTAGAGACAACCGGAGGCAAGTTATAGAGTCGCGAAAGTAAATATGAGGAAGTGAAGCTGCGCTGGATTTAAAACGCACAAGATGTGCCCCATTCTGTCATATATAGAAGAGAAAATCGGAGCTCTTTTGGTATTATGGATGCCGCTGACAGATGCAGTTTAGGAGAAGAAAGGCGCAGATTAATTTAACGCGTATGCAGTCGACGACAAGCGATTTAGGCGAAGATGGCGCTCCGTTCGTTCTGTGACACATCGATTTCCTTATTCGTTACATCGAGACGGAAGGGGAACCGAGGCGAGGGAAAAGCTTTATTCTCGCCCATGCCGAAGTCGACGTCATCGATCGCCCTTCTTGTTTTTATTTCGCAGATTTAAGTTTCGGCCGATTGAAATTGCGCAACGATTCCCATTCCACTGTCGCCCGACGACGTCGTAGCCCTAAAGAAATATTTATCTGGCGTTCGCGACGCTCATTTAGCTGCCCCTCTTTCAGTTCGGCCGAGGATGTTATCCGCTCATTCATCCTCGTTCTACAGAGGGGGAAGAATAATAAGAAGAAAAAAAAAAAGTAACGAAAATACGCTTCCCTTATTGCCGGGTATTGTCGATCAAACAAAAAGATTCGACTCAATCGCCGCTAACAATATTGGAAATGATGCGGATATTTAAACCAAAACAAATTCTGAACATTTCTAGCTTGTAAACAAAAATAAAAGATTCATAGTTATTTACGTATCAAGGCTGAAAAGTGGCGTTTTATCGAACTAATTTGGAGATTTCGAGCCGAGGCGAGCAACCAAACTTTCCACACTTTCCAGCCTTGATACGTAAATAGATAGAATAGAAAGAACGGCAATCTTGAGCAATTAGGTTATTCTTATAATTCCCTTATAATTCAAATCAGTTACGTTTCGAACAACACATCGGCCTTCTTTAGACTATAATTATTATTAAATTTAGGGTATTACAATATTATAAAGCAGAAAAAATAGATAATGCCAAAATCAAATTTATAAAAGTGGCAAAATAATTAAAATTAAAAACATTAAAGTGTACTTAACTTTTAAGAATGCCAATCATATAATGTATAATTAAAATAATTAGACGTAGTACTAACTATTAAATCGACTAAGCCAAACGACGGAAAGGGAGCTAGTGACCAAACGCAGCACGGAGCCGTTAGAAAACATTTATTTTGCTTTTCCAACTTTTTTGCTTATAAAGGATAAAACTCTAAAGACACGAAGCAAAGAACGGTGAATACAGTGTTGTAAAATATTCATAACAATAAAAATAAGAGTATTAAGAATTTAGTGAGAATATGAATTGTAAAATAATAACATGTCTGTTCTGCTCAAGAACTATATTCAAACTAAACTCTTAACAATTTCTTTACATCTAGTTATGATTCATATTCTTTGTTAACAATACGCAGGATAGAATTTGGGTCCCGCGCGATATGCCTTTGGATCGATGATTCACGATAATATGCAAGGTCATCTTATATACTAGTATGGAATAAATGTGATAACAATAATTTTTTTTTTAAATTATTAAAATATGATAAAATCTGTTTTGGGAAATAGGTTCAACATGTGTAAGAGTCCCAAAATTTATTTTGACACCTATCACCTAACACCTACACGGCGGTGAATTTAAAAAATGTGAAATGAATCGACAAAAAGTAAGATTGGATGACGTGATATCCAAAACAACGATTTTAGACTAAGAACCATTTCCAATTAGCCGATTTATTAAAAAATTATTAAATTTACCGCCATACTAGTGGTCTCGTGACAGATGTCAGAATAAATTTTGGGGTTCTTAGACATGCTAAGCCTATCCTCCAAAAAAGATTTTACGTATTTCAATAATAAAAAAAAATCCCATATGTTGCAACATTTATGCCAGTTACGGTATCTATTTGTTGTGCACTTGAAACAAGCTCTAAGAAACACTCTTTTTTAAAAATATAATGTCATTATGGAATTAGTAGTCGTTGTCATTTGGATGTCGGTCAATGTGGACGACAGTCACGCTTGTCGTCCACCATAACGGCCCAATCTAATTTAAAATTTACTCATGTCGGGTGTTTGCCACCTCGCCGCCACGACAGTCGCTCCAACTCGTCGTGTCACGGTGCAGCTAAAAGGGAGAAAAGTTATTCACTAACACGATGTACACACCGAGCGACCCCGCGCGCCGCTGCGTCGTGCGCTAACGCAAACGTGTCAACTCGTAAAGTGTTTTTCGCAGTTACATTAAAAACAATTTAGGAATTTTAAAGTTTATATATTTCGTCAGCGCGACGTCTCTAAGTTGCCGAGTTGGGCGAGGTCGTTTCTCCCTAATGTTACGCTCGAAATGATATTTGTACTGCGGCTGTCGCAAAGATAATTTTCCCGGACGTTTACAGAGCCTGGCTGTCGCCCGAGTTATAAGTATAATTCAGATGTTTTTAAGTGGATTACTTTTAATTCCAAGAATACAGCGGAACGCTTTTAATTAACTTAATTTGTTTGTTATATTTCTTCTTATGTGTTAATGCATTGCCACCGCAATACCCGTCGCTGGATTACTCATCATAATTACTGCAGAAACGAAACGGTGGGACACAAACATACTGAAATTACGCGCGCAGATCGATCGAATCCTACTGAACTGGTTCATTAGAAACTTGCAGAGTAGTCAAATGATCGGAGAAATACACTAGGAGGATCATAGAAATAACATCATTCCATTTAAAATAAGAAAGTTGACATCAACACTCTGTATACCGGATGCGCTATAAAACTGAAAATATTTTCTACACGTAGATTATCGTCGGCCATGACTACCTGAAAAATTCTAATGAGCCAGTTAGGTGGGACACCTGTATACATATAATTATATAGGATAGGCGTACATATATAAGTATTCCAGCAGGGTAGAAATTATTACGGTGATTAGTCGATCGTCTGATAACACTTGACAAGTCTCATTTATCGGCCGAAGTCAGCGCCCGACGCAGGGGTAATTTTCCTCCTCCGTGCGAAATTTCGTGGCGACGAAGTTTCGCCCACGTCACCCGCACGGGTTCACGCACACTACGACACAACAGAGGAAAGTTTCCAATAACGGACGACCAATTATTCCGCCGCTTGCCCGCATTCAATTGAAGAACACTGCCGCCGCGTGCGTGATCTATCTTCTCCAATTATCGGACGTACAACAAACTCCCTCGCGTTAATTTATCGGTAGAAGAGGCGGACATTCGACCGGGTATTAGTCGGACATTGCGACCGATATCGGAAATCAACCCTGATAATGAGGGTTACCTTTAGTTACAGATGCAGAGAAATTGTTTTCTCCGGACAAGATATAGTACCGCTTTGACAAAAAAGGCGTTCTGTGAATTTCGGAATGTCGAATGAAGTTACTCAAATTAGCAAAAATGTAGCGCATACGTAAAAAAAATGTAAGAAGCTCATTTGTATTTAATTTAACGTTTAAAAAAATAATTTATATATATTTATATGGTGGAGTTCTTAGTAGTAGCGGACGGAATGAATAATAGCAGATTTCAACATTAACTTGATGACGTTTCGGCTATATTAATATTATAATAAGTGTAACATAACACATAAGTGTCTCGCTCAGGTATGACTTCCCTCTGAAGGAAACATATAGACTGTTAACAGATGGAACCGTACTAAATCTGAATCACCATTAATCACACAATCGACTTTCTAAGTCGAAACCAGCGCACGCGAAACGCCGAATTGCAAAAAGAAAACCATAGTCACCACCCCACTTTTTACTCATCCCGGATTGAAGAACCCTTCCATTATAGACCATTTTTCACGTCTCAAACTGAGCACTAATATGAATTATATGCTGCGCGAATAGCGAGCGTGTCGCGTCGGGCATTACACGAAATTATTTTTCTTTCCGACAGGTTGAAAGCGTGCGTGCTCACTTGTGTCATATTCTTATACGATCGGTATCAAAAATTTATTTTTGTATACAGTATGTCCCTGGATGTGGAATAATTATAAGAAAAATGTATCATTCATAAAAGTTTTTACTTGTTCCAAAACTGAAAAATTTCAAATTTCCAAAAATACTTTTCGTTTTCATGGCAACCGTTAATATGATCAAAGTTGAATGGATTACTGGGAAGGCAGCCAAACTGTTAAAATTAAAACGGTTTGTTCATGTGTTAATCTGAGCTTTCCCTAATCTTTATTAGCGAGAAAGATCAGGCATATCTCTGAAGAAGGATTTTCAAATTATGAATAACCAATACTTTTATTCTCTGATGAAGCCACGTTCTCCACCAATGGTACTGTTGCATCTCAACATGTGAGGTGCAAAATTAACTTTCTCGATTCGATACGCACGGCAATTATGCTCAAATGTACTAAAATTTCTGGGCCCCAAAACAAAAGTTGCTATCGCGGTATATTGGAACACTTGATGTGTATCCAGATCGATTAAAACTTAACAAAATCATTCCTGTTTATAAAAAAGGTGACAAACACGACCCAAAGAATTATAGGCCTATATCTCTGCCTTCAGCATTTTCGAAAGTGTTTGAAAAAATTATCAACAAAAGGTTAACCGATTATTTAATGAAAAATAACTTAATCTCGCCTTCACAGTTTGGTTTTGTTGGTGGAAAGAATACATCCTGTGCGATAGAGCATGCGTTAAAAAGTGTTTATGAGGGTTTGGATAGGAGGAGTCTGGTTACTGGTGTTTTCTTTGACCTGTCAAAAGCCTTCGATGTCGTAAATCATTCGTTACTACTAGAAAAATTACAATCATTTGGGATCTACGGTGTTGCTTATGACCTATTTCATTCATTTTTAGAAAATAGAAAGGCGGTAGTAGATGTTAAAGGGAGAGATAGCACAAATGTGACCAGGAGTCACCACTCTTCGGTCATAAATTTGGATTGTGGCATTCCTCAGGGTTCAATACTAGGTCCAACTCTTTTCATTTTATATGTTAATGATTTAGGCCGAACGTTATCTAACTGTACGTTGGCACAATATGCTGACGATACTAGTTGCATACTAAAGTCATCTTCTACTGAAAACGCTTCACGTTTAGCCGCAAAATTAGTGAATGACATGAGTTACTGGTGTAGTGACAACGACCTAGTATTGAACGGAGAAAAGACAAGCATTTTAACATTCTCGCTAACAGTCAGAGAGGGCAGGTATAGTTTATATGTGCCTTGTGATGGTAGATCCATACCTGAAAGACAGAATGTTACATTTCTAGGTCTGATAGTGGATAACATGTTAAAATTCCATGATCATTGTAAAATGTTAATAAGGAAACTCACTTCAGCACTTTACGGGCTTAGATGCTTGAGAAACACCGTTAGTCTAAGTTCGCTCCGACAATTTTATTTTGCGTATGTGGAGTCTCGTCTTCGGTATGGACTTATTTTTTGGGGCGCAGCGGCTGGTGCGAGAAAGGTTTTTCTCTTTCAAAAAAAAATTATTCGTTGTATGTTGGGTGTGTCGTCGTTTGTTTCTTGCCGTTTACTATTTGAACAACTTGGTATTCTGCCGTTAGCCTCTTTGTACATATATGAAATATTAGTGTTTTTAAAAAATAACGAACAGAATTTTAAAAGGAACTCAGACATTTACAAAAACATGACAACGCGGAGCAGAGATAATAAAAGTGTACCATTGCACAATACAGCGGCTTTCGAATTAAGTCCTGAATATAAAGGAATTATACTATATAATAAATTACCAAAAACTATAAAAACTACAACCCGTATTCCTGAGTTCAAATTTAAATTAAAACAATATCTAAGCGCTCATAACTTTTATGATATTCAGGAATATTTAGATTTTCAATCCTAAAATATGCTTACATTTACTTATATTTTATTTATTGATACTTTTTTTATATTACTTTTAGGATTTTATCCATTGTATTTATTGTATTGACAATGTCCATGTTCTGTCTTAGAGCTATGACAATATATATTATTATTATTATTATTATTATTATTATTATTATTGAACCATCTATGGTTGAACGTAAACTTTTTTACGTTTATATAGAAAGTAGAATTACTAACTAATGATAAAAGCACGACGTGCATCTAAAATGTATCTTGTATTCACGATTTAACGAAATAGCACGTTTACACTGATCAAATTGCCCGAATCACGGACAAGAATTGCGTTCCCAGAACGTCGCGTCGTCACACATACAGGGAGCGCTCGAGCGAGTTCATCTCTCAGAAAACGAAGCTTATTGGGTCTAGTTATGTATTCACGGCGACGGATTGAAACACAATCTCGGAGGAGAAGCAGAAGTACACATATAAACGGGCGATGTACCGCGCTCCGCCGCCGCCGCATCTTTAAAAACGGCTACGTGACCGCTTTCGGTGCGAAAGAGTGGCTCGGGCGGCGGCAATTTTTCGCCGCGTTTCGTGTGAAAAGCCGAACAGAGAATTGGCTCCGGGCGACTCCAGAATACCAACGACATGGCCGTCTAGTGGCGGCGATTGATGTGTACACATTTGCCTAACTTTTGTGAGACGATGAACGATTTGGAAAATCGCAAATCATCCGACGCCGACGACTAGGTAAAGCAAAACGAACGAACGAGGTAGAGTAGAGAAAACCGCGGAAATATCGACTTTAAGTACGTGGTTTCTATAAAAAAATATCGCTACTGAGCCACATATATGAAATTAGTGTGAATAGAATATAATGACACAAATCGAAACATGTAAAATAAAACTTAAAAGTAACATCGTAGAACAGAATTGAGCTTTCATTTCCTTTACCTTATTTTATACTCAAGATTATTTTAAGATGTAGGGTTTGATAGGCAATGTACCTAAGTAAATATTAATATATAATAATTAGAGTAATGACAATCGTACCTATCTTGTAAACTTGCTAGTGTAAGGCCTGGTGTGGCAGGGCTAGTACAAACAATTTCATTAACAGCTTCTTGTAGAGACTCCAGGAGGAGTACCTTCCGGGGTCTTGTTATCGGAGATTCCCCTTTTGGAGAGGGTCCCATTAAAATAAAATACGAAACTAATTTTCCTGCTATGAAACAGGCGTAGCGCAAGAACAACTAACGAATAGAGCAATTGTGACTGATGTCAACAACTACTTTACCATAACTCTATTCTAATAGGAATATTTAGCTGCGAATATAAGATCCGCATTGTACATTTATTGACTATACAACCAAACAGGTGAGGGCCACGGTTTCACACAGTGAAAAAAAAAAGAAAAGAAAAACAACAATTTCCCTCAAAACCCCGAAAAGAAGTTGTCTGCAGCTTGTATATGTAACGCGTGGTATTCGAATGCGGTTTAAAACGTGCAGCGGCGACCGGTCGATAGTCGTGAAAAAGCAAGAGAGAGGCCGTAAATCCGTATAAATACATCGGTGTAGGAATTCTGGGTCCCTTCATAAGCCACTTATTATCCTAAATTTCTCCGTTCTCTCATTTCCATGTTTATGCGGTTTTTCCTATTCGGTCCTAAATATATATGCGCGCGCGGGTTTTGTGTTACCCGCGCTTGTTTTTCTCCTTTTTCTTTTGCGTACACAGAGGCGGACACACACGTAAGTGTACTTTATACGTAGTACGTATCTATTATACCTTTAAAAAACCCCCACTTATGCCTACGGTTCGCGGAAGTATAAGTAGAGAGAGAAGGGTATAAACCGTCTGTGAACTGTACGATTCTAATGTGAAGGCTATGCGGTAAACAAAACACTAATTACTTCACTGTTTTATAGGGAAGCCAAAACTGTGTGAATAGACAGACGGCTTATATTTCTCCAAAGATGATAGATAGACATACCTAATTTCACTTTAATCACTATTCCAGTAGAAAGATATATTATTTAAATGAATAGATTGCTGTTATATTTAGTGAAAGAAAAAATTCCTAATAAACAAATAATTCATAGCAATTAGTTTTGTTTTACTTAATTAATCGCGACGTTAATGAATCCAATAACAGGTTTCTGAATACACTTGTAAATAGCATTAATGCTAATGCCTACAAGAAAGGAAATGGTCATAATGAGAAGCTCCACAAAGAAATGGCTGACATATATAATAAAAATGACGTCGAAAATACAGCGACAATTATACCAAGGTGACAAACATGTATACTTACTTAAAACTGAAATCGAAATTTCTAAGAAAAACAGTTACATATTCCGAATATATTTTGAACGCGGAAAATAAGAATAAATAAACTTGGAGTGATGTTTTAAAACAGCAGTTTTTGCCATGGAAAATATGTCACGTATCTCTTAGTATCTCCTGTATATTAGAATGTGAAATGTGCTTACCATTTCTTAGAGTTAAATAGACTTTCAGCAAGCGGCAAATTTGGTGCTTCTGCTTGAAGTATCAACCGACATGTTAACTTATGAATGATACAATAATTATTACCAAAACAAAAGAAAATCTTAAATAACTCAATTGTTACATACATACCCACGCGAGTTTTTATATGTGCTCGCGTGGGCTACATTAAAAATGCACGTGGGGACCGAGAGACGGTAACGCAGAGGACGGCAGCCGCAGGCGGTCGGGGAAACAACGAACCGAAATTGATTCGAATTGATGTAAATTCAATCTCTGCGGATATGGAAGTGGCTGTGTTTATATTCGTACGGCTACCAACGCGTACAACGTATGCGTACCAGGGGACTTTTTTTTTATTGATGCGGAAATGGAATCGTACAAAATTTAAGTAGCTGTTCCAAAATGATACACGCAGATGAATTCATACATCTCCCCTTTAGCGTATACAGGGCTGGTCTGCGAACATCCTGCACGCGGGCCTCCATACATAACGCGTAAGGAATTGCCAATTCAAAACAGTATCCTATGTGGTGCTTAATGTTGTTCGGCATTGTCGGCCTACTGTTGGCATTCGAGCTAGTATTATCATCTGTGGGTGGGAAATATGTTCGTTTCAATACATGGACTTTGGAATAAACGGGCCAAACGTGTATATTTACAAAATCACTAGAGAGTCTGAACATTCTCACCGTGTTTGTTAGTACAGATATGAAATATACAGTTGGACACAGATATGTAGGTACCAACGTCAGAGAAGAGCAATTTTCCTGGATCAACGCGATAAATGCGTAGACGAAAACCCGTGGCCGGTAATTTTAAAATAGCGCCGAGGGACAGGTCAACTGCGAACGGATCGTCCTGTCGTTGGGAAAGGCTTCCGCAGAGACACAGATTACTCACCGGCCGACCGGCTTTTACCGCTCCAGTATTGAATTTATTCCAGTCGACGAATCGGCATCAGAGGAGTATTTTTAACTGAGATTTAGGTCCAGGACAGATGCGAGCGGATGAGCGAAAGACCGACCGGCCGACGGTCAACGCGATGGGAGGGAATCGAAAAACGGAAAACAAAAAAAAAAGAGAGATCACGAAGGAAAAGCGAGAGCCCGCAGACGTCCAGTCGACCATAGGAACGAACGATCGACTCACGCCGTTGACTTTTTTTTCCGGGGATTATCATTTCGAAGTTTTAATAGCTTTACACTTTTCCCGTTTCTCTCGTTACAAGCAATTTAGCTTAGCCTTTTTTATTGTGTCATTAACGTTAAACGGAAGCCAACGCTGCGACTACGTCGTCTATGATTCCTCTTCATCTTCGTCCGTCGTGTCGGCGTCGGTCGGTCGTTCCATCCGGGCGCCCCGGTTCCGAACAACAATAATTAGTTTAAAGAGATTTCGTTCAAGTTGAGCCCTTATTATACAGAAGCCCGGTACTAAATTTCCTTAACGGTTCTTTTTAATTCAAAGTATCTAGTTACGACGAACGCTCCGCAGTGGGTAATCCATAAGAACAACTTAAGTATAATACCCTTGATTTACTGTTAATTGAACTGATGGCTGAACATATAGAGAACACTAAGTGATTTAGTTTGATTTTTGCACATCCATATTTACAAACCTTCAAAAACTAACGGTTTTCATTGTAAAAAATGCGATCATATAATTTTAAGATTAAATTTTTTGAATCCTCTTATGTAAATTTTTTATGTTTATGTGATAATTTGACCGATAATTTATGTACCTCTCCGAGTGAATGAGTTTTTGATATCTTGTTAACGGGTGACTTTTTTGTTTTGGCGAAAGTCCCGCCGGTTTACTGAAATCTTTAAAATAATGAAGTATGTCATCACAATTACTACATTCGCTCGGCAAGACAATAAAATTTCCACAAACTTAACGATAACGCTAAACCTAGCTGAGTTAGCCTATAACATTGCGAATGGAAAACTTGAAATATTAAATAAGTATAAACGAGCGATACTGTAACAAATTGAAAACTATACAAAATTTATTAACCATCGGTCATTCACCAACTTTTATCAACAAACAACCAATCGCCACCACTGACTAGCACTTAGACACAATGTACGCACTGTTCCTACCCACGTAACTATACGTCAATCATAATTCAAGATGCGATGTCCGCTTGATAACGTGATTTATGACCGTACGCGCGTTTACGATCGCCCTCGCGATAAGGAAGCGGACGATCTTGGCCCTCGGGAACTAGTAATAGCGTCCGCAACAGTAGCAAGGGCTAACGCGGAGAAGCATCGTCTCGGATACACGATAATGGGGCGAATCATAATTAAATGAGAGATTCACGTAAGATTAAAGGGTTTCCGAGTGATAACCTTTAATTTCGAAACTGGCGTCCCGGCGATTGCTCCCTGTCTCCATCTCTATTTCTCTCGTTCGGCCGTCGTTGTCTGCCGATCAGTACGGCGGACGTATACCTAGAGCAGCACATTGATGATCAATCCGGTCCACTTTCAATTAACCGGGATTACTTGTTATCCAATCAGTCGAGCAGCCGCGCTGCCCGCCCGCAGTGTTAATTCAAAGCATGCAGAGAATACTGACTGCTCCACCTCGTTCTATACTGAGGAGACTTTTGATTACGCCCTTGTATTGGAACTATAATGGACCGGTGCTGAGTACTTACTTAAACCGGTATTCTCTATTAGAAATTCGACGTTGCAATAAATAATCGATTTACAACTGAGTCGTGGAAATTGTCGCATTAAATAAACAGGTACAAAGCGTAATACGATTGCAAGGGAATGACAAATTCTCTATATACGAATTTATAGATTTATAGCATATCTCCTATATAATACGGTTTGTGTAACGCATCAGGAAATTACGTTACTGTCGAATTTATGCGATTCCGCGGCCCGCTTTATTGCAATTCCAGGTCATTATAATATAAATTTAAATCTAATTTTTACGCTCCATTAACCGCAGTTATGTATACGTTCCGCGTTTGTTAATACTAATTGGTGATCGCGGTTCGATTGGGGCAGTTTCAGGATCGCTTTTGTCAACGCGGTTATCGGTGGCCTTTTTATTTCTTCCTTCCATTATTCAAATTGATCGCTGGATGTATGTGGGACATTAATCGATACGTCGGTTGATGTTTTAAGGTATTTATATTATTTTATAATCTGTTAAAAAAAAACAATATTTTTTTTTCTTTATCGTAAAATAGAGGATATCGTAGAGGAAAAAATGTGTTCTTGTTATCAATTAAGGCAAATATTTGGAAGCATGAAATGAATCCATTTTGGTGAGAATGTAGTGTTTTGACTTTAGTTTTATTTGTCCCAAATTTGTAACAATTAACGCTTGTTATTTGTCGATCTTAAATAATTTTTACTTTGTCTGTCCGCAGCTTCAATGGGAATGTATTTATGATCTAATCTCGGAAGCCATTATGGTCTGTATAAAACTTATTTTTCAGACATAAATAACACAACTCAGGTGTTGCCCCTACCTTCCATTTGTCCTAACTTCAAATATTTAACACGTTAAAATCCGTTCTTTATCAATCAGAAGTGAAGTTGGAATATCAAATTTGAATTATAAATCCGCAAAGACAAATAGTAACGTTTTTAATCTCAACCCTGATGGCTAGTTAAAATCAAAAAGTCGTACTTAATGCAACGAGTTTGAAACGTGAAGTCATGATGTTTTGAGCTACAATCTTGTAAAAGAAACGTGACTATTATTGATTCACATTGATCAATAAATACAGAGAAAATGTACATCACGTTACAACCCAAGAAGGCCAAACAAATCACGGCTTTCAACTTAACGTAAACTGGGAGAGCTGTTAGTCGAGTTGTTTAGATATACAGAAAGAATCAGTCGCGCTCTACGCCATCTTTAGTAATAATAATAATAATAACGGCGTTAATAATGGTGTCATTCCTGAAACGGCACGTCTCGTCTCAAGTTAAAAGTTTTGCTCGACTGACTTTCCGTTTCGAAAGGGGATTGAGCCGTAATGCGCCCTTAGTAGTAATGGCCGAACAGCACCAGGAGTTTACTGTGAACACCAGTTGGGACCCGGTGATGTGCTCTGATACTCGGTATCGTGTTAATAAATGGCGTTGCCGCCTCGTGCATGCATTAATGCGTCGTCTGCACTGCGAACGAACCGGCGAAGGTCGGTTTCGAATGACTAACTACCTGTGCTTCTCGAATTACACACCCACTACTCACAATACTATATTCAGCCTACGCAAGATATGACGGTCACGGTCGACGCGCTACGCTCTTGTTTCATTAAGTTATTAGCGTAACAAAGCTCTTGTGTTTCTGTTTCGCCAGTTGCTTCAATAACAATGCGAGAAACAAACAAACTTTTTGTTCGTTTGGAGGAGGTTACAGTATGTATTAGAAATACAGGGCGCTGTCCTACTAGATTGACTCTTAAAAGTTTCTGAATTTCCAGTATATAGCAATTTATCGTATAATTGTACAAACGTTTTGGGATCTAGGTTCTATCATATTTTCGTTAAACCTTATCAAACTGCACAGTATAAAATTTATCAAAAATACTGTGGACTTATTTAAACCACGTTTGCTGTTAATTTCTATTCGAAATTTGTTAATGCGTGTACGTACAATGAGATTAAAGAAAGAGATATAAATTCACTTGCTTACAAGGTCGGAAGTAATAAAACTGGTAATATTTTTCCTTTAAGAAATGAACTGTAGAACAGAATGTGATACGTCTCGCTGATATACTCAGGCTCACATCCACACGAATACACGCAACAAATTGTACGTGCGAGAAATCTAAGAAGAAGTCTTCAGATATACACAAAAGCAGATATTTTCATTAAGGATTAGAGGAGCGAGCTACCGGCATACGGGCGACGGATTGGGGCGTCGGTCGTCCTTTTTGCGTGTCAGTTGCCTAAAACGTGTTCCGCTGCAATATTAACTTCATTGAAAGCAAAACGTGTACCCGGGAAGCGCTCCCAATAATCCAGGATATTGGTTATCGAGCCGTACACCCTATCCACTTCACGTCGGTCGCTAGGCCGTGCCGTGCCGTCTCGTCGGTTCGCTGCTGAAACACAAGAGCCGGAGAGAGCCCCGGAGGTTTTCAACTGATACCCTCTACACCGGACTGCATAACTTGACGCGCTTACCTCACCCGGCCCTTTCCATTACCGCGTACAATCCTTCGGTGAGGAGGTGTGAGGAGGGCGACGGGTCGAACGCGACTC
The DNA here is from genome assembly GCA_949128085.1 of Cetonia aurata. Lineage (NCBI taxonomy): Eukaryota > Metazoa > Arthropoda > Insecta > Coleoptera > Scarabaeidae > Cetonia > Cetonia aurata. Next base: position 45,458,433 of record OX421885.1, on the reverse strand, counting down.
GGAATAACGGCCGGCGAAATTTACCGATATACGCAGAAATGAGAAAATAATTAGATTTCTTTTTAACGGAATTAAAAAATTTGTTTTTCTAAGCGTCGTCGTCGATGCCGTGGGACGAACAGGAGGTGGGGTGGCGGCTCCTTTTCAATGCGAGCGGCTCCCATTTTCCTTTCGCCGGCAATTATTGTGAAATTGTGTTTCTTTAGAAAGTGCGGGGAGAGAGAAGTTCGACTCGCAAACGAAAACGAGGAAGAATTAAATCGCGTTTATTTTTATCGTTCCAAGACAGAAGAAGAAATGAAAAGAATTAATTATATCGTTTTTATGTTTACAAAACACTTCTTTTCGTTATTTTGGCGCTTTTTCTTTGTTATCTATATATGACAATCGCTAAAATAACAATTGCTATCTGAAAAAAAAGGGAGTAGCCGTAGTTTTCCTAGACTACCCACCGCTTATGGAATAGCAAGAACATGCACATATGGCATAACTATAGTACTTAAAATCATCTAGCTGAAATTATCTTTAGTTAAAATTATCTAGTTTCAAATTGATTATAGTTAAAATTTTCTGTGAATAATTATCGAGTATTTATCTAGATAATTTTGTATTTAAATAATCAACTTCAATAGTTTTATTCGAATAATGCCCAACTCTGGTAGATACATGTACACTATCCAGTCATTGTGCGGAATTCTTCGACAAAAGCTGATTTACGCGCGCAATATATAGGTTTCTTACGTGGGCAGAGCGAACAGGTATCGATTATTGTGTGATGGATGAGAAGTGCTAGGGCAACAAAGTTGCCAGAAGTTTTTTGACTTCAGCGTAGTTACTTCATTACTGCTCTAAGAAGGAGAGATTATAGTTTCAATTAAGTGAGAAACGATTATTATCCCTGTTTCCCGTTGAAGTGTGTCAGTCCTCGACGCTCAAGTTACAGATACCAATTTATCGAATAATATTCTATACAGATTAATTTTAAACGAAATATTAATAGTAGAAATTCCGGGTTTTTATCGTGGATTATCGTTGGTAATGTTATTTCACAAATCCGTACAACATTCAATACTTTTGTTTTATGTATTACTATTAATTGTTTAGAAACATCCACTGAGTTTTACATTAACAAATGAAATGCCAATTATAATATAACACTATTTTCCCTGCTTTAATTTATTTTTTTATGTTAAACTTTGATATCTTTCTAAAAGAGTATTTATTTAAAATCTGATTATACTACTTACTTACTATAAAAAATTGAAAATAAATGTATTGAAATAAAGACATATTACCTAGAAGTTTTATGGTAATGAAATATTGAAATACAAAGAGTAAATAATAATACAAATTCTGATAGAAACAGACGAGTCAAAAATTAAGTAACTTCCCAGAACAATGCTTATTAATATTTAGCCGCACAGTAATTATTTTTAATGACGCTGCACAACGTCCAGGCATTAACCCAATAAGTTTATAGATTGTATCCAGTGGTATTTCAGTCAATACACGTTGTATAGAGTTGAAAAAAGTTCTTCATTATTTGGATATATGCTTTTGTCTCATATTTTCTTTGTGGCGTTACCAATGTCTTATGTGTGCGTGTTAAGTTTTCTGTTTAATTTTTAAAGTTAGGTTTTCCTTTTCATATACAGTTTATGAAAATTATGTATTATTAGACGGTTGCTTAATATACATACATATGTCCGGCCCTGTGCGTAAATATGTGAATCACGCCATTGTAATTGTTAAACTAGTGATTGTAGTTGCACACTTATTGGGAGGAATGGACCACCTCGTTATTTTGAAGGAAACACATTACGCTAACGGCGCCGTAGATCCGAAAATAAATATAAAAGTCTGGAGATTCTCGGACGCCACGATTTAAAGCGTTTAAGGCGACAGATAATCCGCGCAGAAGACGTGCCGGAAAAGAGGACGGACACCGCCGCCCGAACACAAAAAGGCAACAACGGGTAGCGGAACAACCCGCAACCCTTAACGCGGCGCCATTTGACCTTCCCCGGTCGACGTGCGGAGGAGTTAAGGTCTTCTTCTCTCGGCAATTGCATATCATCAAAGGGTAAGCGATAAGATCGGACGTGAAGTCGCTCTCTCCTTCTAACTTCATACGTACAAGTTTCGAGTCTCCGCCGACCAGCCGCAAGGTCTTCTGCGATTTCAGGATGATGCGGAAGCAACGCAGAGGCGAGAGTATATTCTCGCACGCTCGAAATGAACGGGCGGTTGGACGAGATATGGCGGCACGATTTCGGATTTTTGGCGTACGTGGTCGCCGCAACTCTCTCTCCCTCTCTATCCTTATCCTGTATATACGTATGTTTGTATATGTGAGTGAAGATCCACCGCACATTCGTATATGTTGGTAGACGACCGCTACGAAATAAGGGTGAAATGGAAGGTCGAACAAAGCGAGGAAAGTAAAAGGCGTACAAATGATCCATTCTCTCTATCTACATACTCGTATTTACATATGCGTACAATACAATGCGCGTATACCTACCTCCTCTATAAAAAAAGTCGTAACACATATTGTATGGATAAAGGAAGGGTGTTGATTCCGAAAAAGAATTGTTTCGCATTTGATTAACAGTAGGTACTATATATTAAGTAATTAAAATATGGAATTAAAAATGTTTGTTGTTCAACATTAAAAAAGGAAGTTCTACAAAACCCAAAAAAAAAAAATACCACATTATTGCAACTATTTTCTTTTTCCTAGAGTAATGATGTAATTATACCACCACTTCTACGTAGGTACTTGCAATACACAAAGAGAATATCGAAAATGTAACAGTAAGTGCGGTACCAAAAAAGGTACACCAGTAGGAACATAAAGGAATATGATGTCAGAATCCATGATATTATAATGATTCCTCATACTGTGTCCTCAGGTCAAGCAGCGTATTAGTATGTTTGTTTTAGTATGTTCATTCGCAGAAAAAAATTTAGCGTGCTAGATTTAAATACATTGCACACACTAAACTGAATTTGACTAAGTTAATTAATCTATGAATCTAATCCTTTTCAATTTTTTTTTCAATGTTTGTACTCCTTTTGTCACAAATTTGATGTAATTTCAGCAAATGTCTCTATATTACAACTTCCATCAACATTGAACACATTAAATTCAATACATCATCAGTCAGTAATTGTGTGCACTTTATTTGGATCCGTCTGTATATGACAAGATATGATTCGCGTCCCATAGTTTCAGAACTCCCCGGAATCTTTTCAGATATGTAAATGCATCCGAATTAAGTATACGCGACACGGTTCACCCTCGACGTTTTTCTTCACCCTCTGCCCCTTTCTCGATTTGCAGATTCCGTGCATGGAGCCAGAAAGGGGTATATACCAGTCGGCAAAAGATTTTACTAAGAGAAACGTCGAGGAGCGTACGCGAACGTCGCGTCGGTGAGGCACGAGCGTAATACTCGTCCAAACTTTTGATTATTATGAAAGTGGGGTAGGTTTGAAGACGAAACCAATGAATATAAATGAAGCGATTGCGGCAGTGCGCGTCACGTCGTAATACGTGCGCCGCCGATGCGAAGCTAAATACATACCTACGTATAGGGGTTGTCACTTCAATCGTGTTGTTAATTATTAGGCGACGCCTGCGATACGATATTAACAAGATAAACTATATACGCACACGGATGTAAACACAATGAATATGAAGGGTCTTATAGGAAGCAAAACATCGTTGTCTGCGATTTTGATACTTTCTAGGCCCGTAAAGAAACATTTAGCTATAGGGCTAAGCACATCTGCTTTAATTAGAAATGAGAAAGTGGAAAATAATCTATTTTTCCAAAATTATGTATTATAATATGTTCAATACTGGTGGAAACTTGTATGAATTATGGATGCTGGTTGTTTTATGTACTTACAGGATATCTCCTTTTGAGCATATTTTGGCAGGGTATCTCAGTTATTAATAAAGATGGAGAGTTGAGATTTTCGTGACAGTGTCCTACTTTTTTGAATGAAACAAAAGATTCCGTACACAGAATTTTTCTAGCCCTTTTAGGTTTTTAGATACAGTCTTTAGTGTGTATTTAATTCGATCACTATGTGTTAATAATCCGCGTTCGTCATTTCTTAAAGCGGTATCTCGTGCGGTTCGCTCAAAATTCCTACCAACATGTGAATGAATCGATCGCGTTCCGACCGTCACGCCACCTCGAGGAAAATACGAATTAACGGGGGTGCCGCTTTAAAACCGGCGATTTTTTCGAATCCCCCGTCGCTGAGCGGAGACGTAAAGAGTTCCGACCTCCCGTCGACGGCCGCGCTTCTCCCCCCTTTCCCCAATTAATTTACATTAAATTTATCGCAAGTTAAGTTGTTCGTACACGATAAATTCGAAGATAACGGCATAATTAGCGACGCGGCCTGAATGATGAGGGAGATGGGGAGAACAGATAAAAAAAAGGCGACCGCGGTATAAAAAATGACTCGTTCGTTCGTTTTACGCGTGCGCGTCGGTCGATCGTCGTGATACCAAACCGGGAACGATTAATTAAATTGTGTTCTACTGCTATACATACATATTTAGCTATATGCGTGACACGTACACGTCATATTATACTACTATACCGTTTCAATTTCAATTTGAGATAATGAAATTTTAGTACCAGAAAGCGAAAATTTAATTTTAAAAAATTTAAGTTTAATTTCAGCAAATAGAAGCTAAATTTCGGAGAATAAGCATTTTTGCAGTGCAAGGATAGAAAGTGTTTGTAAATAGTACAGCTATGTTCATTAAGCTGTTTAAGGTCTGCATAATACATAACTTTAATAATTATAGATAAAATTGTATATAGGACTAACACAATACAATATCAAGACAACAATTTTTTTATACAGTACGTTTACGAAGTGAAAGTTATAGAGATTATAATAGTAATAAGATCATAAGTTCATGTTACGTCAAATTGACTTATCGAATCTACTTGATTTCACCAGTTAATAACATTCAATGTTTCTACATATTCATTTAGCTCAGAACCTATAAGTTTAAAACGGTCAGTTGGCTTAAATTTACTTAGATGTACGATTAAACAGAGCTCGAAACGATAATTATAGGTTAAATCGTCCATTGCCTTGTTAAAAGCGTTAAACAAACAGTTATTTGTAATGTATGGGATAGAACTATAAAACACAATTAATTGTTAATATTTCAATTTTGTTTGTTTTTTCGAGTTTTGTCGTCCCCAAATATATGAACGGTAGTATAGGTTCATATGCTTTTTCAAACACGGAAGATAATAGGTGATACTACGTGGCCACGCAGCGACACATCCATTTTTAACGAATCCCAACGCTGTATATAGTAAAGTAAGCATATTTATTTTATGTATGTACATTGTACACATTCACACGCACACACACACACAATTTCGTGTATCCCCAGCATGGCCTTGCGTGTCCCAGTAATGTGTAACCCGTGTCTTATATAAACAACAATAACGCGCGTTTAAACAAAAAATAGAATAACCGTAACGCTCGCCCGTACAAGTAAAAAAGACGAAACAACCGTGGTAATTTTTCAACGTCGATATCTCGTGCACGAGCTAGGCAGCTCGTTCTTTTTTTTTGTGTGTGTGTGTTTAGTAAATCACATCGTCTCGGTCGATCGATGCGTCCTATATAGACTTTATAGTCTCGATAAAGAGTTCGTTCTTCTTTTCGCATTAATAAAAACGGACAAGATATCCGAAAAAAGAGGATTTTCCGGTCGTTCGCCGTATATATGCATCGGAGTGGCGAAGTGTGCCAGTACCGCTCTGGTAAATCAGCAATGCCGCGCGCTGGAAGGGAAATAGTTTCACGAAATGAACCCACTCGGTGTGATGGCAGGGAACGTGGGTTCGTTTTCGTGCCGTTGTTGCGCGAAGCTTTCGTGTCGTATAAATTCCGTTTAAACATCAACGGTGACTTAATGCAGCTTAACCAACTTCTCTCTCTCTCCAGCCAGCGTCTCGAAATAGTTGTTTCAAACTTAAATTATATCATGCCGATTTTATTCCGACCGCCGTCACTCTGTATTACATTACAACAGTTAATCCACATTTATATGCGGTGCCGGCAGCTACGTTTGGCTAATTGAAGTGAAAACATACTGAGGTAATAGTTCTCTTTATTAAAAAGGATTTATCACCTACCAATAGGTATAAACGGTATTTCCAGAAACCGAAATGTCGGTTAGGATATGTTGATGATACCTTCGTAATTTGGCCACATGAACGTGACTCCTTTGTTACCTTCCTTACATTGCTTAATTCCCAAAACAGTTACATTAAATTCAGCATGGAAGTCGAGTCGGAAGGTACTCTTCCCTTCCTAGATTTCTTAATGAATCGTTGCTCTTGTGGTACATTGGGATATTCCGTTTAAAGTTTCTAGTTTCTGTGTACAAAATTTGAAAATTGTAGATAAAGTCATCTGAGCGCTAGAATATTGTGACTTTTCGACAAACCTGTATTTACAGTAAATGAGACTTTTTCAATCTTATTAAAAAATCCTAGAACGTGTAGAAATGAAAGGTTATAAGGAGTTATTGGGCAGTCGGTATAAGTATCAGTACATCACGGTTTGGATATTGAAAAGTCAACGGCGAAACTTTTAAATAATAAATTGGAAAAGTCAATCTGACGATGACGTATAGAATTTATTGCTTTTGTTTGTTTTGTTTCCTTCGTGAAATTCTCTTTGTGTATACGCCGAGTACACCTCCATATATAGGTATGTACAGTGCTCTTCAGTTCTAATGTTCCCCTTACTCTATAATCGGTGTGCTTCACTCACCTGGTACACTAAATTTGCGATAATAGTCAAGAGATTAATATATGCAAATGTTTTATTGGTGAAAGTTGTTTGTTCTTTAAATGTGTTAATAAAATATAATTACACCCTGCTCAACAATGATAACATTGTAACTTTTTCTACCTGTGTATCCGAGCTGAGCGTCGATATTTCGTCGTCGCAAGGAGGAGCCATTAGAATTGAAAAGCACCGTACGTGTGTTGAAAGGTTGTGAGTTAGGAATCGTGAGTTGGCAGCTAATATCGTATAGTTGAGATACCACGGCTTGGATGTGCTAATAAATATTTCCGCGAATTACGAAGGCGTTACTTATTCAACGCGAACAGAAGTACCTACGTCGAGGCACACACACAAACTATCGACGAATAATTGTTTGAGTGCGTGGCAGGTAGTTGAACGGCCGCATAGTAAAGGAGGCGGCACCCGCCTGGGTCCTTTCATCACGTCCTCGCGCCGCCGATATAATATGCACGTCGGGGGTAATCTTAATATCAAAGGGACGCGCGCGAGGTCGCGCCCGCCATTAAAATATTGAAGAAGACAAGTTGTGTTTTTCGAATATTAAAGCGTCCGCGCTGAATATTTCACGCGCCCGGCTTCATTTCACTTCGCGCCGCTTTATTGTCGTAAATCAAATAAATATTTTAGTGGGCGACCGGTGAACAAGGGGATGATGCTTTCGCTCTCCCACCCTTCCGACACCGCTGAGCCCGGCGGAAAATTCATGGAGGTCGGAAGAATTACCGCCGCAGAGCGCCGGCAGGGAACCTATATACTTCGGCTGGAACTTTTAAATGTAATAATCGTGCCAGGAGCAGCTATAGGTAGCTCTCCTCCTCGTTCATTTAATTCCGACGGTGCGGCGATGAAACTATATAAACTTTCACGTCGCCATGAATTATGTAATAAAAATTAAAATATTTTTTACGCGCCCGATCGCCGTCTCTTCCCCGGCCGTATATCTAAGGAAGCGGAAGAAGATGAAGAACGACTGCGATGAGTTCTGACCCGCGTCGGGGCCGCGCGGGCGCCGAGATTCCCCGAAGATAAATTATTTTAATGCCGCGTCGTAAAAAACCACTTTGGAGGAGCTGGAAGTCGCGGCGCCTCGTCGAATGGGAACTTGAACTTTTATGTAGGTACGTGTCGAAAAGAATAATTAATTTTAAAGTGCCGAGGTAGCATCTTCGTTTCGACATAACCGACAACCATCTAACTTACGTGACGTGGGCGAGGGAAACTCGTTTTTTTTTAATCTTTAAACTTAGAAATGTCAAAGTCGAAAGAAATGTTGTTTGTATATAAGCCGAAGAGTGCGTCATAGCCGTTCATGCTGTTGCTTATTAGAAATATCAATTAATACAAGTGTAAATAAGAAAACAATAATATGTAAATTACATTATACTATTTCTACTCACAGGTTTGGTATTGCTATTCATTCAATATACATAATTACGTAGGTACTGTATCTTCTATGCCCCAAAATACCTTACTCATTATCATCTATCAATCAATGAAATTGAAAACCTTTTCAATTGATTCCGTAATACACTGAGAGACTATATCAATAATCTACACGTACTGGGTGAATTTTCATTGACAGAACAAAATGTTTCATTCTTATGATAAAATATTATTTACAATCTTTGATTAAGTAATAATACGTTAACATTATTATAACAAATCATTTTATATTAGTCCAAGGATAATATTTGTTCAGTACTTAGAGATTCTCAGTTATTCCCGGTCTGGCAGTTGGCGTCGGCATAGCTTCTGACGTAACGCAAGCAGTCTCCCCCCAGTTTTCCTCGCTCTTTTTTTACATATTATTAACAAATAAATATAAATTAATGCTTGTTAATCAACGTTACATTTAAATAAAATATTAAATATTTCATTTAGTGGGGGAGAAATTATAACAACAGCTATTAAATAAAACCACCTGTCCTTCATGAATTTCTAAGAACTTATACATACGTGCAATGGGCATTATCAATCGCGTCGCATATATGCTGAGTTTGAATAAAGTAGCGGCACATGAGAGATCCTAATCGCGTATTGACCAGACGACAAACCTTTTTGAACGTACAGGGAGCGGCTTGCGCTAAAAGGTTCGCTGGTCTCGTGCACTCACTTATCGGCTATTATGCTGTTGTTGATCTTTACCCCGATATATACATTAATACATACCTGCAACATACCTACATGTGCATATTATGGTAAAAAGGTAAATGTATCCACCTTATATGGGATATTTACATGTATGTTATTCATTGCATTATTAACACCGCACTGTAGTATTATACAAAATCTTACCATATTTTAAGTTACATTTATAATTTTGTTCTTGTAATTTGCTGGAATAATTTTTAACGATCCAGGAGGGGTTTAAAATGCGATTACATTTTTTTTTATGTGTGGAGGTACTAAATTTAGTAGTTAATTCGAACAATGCTCACATCACCATTCCAATAACAAGATATTTGGAACTTCAATAATTGGTAAGTAGACATAAATGCATATAAATGTTCTAAAAAATAAAAAATATTTAGATAAGTACGTCACTTGTTCTTGCATTTTACATCTTGTTGTTCTTACGGTGCTATAATACCCCGCGAAAAATTGTTTTCGTTATAATAAAGATTTTCTTTGGAATGAGAATTATTAATACTCAAATACAGATATGTTAATTACTAACATTAGAAAGATGTTCTGAAATCCTTGTTCAGATCCTTGAACAACGGCAGTATTAAAGCAAGCACATCGTATTTCGTTAAGCAGCTGGGTAGTTGATAAACACTTTTACCTGCTATTCACTAATCCACATTCAGACGGTGGCGGGTCTTTAGTGAATGAGCATTTTACTAAGATCTATGGTTTCTGTTTTAGGTGTCTAGATACAGCGCGCAACGAGCAAGCACGACTGGCTTGTTGACTATCGTTAACTGGCTGAACCGGCTGGTCGGTTGGCGGGTAGTAATTGCAAGTTCGGTACTCTGATGCGGACGTATTTGTTTGTGCTTAGTTTATCCCTTAATCCCAGCGGATAGCTCGTTTCATTAATTAATGGGCCGCACCCTCACAGAACAAGCGGCTGCCGTAATTGTTACATACGACACCGATATTAACGGTATAACGACCCAGAAGTAGTAGATACCTCTATCTACTATTCGGTACGGTACAAAAAAGGAAACAGAAGGGAGCGGTCTCTTAGAAATCCAATAATATTGAATTCCCGTATAAGAAACGATATCTCTTGTTGACGTAGTTTGCTAGAAAAAAATTAAACAATAAGCAATTAGTATTTAATTACTCATTACTCATACGTAATATGTATTGCCAACCTGTACTGTTAACTCCCTAGCGTTAATTTGTTTTATTATTTACAACAAAATTAAGATTTGTCGACGCAAATAATAGTATGTAACACACGACCAGAAACTGTTTTGCGAGTATTCGCACTTGTGGGACCTCGGCTTCGCCACTGCCCCACAAACCGTACTCACACTCGCAAAATTATAGTTTCTGGCGTAGTGATACAAATAACTATTTTTTCATTCGGATATCGATAATAAAGGGGAGAGCGTTCGTCTGCTAAATGAACGGTGCAAATATTCGTTTCACTATTTAATTAAATCGCGTTGGTAACAACGGGACTGACTCGAGTTCGCCTCCCGTCTCTGGTTGGTATTTTTTTTTGTGTTGTTTAAGGCGAAACAAAACACGAATCAATATCGTTAGTCTAGTTCGGCGGGCGTTCCGCGGAGGAGGAAGAGCAGGAGCAGGATATTTTCCTCATTTCACGTGCACGTGTGCACCATAGCGAGTCCGGCATTGTCTCGCTTTGAAATTTAATTATAAACCGATCGAATATGGGTGCTGTAACATACATGTTATATGTGTGCGTACGATACATAATTCTGCATATATGCATGCATGTACGTATGTAACCGTAGTGGATAGGAGAAACAAAGTTATCGATCTGACGCACGGGTGGAATTACATGTATGTATCTACTCCTATAGGAAACAATCAAAACGTTTACGCAAACATTTTCGGCTTTGTTTTCCATTTGCGCTTCGTTTTTTCTTTTTTAATTTCCTCCCGCAACTTGGTTGATGATAATAGGTATCGAAACCTTAACTGAAAGCGGTACAACGTCAATAATGCCGTAATTCAACATCGCTCACCTATACATCCACAACGACGTATTGTTTGGAGATTGTATTAACCTGCAGGTATTCCCATACTTATTAATAAACGAATCAGATAGATCCCGCACAAACGTGCGTAATAGGCCGTAGCATATCCACAAGCTCTATTATTAGCAAAAGGGTAGTTCAGCCTGTATACACTATATGCGAAATGCAGCCGAACAATGGGGCCCACTATATAGACGATTTCGTTCCCAGATTGTTACCATCTCGCTTCGGGATTTGTTGTCGCACTCGCGCGACGAGGAAGTTCTCGCTGATAATTTAATATAGACGCTCAATTAGCAGCTCCGACTTGTTATTATGTGGAGAAATTATGTCAGAAGGGAAGCTCTATTATATCAATTGCGTCGTGCCGAACTCCGTTCCCTTAGCTCTAGCTATGTTCAACTTGCGCGCATACTTAGCGCAATGGTAGTAGTAAATCCTAGTGATGAATATAGATTAACTTTATGCTTATATAATTTGGATACCTAATATTCTAATATCTAATTTGTAAAAAAGGTGTTTATAACGTAAGATCAAATGACAGATTGGATACTTACTATTTCCGTTTTGAGTTTAAATTAAAAAGACAGGCATGGAAGCTTTGAAGGAAAAAATACCAAAAGTTCTTTATTGCTTTAAGGAATTCTACAAAGAATTCTACTCGTTTCTGTGTAAATGATGTGGGTTTAAAAACTGGAATATCTAAAGAATATTTCTATAAAGGAAATATAGAGAGATCCTGTAAGTCAGGAGTTGAATCTGACGATTTAATTGTATCTCGTCACCCTATCCTTCAGTTACGGAAAATTTTTGACAAGAAATTTTCTAATATACACCCAAATATTAAATTTGATACGAAATTTGTTATTATCCAGTTCAGCTGCCTATACGGAATAATGATCTAACAATCCATCCAAAATAGTGTGAAATTTTTCACAGAGAGTGTTTTAAACAATTGCATGAGGTATTATATTGCCTCCGTGTTAGGTGTTAAAACAATTCTGCCAAAAATAATCATCGCTTGTTCTATACAATACTTAAAAAAAAAACACTCTCTATCTTGTGAACGGTAAGAAAATGTATTTCTGTTGGTGAAAAATGCCATTTATTATTTAAGGTGTTTCTTTGGATGGTTTTTAGTAAGCTCTAAATAAAACCAGTTCGTGGCATTGACGTAAATTTTAACATTTCCTTAAACAGTTACTTTTAATATAGAAAGAAAGTCTCGATTGTTAAATAGTAGGCGTACTACAACGTTGCGCATTAAGGAATCCTCGCATATTTATCTTTCCTTTACATTACGCAGAGATAGATCGGTTAAATTGCCCGTATGTAAGGACGGTTTGCAAACTCGGCAACGACGGGAATAGCATTTTATAAATTCCCACATCTTAATTATTAGTTAACACGTGCTCCGTATACGCGCAGCAGCCTTCGTCAATCGACGCGCTGGCAGGGGATTTCGACGGAGACGAACGAACCTTATCCCTCTCTAGAGAAACAAGGGCGGTAACGCGGTACGTATAACGTATGCACCGGTATAACGTAGCTGATGATTTTAGCATGTTTCTAAAGTAAACACAGGAGGGGTAGCTCGTGTATACACGCGCGTATATACCTACACCGGCACCGGGGTGTGTAAATACCTCTTGGGCGTCGAAGTGTTTGGGTTCGTCTGCCCGTTAGTTAACCGGGTAGTGTGTAGAGCACGGGAGAGCAGTAAAACACACCACGGGCCCGGTTGACAGATCTATGTGTGTGGTTCTGCGGTCTTGTCGGAACCATGTTACCCACATAAGGTGATCTGTCAGCTCTTAACTAACGGAATTCCGGTGATGTAGCCTCACGCCATTCCTACACACGTAATACCTACAGCAAATCCATATGTTTACGTGTTAGCCCGAGTAATGTGTTGTTTAATCAAATACATACATACTTACGAAAACAATAATCAATTTTAAAGATTGTTATTTTGGAAGTCTTCTTGATAGATTTATATCAGGAAAGAGAGATGTGCTGGGATTCCATAAGACTTTCTACAGGGTCCGTAAGAACCTATATTACATAAATCTGTCACCGAATCAAGACCAAGAATCGTTGTGGCATCGTGTTCATCATATTTTTTGTCTCTCTCTTTGTTAAGCACGCTACCAGACGCATGAAATTTCTTTACTATTCGCAAGGCAGTTATAAATATGTTTAAGATTGATATTGCGGAATCTCTCGTGAAATTTCTGAATCACCTTCCTCAGTGTAATACTTCCAAATCCATAACGCTGAATAACGTACATTCTTTGCTGCAAGGTTAACATAATCTAGCAGTAATTAAAATTTGAACTGAAGCTATAATCTGATAGTACTCAGGATTAGTCACTCTCTTTTCTTAGTCTTCTATTGTTGTTTTTTTTTATTTCAGGTTGCTTAAAATTCAGTTAAAAACAGATGATGAATAACAATGATTTTATTACGTTTCGTTAGAGTAAATTTGTTGCAGATATTATTTTTGTAGCTCAATACTTTAGAAATATTTTTTTTAATAATAATATATAGTTTCACACTGACACAAACGATGCATGACAAGCAAATAATTTGGTATAGACAATCAAATACTTGGCTAACCAAGTTTAATTCCATTACTTGGTAACATTAAGCAAATTTGGTGCTGCCGATATGGCTTTATATAAAACGAAACTTATGTATTCCAACCAGGTGCTGGAACGCTTCTCGTCTCAAATGCATCGAACAGTTTAGACTTCGCCGTCGTAAATGGTATGGAACACAACATCGAGGAACAGCATGCAGGAACATGAAACCTGCAAGCGAGAGCTTCCTTCCTCCTTTTCTACTTCGTATCAGCGCCCTTTCCTATCGCTCCTCGCGAAGGAGCAGTTCTAATTAAACTAATTAAAATTCGGAACGTGTCCTTCTCTAAATACGAACAGAAGAAGGTCGGTATACTCGGAGAATCGCGAGTCGTGTGCATGCCCGTTTGTGTTCCTTCCTAATAAAAGACCTGCCGTCGAATCATCGCGCGTTATCGCGTATTAAAACTGCAGCGCCCTATATATAGCGGAAGTGGCGATGGCGTAGCAACCGTGGAAGAAATAATTAAATCTGCGAGGAGGCGGAGGTTGCGGCCGCTTTCGATTTATCCCATCCCCTTCGTCTAACTTTTATGTACGCTGCATACATCGCACTAACGCCCAGCTTTTAACGTTTCTACACTCCGGCTGATGGAAATTCGAAGGAAGAGTGCACAAAGAGCGAGGTGGAAGGAGCTTAATGCCTCTGGTGCATGTGTATGCTTCAGATGGGGATAAAATTTCGTGTATAATTTCTCTCAATTCTTTTTTTTTTTTTTTTGTTATGACGCGGGCCGTGAAAGGATAATACGCAGTTTCCGTTACGACCAGGCGGGTTAATTTACGTATCTACACGTAGCAGCCTTTGAATGGACAACGTACAGCACACGTAGCGCTTCTTTTAATTAGTATTGTAATGTAAGATGATATCTTCGTTCGCCGGGGTCGCTATCATTAGCTGAAATATCACTTTAAGGGAGATATCCTCGATTATATAAACTCGAAGAATATATATTGATTCTATTTTGACGCCAACATATATACATGTATATATTGTTATTTTGAGAAATAATTAAAAGAGATATCTATATCATATCAAGTGAAATACGTAATGTCATTTTATTGTAAATTTGTGTTTGCTTTTTATTTCATATACGATAATGTAATACATATTGCTGTGATAATTATGAAAATGTGAATTATTTAAAATTAAATTAATGCTTGTGACCAAATGTCTGAAATTAATTATTAAGTTGAGCGCCAACTCTAAAATAGAGTAAAAATTGCTTGAAGAGCATGGGATTCAAAATCCCAGTGGTCACCTTCTGAAGGTAAACCTTAAGAAACTGAAAGTGGGTGTAAATTGACCACGATGTGGGGAAACAAATTAAAACAACAAAATTTGAATTTTGAAATTAATTAGAACTTTAATAAATAAAAAAAAACAAATAGGAAGAAATTTAAAACCTTAGATTAATTAAAATCCAGGCTTAAAAGAAAACTCCCTATATTTAACGTGAAAAATAACAAGATTAAGAAAATTTAGAAATATAAAATTTTATACACCACGTGTAAATCGCAAAATGGCGTTCTCAGATGAACGTCTTTACCTTTAAATACTTAAAACTGCTCAAATGTAGTCAGCAATTACAAAGCAAGGTAAAAATACCTTCAAACCAGTGAACTACAATCAAATCTAATTGAAAAGGAAAAAGAATGAATCAAAAATTAAATAAATATCAAATAAAAAAAAAAAATGAACTCTCAAAAAGTAAAATTAAATCAGCTATAACAAACTATTTGGAATTCCAAATATTATACAAAGAAAATTAACTGAATTGAGTGTAAGATGCCTCTACTAAGGTTAGATTTGTAAAAATCAAATGACACGCGGAAACAAAATGTCTTCAAACGACATACATTTACAGCGCTCAGGAAAATGATCTTACCTTCGCAGAGTCTAATTGTACACTGCTTTCTCTCTCCCGCAACCGAGCAATCGCCGGCCCAAGAGAAGCGCACGCAACAGCGGCGATCTTACACGGTAACATGACTTAAACCAAGGAAACCAACATATAAAACAAGAAACTGAGCTAAATGAAAATTACATTGCGGTAAAACAAAACTAAAAATGATATTAATAAGAATTTTTCAACATGTTTCAAAGTAACTTAATACTAACTTAACTTTTACGAAAAATTTAGTGTCTTTTAAAAATCTTCTTGAAACAGCTGACTTGGACGAAGGGGTCAACGCACTCACGCACAGTTTTTCATCCCCTTTTTCCACAGCACAATGTATATATTATGTAAGTCTAGTACTCACTTTATATCGTACTTCTACAGCGTATCTGTGGATGCAGTGCCATATTTAAGCCTTTATCTCTAATAATAAGCCAGATCCTCATAGTGGGGATCGAAAATGAATTATCTGTATAATTTGTCATGGTACCTAATATTTTAATTTGAAATTGACAAATTTTTTCTGAAATATACTTACGAGAAAAAAAAGATTAAATTGTTTTTCTTCTTACAATGTTTAAACGAATGCCGTTCTTTTTGTTACCTTAATAAATTTTATAACCCCATTAATAACCAAGTTATTATAAATAGCGAAAACTTAACTTTATATGTAGATATGTAAAGATGTATTTATGCGGTCGAAATATCATCGATGACAACGTTATCACCCGTCAAGTGAGCATAATAAATAATCTAGAATATATAAATAACATACGAGCGCCCAATTCCACACATACAACACAATAGTTGATGGTGGCGGTCGTACAAACGGGGAATATTACGAGGCGAATGAAATACGGACCGTCAATTAGGAATGAGTAGTGCGTTTGACGGGCCCGGGCGGTTTTCGTGCTCGTCGATTCCACTCCAAGTATAACTCATCCGGTTAATTGCATTAAATTCGCGAACCGGTTTTACGAGGGGCAATAAAGGCAACATGAATCGGAAGCAATAAATGCCGTCGGTATTATTTGCCTAATCAATATATCGCGGCGTGCTGTGCTGGGGAAATGTGCGATTGTGTGTAGCGGCGGCCGATCAGCGGATTCCAGTAGGTATGGGTTGGCAGGCGCCCGTGTAATACAGGTGAGTTGGGGGTGGGAGTTGAGCGGCACGCGCGCTTCCACCGGCACCGTCGAGAAAGGAAACAATAAAGATCCGGTCGGTTTGGATAGCCGGAGCGGGAGTCAGGATCCCAACCGACGGATCGAATTTATAAAATCGCTTCTAACTACAGCCGCTTTGATTTAATGTCCTATGGGCATCCTCATTTTTTGGTAAAATTGCGCAAACTTTATATTCACTTAATTCGACTGATCTAACGCTTTTCCGATACATAAAAGGAGAGACCGCATTAGCACCGTCTTTGTCGTACTTTGTTGGCCATACTGTTTACGGAAGACATGGAAACTTTTTCTCTTAACGCTGTCTAAACTTTCCTTACTTCGTTCCGATCCAAGCGTCCTGTGGAACTACGCTGCTAGGTAATAAAGAAATGGAAAACACTACAGAAATTCAAAATTTCTCACAAGTACCTAATGAATTGGGTATGCTCCAAGAAGCTATAGAAAAATCAGTAGTTTTTTGATAATTTTTGATGTGATTTAATTAATTTTTTTTCTATCTAGGTATTAGAATGATCTTCTCCTTCTATGAACAGCATCAAACTTGAAGATTGCTCTAAATTCTCTGTGCGAAATACGTGTCAGGAGTTTGCTGCGCATCCACCTGATATATCGTTAAATCACGATTTTACATAATAGAAATCTAAAAGCCGATTACCGCTCGACATGATCAAATACGAATTTTCCTTTTTCTAACTTATTTCTCGGTCGTTCGTGCGTATAGGGAGCGCGGGAGGTCGCGACCGACGCAGACACGGGACTTTAACGGCTTCATCTCGCCCCCAAAACCGATATAATTTCGGGAGATGAGCGCCACCTCGTCTCCGCTAAACCGGTGTCGGTGGGTATGCTAATGTAAATCAAATTTGCACAGCATAAAAAGTAATGAGCGGGTGTAATATTAGATTATGTAGACGCATTTCACTTGCCACCTTCTTTTGCTGCTCTGCGGAACACAACGTCGGCGTCGGTTGGCAAGATACAGCGACACGGAGAGAGAAGGGGAGAGAGAAAGAAAAGGATATGGGGGTAGAAAGAGCGCCGTCAGCACCGAGTTTAAGTTTGCGGCAATCTCTCCACTGCCGTCGTCGTCATATGAGATTAAGGTCTTCCATCCCCTTAGCGGCACCGTTACAACATACGTTATTCGACCTATTATGCGATAGTGATATATATCTGGAGGCTTACCTTCGCAAATAATGGCGCAGAGTAATTTTTCAGAGCAACCGCGCGCGCCCTCCGCAGCGAAGTAAGTGTTACCTGCCCGCCTACTCTTTTTTATGAGGTGAAGTCGTCGCCTCCGGGACACCAAGGTTTTGATTTGAATTTACTGCCGTTTTTATATGGGAAAAAATAATAATATGCGTACGCGTCTCTGCCGTACTCACCTAAGTATACGTATAATACACATGTGCGTCGGTAAAAAAGGCAACGTCAAGAGAGGAGTTCCGGTTTTTTTTTTTTTTCAAGTTGAATTTAAAGAATTTATTTTTCATGCAGGAATTTTTAAACTCTGTTTAACACTACAAGCGAAAAGTGTCGTTGCTTTATTAGTATCTATTACTAATTTTTCAGTTTCCTTTTATTGTACTAGTGTGAAAGAAGGGTAATAATAAATGTACCTAAAAAGGGTATAACTAAAAAAATGTCGGTGTCTGTAAAATTGTAATAAGCTAAACCCAATGATTTGCTTGCCTTGTGATATTTACGCAAAAATGACCAAGCCGTCTATAGAATATTTTAACACAGAAAAGATAAGAATTTTTTTATATTTTCAAATTAAATTTCCGTTCTTGCACTGTTGAGTAACACTGGGTCATAAAAAGAAGCTTCTAAATTAGCCCATTTCGGAGAATAAACATTCATGAATCCACAAAATTTTATTGAAATTTATTAATTTACTCCTAAATATGCTTTTAAGTTTGTTTATACCTTTGATTTCGGACGCTTTCCTTTCATTATATACCTACAACGCGTGTTAATATATCAATCAATTACTATCAACAATCGCCAGCGATAAACGAATAAAAATCATACAATTTTAGAGAAGACCAATGGCCATATATTTTATTTATCGACGCACTAGCATATAAATTAAAAATCTCGCACCCCTGCTGCTACCACCGCTGCGCTGTGCGGCAGCTCGCGTCACCAATCGTAATTCCGTTTAGCATGACTCATTGACTTATGTATATACATCAGTTCGCAGGATATATCTGAATCATATTATTCCATCTACATTAATAACGAACGCACACAGCGACGGCTCCCCCAATACCGTATCTGTTGTGCTTTTTTTTTTTTGAGGGAAATGGGTGGTTCCACAATCGCGACGTTTAGCCTGAGTTATGTATATTCGCCTACACGCGGTTTTACGAGCACCGCACGTATGCATGTAAATGATACGATCGCAGTGATTCGATAAAAACTCCAACCCCAATTTCGAATTGAAATTCTGAATCGGCGCGCCGGTTACCGACGCTGATGACTAAATTTATACGTTGACCGTGTTGGCGGCCCGACAGCTACAGCGAGATTTTTGCGTTATTTATTTGTCTTCATTATTCCATCACTGTATTATCGGTTTGTAAGACTACACCATAAATTTTGTTATGTTATTTATATAATTTATTTATTAATCATTTTACTACAGTTTATCATAATCACATAACTCAACTGAATAACTATAGACCGATATTTCTATCAAATTTTGCTAAAGTTTTTGAACATTTCATTTACAAGGCTATATTGACAAATATTCATCAGCGTATTTCTCCTTTTCAACATGGATTCTTGCCGGGAAGATCTACAATCACCAATCTGGCAACTATTACACAGTTTATCTCTGAACAACTAGATCAGCAAAAGCAGGTGGATGTAATTTATACCGATCTGTCTAGCGCCTTTGATACCATCGACCACGGGACATTGTTACACAAGCTTAGTTCATACGGAATGAGCCCAGTTTTCTGCAATCTACTATCCTGCTACTTACATAACAGAGTAAACTATGTTTGCTTCAATGGCTTTCAATCTCAGGAGTTTACATCAACAACTGGCGTACCGCAAGGCTCCAATTTGGGGCCGTTACTATTTTTGGCCTACATCAATGATGTACTCAATGTCGTAAGTTGTCCTGTATTAGCCTATGCAGACGATATTAAAATGTATATGGTTATTAACTCTGATGAGGATATCGCAATTCTGCAGCATAACTTAGATATTTTTGTGGAATGGTGCACTACCAATGCACTTAAAGTAAACATAAACAAATGTTGTTTCGTTTCCTACTCGCGAAAGCGTAATATGATCGATTCATCATATTTGATTAACAACATAGCGGTTCAAAAGCTTTCCAATTTCAAGGATCTTGGTGTTGTCTTTGATGCTGGTCTTACATTCTTGCCACACATTGAGAATCTTTGTTCACGAGCTTTAAAAACATTGGGATTCGTCATTCGCTCGTCCAAGTACTTCACTGATTGTGCCACATTAAAAACTCTTTATTTTGCATTTGTTGTTAGCTCCTTAGAATACGCTTCACTTATTTGGTCGCCCTATTATCTCTGTCATGAGTTTTCTGTTGAACGTATACAGCGTAAGTTCCTTAAATTTCTTTCATTCCGACTTGACGGCATCTACCCTCCAAGAGGAATTGTTTATACTTATCTGTTGGAGAGACATGATATGCAATCTTTAACTGAACGACGTGAAATACACAGTGCCCGATTTATTCAGAAACTAGTTCTTGGATCGTTAGATTCATCTCACTTGCTATCTCTGATTAATTTCCATGTTCCCCGACAATCTTCTCGCTTCTCTGTGACCTTTGCTCTGCCAAGGGCTAGTACCAATATTTTCAGGAATGCGCCTATTAACCGCATGCTCAGAATAGCAAATTCCTATTTTACCGACATTTTTCATTAATTTAGTTAGACTCTATTTCTGGTTCTTTTTGTCCTCAGGTAATTTTGTGTTGTATTATTAAATTCATGATAATGCTTTGTTAGATAATTACACTATTTGTAAGACAGTTTTAATATAATTAATTAAGAATTAATTTAAGTTAATATGTACGTGTTGTTACATTTTTGAATATATTTACCCTGTAACTGGTTTTCGTTGGGTAATAAAGAATATATTATTATTATTATTATTATTATTATCATTCTGTATACATACAGTAATGTATTCAAATAATAATCTAATAATTTTTTTACGCTTTATAATGCAACATTTATACAATCCCCTAGAGCTTATTTGTAACAAAATTGGCTACATTCCCTAGATCTCGCCGAACTTTAAATTAGTTGAACTACAATCATATGTGAGTTTTTATTTTGTGCAGACATAATGGCTTTAATTCGCACTATTACACTAGATAAATATCACGATTTTATCAGTTATTACTGGTAGCACAGATGCAATTTTACTGGACGATTAAATTACAATTAAATTAAACTCATTATTACACTTACAAAGTTTATAGAGTTACTAAATAGGATTTCCCGCTTTATATGAACAAAAAGCGGAGTATAGATCATGTGGGAACATTTCTTATTATTCAATGCAGATGAATCTGATTTTGCAATTTGTTTGTTTGCTATTTTGTTTTATTATTTTGCCAATTTTAAGTATTCTAATACAAATTAATTTTGTTTTGCTGCCTACGTTTACAATGGAATCGATGAGTGAAAGAACAGTCCAAGTCCAAAAATAAGGTTTCGAGAAAAACCATATATGAGTTAAACAACCTGGTTGGGAATTGTTTAACAAAATTTTTTTACATTTAACTGTTTTTCTTTTGCTTATTTCCATCATTTTCAGGACAGAATTCGTTCAAATAATGCCTGTATGTAATCTTTATATTATAAATTTCAAAAAAAATAAAGAAACAACGTGCCGTATTGTATATATTTTCTTAAAAGCGCTTAATAGTTAAAGAACTGGCAACGTCAAAATTCATCTGTAGTGAATAATAAAATGTGTCAGTACATGACGCAGACTTTATATATAAGTATGTAATACTACATGTATCTTTAGATATATTTCTTCATGATAGTAAAATATTGGGATATTGCGCGTTGCTCGATAAAGCCATAAGGGGCGACGATGCGGATACACATACAAGCATATAGAAAGAGCGAACGTTTATTCATAAAACAAAATGGCAAGCGATAAACCTTCGATTTAGATTAATGGAAGTTGATGAAGCGCAGACAGCCGCACTCGGGTTTTCGCGTTCGTGAACGTTTATACAAAATTAGAAAACAGTGCCGACGCGTATCTACAACACATATATGTCGGCATGTATTGTATCGTGTATAAGCGCGGAAGTGCACCCTCGACGGTAATCCGGCAGAAATCGATTAATAAAAAGATGTTACGTAATTCCCTGCGGCCAACGCGATGTCATCTGTTGATTGCAATGGGATTCGGCTAAATTGAGATTCGATGGGGTCGCTTCTTGTCACTACCGCTGCGGAAACCGCTGGAGGGGAGGCGGCGATCGGCCTTCCCTGATGTATGGAAGCGGAGACGCCGTCGGCGGTAGTAGCAGCAGCAGCAGCAGCGATGGAAGTATAGTGGAAGGGCGAGCAAGCAAGCAGAGAAAGGAGCTCTATTGACGATCAAATGGTTCATCCCTCGGCGATACAAACCTTACTCAACTGGATCTTTCTCTTGTTTCCTTCTATTTGCTTTGCGCGTTCGGGGTTTTTTTTTCGCGTGTTCTCAGCATCGCCCCGCTCTTGTTTTCGGCGTCGGGGCGCTTTCTCGTTTCGTCCCATCTTCGTCTGTTCTTCCCTTGCGGCCGTCAGATAAGTTTTACTAACGTCACATTGTTTTTATTTATAGAGAAAATACGATTCTAAAGAAAGAGAACACGTCACTTATTTCACACTAGAGGGAGCTGTGCAATGAATCGAGTTGGAAACGGAATAGACTTTCTTTTTATTTACCGCATTCGCGCTGTATCGGATACAACGTATCTTTAATTAAAGTCTGCGGCGACGCCAAGGTTAACCTAAATTCGAAAATAATGTTCTACCAAAGGATTATCTATATGTCGGATTGAAATAGCAGTTGAAATCATATTTATGGAGCAAATATTGTACATATCACCTTATTCTACTGCGTTTTAAATATTTAGTATATATAGAAGTAAGGTTTCCCCAAAGATATTCTGCAATATAGACACAAATACAGCATTTGTATTCTTGTTTTTGTTTTATTTTTCTCTTTTGTTAAATGTATTTCACTATTCAAACTCTCAAAAGTCAAAACTCTTTCACGTTATTGCAACTTCTTTTTTCATCTCGCTCGTTATTTACGAAGTCTTGTACATTTTTCTTACAGCGTTCGGAAACACATTAAATCGTTTTCCTTTCTGGGACTGGCGAACTACCATCCTTCACTTTTCTGATTATTAAAGCAAAAATAAAATTAAGTTGTGATTAAACTTTTAAAATTAAAACAAATGGAGCTTGATAGCGAAACATTGACATTAAAAATATATCTACTATATCTATATAAAAATAATGGTATACTATAAAAACGGTTCTGAAATTTTACTTTTCTTTAAAAAATTATTATGCTTCTATAAAATAAACCCTTGCGCATATACAAGAAACAATCGCTCATAGTATGTATGAACAACGTTGCGCACACATTGCCCGTATACATACATTATTTTATCAATCAAACTTTTAATGTGTTTTGACACGAATAATGTACTTGCAAACATATGAGTATACATCGTCAAATATTTACTGAAAGCTGCGTCATCACAATATCAACAGTCCCTATTTTACATTAGGGGTGGCGTTTATAATTTTATAGTCACTTGATCGATTAAAATAAAACAGTGTTTCTGCGCATATGTAATGGATACCTAATGAAAATATGAAACATAAAATACATACCTAAAGGTGTTTTTTTATATTCACACAGCTTAAAGAGACGGACGGCTATGTATTATTTTGAATTATTAATCAATAGGGCTTTTTCAGCGAAGTTTGTTTTGGTACTCCATCCAATTTACACACCACCGTTTTTTTCGGCGATACTAAATTATACACAGAATATACGTGTAATCCACACACTACATGGACATAATCGTTATTAAAGTTTTGTGAAAAGCGTGTTCCGCGTACGGCAAGATTAAAACGTCAGTTTCGCATTCTAACTTAAATTTATCTCTGCGCTCGATATAAAGTTTGCCTCGTCTGTTCGGTCGAGGAGATGCATCCTGCATACGAATGCATCCGTGTACAATACGCATGCATTTATCTACATGTCTGTGTTGTACAACGTAAATCTGTATTTACACGTATGTTAACGGTTAATGAGATAAAGAGGTATGCAGGTAAAAGCGACGTATTATTACAAAAATGAGTGTTGTTGTCGAGAAGCAGCCCTAGGTTCTTTACACTACCGGCGTTAAAGCTTGACCTTTAAGGATTAAATTCAGATTAGTTGAGCAATATATTCGGTGTTTTTTTGAGATTTATTTTATATATTTTTTTGACGTTCTCTGTATGTTGATATAGCGATTGAACCAGCATTATTATTATTAATAATTAACATTACATTCATATGCATACAGTAGCGGTCTGTAAGTAATAATACGACGGACCTTTCATCAGAGATACTCGGCGGTAGTTGATCTATGCACGGATGGCCGAGATTTTTAATTTCGATCTGATCCGACAGCGGCCGGTCGCTTTTAATCCGCAGAGTGCTGCGTCGTGTTAACTCTTTAATTTGTTTTGCAAATGATCCGCTCGACGCAACTCCCGGGAGATTTCGTTTCCATCATCGCGACCGACGGAAGGATAAGTGCCACCGGCGCACACACTATTAGGTACTCCACCTCCACTGTCTGCATCACGCACATAACCATCGGGATGATGACAGCGGCGGAAATTTCGGACCGTCTAAATAGGCGCCCGTTGCGAATCGACGCGACCAAATCAATTTGCGCCATATTGTAGGCAGCACTGCAAACTCGCAAACCTAGACGCGAAGCGGATGAATCGTCGGGATTAAAATCCCTGGAAAATTGTGTTTGCTGTGCGGATTTGTTCGCCTACTTCACTGACGGTTTGTCTTTTTTGCTTCATGAGTGATTTCTTTTTCAAAATACAATAACAACTGAATAATATTGTGAATTGATATATCCTAAAAGACTACAATTTTATCTTAATCGACTATTGTATAATTCTAATTATTATTTTCATATAACTTTCGAAGGTATATATAAACAATAGCGTTTTTCTTTATGATCGAAAGCTGAAAATCACACTTCATCATTTTCCAAATTCTATCAAAGGACACCATAAACGATCCCCTCTCCGCCCCCATCTCCAGAGGGTGGGACGGGTGGCAACTTTGAAATCTTCAATAGAAACCGTCATTTTTTATTGCAAATTTGGATTCTACATATCAAAATACGCCAGTCTAGGCTGAAACATTTTTTTTCGATTCTTGATAGGTGGCGCTGAAATTTGCAAGAAATAATTTTTATAAAGTTCTGAAGAGACGTCTGGAAACCGTCAAAATATCGATTAGAAAAACTAAATAAATCACGTTTTTTTGGATTTTTTTCACAAAAATCAAAATAACTCCGAAACGGTAACAGATACCTAAGCAGATGTTTTATAAAATTGTATTTAAAATGCAGTCAAAAAGTTAAAGTTGGCTATGGCTTTCGATGTAACTGGAAGTGCGACATTGATTGAGTCACTTTTTCTAACTAGATCATAGATAACTATGCTTAACGCCGAATTTCAAAATCGAGATATCATTGCAAATTCAAGAACTTTTAATGGACAGGGTACCTGAATCGCCCTATATAGTTATAATTAAAAAAAACCTGGTTTCTTAAAGAAACTTTTCTAAATCTTTAATAAATAATTACAATAACTAGCTAATCCCTGTTAATGAAGAGAAGAAGCTTGGGAACTATCAAACCGAACGCGCTAGATGTGAAGTGTGAACGAATCGATTTATTGTATGCAAAGTATCTACTATCATCATCGCTGCGATATCAGTGGGCGCTGACGTGTCGCTAGTCGTTCGATCGCCCGATGCCGACGTTGATTATCATTCACTTCGTAATTCCGAACTCACTAATTTATGGACGATAAAATCTTCGACAAATGAACGGATGAGAAGAGCATTTTAGAGGGCGTTTTCCTGCGAAGTTTCGCCACGTCCTTTTTTATGTCTCATCTCGCTCGCTCGCTCGCCGGTCTCTTATCAACTTATATATATATACGCGCCATCGTAGAACCGTAGAACACACACAGAAAACAGAAAATCCTCGTCGTCCGAGGAGCAGGACGGACGATTCTATTATTAGAATCCTGGAGGGCCGGATATGGTATATTGAAATCGCCAGACGGGAGCTCGATTCGATATTACATTTTCATTTAAATTGTCAGCCTGAAAATTAATATTTACCCTGAAACGGTTTTAATCCTCGCCCGCTTTTTTTTATATGTTTCTCTCCGGTGGATTTTCAATTAAAATTATTTATATTTGCTTTCCGTTTTAATGGAGCCGGTTGGCGGCGTTTAAGGGGAGTAAGTATACCTAAGGACCTCAGCGGTCGTTACGTAACATGTTTACGAACGTAAGTACAAATAACTTCGCGTTCGTATAAGAACCGCTTAACCAACTCCGGTGAATCTGTTTCGCTGCCCTCTCCCATTTTTTTATATCCCCTTGTAATTATATGCGCGGTGAAATTTTCGCTGCAAAATAATTTCAAGCGTTCCATCGTTAAAATTATCCTTAAAAATGCCTTCCCGTCACCACTTTACTTCATCCACAAAATTGAAATCAACGGAAAGAAACCTGTTTTAGTTTAAAAGACTTATCAAAAATATAAATTCGTTGAATTAGAAATGCTTGCTTCTGTTTTAACATAAAGAAAATTTCTTTGAAACAAAAAAATAATTGATCACACACCTCTGAATATTCATTGGAAAATTCTGAAAATTTCCTAGTATACTAAATCCGACGTGCGCTATTGAACTAAAATATTTTTAATAATCTGACGCATCCGGTTATACTGGAAGTGACTGTCAACTTTGTTATGTTAACTTATATATTATTAAATTTTTTAATTCCTTGTTCAATTTTAAATATGTTGTTATTTGCAACCATTTTTGAAATATTTGCATTTTTTTTAAATTTTTGATTGCATTTGAACTTCTGTAACTCTAAAAATGTTTAACTTATAGGGTAGCATTCGAAAATACAAGAAATTAAAAGTAGGTAAACAGACGTTATTATAAATAGGGGGAGAGAAGGTGGCATACAAATGCCAATCGCAAGGTTGCTTGTACGAGATAAAAAATAGGCTAAAAGTTAATAATTTAGAAAATGTGTATCTTAAATTAAATTAAATTGTAATAATGAATCTACGTAAACTACGGTAAATGGTATTATATAAAATCTTAAAAAAGAAGAAATTTGAATAAATATAATAGTTTGAAATTATTGAAGATGATAAGGGCGAAATAATGTGAACCCGAAAAAACTTGAGTACTAAGTGGTAGAAACCTTTACCCCTCCTCAAGATCTTGTGGGTTTCACAAAATACCAAATAAAAATTGCAACCGCTTTAATAATAAAATGGCTCGACAAGTGTATACATAATCTATATGGTATTTACGAACTCGGAACCTTGGTCCCGTAAAACGAAAGGAATAAAAGGAAATAAAGAAATCTATAAATACTTTGGCGTGAACATCAGTGCGCGGATTATTCGCAGAGCGAAACATCGATCAGGCTTATCTAATGGAAGAAAAAGAAGATAAATAGCGTTTTAGTGACAGCAATAGGGGACTCCAAATACGTTTCTGTACACATTTATATATCGAACCTGTTGATAGGACGTCTATAGGAATACAGTATTCCAGAATTATCACACACTGTGATGATTGTATCAGATGTTGAAATATAATGAATGATTGATTTAATCATTGAGAAGAATTAGTGTAAGTAAATGTTAAATTAGGCATTCGTGTATATAATGTAATCTTTTCCAATAATTTTACCATAGTCTGTTAAAATTTAGTTGCATTAGTATCATAATACGTAAAATTGGAAAACGGCAAAATTTCATATCAATATCAATAATTTTTAGCGTTTTCTGCAACGATTTTGTTACCGGCACAGTAGCACGTTTGCTTAATAAATCAGATTTACCACGGCCTACTTCTCCCTGAAAAATAAAACCGTCGATTTTGACACGACTCGCGATTTCCAAATCTTTAAGTATGTGTATGCATATGTATTGTAGAATAGTTTTTTTAGTTTATTAATTGCACCTTTCATATAACAAACTAGTAAAAGTCAACATGGAGAAATGGAGACGCAAGGAGTCGGTCTCCCGGCTGTCAACTGATGCGATTCACTTTAAAAAGATGTAAATTTAACAACCATGAAACAGCCCTACTATCAAATTTTAAGAATAATATAGGAATTGTACTTACCCTAGAAATCTCGACCGTTATAAACTCACCAACTCGACAATAATTTGAAATCCACAGATAACTATAAAAGAGGAGCATCGCAACGTGCGGATCGGTAATACGAGCGTAGGATAATAATCCCGCAATTTATTATGGTTCGTTCTAATATTTAAAAATGTAATTATACGAAACGTCCCGCGAACGAATAGGATAGCTCGCAAAACCGATAAATTTCGCTAGTATCCCACGTATAGTTAGTTATCCTAGAAGTGGCGTTATTAAATTTCAGACGCTCCGTGAATACCGGCAGAGTGGAGAATTCGTCGCGTTAGCATTAATAAAGAGCTCCGGTCGCAAGCATAGAGAAAGGCGACCCAGTGATGCCCGGTGACCGCAGCGCGCCGGCATCGGCATCGACAGCACAAAGGTGCTCTTCCACTTCGTGCATAATTTTTCCGCCAGCGTCTATTTAATTAGCCCGCAGCTGAGCCATACGATACCCGTCTATACTTTCCGCATAAAAGCGTTATATTGGACGGCCAGCCCAGCTGGTTGGTTGGGTCTCAGTCACATCATACTAATATTTAATTGTGGAGACACTGACACTAACAAACGATATCAAAAAACGTGTTGGATCGATAGGTCGCTTAAGGCTTGTCTATTGGCAACGTGAGTAGTTAGATATATTTCCTAATTTCTCGTTAAATTCTAATTTGTGTCATTGAGGATAGTATATCTGTTAAAATTTCGAAAGACAGTTCTTGAACGAAAAAGAAAAATGGCACCACATTTGAACATAACATTTCTCTCTCTGTAACCACTTTTTAATCTATTAAGAAGCCTCAATTTCGTATACCTGGATGTTTTAGGTATGTATCATATGATCAAAAACTTCTTGGATTAGAATTGGCTTTGAATTTGTCAAGCTATCGACATATTATCAGATATTATGAAGTTCAATGTTTTTTGACATTTGTTTGACAACTTTCAAGTCAGCAGATTAATCACTCAAAATCAGCTCAAAATATTTTAAACAGAATATAAAGTATTTTTTATTAAATGATATTACAGTGATGGAAATCGTGGTGAAAATGCTAACTGGGTTTATTCGCCTCGTTTAGGTTTAAATGAGTCAGTGATTTCCAAATTTCACCATAATGGAACGAGATTTTTTTTCGGCAAATTCAACGAATTTTGGTCAATATTGAAGAAACTCGTAAAATAGGTAAGTGCCAAAATTCAAATTGGAGGAAGACAGGTTAGAAACGACGATAATATTGATCAGGTTAAGCAACGTATGCAGGAAGAACCCACCTTATTATTAATTTTATTTTTTGTTGTGTTCTTATGTTATTAGCGTGACATTAGAGAGAAGGTACGAGCAGTAGAAGTAAATAAGTCCATAGATGGTTTTACATTCCATGGCTACCGCGAGCCAAAGATTTTTCGATCTTACTAAATACTTATGTTGTAAATATGTTGTTATACGAATACCTACGTGTTATTATTACTGAAAGCAGCACGTATACCTCCATATTTTTATTCTCTTGTATTTATGGTGGCGCGACGGATTTACGGCGCGCCCATTACCACGAGAGATCAAGCCGTCATATTTTACGCGTATATATCTATGCAAGATTCCTGCTTGCACGTTCCGTGCTTTCAGATAAACTTCGCCCTCTGCTTCTAGGCGAATGTATGTTGTATCTACCTGGCCTATGCGCTGGCTGTAGGAAGAGTAATTCCTCCATTCATTATGATTACGGCGCCACCGGCCCTAAGGTCGTGTTTATGTTTGCAGTTATAGTTTCCGTAAGGATTATCGCGCAGACGCGAGAAAAATGCGCCGTAAAATATTTATGATTTTCCAGGGAACACACGTTAAATACATCCATCGTCTTCAATCACTATAAATTCAAATTTGTGAGGAGTTTACAGCGCGCTAAAGCCGTCTTCCCCTTCCACTTGTATACCACATATCTGTACATGGGAACGTGTTATTTGTCTGCGCGATGACAAGACGGCAGCGACGATAGGTAGTAGACGATAGACGACTTCTCTGATGGAGAAAAGCCACGTAGTCAAACCGGTCGGCATTTTCTGGAGATGCATTTGCGAATTAGCGATGGAGTGTGTGATGCATTAGGGTGATTATTTATTGTACTACTAGCGTCGCGCACCAGGTAGCGCACTATTACTATACTATTAGAATAAAGGAACCGCATGAGACGCGCTTCGAATTGCGGCGTAGAGGAAAATTCAATAACGGAGCGAAAGTTTAGGTCGTACGTCGCCGAGAACACTATAGCAGGGGTGGTATGGTGCAAAAGATAATTAGCGGATTCGAAGATCCGGAAA
Organism: Cetonia aurata; assembly: GCA_949128085.1. Taxonomy (NCBI): domain Eukaryota; kingdom Metazoa; phylum Arthropoda; class Insecta; order Coleoptera; family Scarabaeidae; genus Cetonia; species Cetonia aurata. The sequence goes on along the minus strand of OX421885.1, from coordinate 45,427,805 downwards.
TGTAAGGGGCGCTTTCGGTTCCAACTTCGCCGTTAGCTTAGGTAGTGTATGATAATGAGAACGAGAGCTATAAATTAACAGAGTAAAGAGAGGGAGAGAGAGAGAGAGAGAGAGAGAGACTGATATAGAGACGGGGAGCGTGAATATTTTACGTGGTCGCTGCGAAAACTGCGTTTCGTACACCGGCTTCTTGGAGAGTGACGTTTATTGCCTTCCCATCTCTTTGTCTAAGGAGAAAGAAAATACGTACGAAAATCTATTTTAATTATGAAGCTGGCGCGAGCCAATCTTCTTGACGATTTATGCCACGTATTTAAGAAGTAAGATATTCGCTATTATGATTATTTATCATTACGTTAAAATTACCTGGAGCGATGGTGATTATTTAGCTTTAAAATCTAACTAACTCCACCAGAAAATGAAATGTAGGTTAGTAGGTAGGTACATTATACAGAGTGGCCGTCGAAGTATTCGAGATACTTCGTATATGAATTCAATGACTAATTTTAAGCAAGAATGATACTATTTCACGTATCCCGAATTCCGAACGGTTCTTGAAATATCGTGGTTTGAAGCTGATGTAAATTACTGATGCGCTTAGGAGAAAATTCGGTTTATTTTAATAAAAGTGCAATTATTAAATCTGCTCAAAGTGACCATCGGTTTGTGTAATGCGTAATTCAATCCTATGAAGCGCTTGTTTGGGGTTGTAGTTTCGCAACAAAGCTGCTTTTTTTTTAGAGCGTCTCGAGACTTGATTCTAAAATCAGAGAATTTTTTGCACCAAATTTTTTTTTTTTCACGTGCGATATATAACCAAATAATCACTATTTTCTAGTCAATTTGAAAGTCCTGCCATTCACTTTCTCTTTTGTTAAATGAGGTTCAATAATCGGGTCTGGAAAAATGGTATTTTTTTTCAGAAATGGGCTATTTTGGAACTGTGATATCTCAACGGCTGCAAGTCGAAATGGCTTAAATTTAGAAAAGAATTAAGTTTAAGGTTTAATGTAATTTTCACTCTGGGCACGACAGCCAAATGTTTTAATATGAGTAGGGCAATTTTCAATACAAATACGTTTGACAACAGTGAAGAAATCTGTTATTTTTCAATTAATTGAGAATTAGTGGTTATCAAAAATTTGTGGAAAAGAAAATCTCTCTAAGATTTTAGATTCAGAAAAGTTGCGAGGCGTTCGAGAAAAAAGAAAAGAAAACTGGAAAAGAATTACGAAAAAGGTGCATTTTTTAAATTTAAGAAAAAATCTCCAGGGGATCTTAGGTGAGGAAACGGGTTCAACCTTCGGGAAAAGTCTTCTTTCTACGTGAAATTTTTCTAAAAAAGAATCGGAGAGATCGGTGACATGGCCACGCAACGGTTTTCAAAAGAGTAATGGAAATACCCATTTAATCATTTCTTTCATATAAAGTATATTGCCTCGAGTGAAAGAAACTTTTGTCAGTGTGAGTATAAATTGATATATCTACATAAGTAAGGAAATACTATCGTCAGGAAGTACTTTAAATTACTTTTCTAAAGTTTTATGGAAATATTAACGGAGATAAATCGGTAGAGTATAGCGACCGACGAATTGAAGTACCTAACTGAATTCCTAAAATATTCCAATGGTAATAAGTACTCCTGCATGTATAGGTAATGAAGGTCGTCGAACAGAAACGGATCGAGGTAATATAGCATCCAGTCGCGCGATATCGAATAAGAGAAGCGAATCAGCCAGCCAGAAGGAAGCATATGGGAGACAATTTTTCGAGAGACGCTAGGGGCGACGCCGACGCCCGCCACCCGCCGGAGACAGTGTATTACGTATTCCCTATTCGTTGTTGGGAAGCGTCGCCGACCGACGTCGTCTTCCTCGGAGGCCGCGCCGAATATCGCATGAAATATCTCGCGCCGTACATCACGTGACGCTTTATGAGATATGTAAATATGAAGAAATATGGCCGAATATGAAATCTCAGTTCAAACTTAAACACTGGAAACGCCCGAATTTATATTGCCAAATGATATATGAAACTACGGCGATAGAATTTTTCTTTGTTTGCCGGTGTTGGATGTGTTTCACTTTGTAAATTTATTCTTTAAATATGAGGGCGATAAAAATAAATGGAACGCCGGCGTTTGATTGAGTTCTCCTCGGTCGCTTCCTCTCTCTCTCTCTCTTACTCAATTTTCACTCCTCGGGCGACGAGCGATGTCTGCTACGATTGCTACACTATATAGCTTTGCGTTTTCTCTTGTTTTTCGCTGTTTGCTTCGAACGCCACAATGAAAGTGCTTTTAAATTGAGAGGAGAACAACCTGCCTTTGGCCATGTCTACTCTGATCGCACACAACGAGCGAACGAGAAGAGATTACGCTTTTTGCGTGAGCGAGTATCGCTTTCAATCGTTAAGGATGAGGAATACATACGCGCATTCCACGTGGAGACACGTGATTGAGGTATAAATAAATATCAAGGAGGACACATTGTTACGATCAATACTGTCATTACCACGATAAAATTCCTTGTAGAAGTAATTAGTATTGATTAATTGTTTTGGAAAAATAGATATATGTAAAGCCAAAAGAAAAAGAATGTATTTATTACAAATATTAAAAGAAACGCAAATGATAAATATGAGAATTTAATCCCATTAAATTTGTGAAGCTATTTTGCTCAATTTTCTAAAATAAGAACACCATATTGTAAGTCGACGGTAAGCCAGTAAACTTGCGTCATTGATCTAACGTCAAGTAGTTCATTAAAAGTATATTTAGCAATCAGATTTTTCTAACAAATAATAAAGATTGTTAATAATTATTGTGTAATTCAATAGGTAATTAAATTTTCTGCCATGATGAAGGTTTATCGACAGCCGAAAATTTGGCAAACAAAATAAAGAATTAAATTTAGGCGTCTGTTATTTATTGCCTCTCTTTCTGTGACTGTTGCGTTCATAGCAAAACATCATTAGAAGTTTGTCAATTACGAGCGAGTATTCGACCAAGACAACGGATAATTTAACAAAATTAATGAAGGTTTAAGTCGTAATATGCGGATGGTTTTTAAAATATAATTTTTCCCTTTCAAAAGTCATCATCTACCAACCTTTCTATACTTTTAATTCGCTCTAAGTAAGACTTCTTGATTGATTAATTACTGCTTGATTAATCAATCTTGTAATTCAGGCCTGAAGAAGGGATAAATGTTGTAAATCAAATTATGTAACATCAGAATAACAAATCCAGATTTTAATGAACGAGATGCTCACGTATAAATTTAACACTTTTTTGCACCACCGCAACACTCCAATTTAAGACGGCCGCTCTTTTAAAATTTCTAGATTTTTTTTTTCAATGCGAAACAGAACGCCTATCTCCGGCTAATATTTATAAAATAAACGCCCGCGGACCCTCGTAAAAGGCCAAAAAAAGAAGTCCCGCTGGCGAGCTTAATTAATATACAGCTTCCTTTTAAACGACGCGTCTTCCGGTCCGATGTCGCACATATATATAGATATAGCGCTGACACACCTAGGGATGTGCTTCCTGGATCCGGGTCTCCGAACCTCCGGACGGCCCTTTTTATTCGCGTGGTCGTCCGCGCGCACAATACCAGCGCGCCCAATTAAACAACGGATTTACATGATTTACGCAATTACCAGACCCGCAGAAAATACGGGCGCGGCGCGGCGCTGCCATGCAAATTAGCAAGTGTTTTGTGGCAGCGTCCGCGTCGTGCGGTTAATGCCGTCCGCTGGAACTTCAGCTCGTCGAGCAAATGACGTATGCGTGCAGGTACAACGTACAAGTAGGGCGGATAATAGGGACGAAGTAAAGAAAAAAATCTGGCGATTAAGTGGATATATGTACATTCTCTGTTCCGCTTACACATGTTATATCTATCATTAGATAATGTCTTTTAGTCAAATTATTAATTAAAATAAATAATGTGTTGATACTACCGACATTTATTTATTTGCGATTTTTTTTACAATCGTAGTAATTTTATTTTTTAGATTTTTTAAACATAAATGTTAAATGAAGGTTTACTAGAAAAAATGTTAAAGAAACGCTTAGCGCCTACCCTTAAAACTTGAATAGGGAAGACCTATCTTTCCCATTCCAAAGTGCTTTTAATTATCTTTACGGCAACATGTATCAAAAAGTCCATAATTTGCAACCCGTGTAATAAAATACGATGAGAATGAAATGATTTGGATTTTACTTTATTATATTCAAAATGATGACTATTAACTTCCATATAATAGTACAATCCTGCTTGAAATGCTCTCCTGACATTTCGTGACGTATCTATAAGATGGCCCATTAGTAAGGTGAAATCGTACAAAGAGTGCGTTTGTGTAAGCGATTTTCGTGTGTATGCTGACTCACTAACCCCCTATCTGATTGAATTTTAATAGGAGAATCCGTAAGGATCTTCGCCACCGATATTACTATCCGAGGACGCCGACGCCGACGTAGTGAAGCGATCGCAGCTACAGTAGGTAGAATATACCAGCACACATACAGCGCGTCTCCGTCGAATCAAGGAATATTTACTGTGAGCCGTTATTAGAAGTCAGCGTTGAGTAATAGTGGTGGAAATTACGGTGACAGCACCCTGTCGGATGCCACTCTCGCCGCGTCAACCCCTGCACTTAGTCTTCGGTCTTGAAACGCCGCAGCCAGCGACGTTCGCGTCAGCGACACCACCGACACGTCGTCTTACCGCCCGCCCAGCGCCGCCTCCGCAAGTCCCCGTTAAGAGCTCTGCCGACCCCATGATTCATGGTCGGACGTCGGGGGAGCGAACGACATTAATTTATAATATTTAAAACGGCAGCCAGCTCACGACGGAAACTAAATTTTACCGCTGCGCGCTCGTTGAGTGCATAATCACGCATATAGACTGAGGGAAAGATATGCTCAGGTCAGCCAAGTAATAATTGGTTCAAATGGAGAAAATAAAACGGCCAACTTTAGCAAATTATGCAATTTTCCGATACATCACGTGTCTTTCTCAAATTACAAAAGTTTCGAGTAATGATTTTTCATTAACAACCGTATATGTAGATATATATTTTTCTGATAGCACATAATATAAACTCTCGATAGACACGTTATCTTAATAAATAAAATAAAAAGTTCATATAACATATTTATTTATAGAACAATAGTAGCAAGAAAGCAATTCATTAAATCAAGTCATATATATACATGAATTAATCAATACATATCAGCAAACTATAACAAACCCTTTTAATTCAGCAAAAGCAGTTCTTCGGGCCGATGCGATGTCTCCTAAAATAAATTTGGGTTAAGCGCCCTGATCTGAGAACAGTACTCGTCGCTCGATGCGTAACGGCCTCATTAATTAAGCGGACATACCAGAAAAAAGGGAAAGAAGATCCGGAACGATGCACACACACAGAAGAAATGAGGGGCCCCGCACGTGACAAAAGTTAATCCTTGGCGAAGAGGACTAGAGCGGGACAGAGTGAAAGATAGGGCGCGCGAAAATCGCGACGGTCATAGCCGCGCGCCAAAACCGGCCTCAGAAACTCATTCGTTCCGTACGATAATAAGCTTTCCGGATTAACCGTAATGACGTACAGTTGCTACCCGTTCACCATCGACCCTTTCTTGCTGTATCTCTCTGTATTTCTCTCTCTCTCTCTTTCTCTCTCTCTCTTCAATACACATGATAATATGTGGTTACCACAGCTGACATATACAATGTACGAGTTTAGATGTGTATATGTATATGTACTCCTACATAAAAACTGTGTACCTTTACAGAGAGCGCCCGAAACAGATGAGAGAATGGAAATTTTTAGTTTTAACAAAATCAAAATTTTGTTACGAAAATAATGACATAGGATTATCTGAATTAATCTTAATATGTTTGTCTATTTAGTTCAGGGATATAAAAAGTTTGCATCCTATAATTTTTTACAACTAAAATCGAAATTTTTTTTTATTGATGTCACCGTACATATCTGTTATACACCCGGTCTTTTAGATCTCTCATCCACACAATCTTAAAATTGAAGACATTGACATATAGTCCATTCTATTTGACTTCTGATATAGAAATTAAACACTTTTTAGATGTTACTGCAACGTTTTTACGAAAGTTACATAAGAGACAACACGGATTTTCAGAGTAGTTGTTAGCGATTTGCACTCTTGAGTAAACAGTTCTACAAGTACCTAGATATACTACCATGCTATAGTGCTTCCCTTAATATAAAATAAAGTAGATATACAAACATGCACAAAGCCCATAAAAGTTAGGTTGAAAATTACAAACTTGACTAATTCTTTATAGTTATTCGAAGTCCACGTCAGCAGAGTCGATTCTGGTTCGTGTCTGGGTGTGTGTATGTTGTTAGATGGCGTATAAGGCAGTTAGGTGAGAAAATAGGGACCGAACAGAAACCCTAAACCAAGAATCCAGTTGAGAGGGAGCACACAGTATCCAGAGACTATACTGTTACTTGAATATGTTTGTGTATATACGTATATATGCTCTACTTGTACACTCGATCCGTGAAGGCGAGAGGGCGCGCACCGGGTTGGTTCTCTCATGTTGTTGTCTTGATGTTTATATCGCTATGACGTTGCAAATAGAGCGTGTAATCGCCTATGTAAACAAACTCGGGGCGTACCACCCGTTGCTGCCCTTTTATACTGATTAAAATGTTTTGCTCTCGCTTCCACTAATGATTTTTCTTCTCCTTTTTTCTGCTGGTGGGTTTTTCGGTTTTTCATTTTTACTTTTTTCTGTAGATATATATGCTGCATTAGGTTGATAGACTTTCTCGGTTCGGATTCGAAACTAGTAATTCCATGACTTTCACAATACGTGTAGATAGGTATGACGAAGAAATATCTGATTGTAAATAAAGAGCGCGTCATGTTGAAATTAGCTATCGATCGAGTAACTGCCGATACATTTTGTCAAAAATACGTAATTATGTAATCTGTAAATTTCGTCTAGTTGTGGAGACTACATGCAGGATATATAGAGACCCGGACTTCGTTACTGTATGGTAATCAGTTTAATCACCCGATGAAGACTGTAATCTCCGTATTTGTATTTATGATATGTCAATGAAATTTGAATATATATTGGGTGCTGCAGTCTCCCTTTTTTTTTCTGAGACCGTAGTACAGTAACCTCGTCTCTCTCGCTCTTTCCTTCCGATAAAAAAAGTCAATTTATTCTATTCCGATAGTAGGTGCTCCGTTGTTGCCTCCTGCCCGACGCGCGAAGGCCCGGCTCCAACAGGGGTCGGGAGAAACATATCAATGTGCAAATTGGGAAACAACTCCGATATATATGGGTAGGAAAGACAGAGAGGGAAGAGGAAGAAACTCGAACAGATAAAAAGAAACATGCATCGACCATTGGTTACTTAAGATTTCGCGGTATACGCCAGCACTAGATATATATGTATACAGTGTGACCCATTTGAAAGCGAGGCACTCCCATAGAATTAGTATTTATTGTCCGATTTTTACCAACTTTTTTATAAATTGTATATAATGCGTGGAAAACTGCACTTTTGAACAAAGTTTTTTTATAGAAAATGCATGACACCATATTAGGCATGTTTTTTACAGAAAGTTATCAAGTGGGTCACACTGTATGTATTTGAGTGTGTGTGCGTGTGTGCGTAAGTAAGTAAGCGTAGGTATACTATCCAAGGAAGAGGAGAAGGCTCTTCTACGACTTTGCCGTCCGCTCCAGACAAAATAAGCATTTTAAAAATGAGTTGGTGCTCCTTTGAAGTCCATTCTGATAGGTATCATGAATGCATCTAACGAGTAATAACATGCTTTGTAAGCAAAGGGGGCTTTTTTCGCAGAAAGACGCGCTACCGGCGGCAGTGCGCGTCGCCGCTCTCTTTCTATCGAGCTACTACGTAAATGGTTCGGGGCACGTAGAAACGGGCTCCCGGAATATCTTTAATAAAGATTTAGCTTTGCCGCTCTTCCCGTGTATCGTCTCTCGTCAACATTCTTCTCCGCTACAGATCTCCAGAGAAAATACTACCCTTCCTTTTCTGGGATTCGTTATAGAGTCGATTGTTCTTTTTGTATGAGCGCCTGCATAACTAAATTAGGCGTCATGTCTGACAAATCTGGAACATTCTTCTACATGATTCAGATATTTAGTAATAACGTAACCAGACAATAAATATTAAATTGGATATGAAAACAGTGTTAAAATTATTGTTAGCGAAATACATGGCTGTTCATTTAACAAAGTGAGCATTATTAAGAAATAAGAGTTAGAGGAAGCAAGAAATTGTTAACTTAAATTAATACAAGTGAAAGAATATTTGTTTCTAAAGTAGTAAATATTTACTCCCGTATATACAAAAGAGAGATTTACTCAAAACAAAGATAATATATTTGGTTTAAGCAAATAATTTTTAGCGTGTGTAATACCTCTTAGCGTAAAATTTCAAATTTGTTTACTAAGTTTGTACGTCATAACCTCGTTTACCAATGGCATAGCCTTTTCAAATTGTTCCAATTTTTTAAATATTTTGCTATTTTCAATTACAAATTTTAAAGTAAATATTCTCCTTTCATCAATGTTAAATTGTATAGATATAATATTATAAATTCTAGCTACATACCCTATTGTGTTAATTTATAATGAAGCGCTTTAAATAATTAATCGACTATTGTACTGATAAAAGCTACAACTATTTACAAATTAAAGTAGGGATTACAACTCAATTATATATTGCATTCTACAGTTAATAGTGTAGCATCATAGATCAGGTGTATCAGAATATGTATCGTGCCTCTACAATACACCTCGTTCTCTATGAAACAATATTACCAATGAACTGGTTTAATTTACTTTATTTTATCATTAGCATTATATCGCTGAGCAACCGACCGCGACCCTTCCATCACGCTTGCTATGATTCTGTATATGCGACACGTAAACAAGTTATTAAACTTCGGATATTCCCGATCATCTCAGCTCACCAACGGACGACAATTCATCATCATTAACATCAATTAGTCGGGCGAACATTATCCGCCCTTGTTAACTCGTTCCCGGCGTCCATCGCGCGCACGTACGCCTCCGCAATGGTGGCGTGGTCTACCTACAGTTCCCGCCGCAGTTGTTAATTAGGCGGTAATGTACGTTTGTCGGCGAGCGAAGAAATATGCGGAAAACACCGCGCTAACCGCAAGTTATGCACGTAGGTATTATTACATTCGCACGCTGTATGTATATAGAGTTGGGGTATGCGAGGACACCGCTTAAAAATACTTCCCGTCCGACTTGGGAAGTAATCCCCGACAAAAAGGCTAAAGCGCTTTACAAATTCGTCGGGTGTATTTCCGAATTTATTTTCTGGTTACACGGCTTGGGGTTCCGTATATACGAGCGCGTGTAGGCGGTCCTTGTATATTAATTTCCATACTGTTCCCATCTGTTATTGGATATTAATGTGAAAAGCGTGGGATAAAAACAAGAGGGCGGTCGATTAGGCTGGCGTCCGATATCGCCCAGGTGTTCTCTAAAAATTGTATTTCTAATTAATTACCGTTGGAATAAAAGCGTTCGTAAATGACAGATTTCTAGCGGTATAAGCTTTCATTTTACTATAAAATCGAAATAAACCAAAAAATTTCATGCGCGTTTGCGAACCTGTCACTTTGACAGATACCTAAAAATTCCAAATTATAATTGGAAAATTACGCAAACTGGATACGGGGGTATAATATAATAAAATAAAAGAATATCTTTTCTGTAATAATGCAGATATACCATAAAAATCAATTGTTTTTTAATTTTAATATTGATAAATATATATCACACGCAAAGCGACCATACTATAGCATGACTAATCGAAAATAATCATTATATCATTACAACCTTCTTTTATTAGGACTGTACGTGTGTAGTTACATTCTCAAATCTATGTATAGCACATTAGCGAGCAAAAAAGAAGCCGTAATAAATGTAACACGAATATAGTCGCGTGCATACTATGCCCATACATACAACGCTAAACTGTACAGTGAATGACGTGCCTGCTGTTATACCTATACTAATAGGGACTTTCGCAATAATAGCACCTGGTGGATTAACTGGATGACTCAACCGTGGGTCTGTTAAGTCGTAAAAACTAACGGTGTGAGGCACACCTGTCCAAATTTAATTGAAGTTGACAGAGCGATTAGTTTGACAGATGTCAAAATATCATTTCTAAAGGGAAGAATGGTATTTATATTATTTCACGCTTTGAACGAAGTTACTTATTATAAGGAATACACCTACAAAAAATTCAGACAAATTTGGTTACAGAATTAAAAAAAAACACTCCAGCCCGTAATAAAACACCAGATCATTGCAACTTGCAGCGCTTTCATGTGGGCAACACACTTCAGATTATTAAACAATATGCACATTGTCGGTTTTTTCCCTGTATTGTTATATATTTTTCTCAACTGCCTACAATTGGAGAAACCAACATCCAACAGGATTGAATTCTCGACGCGACTATTAAATACCTGCTGATATATTTGTACGTCGTCTGAAGGACAGCAGCGATTAAATTGTATAAATTGTAGATCGTCGACTGTAGACGGAAGATGAACATTCTACCTACGCGACAGATAAAATAAATATACTCCAGTTGAAGATATTCCGCGCCGGTAAATATGGACGCTTTACCCTTTAGAGAAGAGAGGTGCTGCTGTTTGTACGTGCACATGGAGGATGAACTAAAAATACAACACACACGCTTCGGCCGGCTTTCGTGTGAGAAACGCACGACCCCGGCCGCCACCGCTATGCAGAGCGTCTGTTTTACAAAAGTGTTTCGTAAAATAAACACTGGCGGAAATGGCGTTTCGTTTCATTAAATAGAACGTAGGTAGCTAATTTCACAATTGTTATTTCAGTATATACATACAAACATTTGTACCGCTTCGCTCAGATATTGGCGTGAAATAATTGCAAGTGAATTTGCAACGTGCACGAAGCAGAGTAGTTTTAAGTTTAAACAGTTTTTTCTTCAAACCGTTCTTGTTTATTAAAAATGCGTGGTTTTTTATTTTTGTTTCCTATTTTTTACTACCTATTTCAATTAGCACAAAAGAATACCGTAAATTTTGATATATAATTATGTAGATGCGGAGTTATTATTATATATATTATAATTCTGTAGAGAATAGAGACTATACTAATTACGGAAAAAGGTACAAGAAAATATCCATTGCAACATGAAATAAGTAAGACTTCATTTATTTGTAAGTTTATTATGTTAAAGGTACCTAATTTTTGCAATAATATATTGTATATGTATTTTTTTTTTACTTTTCCACTTGAATTCAATGTGTTACTGAGTTTATACATACAGCTATGCTCAAATGTATTACACATCTCTATGATTTACCATTAATTTCGTGTTTTGGCATTACATTTGTGGCAGTTAATTAGTTAAGTGTTTAAGCGTTCGGTTTCATGATTTTACAACAGTTTTTATAGATACTTTTCCTATAGTCTATTAAATTTTTATGCATGTTCACGTCTTTGAGAGAGAGTTTTTTTACGCACTGAAGAAAGTATGGCAACTGTATTCATTGCACTTTGCATATATGCCGTACTGCCGGCTTCCCATAAAATCTGTATTTGAGACATTTCAAATCAAATTGGAACCAATGCCTCGTTAGCTCAATTGGTAGAGCCCCGTCCGGCAAACGGGAGGTGCCTGGTTCAAGTCCGACACGAGGTAATATTTTTAATATAGAAAATTTCCTCATATTACAGTTAAGCAGAATAGCATTTATTTAATGATTTCACACTGTAAAAAAAATTGCTCTTTGCAACTGTATTAAAAGTTTACAGAAATGCGACAAAGTATTAAGATTCTTTATTAAAGTACTATTTATAAGGCATTTAAATTACTTAAGAGTTTTATTTTGTACTCACTTTACTTTGATTATTCGCAAAAAATATAGGGTGTCAATACATTTGAGCGCATTGTTGGTACCTTTTTTTATTTTGTATGCGGATTTTATAGGGAAAATACGGTAGGAATCAAATATTAAAGCAATAAAATCGTATTCAGAACTATGATACTCCATTAAATGAAAAAAAAAAAAAAAACACGAAACCATCAACCGTTTCCGTAATATACGCACATGCATCGATCGCTAGCGCGATTTTAAAATCTCTCACGAAACACGAAATAATACGTCATCCTTTCCTATAGGAACCTACAATAATAGCGCTTTATACATATACAGCAGTAGCGGTGGTGAACTTTTAACGGTTTAGGTACGGACATTTCGCACGGCACATTCGTAAATTCAATCGGCAACGTAATCCGGATTGCCGCCACGTAACTCCGGGCCCCTGGCAGAGGGCAGACGGAATATTTCGCGTTAAAGTCGAGAGGTTGCGAGAGCGCAGCTCGGCACGGTCGCCCGCCGTATCGCATCAAGCATACAGGGCGGACACGGGCACGATTTTACACTTCTCGCTAATATTATCATATTACCGACCTAGGGCGACGGAGCTCGGCGCTCACCAGAGCCGCCCATTCCCACCCGACCCCGTCCCGTTTCGCCCGCGTATTTATTAATATTGTTGCAACTGTTTTACTGCTCTATTTACACGTCCTCCTAATATCCCCTGCAATGCGGGCCCCCGAAGAGTATCCGCTGTGTTTCTTAATTATTATACCACTCCGTAAATTGTTCCGCTCCCGATGTTATGCCGTTCTATACGAAAATACGTATAGACTGTATCCAGTGTATTCCCTATAGTAAGTAGGTAAACAGTACATGTTCTGTGTGCGTGTATAGTTAGAGAATATATATGTGCAGTATGATGGTATACTAAAAATTATCTACATTGGTGCAGTTGTTTCCGGAATTGCTTACCACCATCCGAATTAAACTCTTAACGCGAGAATCCGGCGCGATTTAAGACCGAACTGGCGAATATTCGCGCATAGTTTCATGATTATTTATTTTAATTTTAAAAGTTCCGGGTATACGCTATATCTAAGCCGACATAATTACAACGAGCTGCAGAGATTAGGTATAAAAGCAATTTAACGAATATTATAAAATGGTAATACGGTAATACATAATGAAACTCGTTAGAATTTGAAAAAACACCAGAAAGATTTTTTTTTACACCTTAGGAAATCCCTGCTGACCACTTTTTTCGCAAACTGTAGGAAAGCAATTAGATCATTTGAAATATATGAAATAAGTAATTCTCTTTCCCTTGCATTTAAATATACGTAACACATACAGAATTAAAGATTATTCCGAAATTTAACAAGAAACAGAAGAAGCAAATTCCATTCAGTCTTTCAATCGATCAGTGCTCTCTTGTATAGAGGGTAGCGTAGAAATAGCACTCGTAATTAACAATTAATGCTAATTCCACCGTTATTAGACTTCGCAATTAATACCAATTCTCTCTGCGGTATCAAATATTGGTTTAGACACATCTACGTTTTCCGTTTATCGGAAATACTGCGGCAATAATTACGACGGTAAATTAGCATAAGTTATAATCGGATCCGATACATACATGTACAGGCAGTACCGTATTTAACAAATCGCTTGAGGGAGTTGAATCTACTGATACTGTCTTACTGATAAAATTAAATATCTAAGTATTTAGCAAAATGTGATGCAATATATCTGGTAAATATGCAAAATATTTCCATCAATGTCCCTATTAGTCTACATATACTCCGGGACAGAAGTGTTACACCTAGAAAAAATAATGTCTTCAACTTAAACGTTAACATTTGCAAGAACTTATTTACATGTACATAATCCAATTTGTCGATGCTTAAACGTATACAGGAGTGTACTCAGCTACGGGATCGCCAAACATATTATTAATTTTTTTTGGATTACATGTTAATCAAATTTTTTGCAAATGTTATCCTTTCATTCTTGATGTAAGACTACCACATTGCCGAGAAACCAAGTTGAAAAAATTATTCTTCGTGGGTGTAACGCTTCTAAGGTCACAGAGTATATTTTACACCAACAACGGTGTTTACGGATAATATCCTGCCTGTGTATGCGTATTCCTACATATACAGACCACAGGGGTCGGAATTATATCCAGATACGTGGTTGCAACTCCCGTCTGAAACTTTCGACCCAGTATTAAAGAGAACAAGACAAACGAAACAGCACGCCGACCGCGGTGGTAGTAGTAAACCCTCTACGGTTTCAAGACGACCCGTTAAACATCGCAGAAGAAGAGGAGATAAAGCTTAAAAATGCCGCGGAATATTATGAATGCGCAGCCGAAGTTTTAAACTCCCATCTTTTATATTTATACGGTTTTCAGTCCCGCGAACTTTGCACGTCCTTAATTAAATCAAAACTCGCCCGAATTCCTGCTTTCTTCCAGTACCCGCTTACGCCCGGAATATAAAACTTCTATTAAATTAAGTAAAACGATGCTCTTCGATTTTATGACTTACAGATTTTTCACTAGCTCGAGCCGGGAGTGGTGTGAGCGTTATATTTAAAGAGCTAAATAGGAGAAACGAAGATGGAAATCCGTCGGGAGTTTGGTTCGAAATCTCCGTGAAGTTCTCGTGTAATCCTAATGTAATTAGTGTTGGATAAATAATTAAAGCGTCTAACAATGCAACGTCTTTTATATAAAATATATCATTGCTTCGATTAATAATTTTGTTATTGTATATTATCTAGATCTAGTATGAATGAAAAATTTTTCATTCTAACCGAGTAACAGAATGTTTTTTCTCCACGACCAGAAAGTATGAATTAAAGACGACTACATTAAATCTGAATAAAACGAGTTATTTATTGAGATATTTGCATTACATCGTATTAATATTTACATTTACAGTGTTAGTACAATTAAAAACAGATTGATTTGTGGAGGCAGACTTAATAGTAGTGTATGTGGCAGAATTGGAGGTTGAGGGTATCGTTACTGACGAATTAGATGACAAAAAGCTTCTCCGATGCAATTCTGGCCTGATGATGTGTACTTACTTAAACACAAAACCGGTCGCTTGATTAAGAAAAAAGAGTTTGTGAGATAATAGGCCGCATTTTCATTTTTCAAATACCTAATATACTTCGACATTATGAAATAATTAAATTTTTTACGGAGGCATCAATAAATATTTGTTCGTAAAATTGTTGTGATTAATACTTTACGCCCACAGAAATTACTTACTCCTAAGAAGTGAGCCAGCATGTACATATGTGCGTGTATGTGCGAAAGAGAAGGAGCACGTTGAAGTGCGATAAATTTAATGACACTTAAAACATATTAAGTTATAGGCGGTCATTGAGAATGGGGGAGAGAGCATTTAGCTGCAAAGCCCCGATAATGCCGGTTGTAAGACGTTTTTATAGGCCATCAATTTTACAACAACCTTTTCAAATGTCCTTAAATGAAAATCTCTCCGGCATTTTACGGCCGCATATCAATTTCCTAACGTTAATGGTCGCATCAAACGTGATTATTCATTTATGAATTTCCAACTCGGCTCTACGTCGGTGCCCGGCCACGTAATGGCTACATAAAACCGCAGATGTACTGTACACAAGTTATATGTAATGCACCTATTACGGGCAGTGTTAGGTATCCCACTCTCACCTTTACTAGCTAGATATATTTGCACATTTTTTGCATATTTTTTCTCTTTCAGAGTATATGATGATTATTTTCTTTGAAATTTACATTTTTTTTTTAAATAGTATTGTAATAAAATGTTTTGTGGGTGGTAGTATTTAACAGGCTTATAAAAGCACCCAAATGGGTGTGTTGTTGCTATAATAACTGTAGAAAACGTCTATGTATATATATATAGTAAATTTAAGTTGGTCACACTGGGTGAATAATCATAAGTATGACAAGGCATCTGTTATTTAATTAAGTAATATAAAAATTCAAATTTATAGACGCTACCAAAAATTTTTTCATATCGTCAGTCTGTCGTGCACCACAATGTTTGAGTTGACAGAGGATTACGTAAAATTGAGTAAAACAATTAACATGTTTGTTTTTGCAAATTAAAATTTAGCTTTGACTTGATGTGTTTGTGGTACCATAATATCTTTAAATATATCTCTACTTATTATGTGTATTCAGTTAAATTGAATATGAATTCGTTGATATATGAGCAGGTCCGTTTTTCAGTAGATACAGTATATATGTATAGATATCGTACATCCGGGGTATACCATTTAGTTGGTGTCCTTTTTATAGATGTCTCGTACATTAATCAATATCAAATAAGAAAACAAACTCGTCGAAGAAGAAATCTGACGTTCGAACACGAAAAAGCGCAGCCGCCCGGAAAAGGAGATAAAGGATAAATAAGGACGGAGCAGTGAAACCAAACGAGAAGAGAATTTTGATGGTTTTTTTTTTCGCGTACACGTTGCAATTCCTCTGATTTCTGAACGATACAGAGGCGACATTGAAACGGACAGACAAGTTAATAGCAAATTCGTCGGTTTCCCTTTATTGTTTTTTGTTGTGATACTATTTTTGCCTACGTAGTGTTCGCAATTTCGCACTATATAAACAAAGAAAAAATGATAAAATTCTCAATAAAAAAGTTATTGCAAAAACAAAATGTAATTTTGTTTAGTTTCATAAAATATTTATTGTTAATTATAGGTATCTGGTAATAATAATTATCTCGGTAATTATCTGTTGTTCATTGTAAGATCTGATTTAAATAAATATAAAATACAGAAAAGAGAAAACAAAGAAAAACAGTTTATACTCCAGACATAAGTTACAATTAAATAAAATGCCTAAATATAACATTTCTAAGCCTATATCAATCAATATCTATTAGTAAAGCAACTTTTATCATTATACGTTTCTAATATCTGCCTATTTATATGAACGAAAACTTCTGACCGCAGTTCGGGTCCTGCATTATGAGACAAACAATTTCTGAGCGCAATTCAGATGCACCCATTCAATGCACGTCCTATGTAATTGGGGTTACTGTTATAACATGCAATAAAACCACATCAACGCCAATTTTATCAGGCATACTTATCTATGAATCGTAAACTAAGCCGAAATGCTGCGAAGACCAAAATAGCCGGAGCGCACGGTTTAGAGCGTGTGGTAGAAAGTACGGGAAAGACATTAGAATTGAAGAGCATTGTACATACCCGTAGGTATTTATAGAAAAGTTGGGTGAGGTGTATAGGCATTTAGGTATGCATAGTTCTTTTTTCCACATCACGTATGCATGCAAGTTATATGGGGCGCGTCTCGACGCGAAATATCGAAACCATCGTTGGCGCATTTCAAAAAGAGTATCGGAGCGAGAACATCGCCCCGAAACGAGACAAGCCGCCGCGCCGCGCCGCACCGTTGCAATGCACACGTTTGCGCGGACTTCCCGTTTGACGACGAGGCGAAGGAACGAAGAAGAAATTCTAAAGTTGAGAACGCGAAATCGATAGGAGTTTATGCGATAGTATAAAGCGAGAAATATTCAAACATCTCGCCGGAGGAGAAGAGAGAGAGAGCGAGAGGCGAAACACTGCGCCAACGTATCTATCGGGCGCGTACGGATGATATATGCATGCATAACACACATAAATACGGAATAGATTCGACGCGGTGATAAAATATGCAAGATAATGCAGGTTATGAAGTAAATTCATTCCACCGACGGAAACGTCTGCTTTTGAATAGAGAAGGTGTATCTGCAGCAAAAGAGAATTTGCTGAATCTACGATTCGTATTATTCTTTTTACCGATTGATACAGCAAGATAATGATGCGATGATAATATCTCCATTGATTACAGTAATCATTTATCGTATAAAGATTTGATGCTATGACGATTTAAAACTGATCAAATGTACAAATATGTGAGCTTGTAGCTGCAAGCAGTGATCAGAACATACACACAAGATATCCGATCACTCCGTGCTACACCAATTTTAAATTAATTTGGGACACTTGGAAAATTTGTAGATTTGCATTTTCAACCGAAGACCGAATGAACTAAGAAACGATAAAAATTTCTACACATGTTTGGTTATTCCTACCCTAAATTTATAGTTACAAGTGCTTTTTTTCCCTTTTACCGCCTACTTTCACCTGCTAGGATTCTGTGAATTCTGAACTCATACAAACGGTAACATTTTTTGTTGTCTACAGAACGCTATCCAACTGTATACTTTTTTTAAATGGTTACTAAGCGCATTTATAAAAAGTACACCCTAATCATACTTAATTTGGCAAATTTACCAACATTCTAAACCAGAAGAACTCCAAAATTTTTCCAATTTTTATATAAATCAATTGATGTACGGTACGCGCGTCTGCTCTTAAGTTAACCCTCTTCAATTAATCCTAATAGACAATCGTATCTTCCAATTCTTCGGCAGCTATTTTTTCGTCTATACTCGCCCGACGTACAAAAAAACGGCCGTATCCATTTAGTTAATTGTACCATTACGTAAAATACGGCAATAAAACGAGAAAAAAAACGACACGTGTAAAATTTAATTAGTCGTAACTGTCTTCTGTCCATACGTTCATCGTCCGCACAACGCGGGCATGGGAGGATCGGGAGGTGCCGGCGCGCCGGGTTTCCGCGAAGTAAATTAAACGATGATGTGCGAGCCGCCCGCCATTACGGCTAATAATTAGCGGAAATAATGCATAGAACGACGCGGCGCCGGCGGCCGGCAGCTCTGCGTGCTGCTGCGATCGCTATACTTCTGCCTCAATTTTCCATTTCGCCGCTGTGCTGTTTTGCAGGGAATCACTGCCGATAGCTGATTTTCACCGCCGTAAAAAGAGCCGCAACACGACTCGTACGCAGAGCGGATATACACTACTGTTCTCGGATATTCGGTCAAATATGATAGTCTTAACATGTATTAGTCTCACTTAAAACACTAAAAACAAATAAAATATTGCAAACAACAAAATCAAGGCGATATGCCTATTTAGTCTACAATTCCCAGTCATTATCTTGACAGTCTTCCTGTCTTTACTCAGTAGGTCTGTAATAAACTTGGACCTGTGTTCCCTTAAGAACTATCTTTGTTGTTTGTGGTGACTTTTGCCACCATTTCTTACACTTGTTCCCTATTCATTAATTGATGGACTTTTTAATTTGCGATTTGGCAAGAATATAATAACATCATGAGAAAATTGATCCAGGGAATGCTACGAATTCTTCAAGCAATTATCAACAGACGAATTTTTTGATGAAAAAATAGTTCTCGGAAGTGAATAATAGAAAATAAAATTTAGTTTAATTTTGATAGGTGTTACTCTGTAAAGTAATAAATTTGTTTTCTTAACAGTTGCTGCATTTTAGTTTTTTTGTTTTTTTTTTTGTAAACTTTTGTTGCTTAGTCAAACCTCAGTGGATGATAATGTATGTATAGTTAACACATAGACCGAACAGTTTGTTATTTTTTTTAGTCTCTGACTGTCGCTGTGCTATGTTGTTGTCGTTACATATGCAAATAAAAAGCGCGATTTTATTTGTGTCCACGTTTTCGTTTTGCTGGTTATTTTTTATACATAATAAATGTACGCTCGCCCCTAATGGCATATCGGCACGTCTGTTGTATGTTTGTATTCATGAATAAAATATATATATATATATATATTTGTATATGAAACAGTTTCTGCAGCTGAAAGCGCTGGCCACGTTTTTTTTTTCATTTTTGAATTTACGTTGAATATTATATCACCAGGAAATTGTTATTTAACATCCAGTGCGAACATGTATTTATGTTTGTAGTGGTTTGAAATACGTTTGTTGTAGGTGTAGTCAAAGTGCTCTCTCGTGTACATATGTGCCATTAAGCTAACAAGCGATTTAGATCTTGAAAATTTCAGATTTATATGAGTAGGTAGGCCCATAAAGAAAACATATGTAGCTAAAGGCAAAAACGAATATCCTTACATCGTTAGAAGTCACGTAGATGTGTGTTTATACAAAGAGAAAAGGGTATTTATATGATGTATAATTTGCCAGAATTGTGGTATGCCACATTTCGAAAGATATGCCTAACTATATATACAGACTGTTTACGGTCTTGTGATTTTATTTTCATTTACATCTTCAAATCAGGTGATTAACGTAAAAATATCTTCACAAAAGTTGCATAATAAGGAAGATATTAATATTAAAAAAAAATTTTCGCCAATACAATGAACGGAAGTTTTGGAAGAAACCATCGGCAAAATTGTAAACGTAAAGCATCCTTTAATACTTACACTAGTAATTCTAAAGTTATGTAATTGAACAATCAACAGCATTATATAATGATAATAATAATATAACAATTTTAATAATTACATTCGGTTTAACTTAACATTAGCTTAAATTTATGCAAACATTTACCTTACAAGTACCCTACGAGTAAATGTTCCAGAATTTAATTGAGTAATTTAGCAATAAAGCGATATACCTAATAATGCAAGCAATTTTTCCTGATATATTTTAGATGCGTTTGTACTTTGCATGTCTTCGGCGCGAAACTAGACAGCAATTGGCCTAGTAATAAATAATAACATTGCCGTTTCACACACGCCAACACATACATAGACCATGCATCCGTTTGTATACGCCGACTTCGTGCAATCGTTCAGGTTCGCCGGCGGCGTCAAGGCGCATCAATAACCCAGAGATTGCAGTAACCTGTGCGGATCTCCTAAATTATTTAAACGTTCGGAAATGCAAGTGTTCGTGGCGCTCACGTATACACACAGAGGCACACTCTCTCTGTGTGAGAGAGGCGAGGGCGAATCATGTTCGCGGCCGCGGTGTCGGGCAACGACGAAAAATATCCTCCCCCATTTTTTACTACGTAAATTATTCTCTGCATGTTCGATATTTCTAGCATTATTACGTTTCCGGGGAACGACGCGGCATTTTTCATGGCCGACGTTGTGTTCGTGAATGAGGTACGAATTTGAAAAATGCCACCGTCCGATTTATTTTTAAATCCGCGTCGATAAGTGAACCGGATCCGAGACTGGTAACATATGGTGAGGTGACCACTTTCCAAACTTTGAAGACCGTTTATCATGCGTATGTAGCTTCCATATTGCGCTATGGTATTATAGTGTGGGGAGGCTCATCAGAGGTTGGGCGCGTTTTTACTATGCAAAAACGGGCGGTGCGTGCACTGCTGGGTCTAAGGGCAACACAATCGCTAAGAACTATGTTTAAAATGAATAACTTACTAACAGTATATGGTATTTACATTTACGAATGTCTACTTTTTAATTTTAAAAATAAAAACTCTTTCACAAACAGTCAAAAATTGCACAACTATGAAACAAGAAATAAAATAAATTATAACGTACCTATCCACAAGCTAACCAAAACTGAAAAAGGCATAACTTATAACTGTATAAAGTTTCACAACAGATTACCAAATCATATTAAATTAGAGGCTAACCTACATAAATTCAAAAGAGCAGTTTACTCATATGTTTGTAATGTAGAACCATATACAATCCACGAGTTTCTGAATTATTAAATTAAATGCACATACTGTTTCTTTCTTTCTTTTTTACTGACGCCATTTCTACTTTGTATTTTGTTTTGTAACTTAAACTGTAATACCATTGTAGAAATAAAGACTTACTTACTTACTTACTTACTTACTATGTACATAAATACATACATGCATACCCATCTTCGTACTCGAACGTCTGTACAGAGAGTCGTCAAAGAGAAACTACGCTTACATGTTTGAGACGATCAATCTCTAGAATCTAGAAGGTCTAATCTATATGTAATATGGTGCAAATGAAAGGAATAAATTCATTATTTCGCATTGTTTTTTTTTCATTTTTAAACGGGTTTTTCGTCAATTCAGCTTTAGCAATAGTTTTAAGTATTTAAGTTTTATATACTGACAAACATTTCTATTATTACAGTAAATATTATTTCTTAGGTACACAAAATTAAATTTACATCAAATGCTCAAATTGATGACCCTCAGCTAAAATACAATGAGAAAGACGAACAGTGAACTCTAACTAATATTTCTAAATTTACAATCTACGAATTTGACTGTATTGATGTAATATTCCACATCAGTGTGAAAAATTCGTCATGGGTGTAAATTTAGGAGTTAACCCAATTGCCTTTTATTTGTAGAGCAAAATCCCATTAGATTGTATTTGGCGACTCTTTGCATACTCTAAACGAATCCGTCTGTTTCAACAGCTTCTTTCTATCATTAGAGTGTGTCCTTACCTTTCCTAGAAAATAAACACAAATTTAAAGTTTCTGATAAAATTTCAAATTTCACGGTTTCATAGAAGAAATTTACTGTGGCAGTTTTCTTTTCTGTCATGAGCTACTAGAGGATTTGATCATTGTTAAAGTAAATATGCAAATAATTATCAACCTCATAAAGTATATATGTTTGAAGAGAGGAAAACAGTTTCTCTAACTACGCGACTGCCTACTACGGCGAACATACATATGTATATAGCTCTTCAGTGTACAAGCGAATTAACACAATTAGTAGAGGGCCAATGAAAACATTTTTTTTTGTTCATCTCTCTACTCGCTCCCCTTAAGCGAATCATATATATTTTTAATGAACCGTACTTTATATAGTAGGCGGATGGGACGGTTTAGTAATTAGGTACGATCCGCGTATATCCATTAGCGGGTTGACGGGTCCGTTTTAGCGATTGATAAATCAGGCGCTGATGCTAGCGCTCCCGTTGCGCGCTCCGTGTGCGACTACTATCGGCGCAATAATAATCAGTGACGGGTCCCGTTAAAAGCGATATAAATTCCAGTTAGAACGGCCAGATAACCCAATTACTCTCGTCCGCCGGTTTCATCCCTGTCCGCACCTGGCGAGGCCAATAAATATTGCCTAGTTTGCCCTGGCGAAGCCGCAGAATAATAATACGGACATCGTGGCCGAGACCGATGCATCCCTTCCGAGACATTCTAGCCAGGATAGGAAGGCTTGCATGCGGGAACCAAGCGGCATTAATAATTTGTTTTGGAAATATTCGCTTAACGCGGATGCACGTTGATACCGACTTTGCATACAGTATTATAATGCGATTAGTCTCGTTCCGTATAACAGTGCACTCTAGAAAGATATACATACATACGTATATATACGTTGTTATTCGATGCGCGAAATATCGCCGTTGTTCTTTCTATGTAGGTATAATGACCACTTAATACTCGTATAAAGTATCTGTCTATACGTTCTATTATATAGGTATGCAATAAATTGTACGGTTTTAATCGTGTAATCACATTACCGGCAGTAATACGTTCATGTGCACGTTTGTATTGTATATCTATATACAGATATAACGTTAAAACAAATTCTCATCTGTTTACGATTTAATAATATATTATAATGTGTGCGTACACAATACCTCTCTGTATATGTGCGTTCATACGCACACATAGATATATTATTAGGCAAGGGATGCGTAAATAATTTTATTTTAATAAATATTAATAAATGCTATCTAACCCGCCATAGCCTGTCCCAAGCCAGGTTGAGAAAGGGTGAGGGGGAGGAGTAACAACCTCGTTAAAAAACCAGGGTTCACCTGGCCCGGGTGATAGTACCCTGTAAGGGCCCCTGTCAGGGAACGATCGGAACCCAAGGTGTCACGCGACCCGTGCCGAGGGGTGGATGGCCACACGTTAGTTGGTCTTGAACGGAGCCTCCGGAGTACCAGGCGTTCCTCCGGAGTAATAAGCCTTGCCGGCGTAATGCGGGGCTCTGCGTCGGTCGACAGGTAGATCCCCAGCTACTCGTGGGAACAAGATGGAAGACTATAAAACAAAAACCAAAGAATCAGGAAATGAGGCAAAAGTGAGCATGAGGAGGATAGAGAGGATGAATACAGGAGTAGACCATCTGGAGAGTGATGATGGGAAGCCGAGAATAGATGCAAACCCCTTTCGAGGGAAAACTATTGCGCGGAGCCCCCAGACAGCTCGAGGGCTACCGCGTGGATTAAGTCAGGAGCAGCTGGTCGAGGTTATTAGCGCTGTAAGCATGCCTAAGCAGAGTACGAGTACTTCTCTTGCTGCACCGCTAGGACAAAGGAGCCAATCTCTGGTAGATGAGTTATTATGTAGTTTTGGAACTG
Source organism: Cetonia aurata (assembly GCA_949128085.1). Taxonomy (NCBI): domain Eukaryota; kingdom Metazoa; phylum Arthropoda; class Insecta; order Coleoptera; family Scarabaeidae; genus Cetonia; species Cetonia aurata. The sequence goes on along the minus strand of OX421885.1, from coordinate 45,403,618 downwards.
GCCAAGGGGAAGCTACTGAAGCAGATGAGATTGAGGAATATGATCCTTGGCAAGACGAGGACGCGGACAATAGTCCTATATTTAAATTATATGCCGATAAGGCCCACGAAACCTCGGAATGTATGGGAAATGCTGACCCAAAAAATAAGAAAAGGAAAAGGGATGATACGGAGGGGGCAACCGAGTCTAGTAAAGAAATGGAACTTGCTCTAAAAGCCCTATTGCAGGTAACCACCAAAACAGAAGAGCTCAAAAGTCAGGTGAAGATCAGTACCAAAACAAAGACAGAAATCAAAGCTATTACGAGAGAACTCTTCCATGCCGTAGGAATTCTAAATAAAAAAATGAAGGATCTCAAAGTGAAACATGACTCACTAGCAACGCTGAGTACGGAAAACGACTGTAAGCGAAAGGCAGAAGAAAATATCAGCAAAGACAAGAAGATCCGTGGCAAGACTTCCGAGATGGGCACTCAAGCGGACGAAGAGGATATAAGAAGGGAGACCGCGCAACTGGCTGATGAAATACGCAAAAAAATAACAAGTCAACTTGCAGATAAAGACGGATGGGAAGGTCTGGCCACGGTAGTAGACCTTAATTGGCCAAACGATACGTACAAAAATACAGGAATCACGTACATGGAAAATCTTAGGAATATAAAGGGAGATATTGCTCTTATCATACACCCTGATAGAAAGATCGCGAACGAAACCTTAGAAGACGCAACCAGCTGGCTCCCAGAGATGGGTGCTCTGCTTGAAGAAGGAATTAAGGAAGGCGATATTGAATATATTAAAACAAGTACGGTGACCTCCCTTAGTAAAGGCAGAGAAAGGGCGAGCTCAAGAACTCTGTTTGCACTCCCCTATGATTTAAATAAAGAGGGAATAAATGATATCCATAAACTGTATGATATAATAGGAAAGCTGAAAAGTGAGCTATGCTCGCATAAAGTTGAATGCATTAAACTCTTCGCGCTGGGAAATATAGACATAAACTACCTCAGGAAATGCGCCGAATACGTCTTTCATGGCACGCAAATTAGAGCCGAGGTAATTGCTGGCAAAACCAACAGAAGGGGAGAACTCAAATCGACCAGCGAGAAGCAACTCAAACCAACGGAGAAACTCATTATTAAAGCAGATGGCCAGCCGTATGCCGATATCTTGCGCTCCGTCAAAAGTAAAATCGACCTAGAAAAAGTAGGGGTACAAGTGAAAACCATTAAAAAGACACTCAGAGGAGATATCATGATGGAAGTCATGGGAGGGAAAGATAAGGCGGAAACCCTCAAACGAGAAATCCAGGCCAATAGTCATCAAACTCGGGTACAGATCAAAAACAATGAGGAAGTCTTACACGTCACTGACATTGATGGAGATATGGAGCCAGAAGGAATCTTGGAGGCAATAAAAAAGAACGTAGGAAACATAAACATGACAGATATTAAAGTCCTATCGCTTAGGCCGAACCGGAACGGCAGCCAAAACGCCACGGTGGCCCTCCCAAAATATTCGGCAAAGGAACTAATTAGGAAAGGAACCATTAAAATAGGCTGGGCACCCTGCAGAGTAAGGCTAAGGGTTAATATCGTCAGATGCTACAGGTGTTTGGGCTTTGGACACCATAGTAGCGAGTGTACCAATGAAGATAAATCAAAGCTGTGTATAAAATGTGGAAAGGAAGGACATAAGGGCAAGGAATGCCCAAATACTAGCTACTGTCTAACGTGTAAACAGGAAGGCCATCGTGCCGAGCAGACAAAGTGTCCTTATTATAGAAGGCTCGTAAATGAGAAGGCGAAGGCAGCGGCAAACGAGGCCAGAGGCAAACGCACCACTGTGGCTCGTCAAGACCTCCGACAATGAAAGTCCTACAAATAAATGTTGGAAGAGCGTATGCGGCCCATGATATGGCATATGCCACTGCTAAGGAACAAGGTGCAGATATATTGGTCGTATGCGAACCAAATAAGAAACGGGTAAGGGATGCGCTATGGGTAACAGACAGCAGGGCTGACGTGGCAATGCTTTTTCTTACAAGGAACGTGCAAGTATTGAATCATACAGTGGCTGATGGCCATCTAACTATACACCTTCCCAAAGTAGATATAATTGGCTGCTATATTTCCCCGAATACTAGCTTGGAGGATTACAAAAACGAAGTCGACAATATCATGGATAATATTGGCCGGCGCGAGACTGTTGTTCTCGGGGATATAAATGCCAAGTCCCCACGGTGGGGTTCACCGGTAACCGATGTTAAAGGCCAATACTGGATAGAATGGATTTCAACGCTCGATATGGTAGTATTAAATAACGGCAATAAACCTACTTTTATAAGGGGGGCCAGCTGCTCGTATATTGACGTCACCCTAGCGACTAGCCAGATAGCCAGGAAAATAAACGGCTGGGAGGTGCTGGACCTGGAGTCACTTACTGAACACCAGTACATATCCTTCGAAATCCAAGCCACGGGTCAAGACCGACGGAAGAAGCAGTCCCGAGACAGAGTAGTCGTGGATTGGGAGGCATTTAGGGATACCATCCAGATAACAGCAGCAGGTACCGGCGATGCTACGTACAGCAAATGCACTAAAATGATACAACAAGCTCTTAGAAACAGCAAAAAGAGATGCTATGATGCTGGTAACGACCCTTACTGGTGGAATAACTGCATCGCAGAGCAAAGGAAGCTATGTAACATGGCCAGAAGACGACTTACCCGAGAAAGAAGGAAGAATAGCGCAAGTAGTCCTGCCGCCACCGTGATAAGTATGGAATACAAACAACGAAGGAAAGACCTTAAACAACAAATAAGGAAAGCAAAAAAGAAATGTTGGGTAAACCTTTGCCAAGAGCTGGATAATGACATCTGGGGCGGAGCCTATAAGATAATCACGAAAAAGCTGGGGAAACTTACACCGTACGAGATGGACACTGAGAAAAAAAAATCCATCGCTAAAGAGCTTTTTCCTTCCGCGGACAATATTTGGGAGATGAACAAAGCTGAAAGAAATATCAAAACTTTTACGCTGGTAGAGTTACAATATGCAGCATCCACTATTAAGACTGGTAGAGCAGCTGGAATCGACCAAATCCCACCTGAGGCCATAAAGCTTGTGGTAGAGGTGCTCCCTGACTGGATGTTAGCGGCTATGAATGAGCTATTGAAAACCCAGGAAATCCCAGACAAATGGAAAATAGCTAGGGTTATATTTATTCTAAAAAGCGGTAAACCACCAGAACTGGCCGGGTCGTATCGACCATTATGCATGCTTAATACCATGAGCAAACTGCTGGAAATATTAATAAGAAACCGGTTGAATACAGAAATCGAGGAAAAAGGCGGCCTGCACGCTCACCAATATGGCTTCCGCAAGGGGGCATCGACGGTCCATGCGCTGGAGGAAACAAAGCGAATTATAAGAGAGTATGATAACAGATGGGTCGTCCTTGTGACCATTGACGTGAGAAACGCCTTTAACTCTGCCAGCCATAGGCTGATTGTTGACGAGCTTCGAGCAAGGCAAATATCCAAATACCTAGTGAATATAATTTCAAGCTACCTGCAAAACAGGAAAATTATGATTGAACCGGGAGTGCTCCTAGCCAGCGGGTCCGGGGTTCCGCAGGGGTCGGTGCTGGGACCAGTATTGTGGAACGTTCTCTATGATGGGGTTCTGCGTTTGGACCTTCGGGTTGATGCTGCGACGATCGCCTTTGCTGACGACCTGGCACTGATAGTGGCTGCTAGCAGTGAGGATGCACTAATGAACAACACCAACAAGTGCCTAGAGGAGATCAGCGCATGGATGGGGGACCGTAGGCTGACCCTAGCGCCGGAGAAGACGGAAGCAATCCTTATAAAGGGAGGAAGGAAAAGAGCTCATGTGAACTTCATACTGGAGGGTAAGAGAATAGTTCCCAAAAGAACGGTGAAATATTTGGGAGTAGTCTTCGATCAAAAAGGGAACTTCGGACAGCATGTGGTAGCGGTGACGACCAGGGCGGAAGAAAGGCTGGCTACAATCAGCCGAATCTTACCAAACATCGGTGGCCCAAGAAGTGGCAAAAGAGCGGTACTGTGTGGGGCACTACACAGCATCCTCCTCTACGCAGCTCCCATCTGGATCGATGTGCTCAAGATCCGAAAATACGAAAACCTTATGGTTCGAGCTCAGAGAAGTATGCTGCTAAGAATTGCATCTGCCTACAGGACCGTGTCGGCAATAGCGCTACAAGTGATTACCGGCACGATACCAATAGACCTTCTGGCCAAGGAAAGAGCGCATATAATGCATGGGGAGGGCGAGCTGGCAGCCAAACGGAACGTGGCACGGGAGAACTCCTATGCGGAATGGCAGACACGATGGGACAGAGAGAAAGATAAGGCCCAATGGACCAAAAGACTTATCCAGAATATCCGGAGCTGGACTGAGTGTAGCCATAGGGAGGGAGGATATTACCTAACACAGGTCCTGACCGCCCACGGAACGTATAGATATTACGCCAGACGATTCGGAAAAGACACTTCGGACGAGTGTATGTATTGCGGCCAAGTAGACACGGCGGAGCACACCGTCTTCGAGTGCCCCAGATGGGAAAACCTCCGAAAGAAAGTAGAGGAAGATACTGGCGTATTAACACCCGACACGCTCGTGCCCCTTATGATAGCGACGAGGGAAAACTGGCGCAAGATCCATGACATGCTCATTTGGATCATGAAAAACAAGGAGCTGGAGGAGCGAGATAGGCAAAAGCAGATGATCGAGAGAGACCTCGGATAAGTTTATCGGACAATGCAGTGCTCTCATGATGAAAAAAGTCCCAAACAGGATGGTCCCGTGGAGCACAGGGCGAGAGCAAAGGTGGTTTTAGTGGGTATACCGGTCCTGCACCCACCGACCGGGAGCCCCACACTACTGTAGGGCGTCAGACCCTTGCCTGCAGTGTCCCTAAAGGATTTCCACCTACCAAAAAAAAAAAAAAAAAAAAAAAAAAAAAAAAAAAAAAAAAAAAAAAAAAAAAAAAATGCTATCTATAGCCGCTGCCACCGGTATTCTACAAATATATTATTCGCCTATAAATATAATAATAGCCATGGGATAATAACGTTTATTAATTCATAATTGTTTTAAAAATAGAGTAACGATTTTTAATTATCAAGCGGGAAAGAATATTCAGTAAAGTAAAGTAAGGGTTTTAGGTTGCTAAAAGCCTCAATCTTTAAAATTTCAGCATTCAGGACAGATAATAACTATACATTAGAGTAATTAAATAAAATATAAATTAGTATAATACCTAGAATTAAATAAATAAATAACCTCATATTACAAGATTCTAATAAATAAAAAATGTACTTAGTGATTTGTCATATACTTTACACTTGCTAAACTGCTCAAGAACTACATATATTCAAACTAAACTCTTAACAATTTCTTTACATCTAGTTATGATTCATATTCTTTGTTAACAATAAGCAGGTAGAATTTCGGTCCCGAGCTATACTAATTAATAATAATACCTATAACAATGGTGTCAATAGTAATAGTCTAAATAACATATAAATTACACAACATAATTAACACTATATAAAGATTTACCGATCGTCATGTGATTTCGACCAAAAAAAAGTCTTTTGCGGGAATCATAAATGGACCACATGTTGCACTTGAAATCCATTACTATTGAAATAAAAGAAAGGACATATCGTATTTTATATTACATTCTTAAAAGGTCTAAGAAAAACTATTTAATAGCAAAAGAACATTTTTTAGTATTCGACCTTTAATTAACTATTAATAATTGTTTCAAAAATTCCTGAAATTTTATTAATCAATTTAATTTGAATTTAAGTTTTATACGTGATACACATCAATTATTTTAATGTTATTGAAATATTAGGTTAACATAAAATAAATTTATAAATTTTGCAAACATCAGAATTAAAGCCAGATCGGTGATAGTTAAATACGAGAAATCTCGCAATTTCTTTGGCAATTTCCGTTCGCGACGAATTAATACTCCTATATTAAAGCTCTCAAGGTAGAAGAACGGAATTTTTGCCTGAACAAATATACTAGTGGTTACCCGTGAGCGGTCACGAGTCGTACCGCGACCCTGGCGGTAATCGATTCACCTTTTTAGGTATATAACGCAACCTACCGCTCTAACCGACCGGCGGAGGCCGAAATCAAATTCCCAAATCTCTCCGGATAATTTCGCCGAGGTATAAATTATATCCACTACGTGCTGCCGCCTGCTTAATGTATTGATTTAGCTCTGGGAAGATTAATTGCTTATTTCACTTAATCGAAACTCATTTTTGAGAGGCGTTTATTTAAGCGGAATTTCACCGAAGAAGATTTTTTTAACTCTTATATACCTGGTATAGGAAGGGCGCGCACGCAATCAGATCGACTGACGGGGTAAAAATGGGGGCGCTGAGGATACGCGGAAAATCGACGCCGCCGAATAAAGCCTTTTAATTATCCGGGTGTATTATTATTGGAATTAGGCAACGACGATGCCGTAACCAACCAAGAAAGTTCTGTCGACGCGAGGAAACTCCACAGATCCTTATCCTGATAATAATTATAAGGTTATTATGTACCGTCTGGGGCACCCGTTCGTTCTATTAGCCCGACAATAAACCCGTTTATTAGCGGATGAAATATCGAAAATCATAAGACGAGAAGAGAAACGATTATTAACGCACTTACCGGATCCGGTTAATGTTCGCAAGTATGCGATTACTAAGTTTACTACCACACTAAACTTACTTCATATAATAAACGACGCTTTATTGTACTATACATAAAGGACATTAAACCCATAATATGAGCCACAAAAGAGCAGATTTTGATTAAACTGAAATCGTAAATTGCATAGGTAATACTTAAAAATAAAATATTTATCTTGGAGGTAAATCTGAAGGAATTCTCAGGCAAATTATGAAAATAAACATTAATAACATATGTTATAGGCACTCCCCATACAACTAAGGTTTAACACGTCTATTATCGGTTTTTTTTGAGGGTACACGTGCCCAATACTATTTCCAGTAGGATAACGCCCCTTGCCACAAAGATCGTCCGGTAATTAAATGGTTTAGGAAAAATGGGGTGCGAGTACTGGACTGGCCACCCCAATCATCGGACTTTACTCCCATTGAGAATTTGTGGCACATTTTTAAGGAAAACGTTCGGAAACACACCACTACATCTAAATTAACTACACTACATCCAAACAACAAACGGTTATCAAATCTAAAGGAGCAAAAAGAGAACTATCTTGTTTTTCGATCAGATTTCCTCTGCCGTATGTGAAACAACATATGTTTGAAGATTTGGCTTACAAAATAAATGCTAACGCGTTTCTTCCGAATTTTAACTTAAAATATTTCAACATTTTAATAGATTCGGCGTTTACTTGATGTAAATCCATATTAAATAAATAAAAACACAAAATTTGTGAGATTTACACTTTATTAGGATGTTAAATTCACAGCTGTTTCGCCGTACAACGGCTTCGTCAGAAAAGCTGTGAATTTAACATCCTAATAAAGTGTAAATCTCACAAATTTTGTGTTTTTATTTATTTAAAATATTTCATTGGAATAAACAAATTTCATTTTATTTTCCTTTTTTCTTTCCAAAACTAAACCAGTAGCATTTCGACCATCTCTGGTTTTCTTCCGACTATAAATTTTAAGAACAATTGAGAATTAAAATATTAATAGTGTGTACATAATATTACATAATTCGACAGGTAATCACATTGTCTTTCTTAAACCTACACTATTAATATTGTAATTTTCAATTGTTCTTAAAATTTATAGTCTGCAGCAGGCCAGAGTTGGTCGAAACGTTGCTGGTTTGGATTTTGACAGAAAGATTGAAAAAAAAAAAAATTGCTCCAGTTAGTCGACTTTGTTTATTCCAATTAAATTCAAGCATGCATGAGTAGATAAATCCATCTATTCCGCAGTTTTGTAAAAAAAGAGAACGTATACATCAAATTTTGTTAGACTAGGACTAGAGAGTAGGAGTATATGAGATGGCCATATAAGCTGATTATCATCGCGACCTTTCCAGGTTTATAGCAATCCCTTTTTTCCCAGAAGACGCTCTCTAATTTCACCTTCTTAATTAGATCTGTGCTGTCCTTGAAAGCTACTAATTTACGTAGCTGAGGTTCTGTAGTACAAACCTTGTTGTTGACACAAAATATGGGCCAGAATATTTTTTAGTCCTACCAAAATCTGCACCTTGTATTTATATACTCTGTGAATTAGAAGTGTTATACCCAGAAGAAATAATTTCTTCAAGTTGATTGTTTGCCAATGTGGTAGTCTTACATCAAGAATGAAACGATAACATTAGCATTACATGTAATCCAATTTTTCGGTCAATAGTTTTGTTATATATTTCTCTCAAATCGTCTTCTGTTCGTTTTCGAGTAATACCCAATTTTACTAAATATTGTCTCCAATTACCTATGTATTTTGTGAGTATTTCAATAGACGAGCCAGCTGTAGCTTTTAGTGTGCTATTGAAGAAAATGTGAACGAGATAATTAAACAAACACCCTGCTAATTAGTAATATATCTAATAGGTAAAGTGCTTTTACCAGCACTTAATAGACCAATTATTTATATAATACCTGCGTATTGTGAAAGTGAAATATATCGTCGATCCTTACATTTACGTAACTGGATCCTCTCATTAGTATTTCGTTGTCGAAGCAGGCAATTTGATCGCGTGTATTTCCCTAAGCGTCTACCGCCGTCGTCGCCGGATCAATCAGCGTTCGTGGGGCGCAAAAATGATGATGACACACGCGTCTCGCGTGTAGGATTGCGCGCGCGAGCGAACACGAACGTTTTAGGTACAGCGATATCGCGCTCATACGTATTCTGCGTACAACAACACGGAAACCCAGATGGATATATATAAGTTTATATACCTATATGTACACACTAGATAGATGGAGGTATGTAGAAGGACGTTAGTATCGTAGTCGCTAGTTAGCGGTTATTTCCCGTCATGTGTCGAGTGAATATTTGTCCCGGTGCAGTGATTTGTCAACGACAGGCTCGGAATTCATTATTACGGCCGGCGCGCCGTCAGAAATCCACCGGGGTCACGATATATGATACGGCACGGCAGCGAGGCAGCGACGGCAAGCGCGCGATATTGTATCGTGTGCCCGCGCGGTCGACTCTGAATAATTGCCTCCTGACGGTCGACCGCCCGCAATCATCGTCCGAGTAATTTGTTGGTGAGCGGGGTCACTTCACACACGTTGTTGCTGCGACTCAACTGATTATTATTTGATTTGCCGTCGGATTCTTCGAACGAATCTTGGAGATTTTAGATTTATAGATTTGTTAGTTATGGGAGGATGGCAAATATCTACTTTTCAGTGATACGAAATTGAAAAATTCGTTATCATAAACAAAATTGGTCCCAAAATGCTTCTTTGAGGGGCAGGTTTACTGACAGGTAGATTGGAGGATTTAAAAAGGTGCTTTTGCCCACTGAGAAACAGACTAAGAAACATTCTGTTCAGAATTAAAAGAAATTAAAAGAATTAGTATACCTCATAATTTTTTATTTTCTCGGGAATGACACACTTTTCAAAGCAAGTAAGATCATGATATTTCTAGTAGGTATTTTAAATTTTAGATTTCGTTTTCGTTACCTGATAATCCAAAAAGTTATAAGACGGTAAGCTATAGTCTATAAGATAAGATTAGAAAGATAAATTACCATATCATACTCTTTATAATATATTCTCAGATCTTGCATATTTTATACAACTTCTGAACTATGTACGTATGTATATGTCATGCATATCTAAGTATGCGGAATGTGTAGTAGTTACTGTAGACTAACAGCGTTATAGTGCACATGCAGAATCTGAGCTGAACTCGTTCGTTCCGCGGGGCGGCTTTTGTGTCTTTTCTATCGCCGGTTCGCGCAACAGACGCTTTCGCTGTTAATTTACTTTCGCACAATCGCTCAAGCTAATGAGGTTTTATTATGGAACAGCTGCAGTCTCATTATGTCGGTTACGGTGCAGCCAGCCCGGCAATTACTTTGATGTAAGTAGGAGTGCGACGAAGGAGATGATGCCGCGCACTTTCAAACGTAACCTATCTGCGGCGCAATCTTTCTGTGTGATGACGGCGGATCCGCGAGGGTCGAGAGGGAAGGGATATAACAGAAAGGAATAGAGACGCCGCTGCTTGTTAACCGCGTTATCCTTTCGCGAAGGAAAATCATTACGCTCGAGATTAGAAAACAACCCGACCGTGCTTACAAATTGTAATAACTTTTAATTATAATAATGTATTTCTAAACCATTCCGAAATTGCCTTGGACGAATTACAGTTTTAAAACTGTTCTGTATTTTCTATGGATAGTTTATTGCGTTTTTATTAGGTTAAGTAACACCGTTGCACAAAATTGAACATATGGTGCAATTATTGCCTTAAATATATAGTTTCCCATATATTGACAAGTTGCTACTTATTCTAAAGACTTTCTGTGACATTTTGTTTATTATATTCTTAACAAGTTCTTTAAGGAATAAATGTTTATCAATATAAAAACATTTCATCGTAAGCTATCTTTCCAATATTCCTACAAATTACTCAATACAAATTTACGCGTATATAAAAATTACAAGGTGCATAAAAGATTTTTGTATAAGTACACACATGTGTAGTGTATAGTGGTAAAAATAAGCAAGCTGGTGATAAACGGCCGGTCGGGTCGGTCGTGGCTATCCGGCTATCGAGTTTTGTCGCATGTGGCGTGCGTGCTGCAAATGGCCCGCCGGAAAATAAACGCCGACATTCAACTGACGCACAATACCGCACGCGGCCTCCGAGAGCAGATGGCTGAACACCTGGTGCGACGATATTGCGACCGACGTGGACGGATACGCACACAGATAATACCGCAATACACTGACCTGGCGTATTCGAATCGCGCTGCGGCACGTTACGTAGAGAGGCAACTTATTAATTTATCGACCTCCGTTCCCAATTACGGTCATTACTTGTCTTGTTCGTGTATTGAGGTCGACGCGGAAGTTACACTAGCTAGATATTGTTTTTTCTTCCTTTGTTGGAAGAAGTTCTGTTTTACAGCCATTTCATATAGACAAAATATTTTATTATACACTATAGTAAATGTCACTTAAAATTTAACATTACACTGAGTTGTAAGACAATTTTAATCTAACTTCACAAATTGCAAAACTTTCAATATTTTCTCAAAACTAAGAATAAATAAACACACATTGTACTATATTATTTATTATAACATAGAGAAATATACCTGTCAACCTACTGTACTACTTACTGTAAATTGAAGTAGTTATTATAAGTGAATACTTTACCTGTTCCAATGAAATAAGATATTTGATTTGAATACACAGTTTTGCCATAACGCATGTGCATTCTGTGAAACGACAGTCTCGAACCAAACGCAGAGTACTGTCCAATGTAAGTAAATATTTGGACTACATCAATCAAGCTACACATTCCGAACAAATAAAATAGTTTATTAATCGCTGTATTATATTTATCAGCTAATGTAGAATATTTTATTATGGATTCATAGCGGCCAAAAGCCACCGCCGGTCGTGCGGTAGAGGACGCAGTTTTGGTAGAAACAACAATATTTAAAATATCTCTGGGCAAAACTGCAGATGAGATGTATAGTATCCTGCCTTCAAAGGAAAACATTCGCTTACCAGTCACTCTGTATATGTTTTCGCATTATTTATGCACCGATCAGACTGTGGCGCAAACATATGCTATCTGTATCAACGAGTCATACCTGCCACGATAATTTAGTCGGCCGCTGCGCTGGAGATAATAGCGACTAGCGGAAAGGGGCAAGAGGAATGGCCGTCACGTCCAGTCGAGTCGGTCCCTCGGAACGACAATCGTCGACCCCATAAAGATAACAACGTCGCGTGAACGTTGCCCAATAAAACTAACTACTTCATCGTACGTAGGTAACGTATATATAGGGACGTTATTGTAAACGCCGTGGGCAGCCGTGCGTAAAATGAGACGTGACGAGTGACCCGTGACGACCAATTTTACAAATCGAACAGCTGACCCCCCAAATGAGCGTCAATTGTTCCCTGTTATCGGTTGTTTTCATTGGTCAACACAAATGAAACTCGTCCATGTACCTACGTTTTGTACATACATACATATGTATTTATATTCCGGCGAATACGTGCATCCTAGGTACATATGTGGATAATGTTGGCATACATTGGTATGAGCTTGTATGCGTAAGGGTCCGTCGCTCTACAAAGACTTGATAACCCGCCTTTTAACTGATGCTGGTGCCACGGTCTCCTTTGTATCCGTTTCATTAGAGTAAATTACCATCGCCGTGCCGCGGAAAAACCGCTACTGACGCTTTAAAAAAGGCAAAACAATCTCAGCATTTATTTGGCATCAGAAATAACATTAATAAGGCATTTAAGTTCAGTTTGATCTATAGTGTAAGTATAATTGACCAGCGATGTTTTGCGAGTAAAAGAGACAATGTTGCATTGGGTTACATTATTCAGATCCAATCTGTTCACATAACTCCATTGACAGGCATTATCCAAACATGATTGCAAATATCTATAGTCTCGAACCAAACAGATTGACGTAAATATTTTCACTTCATCAGCAAATAATAACATGTTACAGTTAACTTTCTCTGGAAGATCATTAACAAGCACGAAAAAGAAAAAGCAGGGATCCTAAGTTGGATCCTTGTGTTACACTAGATGTAAAAGCTACATAGAAGGATCTGCCAGATATATAAGACTTTAAGAGTTTTAGCAATACATTACGAAGTCCAAAACTTGCCAAATTTATTTAATAGTGGATAATAAAAAGAAATTTCTCTCCGGATATTTAGCTTCCTATCGCAAAATTTATGCTTTTAAGTCATCCCTGCACAATAGAAATAAACCAGTTGTAAATAATTGTTGCCTTGTTTTGATTTTTTAAATTTTAGTTACTTGGGCAAATTTCATTGGGCAGTAGTGTACAAGCAATTTTCATCTAAATCAAATTGAGCATACTAAAAATATTTGTCGTACAAATCCTAGCGATTCTAATATTCTCAATCAGATAAATTCCTGGAATGTTGAAGCGTTTACGGTTATGTGATCTGTACAAACAGATATTCAACAAAACGCCAGCGAACTTTCTCGGAAACAAGACTGGGAAGTCTAGGAACAGCGTAAAGTGTTCCCCTCTGCGTCCTCTAAATAACTGTTTATCGAACGTCCCATCTATTCCTCGTCGTAATACTTCTGCACTACGTCCTCACTCCTGTCATCAATACAACTGTATAGTACATGTTTATGGGGCGCTATCGCTTGTAATCTTCGAGTGAGTACGTCGTACGTAACTTTTAGTGTTTCGTACAGATAAAAAAATAAACGCCTCCTCTTTGATGCGGTGGCCCTTTACGGTCGTAAAACTACTACACTCGGTAGTATCATATCGACACGCGACGCTCACGCACTCGAGAGGAGTCCTTCGGAACGCACGCGTCCTTTTGAACTACCGCAAGATGTCGCCGTATAACATATGGGTTGCCTTATGACTATCGCTGTGACAGCGCGTTTTTTCATCTGCCCAACTTTACGGTTCTTATATATAGATCACTCCTTCGAGATGGGAATATCATATTTATTAGGATGGAAGTATTTATGATCGAAAGATGTCAAGAAAGTCATTCTTTTATTATTTTAGAAGATTATACAAACGGTTTTGGTCATTTTTGTATAAATATCATGAGTTGCGCATACCCAATCGCCTAATCTTCAAAATAATATTTTATTTTAAGTATGTCTGACACAAAATATAACTCTGTGGAAAAATAAAAACTATCAAAATATCGAGGTTAGTTTTGCAAACAAACGTATGATTTGTTTTTAATGACAGTTTAGTTACCGAAATCCTTAAAATATGTAATGGCTTATAAATTACAACTTAGAAAAGGCGTTTATAATTTAGGTGGGAAGCCGCTAAAGTTCAAATAGTCCATCTTTTTGACAACCGAAATGTGTAGCGGAGACCTATACATCATGCGACAACAGAATGTGAGCAAAGTTTGCCATGCCTGAATCTTCCAAAAAACTGGAAAGCTGAAAGTTTAACTAGACATAGAGGAAACTCAGCCAGTCGAAAATCTCAAGAATAAAATTGGACAGTCACTGAGAAGATTTTCACGATGTTACAGTGTTTCCAAAGATACAATGTTTTTTGTACTATACGCCCAGTTATCCTCTGTTTATTGTGTTATGTGTTGTTATTTTTTATCATTTTCTTTGGTACTTGGCGGCCATATTTCTATCTATCCTTTTGTTTTCACAGCCTCCTTTGAATTCTTTTTTCTGACATTAATAAATTATTTCTTCTTATATTATATTCTATATATCGTTAATGCACTTATAATTGTAAATTGTTAATAATTTTTACCACTACTGCTTTTTCCTTTTAAAATTTCAATAAATCGATATAATAAAAATATATTCTCCCATGATTACGAAACACTGATAACTAGAAGATGAAGTTTACATTTTTTTCAGTAATCCTGTTTCATTTCCTCATATTCCTTCTGATATCTCTGAAATAAATTTAACGACACCTTTTTCCATACATCCATTTTTATACTCTCTTAGATTTGATATGATGAAATGGCGCAATACAAAAGAATGACGAAGATATATTTCGTATATTGCTTCAGTAAATACATTTATTTATAATTTATCACGTTCCCTCCACAGGAAGCACGTTCGCGCAGACATATTCCTATCTGTGCTTGATATAGGAGCGAGATACGGAAGGCGCGTGTAATTCCAATGATATTGGCACCAATTCAATATCCATGTTTACATCGTCGAAGAATGATGAATGGGCATACGTATATTACAGCCGGTGTGTAAGTATGTGTGCGCGCGTGAATACGAATGAATGAAGGGTACAGATTATTCGAATTCTCTACGCCTATGTATTCATGTGTACGTAACATATATATGAATAGGGGCGCGTTTTAATTATAGCTGTTACGTATTTCTGCTTGTATTATGTACGCAAATGATATAATATAAATGGCATATTGAGGTAGTAGGTAGGGTCTTTATTTATGCGACGTAAAATAACACCGGCAATAATCGGAATACCAAAATTAACTTATCAACATGTCAAATATAATGTGCATTATTGCATTGATCAATGGCGTCTGTGATAGCAGAACGTTGCATTTTATATAAAATATGGAATTTAAATTGTTAAGTTTTATATTTATATTATTTGTAAATATTATTCATCTTTAATTAGGTTTTACTATAATTACTATTTAGAAATTTCCACCCTTTTATCTTAAGCTCTAAGCGCGCGTATTTACCCAACAATAAACCCACCTGTCTTTACCTGAAACCCCTTACTCAGGAAACCGCCCTCTCCGTCATTTTATTACTTATTATTGTTTGCTATTTATATAATTCATTATTTACCCCCACTGAATTAGATTTTATGAACTATATATACCTACTATTTTTACTGGAACGAAGAGTCCGAACATATAAATTGTACATTTAACATCGTGTTAGTTAGCTTTAATAAATATTCGTAAAAACACAACAACAACTTTTAATTAAATCAATGAAGTGAAAACGCCAGCCACAAAACTCTACATAAATAATAGTCAACTTTATATCTGTAAAATACTTCGACCTAACAAAAGACTAAAATAAAAAAAAACATCGCACGGTTCTGGTAATCGCCTATTTTCTACAATTCCAGTTTCGACGTACCGAAAGGTCGCTTCGTCAACCTTCACTGCGTCTTGTTTCTCACTTCTTAATCAATAGCGCACCTGTTAAACGGTTCCGGATACGCGGAGTGAATCTTACTTCGAAGATGAAGTTCGCTCCATTACACATAAATAAATCGTTCGCTTGGAAAATTTAAAGGAAGAAACGCTGTCGTCATAATCGCTATTCCCAGGGAATTTTTGAGTTTAAATATCTGTAGATCAATGCAACATTACGGGCTTAATAATATGGATGATGCAATTGCATTAAGAGCTTTAAGGGAGCGGTAGTCCTCATATCCATATGCTGATGAAAAAGTTTGTGTAATGTTATATTATTCAAGTTAAATAAACAAACAATTTTTTACAAAATATAATAAGAACATAAATTTTCGGGGAATCGGTCTGTGTAAATGATATGTCCTTCGTTATTCTATTTACAACTTCATCAGAAGCATGCTACAATGAAGTGTACAATATTAATGAATAGTAACATACAAAGCTGTGATGATGTACTTACAATGAATGTTTAACCTTGATCACAAAACATTAAAACACAACATGGGCAGTTAACATTAATAATTGCGTTAAAATTTATAAATATATATCTCTCTATCTTGCTTTTACGTATAATATAAACATATTAGACAAAACCATGTTGGTCGAGTTCACTTTTCGTACACTAAAAATTCGTACTACTAAAGTCGGTAGTTGTTTGAACGTAACTGTTTGAACTTTTACTCGATTCTATCCATCACTAATTCATACTATATGCAAGTGCAGACCACTTATAATTGCCGTCACGATATTTCAAAATAACCTCATTTCGTACTAATCGGATTATAAGCGTTCGCCATTGTGCTTACTTGTGAAGGACAATCCTTTAATAGTATTAAGTTTTTGTCTAATGGGGGGTATTCCGAAAAATTTAAAAGGGGCTACGGGTTTTAATTATATTTTATAATATTGCACTGTACATTTAGACTAATGAGTTATTCGTATAGTAACTATGGATTGGTTCCTAATTAGCTTTAATTGTATTATTAATATTTAATTATTTAAAGCAGCGCAAATACTGCAAATGTTTTATATCGCTTATATGCCGATTAGTAGGAATTGAGATCATTTTAAAATATCGTGACGGCAACTATACATGCGATCAGCATTCACGAGGCTCACGTAGTACTACGTGTTATAGATACGTAGGTACGGTAAAAGTATATGGCAAAATCAGTTCTGTGGTGGAATCGATTACGAGTTTTACGAGGGTACCAGTGGCGGTAAAAGTGTATCGCGGCCCTAATAAAAATATTTTACGGGCGCACAAGCAATTCTAAACTCCCCGGATGCGACATTGAAAACGCTAAAGGATTAAGCGATGCGGCATAGGAGAAGAGGCGATACCTTTGCGAAGGGAAACTTTGTCCCACCTGAGAACATCATCAGGACACACAAGAAAGGACGAACACGACGTCCTGCGGGATCTATGAAGGTATTTAATGGGCAAAATAATTGGGTGCATGCTTAGAGCGCTGTTATACCGAAAAAGAAGTCCGGGAAGGTGAAACACGACCGAATTCATAAATCGGAAAGGCGACTGCTAGCTACCGGCGCGTCGTTGGGCTCGGAGCGCACACAGTAATGAATATTTGAAATTACGATGGCATTTCGAAATTTCGGACAAAAAGTAATTTGTGGTTGGCGTCGAACGCCAGGACAACGGGAAGAAGTAATTTCTACCGCAACAACGACCGCCACCGTCGGGTGCCTCCCTCCCCCGCCCCTCTCACGAACCGTTCTTGTTGCTATGCTCGTTCCGTCCCATTTATTCGAGATTACGTGGTGGTAGGCAGGAGAAATACACGGGGAGATAGAATTCGTTCTAACGAAGTTTCTTCTCCGTCGCATGTATTTTTTGAGATTTTGAAAGATAATCTACTTCACGGTATGAAACATTTTAATACACTACTGGTCTAAAATAAATAATAAGAAACTTATATCGCATTAAATAAAATGGGTTGTAATGAATTGCAACATTTATACAGAGATATCCTTATTAGATGCTGTTGGAATTAAAAGGAACCTGTGCTCACAAAAACTAACAGAACAATATTAGACAAGATTCAGGAAAATAAGAGGAACAACTCATCAGATATTTAAAACGAAGGAAGTTGTGGTGCAAGCACAATAAAATTATTAATTACAAGTGTAAATATAACACAGAGTGTATCGTACTGACACGCTCTCGTGTAACAGACACTACGTTACTATACTATGTATAGTGGAAGTATAAGCAAGTGCGTGTGTTCTCTCATCGTTTCTTCTGTCTATATTTATAAGTATAGCTAACATATGCATGTGTAAATATTGATATGGACTTGATTTGTAAACGCTACGTATTGTTGACTAAACTAAAGCCTCAAAGAATGAGAAAAGCTCAAAAGAATTTCAATTAGGACCAGCACTCAAGCAAGGAGATCATTTGTCAATACTATTACTTAATTTTGCATTGCACCAGGACTGCTTATGACAGACAGCCAATATATACACCATTTCAATTTTTACAGTCAATTTTAAATACAACGTGTGATGTTTTATTTTTTTCAATTCTTGATTTCAATTTTGTGTAGGTAGATTTAGTTTTGTAATTTGTTATTATTTCGATTTGCGATTTTTAAATTATGTGACTTAAAAATTTGATTTATTCATCCTGTATATGGATCTGTATAACGTAAGAGTTTTGATTCATTACATCAATGCGTAAATATTTAAAAGCTTCAGCTTATATTTCCGGATTCGGAAAAGGCATCAAAGCGTTTCTTACTCAGGATATTAGATTGATATATAAGAAGTAAAAGAAAGAACTTCCCCGCTGATCTTGTTCCCTCTGTTTAACGAAACGCGAAAGAAAAAACAAACCCGCCCGGCTCCTTAGTTCGATTAAAAGTTTTTCAATTAGTTCTAACAAAGTTTCACATTGAAAAAATTCGTGTGTAATAAAGAGACGCAACGGTAAAGTCGCCGACTCTCTATATATACCCGTTTCTGTCCGACTCCAAGCGGCGTTCTAGTCTCCCTTTTTTGCGTGTACGCTCACGTGCCAACGTAGGTATATGTGGAAAATTTAAGGAAATCGTCGTCGCCGCCTCGGATCAGATACGCGGCGAGGATTAATTGGAAATTCGCGTTGTTAAATCCGAGTTAGGTACATACATACGTATTATAGGACGGTATAGCCGTCACGTAAGATGGATGTAATGAGTAAAAAATAACGACTGGCGCGCGTCCCCTCCGCATATACACAATCTATCATAAATTTTCGGGTAATTATCCGCAGGGTAGGTGATTTATGAAAGTGCGCGGTCGGCATTGCGGCGCGGCTCTACACCTCTGCCTCTAAAGTCTCCACGTCTCGGTCCATAAATAGTCGATATTTCATGACGATAAATTAGACGGCGCGGCACGTCTCACAGTCTAATTAACCGAGCGAACGGCCGACACCAACCTACTTGCTATACGTATCACATGCACGTAAACACGGAAGGAATCTCTTTTACGATACGAAATTATCTATTTGCAGGTGGGACGCCTCTGCACCTCGTCGAATTGAGGATACCGAGCCACGCGGTGCGTGACCAGAGCGCCCGATTGGAGTGCCATTTCGATTTGGACGGCGAGACGCTCTACTCGGTCAAGTGGTACAAGGACGGTAACGAGTTCTATCGTTACGTGCCAAGGGATATGCCACCGGTTCAGACGTTTCCGCTGCCCGGTGTCACAGTCGATGTAAGTTGCCCTGAATCAGTATCTGGTGTCACTTATGCTAACAAGGAGAGATCGCCAGATTTCCACCCCAGCTTTGCTTCCGGCTTTGACTGTTAGTAGTGGAGACCTCTTGAAGTACTTTTGTAAAATATTACCCATAGATGGCCAGACGTTCATTTTTTACGATATTTTAGAGTTTACAGTGAAGGTCTGCTCCGAACGATATTTTCTTAAGTACACGAAGTAAATTGGTAGACTTTCTGCATTTTTCAAGCATTTTTGTGATATGTGTCCTTAATGTAAGTTGAGAGTCTAGCCACATTGTTAGCATTGTCATACAGACATCTTATTTAACGATTATGGTAATTGAAAATACAGCACCGTCTTTATTTCGTTGAGAAGACAAGGTAGGTAATATTTCACGTGCTGCAGCGCAGGAGATGCCTTTAATAGAATCCTTGTTTTTAATATAAATCGAGAGAAGCGACCCGTTCGTCCGTAATAAAGCGGATTCACGAGAGCTTTACACGCGTATAAGGTAGATAGGGCAACCGGGAACCAAGCCGAGAGAGAAAAAATCCGTCGTCGCTCGGAAACCGTAATGAATTCTTCTAATAATTCATTTACATATAATAAGCGGAGCGGGGTTTACATCAAGACGCGCCCGTATACTCGGAACAGGGCGAAATTGCACCGCATGCATACACAAACAAGGTACAGGCGCCCTACACACGGATGAAATATTCAACGAAACGCCGAGCGCTATACGGAAATGCCGCGACCAACGTACTTTCCGCGAAAACTTTAAGATGTCGTCTGTGTACGTTTTTGGCGTGCCAGGATTTACGATCGAATTCTTTAATGGCTTCTTTTAACGAGAAAAAGCAACCGCAAAAGGGAAAAGCATCTTTCGATTGGGTATTTTTATTTTAAATTTTATTGAGTAATACTGCTAGTAAGCGATACATACCCAGAGTAAAATTGCTTTCAGAATTTTAATGTTACAGAAAATCATACTAAAAGTGTTAATTTTAGTGTTAATCCAAAGATCCGACGACATTTTTTTTGTCTCATTTCAAACAAAAAAAGAATCTTAATTAGGTATACCACAAACAATTTTAGAGTCACTAAAGTTCATAAATTTCATTCAAATGCCAATTCTCCGTGGGCGAAGAAACGAGGCTTCCAAAAAAAATTTAATGACTTTGGGCTTCTCATTATTCTGGCAAAACAAAATTAGTGCAAAGTCGCTAACAATAAAAGTCAGAAAGATTTAAGAATGTGATACTTCTTGAAAAATAAAATTTTGTCAGTAGCCTTTTTTCATCGAATAAACTCGCTCGTTTTCATTATAGAACGTTCTCTTTTTCATGTTCGTATATACATAAGTATATAAAGGAATTCAGTCACGATTCTATAGTGGGTAGATAAAGTACATACATTCATTATCACCCTTACTAAAGTACAGATGTTCGAATGTCACTTCGATATTATCATAACACAGACGAGAAATACCGGTTTTAATATCTTACGTGTTTCTCGGCTCCGAGCACCCCAACCGCTTTCACTTCTTACTGTTCGCTCCCCGTCGTTAGCATTATATTAGTACGAGCTTTGCTTAATGGCCGTCCTCTTCTATTGATATTACTGTTGTACGAAGGCTAATGTGCATATTACTGCCATCGCCCGAAAACATCTCGGCAGCATCGGCGCGGCGGCACCCGGGGAACGCGAAGAAAGAGCTAGACGCGGAGGCGGTCCGGGGATTCGTTGCTAACGGCGGCCAGCGCTCGCAAATTCCCAGAATTCGACTAGATTTACGACGGAACGATTTTAGTGCCGCACCGAGGCGTTTAAATGCATCACCCCCATTACGGCAGCGGCGGTATATACGCGCTCTTTTCCGCACTACTTCCAAGGGGAGGATAAACACTTAACGCGTTCCGAGGTGTAAATACTAAATGTCACACTCTGAAACGGACTGTTAAAAAATAACGCCTAAAGGAAATTAACGACGGAAAATTTATTGGATTTATACAGTAAGCGGTAGGTATAAACGCTACAACATATGGAATTTTCTTTTTTGAGAATTCCAACTACAGCAAAATTAATTCATTAAGAAGGTGCTCTGTAATAGTTATTTGCATAATATAATACAGGCTCCGGCATAACGACCTCCCGTATTTCAAAAGGCAGTTACAAACAAATAAGCAAAGGTACAGAAAAAGATATTTTTATTTGTTAACAACAACTACTACGCCATTTTACATTATTTCGTTTTAAAACTTATGTCTGGTAAATAGCGTCTTCCATTGTTGTTACATTGACCAAGCCTTTCGCGGAAGTTGTCCGTAATTCTTCGTGTAATTTCCAATGGAATAGCAGCAACTTCCTGGGTGATTGCTTCCTTAAGTATTTGCAAGGTTGTGGGCCGATGTTCGTAGACTTGCGCGTTAAAGTGTCCCCAAAGAAAAAAAATCACAGGGTGATAAATCAGGTGACCTTGAGGCCCAGGCGATATCTCCGCGCAAAGAGAGAGGACGCCTCGCAAAATTGCTTAAGAGCGCCGCAAAGTGTGAGCTGTGACTACGTCTATTTGGAACCAGACTTCTCCCTCTTCATGGTTCCCAACAAACTGGTTTAATTTAGTCCGCAAGAAAGCAGGGATTCGAAGTAACCATTACCGTTGGCCCATCTTTTTCGAATAAATACGGACCCCACACACCAAATTCACAACAAACATACTGTTTTTATATATGTACTTATATAAGCAGAAGTATTATTGTCTAATTTTACTTTTCAGGTTGTTTACTCCTTCTTCACGTGATCCTAATACATGAGTAATATTTGCCATAACCAGTAATTCATTTTTGCTTTCGTGATTAAATTGAACTTAGTTCGTCATTGGAGCAAATGTTTTTTCCTTCCTTCCAGCACAATCCGGCGACTCGTTTTAACACACAAGCAGCCCCTATTTTTACTGAAATTCAAGGTATTATTTAATCAATCAAGATGGATTCGGGCCAATCATGAGTGCCGAGGCTGGCGAAGGCACGTAATTCCCTCATCCGATACCTAACACAATTTGGCGGTCGTTCGCGGGTTATTTGTTCATTTGAGATTGACGTTAAACGTGCAATAAGTACGTTAGGTGGTACGTCGCCGTGGGTGGCGCGCACGTCGAGCAATTTTCATCTCTAGAGCCAGCAGCGTCAGCGATTCAAGCGCTCCAACTTCTCCCGTGTAGGAGTGGGACGGCCTTTCGCCGGGGAATACATAATGCAGTCTCGCCGAGAAGTGATAAAAAGTCGATATTCAATCTTTTTCCAATTTCTGTCAATAGCGGTGACCCCTCGCGACCCTTCGGTGATACATCAAGGACTTCTTGCTACGTACACGCGCTCTCTCACACACACATGCACGAGCAACTGTGTAGTAGTGATGGTGGTACACTGTTGCGAAAATGGATGGAGTTGTGTCCGACATGTTGCCGTTCAAATATATATAAAGAAGAAAAGGGCCCCGTCGGCCGGGTTTCTGGCTCGCGCCTAGTAAACTGCAGATATTCATCTAGAAAATCTTATTAAGTTAACGGCGGCCCTACTGCTACAACTACCCACCGCTCGTATACACAGAACGCTCGCCGCCAGTAGAGTGTTGTAAATAAATTTAAGACATTACTCAGCGTCAAGATGAAACATAATCTTAATTCTTTCGGTCCATATGATGGGGAGCATTTTTCATGGGGCTAACTAACTTTTTCTTTCCCTTTTACTGCTTTTCTTTCTCTCTTTTCGCACTAAAAATCTGCTACCGACGCAATCTTTACCAAAAAACAAAAAAAAAAAAAGAAGGAAACAAATACTGTAGAGTTAAAAGAAAATAATTAAAGTAATTACAGTGAATTTGGCTAAAACTTTCTAAACTAAAACTAAATGTTTCTTTTGGTATATTCAACAAATTCTTTCGAGAAGTTCGGTCAGATTTAAGACCGAGGATTACAGGCATATAAAATATCTTCCAGTATATTTAAAATACACTAGGAGCAAGCACATTTAATTTGAAGAAAGATGAAAGATTAAATAAATTCAATTGAAAATACTATAAACTTCAAGCAGATACTGTCTCTGCAATCACTTATTCGCATTGACCTTTATTATGAATATAAATAGATGTATCATTAATTTAAACATACGTTGCTAATTAATCATATTCTAAAAGTTTAATTGAGTATATATAAACTTAGTCAATGTATAACATATAACTCACATGACTCGTTGGTTTCCACTTTCAATATCACATAATACATTCAATTTCTCATTCCAGATCCACAATTCCACAGAGAATCAGGTAGTGCTGTCGTCCGTACAGTTATCGACTTCGGGCAAGTATCGATGCGAGGTGTCTGGGGAGGCCCCGTCTTTCCAAACTGTTACCGAACATGGACACATGACCGTCGTCGGTAAGTTTGTTATAATATTGTTATACATACATAATACTACTTATATACCTCTCACATCCCTATATTTATGTAACATCCTGACAGCTGCATATACCCAAAAATTTGTCTCGGAAAAACTTTTTCTGCGGTTGTGGTACTTATTGAAAGAATTGAATTATTGAATTCTGCCGCTTTTGATAATAAATCAGTGCTGTTACTGATTACAGGAATGTCACTGTGATGAGCCATTTTAATAAAATAAATAACTGATTTTAATTTCGATTCTTGATATTTAATAGGACATGACGAAATACTAATTTAATCTGTTCAAGTACATACGTATGAGTGCGTTTCGATATCACATAAACTAGATAAAAAAGCGTATGTTTTTAGCAGACATTAATGAACATATTTTTACACAATATAAACTCATAACATAAATATTTGTTTAGGAATCTCTCCATACAAGGGGGATATGCTTTAATAAAGCAGAGAAATGTTTTATAATTATCTATACTACAGTCAATTTTGTGTGTTTTTACTACAAATATTACAAATACTGTACTACATCGGCTTATACGTGCCCATAAACATGGCCGTCTCCCGAGTCTTGATTACCCATTATAGCCCAAGGGATGTTCATTCATTTATTTATGTATTCTTCACAAATATACGTGAGTATTACAACATG
Source organism: Cetonia aurata (assembly GCA_949128085.1). Lineage (NCBI taxonomy): Eukaryota > Metazoa > Arthropoda > Insecta > Coleoptera > Scarabaeidae > Cetonia > Cetonia aurata. The sequence goes on along the minus strand of OX421885.1, from coordinate 45,378,859 downwards.
AACAAGCAATATTATTACCATTTGCACACAGACTTTGTTTACGTAAGTCTCCAAACACATAAATTCGGTCATGTTTTAGCTTTTCAAAAATCAAAATAAAACAATTTTGCTGTACACAAAAGTATAATGGACATGAAATGAGTCGAACTTAGCCTTTTTGGACATTCTTAGACTTTAACTTTTTCCATGTTTAATTAAGACATTGATGAAACTGTAAACTTAATTCTATGACCAAATCCTTCTGCAGGATGTAGTGAAAATAATCATTATTATTAGTACATATTTGATCATGAAAGTCTGTTTCAATAGATGGAATACTTTAAATGATCTAAGTCTGAAGTTAGCTTCTACTTTTACAAATGGAAAATGAAACATAAAATTTACAATAACGTAACCAAAATTTTAAAAGGATAGTGGTGAAATGTAGATGTTATTTTATTCGCACTGCGTTGCGGATCGTTCGTAAGTCTCGTTTTGATGTCCGCTCGCGAGAACAACTCGTGACAGATCTGATGACGTCGTGCGTAAATCTTTAAGACTTTGCATTAATAAGAGAGAAGCGCGCGCGCCCCTCTCCAAAGTAGACGTCGTCGTTGTAGTCGTGAGTAATGGTTCGGCGCTGGCAAGAGCATGCAGCTAACCAGACAGGATTAAACGGGATTAACATAAGACACAGCGAGCTTAGCGTTTTCCTGGCATTGAATAATTACTCGGGGGCTTTTTACTCCGGGCCCGTCACGGCGCGGTGGCGCACCTCCGGCCTCCAACCTCCGTAACGAGACGGTCCGATTTCTTTTTTTCCCTCGGCGGAATCGTAATCTCTGGTGTCGTTTATTTTAAATGTAAATTATTCTCGTTACCTTTTATTATTGTTTTATTTAAGGGAGAAAAAGTCCACGGCCGACGCCGCCGCCACGGTTTTTAAACGTCTTTATTCCGCTTCCTTTACGCCGCGGGGATTAATTTGTTCAACCGTCGTGTTTTTTTTTTTTTTTTTTTCGGCCAGCTTCTATTATACCTGCTGCGGTTTCGCGTTTATTACAGTTGCCAGATTCGATGCCAACGACAGCGATGATGACTGTCCGACATTTGACAAAAAGAAAAAAGAGAAAAACACAGTGGAGAAATGTGAAAAGTTACGAGAATATATTTGGTTTCCAAGAAATAACATGCAAAATTTATCAAAATTTACTTATTATTTAGTTTTTTATTATATAATTATGTAATGTACCTTCTACTAGGTGGCGCGAAAATATCACCCTATTTGAAGACGCTAAAACTTTTAATATAATTGGCTTTTTATACATAAGAACATTACTAACAAAAACTAGAGTGTAAGAAAATACTAACGTAGATACACGAGTATATATACATTATAACACCCCTTTCCTTAATTGAAAACTGCAAATAAGAAAATTTGATTATAAACAAAAAATAATTAATTAAAAAATGGTAAGGTTAAAGCTAAAATGTTTCAGTGGTTGGCAGAAAAACGTTTATTTAATGATTTCACACTGTAAGAAGTGCACTAATTGCACTTTTCCAGACCGTTTGATTTCTGGATTAGGGGATTTTGGTTGCCCAGCGAGATCGTCCGATCTGACGGCCCCAGACTACCTTTTGTGGGGTTACTTAAAGGCACTAGTGTACGTAAATAAGCCGCAGTTCCTTCAGGCCCTCAAGAACAACATTTGCCAAGAGATCTACAATCTACCGCCTGTACTAGTGTAATGCAAAATGCTATAAAAAGAACTGAAATTTGCATAATCTGGTGGCGGCCGTCTATCGGATATCATTTTCAAAACATGAAAAAAATGTAATTGATTTGCTTTTTATATGCTCAATCCACCCCCGTTCGTATCCACGCTCGTCTAGATTTCCTGCATTTTCGCCCAATAAATAGAAATCCATAATAAAGAAAAGCTCATATGGTACATAGTTTTTGACACACGTAGTATATATGGGAGTGTAATATAGAACAACTAGAATACCTATGGAATCGTCTGCTTATCGGGCGCAAATAACAGTCGAGTTAGCTTCGAAACCGAACGAGTAAACCGTATTTAGTGCGCAACTAAGGCGATTCGGAACGCAAGGTGAAGCGAACGAAATAATAGCCCGTCCTAGTGTAGTGTAGTGTAGCATAGCGCAGTAGTAGCAACACCGAAATGAAGTTAAATTAGTTGGGCGAGGTCGATAAATGCGGGTGTGAGTTGTCGCCGATCGGTTTTGGCGCAGCCTTGCCCGGTAATTACATTTAAGAAAATTGGAGCTCGTATCCCGGAAGTGGGGCGACCGGAAATAAGCTAACATTCCAACAAGAAGCGACGGAGAATCGTCCCGGAGGACTTCAGAAAGGGGGCGACTCCTTCGCGTTCTTTGTTGTTGTCCGCCCTCCTTCTTCCGCATCAAACGTCCCTCTACAGTATCGGGGCGCTATCGGAAGAATCGGAAAGAATTAGACGAAGAGAAACGAGCAGTAGAGATTGTAGCCTGCTTCTAATAACGATTGATCGCCGTCGTATTAAAAAGGAGGCACAACACATCGTCCCCTCTATATACATACATATATATATATATACAACAGAACGGCGGCACGTTGCACACTTAAGCTTCAACGGTCTCTAATAAATTCGCTACGTTTTTTGACTACCGGCATTGATTAAGTTCGGTAAAGTGCTCGAGATTGCCCTCCTCGTGGATTACGTGGAAAAAATGCGCGCGATAAAATAATCGATCCGCCCCGTTTTTGTTACTAAATTGCTCCTGATTAGTTCTCGCCCGTTTTATGTTTTATTGGATCTCTTTATTTCTTCTTTTCTTCCTGGCAATTTTCGATTTTTCTTCGCCGGAATGGATCTCTCGCCAAAGAACTCAACTACTCGATTGTAACGTTCAGCGTTGGAGTGGGGCAAATGACAAAAGAAAAGGGATGCTATATTTTACCTTCACTTGCACTATGTACCGATAACTATTCATTCACTTTTGTGTTTAAAAAAAAACTATTAGAACGAATCGAATAAACTAAACGACAATCAACTCATAAAATATTAAAAAAATAGCTGTCAAATAAAAACTAAGATAAATTATTAAAAAAACAAAACATGGCATCCTAAATATTTTCAGGGTTCCCCTTGTAGGCATAGGTAAGTTGTAAGCACTATAAAGCAAACTTGTGTAACACGTGGATAACAAGGTGACGATAACTCGCGACTACGACCTTGAGTTTTACACGCACGTACCTGGGCGGTTCCGTTATCTCCCATGTCACCACACGTTGGAAAATTAATTTCGACGGCCGACTTTCCGCGTGCGCCAAACACATTCAACATTAATTCGTTTAAGATTCTCGCATATCTTCATGAATTATCGCCCACTTGCTTCGCCGAATATTAATCGCGACTCGTTCCCCGGGCAAACTGTAATAACGAGTATTCGCCTCTTCATGTGTTATGATAGCATTTGAAATGCATAAGTTATTAATTATTTAAACAACAAGAAATCCACCGCACTAATTAACTCATGTTGTAGTCTTAAATTATATTTACATAGGAGGATTGTTGATCGAGCTTGTATGCAGAATATTTTACTCGGTTTTACCTTCATGTAGAGACGATATATTTGTTTTACGTTTGTGATATGACTAGCTGTTGCTCGCGGCTTCAGACGTATGAATTTGCTCAAATTTTGTAACAAGATTAATGGGTATTGTAACTTATCAAATAACCTTTATTTTCCCAAGCAACATTGAATCGAATGGTAGCTGCAATTAAATAACTGTTAATAATGGAAAAATATTGAAATAGCTACATATACCTATTATTGGAGTATAATAAACTGTATTGGAACATCGGGCATTTACAAAAATGATTGGTTTACATCCGACGGACGAAAGGGCAATGAGAATTAGATTCAAAGAATATATAACACATTATCGCCACTACGGGAGGATTAAAACATTGAGTGCGCCACGACACATAAATGATACTGGACATAGTATTAAAATAGGAAACTCTAAACTAATGAAAAACGCAACTTCACTAAAAGAATTCCAGACGTTAGATATAAGCCTTAGGTTTTTCTTTATATGGATTAATTATACTCGTACTTACAAATCGGGTTTATTAAATAAAACAAACTCAATTCAAACATCAACAATTTTATTTTTATAGTCTTGTATGTTAGTACAAGCCCATCATATAAGTTATTGATATTTGTATTAATAATAGTATGCACGTGGCCATACAAGATATGTCACGCAAACCATTGATTAGTATTTGATTGCTGCTTGTTTTACCAACGGTGTTGTGTGGTTAAACCATTTGGAACAGTGCCCGTATAAATATTTATGCGACTGTACGCTATTAGAGTTGTCGGAATGTAATTATTTAGTAGTGCATGCATTGGCTGGTTATTTTAATCTTTTTTTCAGAGCCAATAAATAAAATGCGGCGGGAGAAATATTGAAAATTCGGTTCACCAAAGTATTGTCGGCTTGGAAACAGGTGAAATTAGAGAACAGAGAATATAGTTATAAAGAACTCAGCACTATAGCATCAACCGCTTTTGCAAGGATTTGCAAAGGATCAGGATTGGATTTCCTTATGAAAGTTAGTTTACTTTTTTTGCTGGAAAACACGTTTAAATTAACATCAGTCATAAGGAAATTGAACTATTGTATCATAAAATATTATTGATAAGTAAAGACCGGATTTTTAGGGCGTTAAAAATTTTAAATTAGAACAAATGAAAGGTAAAATAACTTACATAATCCAACATCGCTACAGATCACAGAAGAAAAAGCAATTCAATAACAAAGCTATCATCACCAGTAAAGAGTAAAGCTGCACTGGAATTCCAGTACAGTTATTTAGTGTAGTGAAATTTGTGGTGAGGTATTTTAAAGTCAATATTTTTTTTTTATTTGTATTTTATAATCAGTCGAAAGTCCATACTGCTCCAAGTTTGTTTTAAGTTAACATTTATTATAAATATAGGAGTGGATATATGAAAATAGCAACAGTAAACCTATGTCTATAACTTCGCTGATTATTAATTTACGACATAGTGTAATATGCCCCCAAGTAAATTAAGAAAGTACAATTTTCTTGTCTAGTTAGTAGTAATAGTGTCTATTACCTCCGAGGTACAGAAGTATATTCCTATATTTAAGCTGGTACCGGACAGTGTTATTCATTACATTAAAAAAGAAGGTCTATTTAGGGTCGACAAGTAGTAATTAGGACAAAAAAGTACCTGTTGTTTAGGTCGAATAAAACCCTAACCCTAAAGAAAAATGAGTTTTAATCAAAACGGATTTATTTCTTCGGCCGAAGAATTTGCCTTAATTAATAGCAAAAAGACGTTCTTTCAAGAAGCCGGTCCTTATTGCTAATAAATAATTAATCAATAAAGTTTTCATTTAAATATAACAACTACGTATTTACTGCTATGCAAGACTGAATTCCAACCAATATTAGCTTTGTATTTATTTCTTTGTTGTTCTTTTTTTTCCAACAGAACAAGCAGAAACCTACATGTGTTGTACATTAGGTATTCTCGCGGGCCGTTATTGATATTTCGACGGCGCAGTTAGTAAATCACGAGAGGGATATTTGGTCCGAGGTCCCAGCGCAGCGATGCGATGTGTACACGAAATAATTTCCTTAGAACAGTGGCGGAGCCTGCGGGCAATAACAAGAGAGGTCGCCGTTGATTATTAATCTAATAATAAACCGTTTCCCGGGGATACGATCGTGTCGCGAACTGGGTATAAATAAACCGGGAACACGGGGGGTAGGTACGCATTGTTGTCGGGGATTCGTGCGCGCAAAGTCCGGGAATAAATATTTCAAGACGTCGACTACTCTCAAATTTTAAACGAACACGGAATGGGTCGGACGAGTTTTGGATGCAATGATTTATAGATATGTCGCGCTTTCCGGGATCCGCGCTGCGGTATCTACCGATTTTCCCATAACGTGCAGCGCGGAGATACGTGCCGGGGCGACTGACTGCGATCGTCCCGACGCCGACGCCCCGCCAATAAAGAGATAATTTATCGCCGCAACAACACTTTTATAACTTCGGGAACAAACTGAATGAATAATTAACGGCTTTATCATTTACTGATGAACTTTTTAATTAAAACTTTCTCTCCGCTGAACTCCAATTTATCCCCTTTCGAACACGGGCCGCATATATAGGGCTAATATACCTCAATTGGCCGACGGAAGGCAATGAAGAATGGTAGCTCGCTCCCTTTTATGGAAGGAAAGGTAGATCAGTCATCGTACTAATTCCTCTCCACTTTATGAAAACACCATCCGCTACAGGAATTGTGAAATTACAGTAGTATATAAAAATCTGTTGTAATATACAAGTTTCTATCAGATAATTACACTATTAAACTCAAACATCTAAAGAAAATAAACTAATTAAAACACAAAAAATACAAAAATTAAAACAATAATTGGGTAACCAATATCTCAGTTACAGTAATACCAAATAATATTATTAATACACTATCATCAGGACCAAATTTTGCTTTAGAATATAACATAAACGAAATCCCCATTAATAAATAACAGAGTTTTGAACAGCTTAAATATACATATGTTTACAATGGGCAAAAGAAAACAGGACTAAAATTAATGATATAGTAGCCTTGATGCATTTAAAGAAAGAGGTTCCTTCTTATCTGTTTATAATGACTATAGAAATAATTAAGTATAATTAAAATAGTGTTGTTTGAAATGGCTTGATCTAATATTTTGTAATTGCTATTTGCTCTACAAGCAGTTTCATCTGCCTATACCGCCATATCTAGGAAAAAATGCTACGAAAAATAGCAGTTTTTTTAAATTGTTAATCAATGTTGCATCACGATACATCACGGATCTATCACTTCCGCTTGACAATGAGCATAACCGGAAAATGTTCGCGTGCTAAATATAGACACGGCACAGTTTAACGCTTGATCGTTACCAAGGGTAGTTATTTATACCAGATTAGATTATTTCGATTCGGAAAGCAGTTGTCCGAAACCTTGTGTTTATACACAAACTAAACTAATTAAACCGAGTAACTAAAACAGTCCCGGCCAATACGACTACGGTGGTTAGAGCCACCTTCGTTTCCCATTGTAATATCTCCTTGATCCTGAGGAGTGGAACGTGTCGGATACGAATTAATATTATCGAAATTATTACAATATCTACTTATCGTTAATGCCATATAATAATAGTAATGATAATAATAAATTTGAAGGCACTAAAAATAAAATCAACTGAAATCAACGCCTACTTTTACCGTTTTTCATAGTCTGGAATAAAAGGTGAAGTAAGTGGTTGTTTGAAGTTGTTTTCAGAGTATCGAGCAACAGAAAATTTTGCTTATGTTCTTCAATGGAATATTAATTAATTACCTCAATTTATATTATCCTAAACTGATTAAATTCAATATTTGCCAACACAAACTCGTTATGATAATATTTGCGGTTGCACGTTAATTTTCATCAACAATAAATTCAATAGTTATATACGAGCTGAACAAACAGCATTTTGACTAAAAAATATATTAAATTCTTTTCTCCTCGATTAGATTTTGATCTATGAAAAATACAAATTTAACTTTCCTAGTCTCAGTATAGTTTTAAAACATACCTAACTAAGTAGTATGAGATGTCGGGGAAAAAACGAGATGATAGTCTCCTTGAGGTAAGACACAGCGAGGGGAAAAACGATCGAGCGACTGCAGTAGTAAATTTAAAGAAAATCCTTCATTTCTCGCATCAAGTGGAAAAGTTAAAAGAATTCTTCGAAAGTCGGAACGACATTGTTTCTTTCCTTTATTTAATCTCGCGGCGGTATAAAGATACAGAGGGAAAGTTTGGGCAAATTCCGACTTCGGCGTACTTATTTAAGTTGCCTTTCCGAAGATAAAACTCCCGGATAACGTGGAACAAGAAGGGAGCGGAAGGGGTGCGGGGGGCGGCGCGCGCCAAATAGGCAAGAAAGACGGAGACAAGAAAGAAGAAGTATACAGGTAAAAGAAAAAAAACCGCACACAGAGATTGAATTGGAGACGAGCGAGCCTTTTAGAATAATTGAATAATCCGTTTGCGAGGACGACGGAACGTAACTGGGAGGGCGTGAGTAACGCGGAAGAAGAAGTGAGCGAGAGTGAAGAAGAAGTAGCGGGGCTGGAGGACGTCATATAATCGTGTAATTTACATTCGGGACAGGCTAAACTTTTAATTTCCTTTATTTTCGATTATTTAGGCGAGCAAGGGCTAATTTTACAAATATATACCGCCAGAGCGCGCGAAATTCGTTTCCGAAACGGTGGAGATTTTCATTTGATTTAATAATCAAATCAGTTTTCAATTGGTTAGTAAAAACCTTGACGTAAATTAAAGACTTATTGAAGTTTTGATAAAAAAAAAACAGTTTATTTCCACCACGCCTATGCCCTGCGATTATTACGCCTCGCCGAAGAAAATAAAAACTTTTACGTGTATAAATAAAATACCAACAGATTTAAAACATAGAAAAATGAAAATTATTAATATTAGAAACGATAATCGTTTTATTTGGTGTTTTACTTATTAGATAAATGATTAGTCGAAATACAAAATTCATTTCATTGAATCAATGTTTAATCAAGTTAAAGCGGGCTTATAAATTATTTTCATAAAATTTTCTTGTGTACCGAAAATTGAAGAAGTAATAAATATCCAAAGAATATGTGTTTTAAATTATTTATTATCATGTTTCTCCAGAAAATTAAGAAGAAAACTAATTCTTTCAGCAAGTAAATTTGTCCTACTTAACATAGACTTTTTTATTCCCGTTTTTTTCCCTACCAAATTTATTGATGACGTCATCAGCTTCCTATAATCTATAATTATCCACGGCTCTCATGATATTATGTATTCGCGTAGGTATCTACTTCAAAGTATATACATATGCATGCACGTATGGACATAATGGGCTTGTCACTTTAGCTCCCATAAAAGCAAAGACAGGTCTGAAATTTTCAATACTCTCTCCATATGTACTTCGGCACTCACTCCGCCTTTGAGCAAAAATACGTCCTCGGAGGCATGAATAGAAATGTTAGAGTAGCTAAGTGGCATTGTCTTTTCGCCCTATACCTACTATTACATTATCCCCGGGATAAGTGCTCCTCGTTCCTGTACGGCGGTCGTTCCTTCCCCCTCCTCCACCTCCGCCGCTTCGACCGCTCGCTATACCTCGGTCACGATCGAACATGCACTATCAACCACGTATGTCTGTGTGCGTAAATATTGATTTTTGCTGGTTTGGTGTGTCGTAGCCCTACCGGAGGTAGGTCCGAAGATCACCGGCGGCCGACCTCGTTACCAAGTCGGGGACACGGTGCGCGTCAACTGCACGTCCGGTCGGTCCAAACCCGCCGCTCAACTCGCCTGGTTTATTAATGGCGAGCCGGCCGATCCCGGCTTCCTACGCGGACCCTACATCCAGGAGAGCGGCCGCGAGGGTCTGGAGACGTCCACGCTCACCCTGGAGTTCGTCGTCAAACAGAAGCACTTCAATCACGGCGACATGAAGCTCAAGTGTCTGGCCACGATTGCTCGGGTTTACCTCAGGAGCAACGAGGAGTCGGTGGAGGGCGAGAAACAGCCGAGGGCGTCCGTCTTGGAGAGTCGAGGCACCGTGGCTCCCGGCGGCTCTAGGGCAGATCGCGTCCAAGGTGGGAATTCGTCTTACAAGAGGAGGCCACGAGATGTTAACCACAGTTCTGGTCTTTGGCTAAAATATTTAACCTCACGACGATTTTCATGTTCATCATTAATTATAATATCATTTCAACGCTTTATACATGGGGCACATATATCATAAACTAAACTATTCACGTTTCTAAAAAATAGGATACTGCCCTATAGCTAATATATTATAGAAGCATTCCAAGAGGTTCCTACTACCAACTGACAAAGCCAGAACAAAAATGAGATGAACATCTCTTGGTCTTCTCTTTTAAGAAAGATGCATAGACACAAAAAAAACACATGTTGATTAGTGAGTACTATCCTGATAAAAAACATATTTATAATTTAGAATACTATGAATAATTGTAGACACAAAAATTTAAAAATTGTATACTCTGTTAACACATAAAATCACAATAATTGAAAAAAGAAAACATATTCGGTGGAGATAATACCTCATTTACAGTATAAAATACAAAGTAATTACAAATATTTTGTGCTAGAAACGAAACCAACTATGAGTACTTATTTGTTTTATGAAAATGTGATTAATAATTGCAGATTCTGGTCATTAATAATTTAAACCCTCTTTCTACGAATTAGTTAATAAGCGAGCAGTAGGTAACATATGTCTATCAGACTCGAAATATATGTATTAGACCAGCTATAATACTAATTTAAAAATCAGCAAGTCCCAACGAGCCGTTAAGCAAGAACATTATTACGTAAAAAGCGTTTCCATTTTCGTGAACACGTCACATCAAATAACCCTGTTGACATATATTTACTAGCTAGCCGAAGAAGGTGGTGACAAGTAAACAACAAAGTTTCACCTTTGACTATGAAACAAATATTGGATACAGTAAATCAAAACACAAACACAATTTCAATAATCATTAAGAGTATTACCGCACACTATAGAGATAGTAATTTTATGTATGATTATGGGAGAATGCTGCTTCTCTCAAAAACTACTGATCTGAAAACATATACATATAGTGAAAATTAAAACAATTAAAAATCAAATTAATTTTACTATTGCGTAATAAACTTAAATAGTTATCCTAGCAACCAGTAGAATTCGTTGGAGCCAGCGTAGTCACAAGATCGCTAGTCGATGCGACGATCCTCGCTCTTCGAATGCGAGCTTCGACAACGTCGGCCTCGTAAAAAATTTAAAAGATACAAATTTTATTGGAACCGGTCCAAAGTATTCATAAATAAATTTCCTGCAGTGCAGTAGAATAGAGGGCGCGGCGGTTTCGCGAAAATTTACGGTCGACAAACGATCTCTATCTCTCTCGCCCCGTTTTTCTATCCCACGTGACACCAGAACTATCGTTCCGCGCGCACCCGTATCACACAATATGTAGGTATATGTGTTCGATAATTCGGGAAACCCAGCCACCGTTACCGGGACGAAATCTTATCGGACACCGGCGACGATTCGGACTTGACGTGCAGCCGATTGTGTAACTCTTCCTGGTGAGCAGGACGCGGGACGTAAGTGGACCGACGCCCGATTCCTTATCAGGCGACGAACAGAGGGATTCCCAGAGGACGTCCTGTTCGGTATTAACACCTTGTGTATTTTAGCCGCATATTGAAAGTCCACATCTCGGCTGTAAAATCGTTATCTCGTGGAGAATCGAGAACCCGAATCTTATCGATCTAAATTTAATAGTATTTAATAATAGGTTTCAGAAAACTTTATCTATTATAGTGTTTTGTCAGATTTTTTTATTTAACTATAAATCAAATAGTTACATCATTGATATGTAACGTACAAATTTAAAATTCGTGTAAAAGGACATGTTTTACAATAATAATTACTAACATTTATATAAATAAAATGCCTTTGGAAACCCGAATTGAAATGCAGCTAAATATTCAAAATATTTAGATACATGGTGTTATTCTAAAATAATTGAGTAGTGTTTTATTAAGAAAGGTCATATTTCCAAAAATAAAAGTACAGTATAATAAATAATAGAAAAGAAAACATTTTTGGCGTACAAATATCAATCAATCACACCTATCTCATGCATAATGATGAAGAGTAAGAAATTATTTTCAGTGATAAATCATTATTAATGATAATCAGATCGCACATTACTCTACTGCATCTCCAAGCACTAAAAGTAATTACTTTATTATTTATGCTGTATGTGAGGTTATTGTCATAGAGGTATGTAATTCCCTATATAAACATGAAAAATACTTTTTACACACCCTATCTGCATAGTCTTTGATCACTTATCCAACTTATCCAACGACCTCAAAGTCGGTAACATTTTATTCAGGATAAGTTAATTTAGAAGGGTAAAAGATTAAGTTGAATAATGAGATCCAATAAAGCTATCTTTATATTCCTTTTTCTGGAAAGCTAATCAATATTTTTTAACGTCTCTTGGTATTAATTAAACAACGGCTAACAACGGCTTTTCAAACTATAATTGTCATGTGAAGATAAATGATTACCTTAATTTTTTTTAAATCAAATTAAATATTAAAATCATAGAACTCTACTAATTATTATTAACTAATACAATATATTATTTAACATCCACTACAATATCAGTTCAGCTCCCGTAGAATTATTACATTGACCTGAAACTGTGAATAATCTTTCGTATACCGTCATATACTTACGAATGTTCCATTACATAATACATTTTCTTTTCCACCTTTTTCCGTTTCTTCAAACATTTTTTTCTCCGTGTTTTTTACAGCCGCTGGAAGTCAAAGGATGTTCGTTCCGCCACCGCACACGACTCTGCTGCTTATCTGCTTCGTGGTGGGCGGCGTTTTTTGTTACTACAGGTAATTGTGCTGCTAGAGGAGAGGCACCCCAGAGAGAAACCAAGCCAAAGACAACGCGAGCGCTGTACGTGTTTAATGTATCTACGCCTGCCGCAATACATACACAGTTAGACACACAGTGCGAGTGATTTTTCCAATTCCTTAAGTATGTATACATATAAATAAATGATATATATGTATGAATGTATGTTATATAGAACCGCCGAAGCGAGCAAAACATTCTGTAGAGGGATAAGATACCCCGATATCGATTACTGTAATAATGATAAAGTAAATGTTTTCATGTGATCCTAATATTTACGTACGTGTTCGCACATATATCGTTATGTGTGTTACATAATATTATTATTAAGTTATCCACATAATATTATATGTATATGTAGGGTTTATCGCAAATTATTTTTATGCCTCCTGGTGGTAATGAAATTAATTAGAATCATCATCAAAGGACTATGTACTTTGTACATATCTACCCCTATATATATCATTACTTTAACGATCTTATAATAATTATAGAAACCATATCTTCTCATTATTGTCACTAAAATGATCAGTTAAGATAGCCGAAAAATCACCTGTAGCAGGGTGTTTCAGACCACTCGTCTACTATCTCTTTCTCGCGATCTATGACAGCTGAACTCATGCGATAAAAAATTTACCAACAAAATCCCACCTGAAGAATCCTCTGAAAATATTTTCAACTTCCGGAAACGTTCCATTATACCGGAAGTCGATAGCAATTTTCTTATTTTAATGAATTCTACAGAATATTTGGATACAATTATTATTATCAAAGATGATTATCTCTAAATTTAATCTAATCGTTTTCGAGATATTCACGATTTTGTGAAAATTTTGCCATTTGCATCTCCTTTTACAGTACTCTCTCTGTATTTTATAGACGACTATTTTCAGGGGATTCTTTAAGTAGGATTTTGTTTTTAAATTTTTTGTCGCATGAGTCTAGCTGCCATAGATCGCGAGAAAAGGATAGTGGACGAGTGGTCTGAAACAGCCTGTATATCTAAAACAAGAGAAAATACGGGACAAAAGAAAAAATATAAAAAAAAAACAATCATCTTTCTAGTCGTTTTAAAATTACACATATACGTATATTAAAACTAATAATGGTCGATCGAGCAATTAATTAACGATTTATATTGTATAATGTTGTACGAAAAAGAAGTGAAGCTTTTATAAGTGCGAGTGATTGATGTTGAACGAATTAAAATACGTATTTCAGATTATTACTTACCCCTAAGAATACTTACGTACTAATTTTGCCAGTAAGCCCGAACGGTTACTGTAACTCTTTAGTTTATGACGCAAGGGTTTCGAGAGACAAGAACCGTTCGTAGTCTAGGATGTTTGTAAGGAAAGTCAATAATATAAAATCTGCCACGTCTATTTCTATGTACTAGGTATATCTTGTACTGTATTGGTGTGCGTTCAGTTGAGGTGTCATCATGTCAATGTTTTCATTCCATTCTATCATCGATCACCTACCTATATTTCTATTTGCTAAGGTCGACATGTCTCTAAGCTGGCCCTACTGGAAATTCCTAATAATTATACAAATGTAGAGCGGGGTACAGACCATAAAATTTATTCTACTGTAAAAAAAATTCTATCTGTCAGATAAAACCATATAAACAGATAAAAAGGAATCATACAAAATAAAAATAAATACTTCTTTAGAAATGTATTACTTTTGTTCATTAACTACCTTTAATAAAAGCCACCTATATTGTGAAATAATATTTTATATCCCGAAATATGTTAAAATATTAATTATTATTAATAATTAACTTTAAGAGAAAATATTTACAAATCCGGTAGCTATTTTTTGTATGTGATATTAAAATTGCCACGAAAGAAAAAACTGCGCCAGAAAAAAATTATAAGTGAGAAACTAAAAACAGAAGTCTAAAACGTGCTTATTTTATTGTAACAACTCGTAGAAAAATAAAACGTTTCAATTTATTTTTTTTTAATTAAAGGTAAAAACAAAAAAATATTCATTCAAAATTGGCAATGTTTAAAGTTGGTAACTATTAATCTTGGTTTGCCAATATATGCAGAGATATTATGCCAGTCTGATACCTGCAATATGTGATATCGAAGTATTGACTCTATTAATGAATAAATTTTATAGTTTGTGCTACGTTTATGAAAAAAGAAACAGCGAAATCTTGTAACCCCAACTATATAAGAGACCACATTGTACTCCCTTACATGCTTTAAGATTTATTACCACACCTTTACATCACATTGCAAATGTACGCCGCTTGATTTTCTTACTGCAGCGGATCTTTGTTAATATGTCTATAAATAGGTATGTGTCAGATGTAGAAAACGTTTCCGTCAAGTCGTGAACCGAATCGAAACTTATACATTCTGTTCCTGCTGCGAGTGAGTTAGAGATATGTGTACGTACAATCCTTAAGAATCTCAAAAGGTGTAGCGAATATGTACATAAAAACACGCATTCAACCACATCACGCAGTGTTGCGTTCTGTATGTATGTATGTATATATGGAAATATCGCTGCGTGATTACAATTTTAGGGCGATGTTACAGATGATATTATTATATCTGAATACTTACATATCTAGATACATATCTAAGTATACGAATATGAATGTTTCAGTAGATATTTAATAGTTTTTTTTGTAATTATAAAGAATGAACGCCTGGAATAGGAAGTATAGCAAGCAGAGATATGTGTCTTCATACGTAGGTATTTTAAGCGAACCGTTTTGTTTTACTTTTTTAAATCCTATCAATTTTTATAGCTAATAGATAAGAGAAAATATAAAATTAATATTACTTATATAGAAAGAGATAATTTAATTACTTACTTAACGGATTAAATTTAATTAAGAGAGCAAAGTGCGTATATATTATTATGATATGATGTTTGTAGTCTATTGACTCCGATGGACGGACTCCATCATTAAAAAACGTGTTGAATAATCAAAATTCTTTATTTTAAAAGCGTATTTCTAAGTTGTTGCGCGTGCCTGTGAGAAATGCTATATTGTGAGAGTGTGTATGCGTGCAAAGGATGCATATTTATAAATATGTGTGTATTGGAGGATGAAATTGAGATATCTATAGCGAGAAATAATACCTATTACCTACCTAATTAGATATTATATTATTATACATTTGATTGGTGAAATGATTTAATTGAATAAAGAAACGAAATAAATTAACGAGATCTCTGTTATTTGTGACGATAAGTACATATGTATATACAGGATTTTATTATTATTATGCAACGTGTTCAAGGATAAATGTTCACCCAGTTTTTGTTATTACTGATGACGTTATAATTTTTTCTTGGAATCTTTTAATTCCTTATGTCATAGAGTATTTCGTGAATTCATATTCAGTAACGTCAATTGTCAAGTAGTATTGTCTGCCATGAACGCTTTAACTGATGAATGAAACATCAGCGCGATATCTCGGACATGAATAAAAATTTTAAAATTCTGAAAATTTTACAATAAATCTTCCGCAAGGGCTCACATAATGTGGTAGTTATTTTTAACAATGAGATTTTAAAGGATGCGATGATTTTAAAGCTACTTTTTTGAGTTGGTAATTATTTTTAATATTAAACGTAACATTGCCAGGTGGTGCTACCTACTTTATTATTATTTTAGTACGATAAACGATAAAATATCAGTTGTATAAAAACGTTGAAATACTGTTAATAACATACCAATTTATGATATAAATCAAAACTAATCGTTCGTACTGTTGTTGGGTGGTCATTTGAATCAAGTTTGTAACTATACAAACCAAAACAACATTCTGTATGTACATATAAGTACTTGTTCGTAATTGTATCGAAAAAGTTTTAAAAAGTCATATACATTTACGAATATATCATGTACAATAAATTTAAGTGAACGTGGAATTGGGTCAACTTTTTAATTTCTCTATTAAAGCAAATTTAAAAGTAACAGAAAAAAACCACTGACGTTTAAACTATAATCACCCAATATGCGAATCGGACTGAATTCCACTTTCAGCGACGACTCAATCTTACATGTACTTTATTTTAAAAATAAAATGATTTGAAAGTGTATGGCAGTGTTTCATTTCGAGCGAGAAAGATGAAGTTCGCCGTTACACTATAAGTATAAGAGGGGGATCCAGAATCTAAATCGGGGTTTTCACTTCGCATTCGGCCGAAATCTTCCCCGAGGAGACAAGGAGAACCATTTGGGGTGGCTTTATTTTAATTTTGTTCAGTGACGCATACAGCAAAAGCACTCCGAAAGCCCACTTGAATTGTCCGACTAAAACTAATATATTTATTATTACGAAGTTGGCGCAAACTTCCATCCGGCTCCGTTCCGGCATTAGTTAAGCCTTCAGCCTCGCGTAAGCCGTGAGCATTTGCGGTGACTTACGATTGTAGCGACGTAAGAAACTACTGCCGCCGCATTAAGGGCTTACGGCCGGCTAAAGAGAGGACTCTGTACAGTTTTAATTAAGGCTAATTGCGGTGAGACATCGAATGAACGCAGGGGTCGCGGAGAGGGAGTATCTCAGCAGGATGGAAGCGACAACTGCGATTCCAAAGACCAAGGGGCCGACTGGCGGGTGGATCAGGAGGAGGTCGCAGAATGGAAAGCATCGGACGATATCCCCACACGGTAAGCCCCAGTTCTATTTTTACGACTTCGGATAAGTTTTAATGTGCAAACGTGCGAACGATAAAATAAGAGATAGGAAAGAACCTAGGAAATAAATTTGAAAAGGTGCAAACGGTTTTTAATTATTTATTTAACCTCTGACATAAGTATTATAATACAGAACGAAAGAAATCCTGGCTAATAACTACAAAAGATATTACAATATACTAAAAAGATGACAACGGCCGAATCTATTTTACACTTAATCCAGAAATCAAATCAAGAAGTAGTAAAAATGTTTGGAACATATATATAAACTGCCAATCAATAATCTCGAAATAAAAAATAATGAGTACAACCTGATCACAAACTTCACTAGACTGGATGCACGTTTCGATAGCATCGCTATCATCATCAGCAATAATATAAAAAACACATCTAATTATTTGAGGTGTCTCGTATCAATTCAAATGTCCTGTATATTCTCGTTTTTTTCTTATACTACATTTGACAAATACAGTCTGCATCACTTGAATAAATATTTAATCCAATTAAAATATTGATTTGACAGATCACTGCAAACCAAAAAAAAAAGGCAGTATCAACATACTTTACATATATGCAAACGTGTCGCACGAATTTACATTTTGTGTATTTCTAGTGTCAGTTTGATTGGCGCTGTTTGCTCTGCAAAAGTATACAAGTAAATAGACCCCTATATACGGTACGGCGCATTAGCCGCATATCCCATATCGAAGCCATCATAAACGTTTAGCTGGCGGAAGTGTCACCGAGCAAACAGAGTATACACGAACCGTGCGGCTGCATCGGCATCGGTCCGTTCGATATTGGTCCTCTACAAGGTCTGCCGCTGCCGGTGACACGAGCTGATGTATGGCCAATACTCGCAGTTCATCCCGTCGAACGCGTTCCGTTCCCGTTCTTACGCCGCCCGCCACCCAACTATAAAATACCGCAACGATAACTTTCCGAGTCCATTAATTCGGCTCCTCATGTCACACTCACGCCCTCGTCCTTCTTCACGATACAAGGACGATTTGTCCGGTTTTGTCCCGGGACCGGTCCTGGTGTGCCCCATTTCTACCGCGTGCCTTAACGTTATATATAGGCCAGTGGTCTGTCTGGTAATAAAATTGTGGTCGGAGTTGGGCAAAAATTTATTCGAGTAAGTCCATGGATGAAAATAATTCATTCATTATCTATTATCCCTGGGCGATAAATAAAAATATTTATTATCTTCATTCGTGAACGATAAATAAATGTACCTAACTTTTATTTTTATTTGTGGGCGATAAACAAAGGTATCTTTTGTTTTTATCTCTGGGCAATAAGTAACGTGCCTGACAAACAACTAAATAAAATTAACCATTATATATTATCTACGAGCCACGAATAAATCTGTAAATAAAAGTGAATATTTATAATTTTTCATAGAGAAAATATACCTACTAAGCTTATTTATTTCATATGCTCTCGGCTCGAATCTAAATAATTTGCAGTTGCTTTTCAATTTGCATTTTAGAATGTCCTTGTGCCATTATGTCGTCTACGATAAGCATTTTATGCTCAACAGAGGAAATGCACTCGCCTGTTATGTTTAGATGGTATGACATCGCATGTTAAGTGAAACTATCTTCCACCGTTTTATTTTTACAAATTGAATCGCAATTTTCCCGTTTTAACTATAATATAAAATTTACATGGCAAACGATGTACTGCATAAACAAATGTCGCATTTGTACATATACAAACATTTGAGGATATATAACGGGTTGATTAAAGGAACCGGTCACGTGACTGGTTAGTAGCTCTTGAATACAATACGGAGCGGATAACTTAATGGGCGGTTCAACTTTCAAACAACTAGAGCGAGTACTTAGGTACTACCACCTACACATGTGCACGTTTCCTACTAACAAGTACAAAGTAGTCGTACAAAGGCAGACTTAGAACGGGACGGCACTACTAGAATGCGGCGTATCCGAGTACTCATGTGGCACCGCAGCTAAAATAGAGAGACAAAGACAAAGAAGGACGGAGGCGCGGTCCTCCCCCACAGAAAAGGAGATTGCGAACGCCGAGCGTGATGATAACGGCGTCAACCTGAACCCGGGAACAATACCGGGCGTCCACAAACACACCGTTTGTTATATTACATCACAGTGCATTGTTTTCTTTGATAAATGAACGTTTCCGCGGCTATCCGAGATAAAACCATCAAAGCGAGGGAGCGGAAGAAGCGGGCGAGAAGAAGAGGGTAGGGGGGCGGGCGGCTCCTGCGGAGTAAAAACTTTGACGAGTCGGATCGACGCGCGCGCAAAAGTAACTTCAAACGGATCCGGTGAATTTATCCGAAAATGAACGGAATTTCTTCTTGCTTTCTATTCGCCCGCCCGTGTCTGACGCCAGAGTAAAAATAATCTCAAAAGCTACGGTACCTATAAAAGAAGCGCAGTAAATGTGTATAACTTATAACTTTAGCCGGGGCAATTAAAAAAGAATCAAGATAGCGAGATGGAGGATAATCAATCTTTATAGTCTAGCTTCGGAACTTTATATACTGCTTGATAGAATAGGGAATAATAAGCTTCCGGAAACAGATTAACTGCATTAACTGCAGAAATATAGTTGATTTACAAGATTATACTCCCTAAAACTAACGGTGAATAGGAGTAACAAATTCTTAAAACTACAGTTATAACATTGTAAAATCCAAAGACATAGATGTCAAAAAAAGAAACGTATCCATAAAGTCAACTAAGATTTATTTTTTCTAAACAAACCACTTCTGTGCTGAATGCGGTACACATTTTTTGTATATAAGTACATACAATAAACAGCCTCGAATCGAAGTTTTATTCGTTGCCATTTTGAATTATTTAAAACTAGTAATTAAACAAAAACAAATGTATGTATGTATATATCCTATAAAAAAAAAGTATTTATAGTAAAGTAGATGACAGATAACAAACAAGTGCTATCGATCAACAACTTATAAATATTCATGGTATTCTGTGTTTTACAAAAACCGCACGAACTTATCTGGTTATCTGATATATAGTTAAAATATAGAAGGAATGACTTCTTCTAATCTAAATGAACATTTACTTAACTTTAATCTAATGTAAAGTTGATTTAAATAAGTGCTGTTAGTTCATTTTATATTTAACTACATAAATAAACATGTCATATATTTATGCAATCGTATTACTGTTGTTATTAGATTCCTTCACGGAAAGACTGAAATGAATGAAAAGCGTTTCACTTCATTAAAATCCTTGTAAATTTTTATTTGAGCAGCCACAGTCACCAACACAAATTAGAGAAGTAAACTAAAGAAGTGTAAAGTAAAATTTCCACTTACGATTAGTTGTCCATAGTATATACCCATATTGCAGCCGCTAGGACGCTACGCCTCTCTAGATATCGACAAGCACTTCTTGCGTCGGAAATCTCAACAATTGTGCCCCAGGAGGCGGCGTCCGTCGTACATTCTTAACCTTAATTTTTTATTTGCGATCCGGCCATTGTTTGTCTTGTGAATAATGATGGCACCGGGCCAAGTAGCGAAGACGAAGAAAAGAGTTTGATATTGTCTCGTTGGAACTGACAAACGTTGCATTTTTCTCCATTATTCAAATAATAAATGAACATTTTTAACGGCAGATCTTCTCCGTAAATCTGCGTAAAAATCGTCCACTTCTCTCTGTATTTTTTATTGCTCTCCTTCCTCCTTTCACGACCATGAGAAGATTAATTTATCGGTTTCGTGGGGTCATATTTTGTGAGAGCGAAGCATCGGCGGTCCTTATTTAGGAATATAATTCTTCAAAATATAAATCCTGCAGTCCAGAACGAGATTCGGTAAATAATTGATAATAAATGAGTATTTCCTAATTTCTGAAAGTGTACACAGAACCAAAAATGGGTGATAAGCAATGGAAAAATTAATTGTTGCACTCATTTATTTTCACTTTCTACAAAATATGTTTTATATCTAATAATTAGGTATGTTGTTTTTCCCGTGAATATTTTAAAAGAATAAAATTCTCAAAGCAATGCTATCTAAAATATACATAAAGTCTTCGGATTATTTTCGCGATAAAATATACATCATATTTTTCTGGGAATATGTCTCCGTGCGCCGGGGAAAATTTAAATTCAACGTGTAGTAGCAGGAAGGGGCATGAATTAAAAATTTACCCCCGCATTCTTATAAAGGGGAATAAATAAGGGAGGCGCGCCACCTTTAAATGTCAGCTTCCCTGGCCTACAAAATATCCTATAAGACGTATGGAGAGAGATATGAAAAGGGAATTGCTGCATAAAGGAAACAATGGGCGTCTACTCCGCTCTTCGGAGTCGCTCCGGACTTTGCAGATGTACGCGCACTAGTGTATGTGTGTGTGTTTATATCCGTAGGTCGTCTCTGTGTATGTGTATCGTCGCTGTAACGGCAGCGTACACGGAATACACGGAATAAAACATTAACACGCTACGGAATCGTCAGTCCGCGTGTGTATCTGCGCTATTTTGGCGTTGAACCAAGTCAATTTTAACTTTTAACCCCGTCGACGTTTAATAGAACCCTTTGTTTGACCCGTGTAATTCTGTATATTACCGTTTGTACTTTGAAGAGATTGAAATCTTAATCATAGCTGCAGTGCTTATTAGGTTGGCGCATAAGTTTCCTACTATTTTCCCGTGCGACAATTCTACAAGAAGTTTCTATTCGAAGACAAAAACTTTCTTGTCCATACAGGTGTCCTATCCTAAACAGCACACCAACGTTCCAATATATGCAATAAATATCTATGTACACAATACGTAGAATATATATTGTGTCGGGAAATACTGAAACAGCGTTAGATACAAAAGTTTTAGATAATGTTAAGATGCACAGTTTAAAATTATTAAGTTTGTTATAATCTTTAATAATTTCCGAAATTTTCACTCCTCTGAAAATTGGTGCTAAAGTACTGCTTCGTCTACTCTTGCGGATAAAATGATACTTAATCTATCATTATGGGTAGAGCAAAACACTCTTTACCATTTCGTATAGAAAAGCAATTTAAATGTTTTTGGAAATGAGTATTATTTATTATGATTGTGATGTGATCTTTAGTAATTGATGTGTCAAACAAATGTTGATTAAGCATTTATAACAACGTGGGCTGTTATTTGCAAAGAATGAGAAAATGGACGTTTAATACTTCGCAGAGCAAACAACAAGAAATTCGATACAACGCTGTACCCATTTATAAGAGAAAAGAACTCCAACAGTAGCCGAGAAGAGGACTCGCTCGCTCACTCAGCCCGGCCGAGTTCCGGCACTTCCGACTCTGCGGGTTCTCTCTCAGAAAATGTGTGTCGTTTCTGGTGTTCGTCCGCCACGTCAAGCCGCCTAAACCCGGCCATAAGCTATATAGACTCACAACTGAAACTGGCCGCATTGTTCCCCACTTCACGGCTACTCGAACTCGACGAGAGAGTGTGTAGTAGTAGTTCGCCGTTCTGTGTGTATTCCATTCCATGGCGCGCGCTGTTCGTATATACCATTCACTTACCCTTTTGTTCGCCTTAAACCGTCAGAAAGTACAAATTAGTTACGGGAGTTTATCTAGTAGTATGCGCGCGTGCATAAGCGAACCGCCCATCAGCCCGAACAGTGAATACCCGGAATAACGGGTGGTGTTAAGCGGGGATAATAAACTATGCAAATAATCGGCCCGACCTCCATAAGTAATCTTTTTCGGTGCAGGGGCAATTTACTTTACTCCACGGGCGCGCAGATAATCTATTGTCTGAATATTAAATTGCCGCTCCATGTATACATTAGGGACGATGCGTAATATTTTAGCGTTCAGAAACGTCTTCCAGCCAGTGGCGGCTCGTGACTTTTTGTACCAATAAATAATATCTTTATACCTATTACTGAAGCATTACAAGTGTAAAATAAAATTGGAAGAAAGTGTATATCTAGAAATCTATCTGAATAATTACCAAATTATATTTAATTTACGTTAAACGTCCAAATATATCGAGTATTGATGATTCGACTAACCCCACCAGTCATCGCAGCCAGTAAGGCCAATTGTTGCTCTTGTAATGAAAAATGAAACATGAAATGCTTGCAAAAGTAGTGTGCTTCCTAATTGCAATAAATGAATGAGTGCCCAGGTATCCAAATTAAAGATAGATTATTAACTGTCTCCACTATATTTAGAGTTTTTGCGCCTCTAGTGCTTTCAGCACCGCCTGACTGTCACTGAAAATTTTTATTGATTTGTGTCTGATATTTTTATCAAAAAATTCGCTAGCACACATCTCAATGGCATAGATTTGGGAGCAAGTCGTTACCCTCGCTGATGCCTAATAACAAAAAAACAATTCTCGCGTTTTCTAAAATATTATTTCTGTTCCAGTTTTTCCAACTTTATTTTACTTAAAGGGCGTTTTGTAAAAATTGTTTTACCGTTAAAAGCATTTCATCAAGAATCCAACATCTGCAGTATCTTTTTCACGGAAAACGAAGCAATAAACTTTGCAACTTTACGTTAATTTCGTTGTTTTGCAATTATCCTATCGTAAAACCGTCTACAGCATTGACCGTCTTTAGAAAGCAAAACCCCTTTTCTAACGCTTATTCAGTCAGTTTCATTTATGTCCAATGTGCTTACCTGAGGGGTACCTCATTGTTTTGTATCTAAACCACTTACAAGTTCTTTTCGCAAGTGCAAGTGCTGCTTTCTCATTGGTTGATTCATTAACCACCTAATATCCTCATTCCCATTTACTATATTACAAATGCTTTGTAAAAATTACTTGATTTTAGGATATAGCCAATGCTTAAATATTAGTTTAATACGTGACAAACAGTATTTATTAAAAAAAGAAATGATAGGGGAAGCTTAAGCTACTCACCCCCTGCCCCCTCCGCACCCTAACGAGCCGCCACTGTCTCTAACCCGTCTCTTTCCCATTACTAGAAGCGCTGTACATGGGTACATACTTAGCTGTGCTTTCAATTACGTAATTATAAAGTTTTAACAAGTTCTAAAAGTAATTTCGTGCGGCTTTTAAAAGATATTACTCATTTAAACAACTTCGAAGACGTTTGATGGCGCGGTGATGGTAGTGAGAAAAGTGAAGACTATTAAAAAAAAAACAAGAAACCTTTGAAGCGTCTTAAAGTAAGCACGCCTTGGCTCGTTTTATTATCCCTGGACAGCAAGCAATATAGCAGGTAGTGAAGTTAAAATTTTATGTAACAAATGCGTTTAACGTTAGTTTCCAGCTAACGGACGTAGTACGTATTATCCTGGACATGCCAACAGAAGAATTTTCTAGCAAGACAGCCTTACTTTAACCTCCTTTTCATCTGATGCTTTTAGGCGGAAGAAACTGAAGGGGAGGATGTGTATACACCAAGTGAAAGAGAGAGAAAGAGAAACCGAAAAAGGATGGACGAGCTGGTCTGTCGCCGAGTGAGTGCTGGCGTCGGTCGTCGTGATGAGCGAGTCCAACCTTTGGAGAATACCTAAACACTACTTGGAAATCCACAAACACACGCGCTTCTAGATTAAATTCGCCCTTAAGTTTTCTTGTCGATTCGTCTCCTAGTTTCCTGTCATCATGTCGGAACGTCGTTATCTTGCGCGCTGGCGTTACTACGAGACACATCCTCTCCGGAATGGAGACGGCCCTCTTGTCGTCATTCCTTAGTATACGCTGCACCTATATCCCAGATAAGAACGCGCAGCAATAAATTTAATTTTCGTTCTTCTAACTGACTGATTTCCAACTACATACAGATATATACAGGCCGATTCGTTTTCGATGCTCACCATGAGAATATCGTCTTATATTACAGATGGAGCGTAAGTTTAAATTTGGCAAAGTTGTCAAATTAATTCAGCAACCTTGAACTAATGAGAAATGTACGGTGGAATTGGAATTTACATCGTTCGTAAACGCACACAGAGATTTTGGTTTTTGCGTTTTCTTCCATTATTCAATCACCACTAGAGCAGATGAATCGACGTTGAGGATTTTGATGAAATACTGTTGATACTGTATTGTAACTTATTTTATTAGTTACAAGTTAAAAATAATCACTACATGAAAAAAAAATGATAGTTCGGACGTTATCAGGTGTGAATTCAGCATGCAAGACTGAACCTGGTTGCGTATTCTAAAAATTCTAAAATCAAAAATTTTATTCACTTATAGATCAACCTAAACCACGTGATCTAAGATGGCCGTTGTGAGCAAACAAATTGCGTTCAGTCATAGATCATCAGATTTGAGAAGGATAACTTTATTATTTTTCCATTTGATCTTGACTGTCAAGAATTATACTTTTAATATTGCTGATGTTCCTAATTTCGATAGTGAAACCTTTTGATTTCAAGAAAAAAGTTGTTATTTAGAAAAGAGTTTGTGACTTGTTTGTTTCCGTAAGATTTTGTAGCAGATTTTTAGTTATTGAAAGCAATTTAAGTTAAGCAATTATAAGCGATAGTTGTATAAATAAAGTTGATTTTTTAAGAAGTGTTTTATTCCCTTGATCAATAAAAACTTAAAAAGTTACCTAATAACTTTATTTCTTTTTGGAATTCGTTAGCGGGACTTCTTTCGCTTGCCATAAAAAATACATGAAGTCATGAAAGTAATTCCATTTCTAGTCTACCATTGATCCTATATTTTTTAATTAACATAAACAATTTCCTTGAAAATATACGTAGATATGGTGATCGTGATTTTGCGAACGTATAATGTAAAGTCGAATTTGCCAAGGAAGAACGCCCAGTTTCACTATAGCTCTATTAGTATGCGGGAATAATAACCGGTGGTCAGTTGCTGTAAGACATAATTCAATTAAGGCCATTGTAAATGAGTTACCGCCCTGAATATCGGACGGAATTACTAACTCGGTTTCCTTGCTTTCGCATGGAAATTCATCGTGATATTAATAACTGACACAATCCGCATCGTAATGCACGATGTGCCGATTCGATTACTATCGAGAGAGTGCAACGGCTGAAGCACGTCTGTGTAAGATAACATCTACTGAAGAATGGAAATCTAATAGATTGGGGTACGAACAGGAATGGCCAATACACATTGTACAGGATGTCCCACCGGGTCTTTGATTACAGCTCTATCTGTCTTTTTAGGAAGAAACTTTTTCTACAAAGATTTTATGAAATCGAATGCTGCACAACCTAAAAATATGTCTGACTATATAGAGTGTTCCAGAAGTAGGCAAACGCATACCTACGCCATTATTTTAAATGGAATATATATATTATTTCATTTTTCAATTCTACGCAGGAAAATAACATGACTACTATATGTCTATCTTTAAAAACAACGTTGTTATTTACTCTTTAATTTTAATGATTTTAAATAATTTTAATGGATTTTCCATTAATTTTCAGGTCAGCTTGGTATATAAATGCTATACAATTGAATAAAGCAACGAATTAGTAAAATATACGTCAGTATCAGATCATAAAACATAAAACTAATTACACGTTTTTTTAAAAAAGAAGAAATTTAATGTCATTTGTCTATAATTATCAGTAGCTATTTTTAGCAGGTTGTTTCACCATAATAATTAAACATGAAAACCGTCAAAAAAATAATTTTGTGTATGTAATGTAATACCTTTTCCTTCTATATCCAGGATTTTATTGATTTTAGTCACGAATGTCAATATTAATTGTTTTTATAGTACTTATTCTTCTACATTATTATACTTAAATGACATGTTTCTTGTACAAAGTTGTTCTGTTGAGTATACTATGAAATAAATTGTTATTCTATTCTGTTCTATTCTATGTTTAGTCCGATTGTCGATTAGAATTGAATTTTTAATCGATCGAGAACGATGCGTGCGTAATTAGGATAGTCAACATTCGGCGAGTTATCGCAGACGATCTTGATTCGATTAGCGTTCATCGGGGGTTCCCGTGTTTGCCCGGGCCGTACACAGAGATGTGTAAAGGCAGTCAAATTTAGTTTGCCGGCGTCGGCCGCTTTGATCAGGGCTTGTTAGTAGACTTTGTTTACCCGGGATCCATTGCAAATCTGACCGCAATCGACGTTCACCAGCCGATCCACCTACGACGGTCGACCACGCTTGGATACGACCTCTATCTACATATGTAGGTACGAGGACTAACGTGTTTAATCCGGATGTTGTTAATTTATACGTATGTTGGTAGTGTATAAGCGTGAAACCGATCGCTGGGAATCCTCGAATGGGTTTTTATTGCGATATTTTAACAGCGAATGATTTAAAAACAGAAAACAAGTTTAATGAATGAATTTAAAAAAAACGGCCAATTTGAAGTTTATATATTTTGTTTCAATTTCACTCATCACTATTTTACACAATCAGAGATATTTTTAAATTGTGACAGTAAACTTTTTTTTATTCGCTTGTAAAAACCGCGTTTTTTATCTTAAATAGGAAATTTAATCTAACGAAGTCTCAAATTTGGATGTATTCCTCATATTAACCCTATATAGACCTGGACGAACGATAACCACTTTATAAAGAGCCGACATAGCATGCCGATTCCGGGATAAGTTCCGGATCGCAATTCATTATTTATTAATCCTAGGTACGCGGGCTCGGATTGATTCCCTATTTTCCAAATACAAAACGGGAATAATTTATTCCAGGGCGCAGCAACAATTTCGTTCACCTCGCGAGCCTCACCCGAAAAGAGTATCCAGCACCGTATACGAAAAGCGTTTTATTGCCGTTCGGAGCCGGATTGCGATTTAAAGTCTCGTGCAACATTAATCGCGCCATCTCTTAACAGATTACCGCCGGCTTTATTTATTTAACGGTATCGGGATGCGAGACGGACCTTTCCGATTCCGTGAATTTTTCAATCGGCACCCATCAACAGGGCAACTTGTTCGATTCTTCAATTACGTTCGGAACGTGCATATTTCTTTATATCCATCTCGTATTCTACCGGTTGTTTAGCCAGTCTTAGGATCGGATTAAACAGTTCGATAGATTGAATTATCAATGGAGAGCGAACAGGACCAAAGAAAGTGTAGCATTGGTGTCGCGTAAAATGGTTAATGGTACCCTTCACGTTTAACCTTTCAAGCGCTTGAGAAGGACACATCAAGATAGCGACGTCGACAGCAAGGCATTACCGTCCAGACAAAGATAGCCTATACCGGGAGTTTGCTTTTCTCGGAACATTTCATATTAACGCTGTAACACCAAGGTTTGAGTCGTCTACCACCAGATTAAGAAATTTTTATTGACCCTGAATTATTGACAAAGTTAAATACTTCACTAATAATTGCACCAATGTAAAATACACTTCTGAGATCACCAGTAATCTGTCATAAGGCAATTCAGGGTCAATATTCCTATATGACGTTAAGAATACGTACTACTATATGTCGCCCAGCCCTGGATACTAGTTATTCTGGTTATACGTTTCAAATTCCCATATATGTACATAAGAAAGAGCTACATAAGGAAAAGACAAACGCTCTATAGGACACAGATATTCACGCATATGCAAACAAGACGAAATATTTAAAGCGGAAATTGACTTGGACAGCCACGAACTTCCGCGTCGAACACAGATTCTAATTTCCGGTCACAGCGCGTTAGTTTCATCCATGATGCGATACACTTGTACTTTATGTAAGTTGAAGTGTAAAATTGAATTTGCAACCGTTTAGTTTATTTTTTTGTACCATATATTTGAGATCGCAGGGAATGTTCCCACAATCGAAAACGCTGGGAGTTTTGTGAGGCGTTTCTCAAATATTAGCACTCCCGGGCCGTTTGAAAAGTTCGCGGGGCTGCCGTCATCGGAGCGAAAAGAGAAACTCGCAGAAAAACACCGAATCTCCTAATTGAGTAAATATAGCCCGCATGCAAACAGAAACGCGGCGGCATCACTCGTACATACAAGTTTTCCTCCTCTTCGGCAAAACTTTTATATTCGTATTGATACTTGAATTATAGATTCAGCGTATAGGTACAAGCATATGTGTTTACTCTTGATGAAATTTATATATTTCGATGGTATTTTTAACTGTGAAATCAGCTGTGAGAGCGTCTTCTTCTTCAATATTTGTATAGCATAACGAAATAAGCATCTTTCTTAGATTCCCGGATTTACGGTGGACGTAATCGTAAAACGTTTGAAACAAACTTCTAACGTCGTCCCCGTTAAACGCACGCTGTTAGGTATTCCGCATGCAAATTTAGCGTTCACAGGTAATCCTACCATTACAGAAGAAACAATAAGAGCTCCACGTAAAACTCTGGTGGAGACGCTGAAAGTTTATAATAGTCCGTGTAGTTTCCCACACTATAGCATTAAGGTAGGAAGAAGTTTTAGGGCTTGTTGTTTGATGTTAAAACTTAAAGGGTAGCCACGGTCAATTATGATCTCTTTGGAGAAAAATATTTCCATTGTATATCGATCTCTCGATTACGCCAATGTCAGCATTAACACTCTGAGATCCGCTTTGTTATTTTAAATAGAAAGTTACGAGTTCTAAAATTAAACTTCTCTCACAGGCTGATTAGAACTTACGACAGTTTGATGGGATAGCTTCTACACCGCATCCCAAAACAGAATGGCAAAAATCAGTTCGAAATTAACAAATAAATTTAATAAAACAGTTTATTTGTTTAAAAAAAAATGCATTTTTTACTGAGGATGGTACATGTAATTAAAAATAAAATTTCTTGAATTATGTAATTTGGGTATTTCAATCAGCTCATATTGTTTTTAAAAGTAGTTAGCATATCCTTAAAGGAATCAGAATTGTCTTCTTAAATTAATACCCCCCTCTTTGAGCGACAAATTTTAACCAACTTGATGCATATTTAAGGTAAGAAAGTTCAATTGTGTTAAAGTAAGTGACATACTTGAATCAAAATATTATTTCTTAGATTAAAGAGTGCGATTCACTCAACAGAGTAAATAAAACTATTGGTTTTAGAAGTGCATTCGTCAGGTTTTGCTCCGCGTACTGATACAATTCTCAAAAAAGAACTTACAGAACATGTAAATTCTATTGAGAATATTTGACTATACTTTTTTTACATCATGTATAAATATCAAACATTTATCTATATAAATAAGAAACGTCGATATTCTACCACCATCTACATCTACATGTGTATACTGAGTAAGTACTTGGCAAATAAAAATTTAGTGGGTATCTGTTTCAAACTTCTCGTTCGATGGTGTTGGGCGTTAAATTTTCGTAACGGAGCGCCGGTATAGACGAATCTAATATTCCCCCGCATGCAATATTCTCCGTCGGATGAGCGGTAGAACGTTCCCGTTTTTCGGCAATATATCAAAAGGATGATATTCAAAAACTGGAACTTACTCGAACCGTCAGCATTTAAAAAGTTTATATCGGGTAAAGAAGATATATTGCTTTTTGAAGGTGCTCCGTGATACAGCCGGCGAAATTTTACCGCCACTAGTATCTGTGTGTGGGCATGCATGCATGCATATATGCATAACTTACTTTTATATCTATAGGAGTATTACTGTTAACGATGCTAAATAGCCTATTCGTGTTAATTACACCGTATTTTGTAACACATTAAACAATCAACGAATCATTTACATTGAAATATGATTTTTTACGAGGTTTTCCTAAGGATTTTGGCAATCGATGTGACGTGCTGCCGGCGCTGCGATGCCTTTAAAATCTCGACGGAAGATCGAACGAATCTGAGTGCGGTCGACACGCAAAAAAAAAATGTCGAAAAATCGCGTCTCACTACTCATCTTTTTTCCCCGCCCGAAGATAAAATCTTTGCATGCGGTTTGGAAGTACTGCAATATGCTTTTATATGGGGCTATATTAGGTTGATTTATGCCCGGCATTTTATTGAGTAATAGATATTTTACGCTCGCGAAGCGCGTCTGGTTTTTTCACCGGTATAGACTAAACCGTTTTAGGGTAATCGCCCTCCTAGAAAATCCGCATTCATTCGGAATGAGTTTTTTTTTTTTTCTTTTGCTAATGGGATCTAGAAAAGAATTATTAGGGTTATACGTAGAACCGCACAAGTTTTGGGTATTATTCTTTTCGATTCATTTTATTCCCTTTTTACTTATCTTTTATTAGGTTCTACATCAAACAGCTCTGCTTCTCTCTCCCTCTTCTTAATATGGTTGGATTCCTTATTAAATTTCATTAAATGTATTTACTTATTTTCCTATACCTTATATTCTTTTTTTCCTGTACATGAGTTTCTTACACCGGTCGGAAAATATACTTATTATTATTTTTCGTGTATATTTAACAATTATTACTCAGTTAGATACTAGTTACTTGCATTTTGCAAGTATGAGCTATTTGAGCTTAACTTGACGTAAGAGGTTAGCAGACCTGGATGAAACTACTTTTAGTCTCCACTTAAGAATATCGTTTACTTGCATTCAAAGCATTAATCTTGGAGCAAAATGTTAGAATTCTTGAATTAAATCACTTTTCATATGTTTTTAAGAATAGTAATACTTACCTTAAAATCATAACGCTTTATACAAGTTAAAGAAAAAATGCCAAACACAATTAGAACCGAAAAATGCCACCAGGCGGACTCATTGTCTATTGTTCGAATCACCATACCACAAAAGCAATGAAAATGGAATAGCACGCCATGGCATTCTCAAGCTATATCTGCGATTTTCTCTACTAAGGAAATAAGGGTTTAGATTATCTCCATCTATGGGACACAAGCAAACTCTCAATCCAAGAGAGAGCCGCAACGTAAGCCGGTGGTAAGCAGTCACAGATCTAAGTTCGGACAATTCATGTCTATCGACTTGCACTAAGCAAATATATTCTGTAGTTAAGAAAATTCGTAGACGGAAAGTTTTATGAAATACAAGGTGCAATCCGTAAAAATCTGAAATCGATTTAAACATACACTGTGTCACATATGTATTAAATCTGGAATTCCACAAATGATTATTCCGTTTAACACTTGAATTTTACATAGGCCCAACTTTCCCGATATATTTTCCACTATTTCTTCCCGTCCTATCTGGATCTGTTGTCGACGTATCTCTTCCTCTGTATATACACATACACACGTATGTATGTAACGTACTTATCCCTCGCATAGCGTATGTATAGCGGTGAGCGTTCGTATTTCCGAGTGAAATTTAAATTTTCATGCGATGTTTCGCCACCTAGCGCCCGTCGATGTAAATGCCGTCCGCCCAGCCTTCCGCTCTCGTTCTCCACATCGTCGCTTCCTTATATCCCTCGGTCAGGACACGGGGTGATAAATCGCGCGTCCCGTAATAATGATATATGCCGGCGATCAAGCCCTTTTCTATATTTCACGAGCGCGTCCGCATCGCAGCCCTGATTTGTTCGACTTTGCTTACGAAAATCGGTATTACGAGACCGTGCCCGGGCGATGACGTCTCCCCATCCATACGGACGTTTTCCTCTTTCGTTCTCATACATCTGTAATTCGCCTTCTATTTACCTTGTGTTAGACGACCTGACAAATCTAACAATGGGAATATTTACGTTAAGACTGCATGCGAGAGGAAAATCTGCCCTCTAAATAGTATGCTCTAATTTAATAAATTAATGAAAAACAAACAGGAATCCATAAAACTAATCCAAATTGCAAAAATTAACGAGAATGTAGATAGATATTCTTCTCCAAGTCTGATATTTACTTCCTTTTTTTATGGTAGATAGCTATGGCTTTTGTTTCCTTCTTGTAGATTATTAAATTACATTCTTGAAGTAGTTACTTATCTCCCCAGACATTAATATTCTTGTCAACTTTGTTTTCAGTTGTATTTTTAACCTATATGTTTAGGGTGTATAACTACGTAGATATATACTACAGGTACTACAGGTACTACAGGTTATATTCTGTTATGCATCATATTATTTATTATGCTGTTATAAAATAACAGAAAAGATACTTACTTGGTATGATTTTCTGATGTTTTATTCGATATTCAGATTGTATAAAATATGTAGGGTTTATATTGCTAATAAAGAGACTATTCTTTCAGTGTAAAGAAACACCGCTTACATTTTAAGATTTATACTATTCCTGTTCTTCGATCGCGCAGAATTAACTCTATTTTCTTACATCACGGCCTGCAGAGTGCGCCAGACGCGAGCTTCCTCCGGACGCGTGAATCTTTAATGGCACCAATCGGAAACCCAGAGCGCATCTGTTTATAGTTCAGTAAAGTGAAGTAGTAAGTAGGTAACTGCTAGGAGGTCTACTAGGAGCAGCGGGCTGAGGGATGCGGGCAGAGAAGAAGTAGCTAATGGAAAATATAGCAGGCAGGAGACTCGCTGGAGCAAGAGCTCGCGGCTCGGCGCGGGGGTCAATAAATCATGCGAAAGTTTGTTTTCGACAGGAGCCGCTCCCTTGAGCGCGCCGCTGCATAAATTACTCGAGTGCTATATTCAATTTACCGAAATAATTTAAATTAGGTTGACCAGTGAAACATACCAACCTATACGCCGCAGCCTCGGTTCTTGCTACTTGCTCTTTGAGTTAATCTGGTTGCGGGCGCATATAGGTACAAGTTGTTCTTAACGTTGCAATTGCGATTAATAAAAATCCGTGTTTCTTTTCACTTTGCTGGCTATATGTAAGTGGTAAGTATAATTAGGGGCACAGAATCTTCAATACGGATCCTATGTATTTCGCACGGAATTCAGTATTCGTCTTTCTATACCATAAAATCAATATAAGCTGCTTTCTACATATATCATATATATTTTATCTTCGCTTTGAATTGCAAATTTTTCGCGGTTGTAGCAAAATATGCCGCATTAGGTATTCAATTCAGAGATGACGCCGTAATTTTATTTCAATTCAAGGTCTTTGCAAATATAAGGTAAGGTACATACATTAGCCTGCTTCAAAATAGATTCGCACAAAGGTGTAGTAAAATATCTCATCTGCAATCATTAAATAATACTCATTATTTAAGTAACCACAGATACATAAACCTATGTTCATAAATGTTTTATGAATTGTAGAACCATGACACTCTTGAAAATGTTGTGTATGCATCTAGACCTCAAAACATACTGGAACTGTGTCAGAAAATCGGACAAGCTGCATTCCTAGTTGCGCCACTGAAATGAAATCGAAAAAAGAATATAAAAACATTTTTGCGTCCTTTTGTTTGTACCAGCGTTGCATTGTTAATCACAACTAGAGAGATCGCTTCTAGCGTGGCTAGTATTAGTAGGGCAGGTACGGTCTGATTATTTCTAATTAAACGGACATTCGATTGCTCTCTGCGTCATCGGCGAATGTCGCGATGCGGACGTCGTTTTCACCGTCGCGTCAATCCGGTCGCACGTCTAGTCGTCGTCCTGATTGTAATACCAACAATAATGGCGTGTCAAGTAAATCCCCCACCTGTCAGTATGATTCATATTGTTCACGTCACTAATACGGCCGCTGTCAGAATCGCTATCTATCTCCACCTAGCTGGCTTACGTCAAGTCTCTTCCCTTTTTCGCTGGCGGCGTCTCTCTCGCACGCACGCCCGGGCCCACTGGAGCCGTTCTTTTTTCACCCGTGCAGTCTGGTTTGCGTTTCCCGTGTCATTATATTAGCGGATCAAAAAAGTCACTCACTTCTTTCTGTCATTCCCGGATAATCTGCTATATTCTCGCAACAAACCGCTTCCGAGGAAAATTTAATCATGGAACTGGCGGCACATTTGAACGTCTGCTACTTTTATGAATCGCTATGTGTATATGTACAGTCTACCTACGTATATTATATATCCACATATATAGCTTAACTATATAAAACGAAAAATAAAACGCATACGAAAGAGTTCAGATCATGCAATAAAATGTGAAAATCTACTCTTGGTGATCTATACGTGTTCCGTATCGTTTTATTCAAACTTTGGGAGGGTAAAGTCGTCTACATGCACCGACGTCTATTTAATATAATAACAGCGAGTGAAAATCTCATTCCATCATATTTTCCTTTCGCAAACTTACCCAAAACAGAGCTCTGATTAAAATTTTTCCGGTCACTTTAATTATAAAATATATTTATACAAACAATATATCTAATTTAATAATAATACTAATACGAAACGTTGCGTTTACTTTATTTTGTGTTGGATTAACAATAATATTATTACGAGCGCGATACTGCTAAGAAACAACGTTTATTTTATTGGATACACATCATCCCCGTATAGCTGGCGCAGACACGAACCACACGACGTCTACAATGTAGATACATCCATCGCGCTTCTATGCGTGAATTAAGTGTGCCACGAGCGCCATAAGTTAATTAATATAGGAACAAGTTAACAATAACAGTTATCGAACGCAACTTTAAGTCGGCACTTCCGAGCGAGTTCGCTTCTCCGAATGTACCTAAGTACACATGTAATATCATTAATGTCGCGCGCGCCCTTGTCTGATTTAGATAATTTAATCATTTCGAAACGTTTTAGCTACTACATAACTTCCAGATACTAGGAGGTTTTCAGTACGGGTTCGTCTTAACGAGAGAACGTGTTCATGCAGTATGTACAGAATTCTAATTTAATTTGGCTGTGTGTTTTGAATAGTTTTAGAAGCTTATACATAAATAGATGTAGTACTCCTATATTATTTCTTTTAAGAAAATTTTAAACCAGTTTTACCGTTAAGAATAGTAAATTAAACTGATTAAATATTCTTAATTATTAATTGAATTTTATACCGTCTAGTAATAATCAATCACCGAATCATAAGTGGTTACCTTGTAACGTGTCGTTCTTTGGGAAAATCCATTTTAGTGTCAATTTTGAGTTCATCGTTAATTAATCATTAGTTTCATAAAATTACTTTTATATGATTTAATTTTTCACAGAAATCAAGTAATATTTTTAAACGATTGTATTTCTAAAGAGTTAAATGAAAGATCGCCATTTTCAGAATTGTTTGTACTTACATAAGGATAAATTAACTTCATTCTTTAAATATATATTCAAATAAAAGACAGTTTTGAGTGTCAGAAAAGGAAGTCTTCATTGAATGTGTACCTTCAACCCATTTTCGACGATAATTTTATCGCTTTTAACGTGTTCAACTCTGTTTGAATGATATTCGTTCGGGAAAGCTCATTCATTTTTAATGCTACACTTAACCTGTCAATCGTACTGCTATTACGTGACTGACGTGTATCATACAGAGATTTGAAAGTGTGATTTTAGCATATTGTTTAATCTAAAGGGAGAGGAATGCGCAAATACTATCTGATATTAAAAGCAGCTAGCTGTAATCTTAAATAATATTTTCGCAGATTTCCTAGATTTCATTTTCAGTAAGATAGATTTTAAAGCTTGTAGAAATGTTTATTTTTTCTTTCAGTAAAGGTACTAGTAATATCTACCGTCTGGAATTGTGCACGCAAGAAAATTCTAATGAGCATTTCGCCGACAAGTTTACACGCAAATACAAATATACGAAACGAGTTTGCAGCACGGAGATATTTTAATTAAATAAAATATTCATCCGAATATCTGCAGGCATAACCCGCGGTGAGTTACATTGTTAAACGAGCTGCCGTCATGCCGTTAGATGCTGCCGTTACTGAGAAGGAACGATTGGATAAGGCCGCAAAAAGTTCCTCTAGACGAAGACGAGGCTACGCCGACGCCCGGGCCGATCCCGATGCGGTGCCGCTGTGTTGTTGGCAACGCTCATTCTTCCTGCCGCTCCGGCGGAGTGAAATGTCGGGCGTTACGGGAAGGAGGCAGGCATAACAATGAAGAGGCAGTCATGTGTCAAACAAGTACTCAGAATAAATTATTATTCAAATCCTCCGCTAGACTAATTGCGAGGAGCAAGAAACGGGCAGCGAAGTCTAGATACGGAGCGGGGAAACTCCGATGGGCGAGCGAGGCCACACAATGCTCTCTCTGCGACTTCTCCCACGCCCTCCGACCCTTCTATCTATACGGATTCTCGCGAAAATCGCGCGCGCAAGAATAAATTACACCCCGAACTTGTACTAGTCATTCTCCGCATACTAAATCTTAGTTTTGTATAAACATATTACACACAATCAGTGCCGGATTTTATTACACAGTCGGTATGCTGACTTTATAACGAGTTCCGACCGGAACAGACGAGTCTTTCGCCATTAAGATTTGCATTCTAGGACGAAGTAGCGGCAAATCTCTGCCGTATTCACTTTGTGCACGCTTTACGTTTTAGTTCTCTATATACACTGTGTAGGCGCTGTGAATCTAGCAAACGACTTACGCGTATGTATCTGTTATACTATATAAATTATAACCAAAAAGTTTGATCGCGTTTGACGATTCATTGTCTACTTTGACAAAGCTCGGTCATAGCAATACTTGCGTTCAGTGAAGATGAGTCGTTCTTTTCTGACTTTTCTAACTAAATGAACTGAATAAAGGCATTAGGCTCGGATCGTGATCTCAATCTGGAACTGGCACTAGGCAGGTTTGTCATAGTTTTTCAAGCGGAGGTGCTAGCGATCCTGCATGATGCCGGAGAAATTTTACCAAGGGTTATTAAGGGACGACGTATTGTCCTTTATAGTGACAGTCAGACTGCTCTTAAGGCTCTTAGTAATCATAGGATCACTTCACGAGAATAGATGAAAGTCCATAACCACTTGCCATTAAATGCGCGAAGCCATCCCCAGGCCAGCGCCGAAGACAACAAGTTATTGCCTGCAGCTCTCTCGGAGTAACTTATCTATATCAAGTTGTGTTGACTGGTCACTGTAAGCTAAATAAGCACATGCTCTGCATGGGTTTGGCTAACAGCCCACTGTGCTAAGAAGACGAGACGCCGGAACACGTTTGATGTGACATTTAATAATAATCACAATTTAAAAGAGGGACTGGGAAACTGGATATCGGGTTGAACTGCACGGAACATATAGAAACGCTTGCAAATAAACTGAGCTCGCAAAGTTATGCGTTCCGAGCTATAGCTAAGAATGTTGGTGTTGACGCGGCTGTGATTTCATACCATGCGTATGTGTTCTTCCGTGTCATCTTCTGATGTAATTCTCTGGATGCTGGAAGAATTTTCGTGCTATAAAAGAGATGTGTTCCTCGCATAGGTATTATATATTGTCAATAAATATTGAAATATTTATAATATTATAGTGTAAATTAGTTTAAATTTACTCTTAATTCCGAATAGTGTAAGAATAAATAAAAGTAACGTTTGAACATTCCGATTTAATCCGAGCGAAACCGCACCAGGATGCCAAAACCACACAGAAACAAATGCCGCGCAGGCTTTCCATTACTTCCATTGTTCATAACGACACATATTAAAATAATGGCATTCCCGTCTTTAATTCGGTCGCAACGGCAACCCGCCGTGCTTCGGAATTTATCGACTGTCGTACTCGGCTATTGTCCCGCAGAATAATTTATTACTTCAAACTAAAATATCTTAAAACGCCCCTAACGATTTTTTACGAATGATTTTTTTGTATGGCGTGTGGTGGTTGAGGCGGTCAGAATGAGTCGCTTCGCAGTTTTATCGATTCAATGTTTAATGTATAAAATTTAAATATGTATGTATGTATATTACCGTAGAAAACATCATATATGGCTTTCTATTAAAATATTATACAACGGTGTACTAATAGGTATTATAAAAAAATAAATAAACAAAGAGGGAGTGTGAGTATATTGTGTATCCGATATAAAACTAGTGATTTGAAAGAATTCTGTTGCTTTTATAAAGCTATAGTATTTCAAGTGAACATTATTTTAAAATAATGTATTTTTGTCTAATCGATCTTAGAAAAGATACAACTACTTAAAGTAGGTTTTCGATGTTTACCACACGGAAACTGGACCTACATCTTGACTTGATCTTCGTCATCTGCACGTAAAAAATACATCAAGACACGCTCATCCATTAACTTCACGCCTTCGAATCTCTCTTGTCTTAATCAGCTTTGTTGCTTTTACGTTCTGATTATACGAAAGCTGAACGGTAAACAAGGTTGTTGTCGTATTAAAGGCGCACCTATAGCGTCGTAATCCGCTTTGTTTCTGCGAGAGCGTCTTGAATAAATCAATAGGGAGGGCGCACGCCGCTGCCGCCTAGACAAAAGGTGTTCGAACATTCTCCCTTGTCAATGGGCAGTCTAATCCTGGGACGGCTTCACTGCTTCGCTCCCGAATAAGTGCATAAATCAAGGTAAGTGAGATAAATAAGTCCTCGGTAATCGGCTCCGGTATCCGGGGCGACGAAGCCGCAGGACCCCGTCCGGCCGCCGACTCCTAATGAATCCCAATTAGCTGGCTCATAAAGCAGCGGGCCTCTCCCGCAACGTTGGCGTCGCCCGGTTATTCACGGCGAGCTGCGGCCTTTTCTCTCGTTGTTTCCCACCTGAAATGTTTGCCGGATGCCGAGAGAGTATTGCATTCGCTCCTACTCCTAATTTGTAAGGCGGTGGCGCGGTTGGTTTTTGTTTGTTGTATTGCAGGTGTTTTCCTTTTTCTACTTCGTCGTTCTTGGTGGGTACGTAGAAAATTTTAGTATCACTGGCTGTTTTGAGGCCACAAATTATTGAAAAAGCCAATTGAGATTCAACACGCTCAGACCAGCATAATTATTAAAATTTCATCTAATTAAAAAACGTAAATAGGTAATGATTTCACAAGAAGGTTTAGATACCTTAGTAGTGAAAAATATGTAAGTTATAGGGATAATATCTCTTTTTGATTACCGGCAAACGGGGTGAATCGGGACGGTTTTGAGATATTATTCTAAATAACTTTGGTTGTAAAAAAGATAAAAGTTTCGAATTACCGTCAAATGTAAGGTCTCTGTGGAAGCTTTAAAACGACATATCGATCATACGTGTCACATTAATAGATGATTAAAAAAAATCTTTTGTAGCTGTTCCGATTGACCCCGCAAATGGGGTCAATCCGGCACCCTATTTCTTTTACTAGAAATGATCGTTTAACCCTTGTAATAGGGTGTATCAGGACAGAAAAAGTTTAAAAAAATGTTTGTGCAAAAAGAAAAACGAATTAAAACACCAAAAATCACGTGAAAGCGGTTTATTTATCAAATGTTTACATGAACCTAAGTAAACTCCAGAAATTAATAAACACAAAAGAAATCACAAAGTTTAACCAAAAAATAATTATTATTGATTAAAATAGTTCAACCTATATTATATTCCTTCGCCCTTTTTTTTTAAGCGACTCTAAAATTAAACATAACAATAATAATAATTTATCAACAAGGGCGTCATAAGTAATAAAAATTTTCTAAACTGCATCAAATATCGAGCCATGTATACGAGTTTCGATCAAGAAGGCCATTTGTACGAACTTCCTCTATAGCTATCCACTTCAACTGCAACATTAGCAGTTAACCATCACGAAAAACAGCAGTAAAATAAAATCGAACGGTACGACAGTTGGCCGCGAGCGGAGCTCGCTTATCTCTCGGCTCCCGATCCCCCGACTCGCTTTCGGAAATCGGGAGAGAATATCGAAAACGCGACGAGGAGGTAATACCGGATTTGTCGTGACAACCTTAAGCGTCTGTCCGGCGAATCTGGAGCGGTTTTTCGATCGGCAATCGCGTCGCTTCGTCCCAGGTTTTATTTTGTTTCAATTTACCCGTTCACTTCGGTAATTTCTGTACACTAACAGGGTGTAACCGTATATATATGCGTATAGCCTCGGTAATAACTACATATTAGCGAGCGGGAGTCTCCTGCGGAGATATGTCGCGCGAACCGTAACATTACATCTTATCTATCCGGGTATACTCTGCTCGCTTGCGGAGCCATTCTCTGCGGGCGACCCGAGTTAGATACCGGCGGATTACACCCGGGATTATCCTTACATATGGTCTATCCCATGCTAATTTCGAGCGTTGCCCGCCTCGCTTCTGACTCTCGTGAGTCGTGTATACAGAAGGAGAACTGCTTGCTCCTATCTAGATACGTATGAGCTAATGCCGTGTCGTAGATACCCTCAAATCTCCACTTTTAACGTAGTGTCTATCGTGTAATGGCGTCCGTGCATACGCTCAAGTAAGCGACAAATATGAGTTGGAAAAACTTATAACTGAAGTATGCAACTTTCCGTGCGTTATGCGTAATAATGTCGCAAATACGTGGATTCAGAAGCTGACAATTGTCAGATGCAATGAATAAGCTTATGAAAGATACCGTAGCCGGTCTTGGGGTTGGGACGATGTACTTTCCGTTGAGGTCGTGCCGGCCTAAAGGTTGGTACTGCAAAAATTTGCGTTCACTTAATTTAAACTTCGAGAAATGTATAATGAAGTATATATAATGTATAGTTTGGGTACCTCTGTATATCCGTGAAATATCAACAATCAAATATTCGAAAATGCTCCGTACAATTTCTTTTAAAAATTAAAAAATCAAACAACTATAGTGTTATTACATATACATTCATATAAGGTTGCTAGGTTAACCTTTGCTTCCACATTCTAGCGCCTTCCATCGGACGGAAGACCGCAAGAAGCCACTCGGCGACTCTCCCGCCAAACAGAGGCATACGGACTTCATGCGCGCGTTACGTAATCCCCGGATTTATTCCGGCAGGTTATCTAGATCGTATATCTCCGGAGGACCGCGGTCCGCCCGGGCATACTAATAGTAAACCTGCAGATTCCTCTGATAAATAGCTACCGAGCGGTGGCCGATGTGCGCTATTTATGGCGGGATTTGTGACACACTAACTTACCGAACTTGCCGGGACAACGCCAGCGCACTTCACGCCTGCCTCCGGAATGGTTGCTGTAACGGTACCGCCGCCACAAGTACAACCTCCGGACGTTCCCCAGCTTGCTTGTTACAGCTGCTTTGACTGCGAATTCATTAGAGAACATATTCAGAAAGTGCTTCACATGTAAGCATACCAATCATACTCTCTAACAAGAGAATACTGACAATCCGCAAATCCAGATTTCAATGAAAGCTGACTGAAAGAGTGCCTTGATAAAAGAACGGAATATTTTTTAGCGAGTGGATTTCAGACGTCGAAGAAAAAATTTGCGGATCTAAATATAATCAAAAAAATTATTTGAAAGAAAGAAAGAAATTACTGTATGTTACAAGCTATGGTATTGTGTATTATACATGTATTATATGAAAGTTAGGATCTTGATTTCCTATTTCCTGATAATATTTGCTAACGAAAAATCACATCAAATATTTGTGCTAAAAGAAAAGTGTGCTAAATCCATGCAATCTATACCTATAGTATAGACTGTCTTGTCAGAATCAAATTATCCTCCCACCTATTACACCTACGCGTGTATTATTAAAACTTAATGATGGATTATCTTATTTGACACTCAATCCTACAGAACCTCACGACGATGATGACGAAGACGCCGCAATGTCAAGCGGGAAAGCGTAAGTTTCCGTTGACAATAATCAAGTTACAGAGAGCTAGAGCGTCAACCGGCGTCGTGTTTGTATTCGACATGTGTTTCGGGCAGATGTTCGAACATCTCCCTGATTAATCTACATGACGATCGATGAATAACCAGTTCGCAAGATTATGCGGCCGTTGTTTCTACTGCCGCTCGCTTATACATAGAATAAACGTCATTAGGAGTTCCGAATCACGATAATTAATCATCTGATGCAAGTATATTTAGGACAAGTGAACACTATATTTCTCTCTAAAACGCAATCTAGATTTGCGTTTTAGAGAGAATCCTATTTATTTATTCCAAATTAAATGGTATTTGCAGCAATTTTTGTTTAGTTTCCGGCAATTAAAAAAATACGTGTTCTATAAATATAAAACGCCAAACAAGTTATTTGGACAATTTTTCTCAGTGAATAAAACAAAATAATGACATTCCGTGCCCCATCTTGTTTTAGTTCTCCAGCAAATCGGTAATAATTGCCTTATATTCCTAGCCATATATCAAGCTGTCAAAACGAAATGTCACTTTATTTATTTGTTAAATTTTCACTTTAGCAGCGGCGTCAACATGAGACCTAACACAAAAACCGTTGCCGGCATGACAATGTGTGTGGGATTTGGATCTATTCACTCAATCGTCAATATAGGTTTGTTATTTTTCGGTCGATTTTAAAATGAAAATAACTTAAGAGGCTATGTATTACCGTCAGCCGAAAAGATATATCTAATATCGTTTTAAAATTTCTTATAATTAATACTGCCAAACATTTACAATGTATCCCGCAAAAATTATATGTACGTAACATTTCCCTTTACCATATAAATTTTGTTCTTTTACTGTACTTTAAATCTATTCGTCTATTTAATAAAATATGACTGTCCTGTGTCGTTCCAGACTCCCTATGAGGACGATCGATGCAAAAGCTTCAGCGATTACCCTCCACACTTTTACATAGCGATTTATGCACATCTGTGCGAAGAATATTCGCCAGCGTGTGCGATATCGTCACACAGTCAAAAACAAGATTAAGTAGCGCACATCCATCCTTTCGGAGGAGCGAATGTTTAAAATAACCTCTCGCGCCGTTAGAATGGCGCGACACTGATCTGTGTTACGTTACGGCGCGGTGCGCCGAAGAGAACGAAGAAGTTGAAGTCTCGGTCGGTGGATTTCATTTACATCTGGAACAGATTTACATTCACACCGGTTCCGTGGGATCGTGAAATATTCAGCGGGTTTTTACGTCTGTCGTATCGGCTAATGGTGCTCAAGCGATGTCAATGAATGCTAAATTCGGATGGCGTATTATTGAAATCAGTCGCGAGCGCCTTTGTACCGTCGACTGCCACTTTGCGCGGATATCTATCTAATGGATTAGTAACAGCTACTAAAAATAACGGTAATGTAAATTCACAGTTTTCGTATCGTAACCTTAGCAGCTGCTACAAACTGTATGTAGTAATATTTGAATGAATAGTAATAATTTTTTGGCTATTACGTATTTTTAAGTAGTAGTATTATATTATTTATAAGTAAATAAAATGTGTTCCCTATAGAAAGCAGGCCGATATTGGCAAAAAAAAGTCCACGTTAGCATTCTAGTCTACACGGACAATGATGAACAACAACAAATGACAAAACGTAAATCAGAGCAATACGTCAAATAAATTTATTAATTATTCAAAAAGGCCACGTCAAAATGTTTTGAATTTAATTAGTTAATGGTATAA
This sequence comes from Cetonia aurata, assembly GCA_949128085.1. Taxonomy (NCBI): domain Eukaryota; kingdom Metazoa; phylum Arthropoda; class Insecta; order Coleoptera; family Scarabaeidae; genus Cetonia; species Cetonia aurata. The sequence goes on along the minus strand of OX421885.1, from coordinate 45,334,382 downwards.
ATTAATGTTTTTGCATTAGGTATTAATGGACGAGCATATTTTTAATTCTAGAATAAGTTATTTCAAACACCCCACATCAAACGCAATACCGCTTTAGCCGAATGGTATGAACTGCTGTAAGGTAAATACATAGTTTTGAATAGCTATACGGATAGACAGAAAGCAGCGTTCAATGGTCGTCCACGCAGGACCCAGACAGCATGAAAATCGGTGCAAATTAATTAGTTCCGCACACATAGGTATAGGATACATTAAAATTGCAATTTTTTTGAAATATTTTTTGTAGTTTTGTCAATAATAAAGTTTACAGTTAAGTTTAATTTACTAATTTTAAGATTTATTGCATATGCAATGATAATATCCTTCATGCATATATCTGCAGAACTAAATATGATAGGGTAAAAATTCTTTAACTATCGTAATTACCAGGTTAAAGGTATGATGATATCCTTAATATGTTCGGGGGTTCGTAAATTCATTCTCTTAATACAATTGTTGCTTTTAATTTTTTTTTAAACATTTGTTACTCGGTCAAACTTGAATGGAGGGTAGTGTATATCTATCTAATATATGTAAAGTATTCATTTTACTCAATCGATATCGGATTGGCCCATTTCACGTTTCTATTGGGACGGGCGCGCGATTTCGTGGAAAGTCAAAAGATGCAAATTTAATTCCGGCACCGATAATGGATCGACGTCGGCGTCGGCGTCGCTCGTTATAATTAAGAGACGCGAATTTAATCTGGAAAGTTCGCCGCCTCGGTTATTTTAAATTGATGAACGGAGGTGGAATCGGAGAATCGATATTTCGCACCTCGAAAATTAATCGGTAATTAGGCCGAGCCCGGTGAATTACGAGGACGATAATGATACGTATCACTTAACGATCGCGAAGGGAAAGAGAGGTAAGTAACAATAATCAACGGAGAATACTTTTACGCCCCGCACCTAATAAGTATACAGCGAGCGGCGCTCCGTCTCGTAAAATAGGGAGGATGCGTCGCAGTCGCAGAGGACGGACGATATTAGTGAGCAGGAAGAGTGCGGTTAGACTGGAGCATGACGGAGGCATCGGGTAGTAATTTTAATTTCTATAGAGGGCGCTGTTTCTGCGGCGAAATTGCATTGCGACGCCCGGGACTTCCTCGAGCGTAATGATCTGTACATAAGAATTAAAGAACGCAATTAAAAGTCGGTACGACGTAATAAAGACGGATATTTGTACTGCGCGCGCGGTATCCAATTTACAGTTGCGGAAAAAGATAACCGGACGTGATTTCGTTGTTTCCCTCTTGCACTAGATACCACTAGAGTTTTTTCAAGCAATATTAGAAGTGTGCGTAATAAGGCTGCTGTAGGGGAAAGTTTATTGAGCGAATTGAAATTCCCAAAAGTGGTGACCCTTGCAGAACATTGGTTGACTGTGAATGAGCTTCTATCAGCCTTCATCATTGGAGATTATAAATTATGTTGTTTAAATAATAATTGTTTATTATTATTGTTATTATTATAGAAACAAACAATAAAATATTGTTCACTGATTTGATAAACTCGTTCTTCGGATTTTAATGAATTACTTAGTGTGAACAACGATTTATTTCATTGTTTTAGGACCTATTTTTGGTTCAGTGTAAATAGATAAACCAGAAACTATGAAAATAGTGTAAAATTCCGTTTTATTCAATAATCTGCTGTCTCGATATTTCTTTCTGCCGCTGTACTACGACTGCTTGGAGGTTAACTTCTCTCCGTGTCGTTTCCTCTTAGATCTTTCTTCTTCACTTCGCCCCCGCTTTCCGGACGAAACTCCGGAGGTGGGGATGGGTAACGGATGGTATGGTAAAAGTGGAAGCAAGAGGGAAAGGAAGCTTCCTTCCGCGAGAAGAGAAAACGCCGGAAGAGCGCTCCCCATCCACCCACTCGAAGGCGACGGGCAAAGAGCGAGACAAAGAGTGCAAGTGAAGAAGCGGCGCGGTGAAATGAGGCGTGCGGTGACAGATGGCGCCAAGTTAGACGCGGCGCGGCCGCCCGAAACTTTACCGTGTCACACACACTTTTTTTATTATTATACTTTGGACCGACCGACCTTTGCGGAATTATTCATTTCGAGATTATTAGATGCCATTTATTTTTATAACCCTCCGCTTGATAACTAGTTTAATGAAAACTTATCGAACGGGCGACAGGAGTGAAGTGACGTGATTTGGCGGCCGATTTAAAATCTGAAGAGCGTGGATCGTCTTCTCTTCTCGCCCCTCTACGGAGCGGAGGTAGATTTAACGGGCGAGCGAGCGAACAACGCCCGATCATTTTTTTCCTTCTCGCTCTCCGTCAGCTTTATTATGATTCCCGTGGCACCTGCGCGCTCGACACTTAATCTCCGAATTACATTAGACTCGTAAGCGTCCGGTTTGTGTGTGTACGCGGGCTATACGGAAGATTGCGCCGCAGGTGCGGATGGGCTGTGACAACGATTAACAAAACACATCAAGCACGCTTTTAGATAGGAGATGTAAATTGAAATGAATGTTTCCCGGCCGTAGGTTATTTATTACAACTACGCAACTGTCATTTCTGGCTATTAATATTTGACAGTTTCATACTATTTATTTCATATTGATTTGAATTACTGTTAACCCAGTAATTCAAAACCCTTTACCTACGGGTTCTAAAGTATTTATGAACAAAAAATCTTCGTTCATTAACTCCTAGCTATTTCTACGGTGATTGCAGATACAATTTATTCTACATAAACCAACCCGGAAATGTTTTTTGATACTGGATGGTCACACATCTCATAGTACAAATATTTGAAATAATTGAGTCTAATGCTTCCTTGTAAACCTCCACTATTTCCAATATGTTTTGCATGAAAATTGTATGTAGTATATATATCCGTAGTTGAAAAAAGGAACACAAAAAACGTACAATTCAATTTCTCTAAATAGATACAGGTATATACTGCAACATCTCCGTTAAATTCGGAGCTAAAATAACAAGATCGCCCTAGCAAAAACATTTACAAGAACGTCGGAGCAACGGAACTATTTCGAGTGTTTTTTGTCGGTAAACAAAAACTTCTTGCACCTTCCAATCGAAATAACGGAAGGCCGTTGCTACGCAGCAACCTATTTCTAGGCGAGTTGAATTTGAAATATACATACCTATATACACATTAAACGAACAACGAAATTAATATCAGCTTATAATGATGGATGTTAGATTCTTCTTCATAAACGTAGGCATGTTTCACTTAGGAAAACGTGCTTTCTCCACGCATTTTATACTCCTAAAAATCGTAATATTTCCGAATTTTGCATGATGGTATCTATCCAGGTAAAGTAAAGTTATGTTTGTTGCTAGGTAAAGTTGGTACGATCAATCAATGTAAAGTTTTCGACTGTCGTAAATTTAAAAAGTAAGCGATTAGGTGCTGCATCCTATTTATAACACCGGTAATGTAATTTAGGGTATCTATCTTGCATTTTACTTTTTACTCGCTCGCTTTGCTAAGCGTGCCGCCAACTTTTCTAATATGTGAGCATCTTGCGGCAACCGCCTTCTGTCTCTCTCCCTCTTGTACACTCATTCATTTTGTCTTGTATATCGGTATAATATACCGTGATATTCGTCACACTATATTGCCGTGAAAAATCTAATTTCCTTTGTTTGAATTTACGGACCCGTATAAATTGAATTTTAAAATTTGTTCCCTCATACAAACGTCCGCCTGACCGAAAATAGAATTGCGTATTTGCTCGCTCTGATGTAGATTAAAAGTCGATATTCAACTAAAATACAAACATTAATATCCGGGAGAAATCGAAATTATTTATTTCTTTTATTAGTTTGTTTTTTTTTTTTCATTCTAATCAAAAACTAATAATTCACGTAACTTTAAATGATTTATTTACATACTACCGAGAGAAAAGTTGCGAGCTGTGCATTGTACAGTGACATTGTTGCTGACTTCAATGATTTTCGCGCGTAATTGTTCGCGATTTGATGGACGTTGTTCACCGTAACCGTATATTGAATTATTTTAAAAGGGCCATAAAAAGAAGTAGTTTGGGGCTAAATCCGGGGAGCATAGTGGTCATTTAATAGGACCCGAATTACCGATCCATCTGATTTCAACAATGGCATTTAAGAAATTACTGACATTACGGGTATTCTGTGCCGGACAACCGCGCAACATACCGTATAAGCAAAACCAACATCTGTTCCAACAATTTCTTTTCTACAAGTCCATGAATCACTAGATAAAGTAGACGTGCGCATTTATCAATCCATAAATGCACCTGAAGGGACATGGTGGCACAAACCTATGACTGCATTCCTTCTGTGATGGAAATCTAAACGTATCGGTGTAGTTCCATGAACGCCCAACAACACACTAAACAACCAGACATCGTGGATAGCTATGTATAGCTCGGGAATTTTCCGATATTCTGCCAGGACAACGACGTCGACGTGCGAGAACGGGCCGTTTCGCCCGACGCCAATACATCCGCGCCGTATACAGGCGCATTATGCGGTCGTTAGGAAATTAGAAATTCTTAAGAGGTAAAACAAAATGGGGGGCGGGCAAACTGCTGCCACCGAAGCGGGCGTTTTATGGTTTAATCTTGGCCGCCGCGATAGAACCAACTTCGTCCATAAATCGTCCGCGGCGGCACATGTGGATACGTATGGGACGGGCGGGGGCCCGAGAAGTTATGCGCCGTGCGTGCGAGAACAGTTAATAATCTTAATTAACATAAATATTCTCGCCGCGGCTAAGTACCGCGGCTCGTTTTTCTCTTGTTCCGTTTCCGATTGTGGTAAATTTTATTTTCGCGCTGCCTTATTTTTAGATATAATATACAATTTATCCCTAACAGTAATGATATCCTGCACGCTCTTGGTATCGCGTATGCTGTTTGGTACGGATTGAAAAAAAGTATGTAATTACAACTGATTACAAGAACTTTATACGTCCAGGAAATACACGCCAAGAAAATCATTTAATGGATTAATGGATCTCTCAAAGACTTTCGACAATGTTCATCACGTTATCCTTCTACAGAAGCTCGAGATAATTGGTTTTAAAGATATGGTTCGGATGTAGTGATGGCGTATGATTCAAGTGGAATGCAAATTCCATCATTTTCACTGGAAAAAAAAAGATTCATTGAAACAAAGAAATATTTCTTTGCCCCTATTTGAAAAAACAAAAGCTATTTCTTTGAATTAGTACATAAGTTCCCAAATAATAATTGGTTTTCAAATGTCAACAAGAGCGTCTTTTCCTTATATTTTAGAAGTTAGATAATTTTTATTCTCAAAGTTATTTAAGAGTCTTCCATTATATCGTCCTATACCTCAAAACCAAAGATTTACTTTTTAAATCGCCACCTATACCCACACTTTACACAAGATGCGGTTATAAAAGCAACATCATCGATATTAAAAATCAATCTAGGTCAGGTGAAGTGAAGAAAAATTCTCTATCACGCAAATTTCGTATTCCCCGTGAGTGTGTTTCCTTAAAGCGTTCCCATTTCTTCCTTCATACAATACATGCACATACATATATTTTAAACGCTTGTACGTATATTGTACACGTACACAGGCGCGCGCCGTACGCGCCTATATTTATTTATATTTAAAAGGTAGAACGCAGAAAACGATTTCGTATTCAATTTCCTCGCGAACGTTGTAAATTTTCTCGTCTTCACACGACCGCGGCGCTCAGAAACGTGTAAATGTATTCGTGCATCGGGGACGTATCTCGCGAATTGTCTGATATTTATTTATGTACGGATCTGTGCGTGCGCGTGTGTTCGTTTTCGAAGATACATGCATACGTTTACCGATGGATGGGAACGTTTGAGAGGAAAAGGTGAGTTGCGAATGTGTGGGACGAATTAGGTGGGGAGATGATTTATTTGTTTCAGACTATTTTAGAAGATCTAGATATTGATATTCTGCAATTCTGTACCAAATCCAATTAAAGTTCATTGTCCTCGTAAATAATAATAGAACAATTAAACAATTTCACCAAAACATTTTATTTTTTTTCTCATAGCTCCATGCTAAACATTGTTATTAATTATTTCTAATTAAACAATACTCTTCAGCGCCTAACAAATGTTTTAAAAATTTCAATGCGAATAATTTCCAGTATTCACTGGTGTTAAATTACACGACTTCGGAAAAGCAAATTTAGGTATAGATTTTCCTGAAACCATAAAAATTTAAGTTTAAAACACAATTTATGGTAATTAATTTTCCTATACGTATATAACTGCAACGCACACTGTATTGTAAATTGTAAACTGTAAGCCGATATCTTAAATAAAGATGAAATAAAAAAAAATTGTATGTTCAGATTCTAAGTTGGACGGATGCTCGCACACGAGTTTATATTATACAGTGTAAGTATTTTAAAACTTTACGTAATTTACTACTAGTATAACTACCAGGATATCTGGTAACATTGCAACGAAGTTATTTGTCAATTTGTCTTAGCTAAGTAATTCCATAAAATTTTGCTTTTGACAGTACTAGTACTATAGTATATATTTATTAAGCGACGGAGTGACGTAAATAATGGGAAGAGCAAACCATATTCGCACAACATCTACGGATTCAGGAACATCTATATGATATACTTCACATTATAAAAAGAAAACTAAATACCTGAAAAACAACGAAAGGAAATAATGAATTAAATAGTAAGCAAAGGCTTTTCTAGGTAAAGCTGTGAGATGTTTCTAATGTTGTTATACAAAGTTATATTAATTATACTTCACGATTACATCGGTAACCTGTGCCTTATTGTTAGTTGCCTTTCAAAATTTTACTGATATTTCAACACACAAATGATGAGTGTATCATGCAATTAAAGAAAGGATTAATTGCCAGTATGGAAGCAAAAAACTCACGTATCAGCGAGGGTAATACCGACCAATTTCATAATTTGATTGATATACGTGTTATCAAAATGAAAGCGAAAAAGATGGAAACATAATTTCTAATTAGCGGCGAAAAACCGCGATGTAAACAGATAAAAAAAGAAAGCCGGAAACACGATTGGAATTGAAAAACGCAAAAAAAAACGAAAAAAACAAACGCAACATATGCACACACATCGGAAATAAAAAAAAATAACGTCATCCGAAATTTACACGTTCCTAATAAATGTGAATTATTTTACGGGAATGGTTAGTGCACGGCACGACATGTGGCGGTCGACCCGTTCCGGCACGCACACAATACGATTTGCAGGGCGACCAGTGCGCCCACGTAACACGGCGGACGTGTTGCTGTATATGCGCGAACTGCATTCGGCCGCTATTCATCACGGTTCGATATACGGATGTTCTGTCATTTTACAAATAGCACGGTCACACATAAAATACATGATTAAACGATATCGCATCGGCATGTTTTTCCACGGACGCCGGGTAAATTGTGTCGTGCACGCCGGACTATAGGGCAGCGATCCCTGGCACGATAACATATCTGTATTCAAAAGTAATAACGTTATATGCGTACAGATGAAAACAGGGCAAAAAATAAACGTAATAGATTTACTTCAGAGAATTGCCTGATGGACGTATACAGAAAAAACCAATCCGTTTAGAAACGTATGAAAATCATTAAATGCAGGATGCATATACATATTATATGTAAGTTGTACAGAACCCTTCAGTTCTAATGTCTCCCCGTTTCGACGACAGAATATCGACACTATTTCCCGTATGGCAAGGCCAAATACTTCGGCTCAGCTCAGATTCACAGGTAGAAAAAGAGCAGAGAAGGGCATTATCATTGTTGAGTTAGGAGTAATATATTTTATTAACATATTTAATTAAAAGGACAAAGCAATTTCACCAATAAAACATTTGCATATATTAATCTCTTGGCTATTATCGCAAATTAAGTTTAGTAGGTGTTTCTATTCCTTTTAAATTTGTATGTCTGTCTAATCTTGTTATTGTTCGTACAGATTCATTTTTATTATATACATTTATTTCTTACTTATTAGACTAATCGTAAATTAAACCGAGGGTAAATATATAATATAAATCATATCTGTTACCTGGGCATACGAAAATAGTCGAAGCGCACGGCTTAGAGTGTGTGGTAGAAAGTATAGATACATAGTCGCAAGAGGGAGACTTTAGAATTGTAGAGCACTGTACATACAAACGACTTGGTTAATAGTACGATATAAAATGCTAGCGAATACGTCGATATAAAATATTTATTTACGAACCAAGTACAGGAAAACACATTCGCCGCCATAAACTGACCATTTATTGGCGAAATGTCTCACACTCACGAGACTTTTATATAAAGAAGGTGAGCTATAACATATGAAAAATAGGTTTTATATGTATGTGTAGTAATTTTATTACAATTAATAAGGTAAAATGGAGTTTTTAAAACACAATATGTATGCAAATAAATAAACGACTACTTTATATATGCGCATATATTTCAGTTTCTCTTTGCATATAATCCGGTCTTTATTTATATCATTATAGAAACATTTTCCTTTTTAACATTTTTTGTAACTATTTAGCGGCATCTGCCGTGCAATAGCTTCACTAATCATCTCTCACTAAACCGATATCAAACACCAATTTCTAATAATAACAGTAGTCTATAGATAACTTTCTTCGAATTATTCACCATCAGTAATATAAGGAAATAGTCCAAACGTCATTGCTGAACAATGTATATTGACCTGAAATTCCTTCTCCGTTGTAGTAAACGTTATCAATAGACTTTTTTTACTATTCAGGATTCTACCTGTTACCTATCCATAGTCGAGGAGAGGTGGCATTCCGGACGTTTGAGTTATCTATCCGGCGGACAATAAAATTCAGCGTTCACGGATCATGATATCTTGCTGTGTAATAGTGGCGATAAATTCCCGATCCGTCCACGGCCGTGCGCCGATGGGAAAACGAATAGTTTCACCCCGACGGGCGGACTATCCGACTATCGACCTAATAAAATTCAAATTCACGTTGCGTATCTATCCGGTTTCTTTATCGGAAAGGTATGCCGATAATTCGTCCGCGTATACCAACGCGAATTGTTGCTGTATTGTACCGACGTTAACAAATGCTGATGGACGACGGACTGTAATGTGGAGGGATGCAGACGTGCGAACGAACCCGCATTGCGCCGGCAAATCGTGCGAAATTCGAATATTCGCTTCATTTCCCTAATAATCGCCCCCCCGTTTATATATGCATATACAACACACGGGCGTGCAGACATCGTATTACAGCCTCGATAATAACGTAACGTTCATTAGATTTAATGTAGGTGTGTACACGGCAATGCGCGAATATCTGTTTGACTATACGTGTATACATATATGGGATACACCTAATTTTCGAACCTGTAAATGATATCGGCAGGCTCTAGTGCAGTGGTCGTGTATATGTATACAGGGCATTTCAAATAAAACGAGTCACCACAAATAACTCTTTACCTGCTGTGATTTATATAAAATGCCGAAACCAGTCAATTGTCACTACAAGGGAGACCCTTCAAATTTGAATAGGGAAGATGGGTCTAGTGACCACTCATTCAAACGATTTTTTAATTCTCTTTACGGCAACATGTATCAAGAAGTCATTCTTTTTAATCAGTAAGCAAAGAGTACATATAATTTGCAGGCTGTTTAATAAAACACGATTAGAATGAAATGGCTTCAAATACTCTCCCTATGTGCTCTCCTGACATTTCGCATTTTTCTTTGTGGTAACCATCAAGGTATACTTCTTTTTGTCACTTATCGTTTTTAATGTCGTTTCTCTCCACTTGTTTGCTTCTGTTTCCAGCTTCAGACACTAATTAGTGCAGTGCTTCCCAAAGTGGTTCCTACGTAGGGAACAGTGTGGGGGTGACGCCCGATTAAAATGAATTTGGAAGAGCGCAAACACAGTCCGAAGGTCCACGAGGGATTTAATAAAAGATTAAGTAATTATGATTGTTTTAAATTCAAAAGCAACGCCCTGAATGATAGATTATTTGCTTGGAAAATAGTACAGCTATAATCTGCACTCAATTTGAGGTGGCTCGTTTCGATTGAAATAACCTGTATAGATGCAACAAACACTACCTACAGCAACTATACAGACGCTACTGCTGCATACAGATATAGGTACCTACATAAATGTACATACGTACAACCATCGATTAGATTGTAATTTAGACATGTTCTCGGATTAATCAGCATATTAGTAGATAATTGCACTGATAAACGTGGGAGAGAGAGATTGAACGTTGAGTAACCTTATCTTGATGAGGCCAAGATTACCCATGGATAATGACAAAGGCAGAGGAGGCATACAGAAGCGTATGTCACTTGTAATAACTTGATTAAGTTGAACTTCTCAGTAATTGGCACTTTGCGGACAACAGTGCAGGAAACACGTCTGAAGAAGTTTATAACATGAAACCCTTATTGGACATTATAACAAAAACTTTTCAAAATGTAATACCACTCTCAAATATATAGATAATTGTATTAATAAAATCCTAGTTCCATTTCGATGTCGTCTTTCATTTTTACAATACATAAATAATAAAAGGCACAAATTTGCCATGAAAATATATAAATTATATATTGACAACTTCAAAATATACTGTGCTAAGAAACTAAAAGTATACTTTACAGTGTTCCAACGTCAGTAGTTATGGGATTTTCTGATACGTTACTAGATTGAGGACATACAGTTTATATCCATAACTATTACACAAGCATTGAACAATAGCACACACTTTTGAAAATACAGACTCACCTTGTTAGTATTTTGCTAAGACGATATAGAAACGGTAATTCGGTAAACAAAACAAAAAGTGAAAATAAAATTCAATATAATAGGCCACTAGTATTAAAATGTCAACGGGATTAAAATAAGAATTTGTTAGTAGGGCTACAAAGTTGTGGACTACTATTTCAATATATTTTTTACTCCTTAACACTCTTGTGTTTTATTTACGTTTTGAAGATGGAGTTTAAACACGTATCCTCCCATTCGATTAATACTCCTTGTTTGTCATTTGCTAATAGTATTTTATTAAAATTTGTAGAATCGCTGAGTGAAGCAGCCCAAATGAGAATTCTGTATGTGAATCTAATGTTGCTCCACCCGATCTGGGGAATAAAACTCGTGTGAATCGTATATGCAAAAGAACTTAATTTATTTCGGTCAGATATATAGATCTGAATATAACTATGAAGGTATTCCATACGAGTTTGAACTAAACGTCACCCAGAAGGTATCCCAGGACGCGGTACCAACCTTTACCTTAATATGTTTAAATGACTTTTTAACAAAAGACAATAATGTTGTCGAAAAATTTATAACTTAATTTTATAATTCATTTTATTCAGAATGAGCGATATCAGCTGATCAACTCGACAGCCGGGAAACGAAAAATTTTCAACATAATTTTCAAATTAAAATCGTTCGTCCTTCACCGTTTTAATATACAATGACGATTTGGCAAATTGCGAAATCATCGCATTTACATTTTAATCATTTCATAAAAGAGAATATTTTATATCTGTCACTTAAGGTGTCAACATATTTGTTACATACATACGTTTTCATTAATTACCCGTCGATGGAGTCAAACTCTAATTAGCTTGATTGTCGAACGTCAATTTTTCGGATCATTAAAACACACGCGTGTTTACATAGCATCAGAATATATAACGTTATGTATTACTAGAGAGATTTACATAGTATTCGTGTGGGGTTACGCAATTCCGGGGACTTTAAACGCTCGTTTTTCGTAGCGTTCTCAAGTACATACGTGAGAATTTACTTATAAGTACATACATATGTGGCAATGGGAACGTCGATCATATCATCATGCATCGCGGAAAAAAGTAGTAACGTAGCTAGAAACAGGCAATCACTTTGTAATCACGTTTTCACCCAATGAAAGTAAAGTAAAGAAAAAACGTTCTCGTTATCTATAAACATACATATTGCCTATATACAATTAAATTGTAATAGTTTGCAATTGTGCACGATCAATTAACCTTGGCCTTGGTGACTGGATATTTTATAAATGCCAAAATTACTTTTGGCATTTACATAAAGCCTATACCTTGTATGTATGTACCTTAGTGAGATTGTTAGAAATTTCACGGCCAACTGATTCGATTGGGTAAATCATTTAATGTTCCCGTATATTGACATTAACGCATTTTATCTAATATATTTTTTATACTGTAGTATTTAGATAACATGTTATCCTACATATGTATATAATTACAAATAATAAAGCGATCGTTTTATTTTTAACAATCGTTATGACACATGTACAAACATTATCTATGGAGTGTGCTACTAAAATCATAGTGCAAAGAACAAAGTTCGCGTTCACATGTTTTTTGTTTTTTTTTTTTTCTTGTAAAATGTTTCTTTGTTTATGTTTTTTGTACTGCGTACGTTTGCCCTGTTATTCGTCCTTAATGACTCAATCGTTTTATAAAGAAACAAATAAGGTGTGTTAAACACTAAAAACATACTACATGTAGTTGATTATTTGTTGCTGATATAATTAGAACGAATACTACATACACTTTTTCTTTCTGTGTTGTTTTCAACAGTTTAAGATTAGTTTAAGATTTATATAAAATGCCTTATCTAAAAGGACGAAATGTACTTGAAATAATCCAAAATTATAAACAGAAAAATGCAGTTAATGATAAAATAGATACACAACATTTTACCAAATTATATAATTTAATTTTATAATTAAACAACAATACTTTTGAAACATTTACTTATATAATTTAAAACGTTTTTCATATATATTTGCCAAAAAAAAAACTCAAACCACCATACATATATTTTACACCACAATCTTTATATAAAGCAAGTTTTTCAAAATTTTCATATTAGAAACAAAAAAATAATGATTTTATCATTTATAAAACAAAAAAGTTTATTTACAATTTAACATTGACGATTTTATATATTATAATTTTTATACATGTATCGTACTTGATAAAGGTGATAAAAAATAACCGAAACGTTGTATGTATGAAGTGTTTTTATAATAATAATATATATAGGTTGAATAATTGGAAATTTACAGTAAGTAGTACCTACATTCCAAATTTTATAAGAAAATATTCAGAAATAAAAAGTTATGGCTCGGAACTTATATGAGCTGGGACACCCGGTATAACACATTATTAAAAAGGATGCTGGTATATACGTATGATGTTCAGATTTCGCATTTAAACAGCTAATTATCTGTTTGTATACATATGATGAATGAATGTCCGGCAATTGTTCTCCTATAAATCCCGAAGAATGTCGATCTCAAAAATCCATTGTTTGTCGCGCTCGGAAAGACCTTCCCTTTTGTCTCCCGAGTCGCGATAAGAGGCCGCCTGCACTCGTGCTTGCATACAAAACCCGATACGGTGAATCAGTGTATGTATCTCTCGAGAGAGAGACGAACTTTAACCGCGGCATCGTTATTATTATAGGTATTTGTGACATTATAGTCCGCCCGTGCAGCTCGACGACTCCGTACCACTTAATTACTCATCCCGGTGTATGTATTAAGTATAAAATGGCTAGGCCATAATGTGTCGCGGTCACTCTCACGAAGTAATCGTCCGCGGATCGGTTGCGCTCCAGTTACTCTTTGTCGGTATTTATACTGTATATACGTATACTCCGCTGAGCTTCGCGAATTAACAGCGCCGGTCGATTAACGACTGCTATATCAGTTCGCCAGTTATGGAAGCGGTTTTGCATGAGGCCGGTCGCGAGGTCGATGTGAAGACGCGCGATTCCGAATATGTCAGTATTACGAACGCTAAAGGACACCAGCTCGACAAGGATAACTCCATGGTGACGCTGACGATGGGCAATCCGTTCGGGCAGAAAGAGGGTGCGATTGAAAACGGCTTCAGCATGCTACCGAAGGCCGATCCAGTCGACATTGTATTCGAGAATATTACTTACACGGCGTCCATGGGCTTTAGGAAAGGTAATTTTAACGCCCGATAAACCGCCGGGACCACGGCGCGCACCTGTCGCTGAGCGACATAAAAATACCTTCGGATGCATACCTGTATGGCAGATAAACAGTCGGGAACAGATAAGAATATCGTACGTCAAAACACGGGAAAACTTGCAACAAAAATTGCTACAAAATTAAAAAAAGAATACCCTCTTATTAGGTACCCACAATGTGATGGGTATATTTTTCTATAAACTTGTAAATAAAAGCGGCCCACATAGTATATAAAATCAAAACCTTTACCGTATTGTAATGATTAATGAATGAACAAATATTGTGTTATACTCTGATTATGTTATTATTAAGTAGAGTTGAATCTAACCAATTTTGCAAATATTGTAAAAATAAAATGGACCAGGCTGCAGGTTGATTTTATAAAATATTTTATTTTATGTTACTATAGGGTATATAGAAGCACCAGTGAATGAAGTTATATCTGTAACCAAACCACGGAAAATATAGGAGAACATGTGAGCAATTAGCAACCATAAATATTGAAAGGTCGGTTTTATTATTGACAGTGATCCTTACTATTTTCTTCGCCAAGCAACTGCGTATGAAACAAGGGCACAAACAACACGTGATTTTATACAAAATATGAATCAGTGCTAAACGATTATCTAAGCGACGATGCAATATTGGTTGTAGACCACGATGTAGTCTTCACGGGGCGGAATAAGTACAAAAAGTTCTTATAAATCGGAAATCAATTTGAAATTGTTCATTTACTGGTGCTGTTCATTCACTGGTGGTTCTACCCTAGTTATTAATTAACATGACGACAACCAACCATAACCGCGATTACTGTTTTATGTCATTGTTAAGGATAAATAAGGATTTTAAGTTTTTACAATTTTAACATAACCTCCACTATATTCTCATATTTGAAATGCAAGGATGAGTGAAGTAAAAGACACACAAATATACATATATTTACATTATAAAGTCATCTTTACAGAACAATAGGTATTGAGAATGAATATTACAAAAATACAGAATTTCAAATATAAATATCTTTAAATTACCATACCAAACTTTGCGCTACTGATGACTGATAACACTACACACTGGACGCACATTTCAATAGCAAAGCTGTCATTATCACTAGCAACGCTGAACTAGTTCTTGATGACAGCTTTACTATTGGAACGTGCGTCCAATGTAATGGAATTTGTAGTAAGGCATTTGCTCTCCGTATATAGCCGGCATTACATTAGATTATCCCTTATACCTGCACAGCCTATACTGATACATAATTCAAATTTCTTAAGTATAATTCTTAATAAATTTGCGTTTTTATTTCATTACTTTCTCAATTATATACTTCTAATCAAAGAAATCATAGCAACAATGTGATTAGTGGTTAACTCATTTTATTCAACATATTTTCTCTTTATTTAGTGATCAACACAAATGCCAGACTGTAATTTACAAATTCTTAAACGTATTTCCTTGACGAAAAAAACAAATGAGACAACAAAACAGTAATAATTATATTAATTCATTCGTATCCATGTGTACATATTTACGACGTATAGAAAATTCCATGCATAAGTCATATCCATACATGCGTATTTCCATTGTCATAGTCTTCGCATTTAACCTTGAGATTATACGATAAACATATCGTACCTACGACAAACAATGCAAAAAGGACAAACAAAACGACGCAAGGACGCCCAGCGAAAACGGTCTTTAATCGTCCCTAAACGTTAAAAAATAAATCGAATCGACCGATCTCTAACTTAGATAAAGGAGGAATTCCCATTGTTTCGCGAAATCTTATAATCCGTATTGCGAAAAAACCCGATATCATAGCAAACTTTGAAACCTGGCTTTAAATGAAACGTATAAAATCTACAGTTTGAGTGACGC
Organism: Cetonia aurata; assembly: GCA_949128085.1. NCBI lineage: Eukaryota > Metazoa > Arthropoda > Insecta > Coleoptera > Scarabaeidae > Cetonia > Cetonia aurata. The sequence continues at coordinate 45,318,432 of OX421885.1, read as the reverse complement.
AATATTGTGATTTGTTCCCATGGCAATAGCGTCGATAAAAAAATAAGCCAACGATTCATAATTTGACAGTGTAACTTATATTTAATTGATTTTGACAGCGGAAAATCGAGGTTAGAACAATATCAACTCTCAAGTTAGATCTAATGGAGAAAAAGAACTCAGAAGGAGGATGTCCTCATTTAACACAATTTTTATCATAGGTATATCTACATATTTGCTACGAGGCTCTTTACAAAGCCTGCTTTCAAAATCACTTCGTGAAAAATAAATTAAATGCAAAAAAATTATTATAGGAGCCCATAATATAATCTGTAAGATAACTGGATTTACCTACTGGTGCTTAAAGAAATTATTGCAATTTTAAATTGGACTGGTTATTAATGGTGCCGTATCACCAGCCGATTTAAACCTGTTTTGATTCGTATAATTGCAAAAGTAACTACAATCATAAGTTACTGAAATTGTTTTAATAATTTATTACAATTAATATAAAATACGATAGGATGAAATCGCATCAAATGCTCTCCGTATATGCTCTCCTGACATTTCGCGATTTTTTTGTGGTAACCGAGGTAACCCCTACTTGTTTTTGCCACATTCACTTATCATTTTTTATGTCGTTTTTCCCCTTCTTTTTTTTGCTTTTATTTTGTACGGTATTAGTTCACGTTTACACAGTTTAGTGGAGTTCACTTTTAGTTTATTCGTGAATTCACGGTAAATTAATATGCTCTATTCTTTCCAAGAACGTGTGGAATTAGAGACTTTGTATTATAAGAATGGAGGTGCGTAAGATCGACAGCAGGTAAAGAGTTGTTTGAGGTGACCCGCTCCAATTGAAATGCCCTGTATTTGATTATTTATACCAATACTATATACTTATTTAACATATTTTTTCCCTCTTGCCTCCCATACTCTAGAATTTTTTTTAATAATTCTACTTATAAAAACAAAATTCAATAATAGTAAAAATTAAAACAAATATATACATATGAAATATATAGATTTTAAAAAAGATGCAGCAAAATTACTATTATTTAAATATTTAAAAATTAAAATTACAAGACCATTAGCATATTAAGTAAACAGTAAATTAACGCTAAAAATAATATTCCAGCAATCAGTATTTATAAACCCAATATTTTTATTTGGACTTTCAATTAATATATTAAAAAGAAGTGTTTGTCATTGTGTTTTTATGGTTCATTTAACTTTTTTTGCTATTTTATTATATAGTAAAAATGCAATAGGCGCGCACACATGCGACTTGTCCTTTCTCTAATTTCGTTTCCATTTTTCTTCCCTGAAAGAACGGAAAAAGATCCTGCACAGCATAAACGGGCATCTACCTCAAGGACAATTGATCGCCATAATGGGACCGTCGGGAGCCGGAAAGAGCACCTTATTAAACGTCCTGAGCGGGTACAGCATAAAAGGGGTCGCCGGAAATGTTTATGTGAACGGCGTTCCCAGAGATCTGAAGGCGTTCCGAAAACTGTCCTGCTACATAACGCAAGACGACCGGCTACAGCCGTTATTGACTGTCGAGGAAAATATGAACATCGCCGCCGATCTGAAGCTGGGAACGGAGATTTCGCGGACCGACAAGGAAGAAATCGTGAGTATCCTCCTGCTTTTCTAACTGCTATCTATATACCTACACAGACGCTCCAATTCTGCTCCTTTCACAGTCCGTCGTGCCTCGTTTTCCCGAAATGAAAATGGAAATTATTATATTTATTTACTACACTGGGTTAAATAGATTTTTCTGTGTACGTTTTCGTTTCCATCCTATTTACCGGGAAATGTATTCGATGACGATTATATCGAATAAAAAAGAGCACGGCCCAAATGTCGTTGACATTTCCAAATGGGATTCTTAAATCATACGAGCTCACTATACCGGGTGCCCCAATGTGGATGGCCTACTAGAAGTATATATGGAGAATCAATCATCAGAATTAATTCAAATTTTGTATGTTTATATTAATCATTCTTCCTATACCTATATCGTTGAGATTTTAAACTACAACAAAACTGTTAAAAAAAAATAAGAGATTTTGACTATGACTATGATATAACAAAATAGCATATACTTATTTTAAATATCTTGAAATTGGCAAGGTTTATCTGAAATCTAATTTCTTCAATGATTTTACCACGAAAAAGTATCTCTGGACTACTTATCTTATTTTTTCGTATCTGTGCTGCAACGTGTATTTACCCAATATGTACATCGAATTTGGTCCAGCCTGTATCGAAACTTTTACTCGATTCTACTCATTCTTCGTGGTCTGCCAGTGTATAAGCAGAATCATTAATTAATTGCGGTGTCTTTAATAAGTTATCTCAGCAAAAATGGGAATTAGAAGTTCCAGTGTGTGAATAGTTCGTTTCGGCGATTATTTAGATAAAATTTCATCAGGAAATGATATTGAAGCAACAGCGCGACAAAGTCCATTTGGAAGCAAAGTTGTGGATATCACGTTATCGGCGCGTTTTCCTGAATTTGCTGTATCCGCATTTGTAATCGAGGCGTTCCTGGACACTCACACACACACAGAGAGAGAGAGGCGCACACATTAAAATTATCTATCTCCATACGTACTATGATGTGCATGTAGAGTGCGTATTAACGAATTTAATATGTTTTCTTTATTCCCGTTTTGACCCAATTCAAGTGCGATTCGTACGGGTCAATGACAACGCACTGATAAAGCATATTATGTATATTTTGTGTATATGGCTATACAGATGTTTACATATGTACGTATTGATAATTTATGACCGTATTGCCTGGACGATAGCAGTTGGATTGCATGTGAAGCAAACACATTCACATAATCTCAGTGTGTTTCTGTGTAAATATCAATATACATTTATACATATTCCGGGATATTACATATATAATTTATTAACTTTGTTCCTTCTCCTACGCATATTAAGATAGATTTGCACAGCCATCACATTAGTTATTATGTGTACGTACATTTATACATATATTTGCGTTAATGGAGGAGTAGTAATAAATTTTGCGTACTTGCCTACTTCATATAATGTCCCAGCTGTTATGATACGTAGATGATCGGTTTCGAAGGAATGTCAAGTTACTTCCGGCACCACTATATAACTGCATAGTTCCAATATTGAGGTCCCTATCTTGAATTTTGTTCATTTAATAGTAAATTTATCCTAATTCGCTATTATATCTATAATAGGGTAGGACTAATGTTTGCTTTTCAATTATAAATGAAAAGATGTTAGAGTATTCATTCTAACATCTATTATCTTGCATGAAATGTATTAATTTTAATCTGGAAAACAAAATTTAGCACGATGTTAGATTATGACCCCAGACATATTCGTGCACCGATTTCTAAATCTGGAAATAAAGCTAAAAAATTTAAAAGTTCTCAAACATTACTTTCCATAAAAAATCTTTTTTCTTCTTGTAATTGACCAATTTCTTGTAATTTGAACAATGTTGTTTTTTTTTGGATAGAGGTCTAGTTAAAAAGTGTTTAAAGTTTGATATTTTTTATTTTTTCAGCTACGTTTCGTTGAACTTGTTTTTTAACATCCTCAGGCTTTTTTTTTGTAAAAATTTTGTAATTTGAATGAGGGTTTTTGAATATTCACATGATTATTGTAAAATATTTACCTTATCAAAAATAATATTATCAAAATCTTGAAGTTGAGTTTACATATCGTTGCAACAGGCATGAAATTTGTAATCGCTTATAAAAAAAATTGATCAAATATAAAAGAAATTGTTGAAAAGAGATCTTCTTATAGTTAGCTTAAATAAGTAATAATGTTAAATATTTAAAAAACAAATATACAGCGGTTAATACAAAATTTGCAAATTTTTTTTTTAAGTAGCAGGTCGTGGCTTTATATTTGGGTGCATTTTTAAAATTCTATTTCTAATTTGGTCCAACCTGTACATGCATATATTATATATACCGCTGGTACATATAGTTAAACTTCATTAACATTTTTGCTTTAAGTACGGAACTTTCTTTTTCTTTTTACCACTTCAGTTACGAAATTTTATTCCTATAGTAATTTATATTTTACCTTACATCTTACATCCATGTCTTCTAATACTTACAACGTAAAAAATCAGAGAGACGTAAAATATACCAACGTCTTTATTATTAGTTATGTTTGATTGTCATAAACTCATGGAAATTCGAATAGAAGGAGCTATGAAAATTGTGCCATAGGGTAAAACTGCGTTTTTTTTTTTTAATGATAAACGATATAAATAAAAAAGACTCAAATAATTACTATTCTGCGTTAAAAACGAAATAAATACCTCTCATTTAAAGTAATGTTGAGATCTAATTTCCTTTCTTCGCATCTTACTTATAGATCAAAGAAATACTCGAAACCCTAGGCCTAGAGAAAGCCAGTAAAACCAGAGCGGCTCGATTATCGGGCGGTCAGAAAAAACGATTGTCGATCGCGTTAGAACTGGTCAACAACCCGCTGGTGTTATTCCTCGACGAACCAACGACGTAAGTAAAAACTATCAGTGTCACTATGTTTACGTGCAAAGCTTTAAACTTATAAGTAACACGTTTTATATACACACAAGGAAAACCTCGAAATCGGGTTAGGAATATTTTAAATTACCTTTTTACGGTATAGAGTAGACTATTATTTTTAGAAGATAACCTTGACGATTTTCCATCTGTCTTCCGGGAAGATAATCCTTTAGTATATTATTAGAAATATGACCGTTATTAAATGTTAATTTTCTAACGACAACATGTATGTATTCATGTTCATCAAATACAGATTAACCAATGCTTATAAGGATGAGTAAAGGTCCCTTAAAGCGGAAAGCAAATCCACATATATTTTTTATTTTATAAATTATCACGAATTATCTGTTAACGTTTAACATATTTATCCTAGTCCTTGCACTCATGATCCCGACTGTTAAATGTATGTTCTTCTATGTATATGTAAATAATTCAATATGTACATAATTTTGAAATATTAAAAAAAATGCTGTCAAAGTTTCATTAAATTTTATCTAAAATTAAAAATAGATAATCAAGGCTGATCGCAGCTAAATAAGTATCTAAGGAATTATATGGAGTCCAAAGTCTATTAATAATAGAATTCAGCGAAAAAAATAGCGATTGATACATACACTATATTCAAAAGATCTCAGAAACGCACCTAGCATTATATTTTTTCCAAACTGGTTTCAATACCCGCACTTATAAAATAATATATGCTCTTACGTCAATGTACGAACTACAAATTAAAAGCGTATGTACACATAATTTTATCATTTTTTTTTTTTTTTTAATCACGATGATGTTTTTCTTTTCGACATACTTATAGAGGCTTGGACAGTTCTTCGTGTACGCAATGCGTAAAACTACTCAAAGAATTGGCCCGCCAAGGCAGGACCATCATCTGCACCATCCATCAGCCCTCCGCGACCATGTTCGCCATATTCGATCAAGTATATGTCTTGGCCGCTGGCAGATGTTTGTACCAAGGCGCCACGAGCCAATTGATTCCGTTTCTGGATGGTGTCCGATTACCTTGTCCCCAGTTTCACAACCCAGCAGATTATGGTAAAAAAAAAGATCTATCGCAGTCTATCGCACCAATATTTAATCGATTTTGTTGTACAGTAATCGAATTGGCTTGCGAAGAATATGGCGCTGACAAGATTAAAATTATGGTCGACGCAACGCAAAATGGAAAATGCTTGAGCTGGTTCGAGAATCCCGAAGCACTTGCAAAACAAATGAAAATGAAAGGTACGTGGAAATACAATAGGTATGATCAATTAAATTTACCATCTAGCAAGCTATGAAATTATTTATTCAAAATATCTTGTAGATAGACTTGATAGTGGCAAATAAAATACGTTTTGTATTGGTTTATTGACATTCAAAAATGTTTACAATAAATCATAAAGTTTTTATTATCGAATCATACTTTAGAAAAATTCCATGACCTAGAATCTAGAAGGTAAATTTAATTGATTAATTGTAGTAAAAAAATTTTGACAGAAACGTCAAATTTGACATTTGAAAATATTACGTCAAAATTGTCATATTAATCACTTCACTTTTTATTCGGCGTAAATATCTTTCTTTATTTTGTTTTATTTTTTTTTTATGATAGAACGCGCTATCGCACCCAAACAAGACACGTCAAATCTCGAAGCCACCGGTCAATTGACGCAACTCAATATCCTGCTGAGGAGAGACTTCCTGAAGGCTAGTCGCGATAAAGTATGAGTAGCGCACATATTTTTTTCTGTGTTCGGGACAATATCGAAATGTCGATTTCAGACCTTGACTTGGATGAGGATAGGCGTCAATTTTTGCGTGGCTTTAATGTTGGGCACCCTGTACTGGAAGGCCGGTTCGGACGGGTCTAAAGTCATCGACAACTACAACCTGCTCTTCTCCATACTGATGCACCACATGATGTCTACTATGATGTTGACAATATTGACATGTAAGTTGTGATATAGTTTTGACAATTAAGGAAATAGTTTTGACAAAAGAGGAAATAATTGGACGTACACATCACCCTCTTTAATTAAGATATTATTAGCGCAGTTACCCTATTTTTGGAAGTACATAATTTAGAAATTTTAAACGAAATATAATTTTTATAAAAAAAAATCTTAATAGTCACAGTAAACTAAAGAACCCGTTTTTTTGCAGTTCCAAACGAAATGTCTATTTTAACAAAAGAACACTTCAACAGATGGTACTCCTTAAAGATGTACTATCTCTCAGTGACATTAGTCGACATACCAATCTCGGTACGAACGTAAACAATCTATAATCAGAAATGACTAACATCTAATTCAATTTTTAGATATTCTGTTGTTTTATGTTCACCATAGTAATCTATTTAACGACCGCACAGCCCTTAGAAATAAATAGACTGACGATGTTCGCCTGCATCAGCTTACTAACCGTGTTTGTGGCGCAAAGTTTCGGCTTGATGGTAGGCGCAATCTTTAACGTTGTGGTGAGTACACGTAACAAGCGTCCGAAACATTCTTCCACAGCTAATAATTACAGAACGGTACATTCCTCGGGCCCACGCTGTCAGTGCCCATGATGATGTTCGCCGGCTTCGGTGTAACGCTAAGGGACTTACCCCCGTATTTGTATTGGGGCAGTTACATTTCGTACCTGCGTTACGGTTTAGAAGGCATAGTGGGTGCCATCTACGGACTGAATCGAGAAACTATAGACTGTCCCGAAGACAAATATTGCCATTATAGGTATCCGGAACAGTTTCTGGAGGAGATATCGATGAGGGGCGATCAATTCTGGAACGATATCATCGCTCTACTTATCATATTGTTCTTTTTGAGGATCGTAGCGTATGTTCTCTTAAAATGGAAATTAATGTCCGTTAGATAAAGTCCACAGTGATTCATATTGTATGTAATATTGTAGCACATATAAGTTGGAATAGTGTAAATTTGAGTCTAGTTCCTACCTTAAATTATATTATAGGATTTAGGTAATTAATTCTATACGTCGCGTAAAATTGCCACAAAAATTATACTGTGATTTGTGCAATGCATTCATTCCAATTTAGCCAAGTTTTTCTCACGGGAGAATTACAAATTAGAAAGTTAATACTTCGAAACGTTACGATTATTTAACTGTTTTTTTTTTTTTAGAAGTAAATTTGTTTCAATTTGTTATTAGAGAAACAGCTATTAGTAATATTTATTTCTTGAGGAATTATTATATAATTTATATCTGTCTAATACGTGGATATTTCTGGATGTGATAATACTGTGAATAACTTTTTCAATGCAAATTTGTAATAAATTATTTTTATATTATTTTACACTGTTGTTTTAATTCCTTATCTAAAAAAGAGACCCTCACAATAGGTTGGTTTATTTTGCGTGTTTGTGTGGCAAAACACGCAAAAGAAAATGGACAAATCTAAAAAGAAGATTGAAATGAAGTAGAGGACATCCATTGCCAGAAAGTAAAATTAAATAGTCCATTAATACTAGTGTAGCTATTCATATACAGATGTCACAGCTTGTCAAATAAAATATGAGTTCATTTACGTCAATAACTAATAATATTGATATAACAACACAAATAATTAAAGATTACTCATTTTATTAATCTGAATAAAATCGATATCAATTACAATAATAATTATTGAAATAAAATCTAATTTTTATGCACGATATAAATATGCGTTAGATGGCCCTGCCACATCTAAAATAAAGTAAACTATGAAACAGTTTATAAATTGGTTATACTACATTTTAGATATGAAATTGGATTTCTTTATGAATATATGAAAATAAATCATTATAGAAAAGGTAAAATCAAATAGAGTAGTTAAAAAGATAAATGAATTTTGAGTATTAAAGAGACATCTGTTTATGATAATAAATAAGTAATATTCTCAGTTAGTTTTCCTCTTTATATAGAGGTGGCGTCAGTTTAAATTAAATTGTTCACATATTTGATAAATCTTTTTCCATTTAATTTCTAACTATGGTTGCCGCTGGCAAAAAGAAACGGCTATACTTCCTGTGTGATGTCTGGCGATTTGGCGATTTATGGTGTCCTATCGGATAAAACATCTCTCCCAGAGTTCAAAATGGGCATTCATTATGTGAGCAAATGAAAAGAAAGTATTAAAAACGGTGTTTGAAAAGTGCTATGTCCAGGTTATATTCCGGTTACTCTATGGTTACATTCGACGCGATTTTGACGTTTATTACGTGTGGTACTAGTGAAAGTAACTAAAAGCAAAGCCAAAAGTTACCAACGCAGATGAAATAGGCACGAAATACAAACTAGATTTAAAAATTACATATTCTGTAAATAAAAGAATAATAAAAAAACTTTAATAAATTGTTGGATTAAATAAATTTGTCAATGTTATAAGTTTTGAACGTTTTTACCTTGTTAGTGGTTGTAACAGTTAATGCTATTCAGAATCGTAAAAATTAGCGCGAATTTTTCAGCGCGGATTGTTTAGCGCTAATATTTTTGCGCTATTATTATAGGGGGTTTTTTCATCTAACCGTTAAATTTGTTTTAGCGGTTTTTCTTGACTTATATCCTGTGTGTATCACTGTGTTAACAGATTCCACCCGAACGAGATCGTTTTGACGAAACTTGCTATCATTTACTAATCTCTGCTCAACAATAGTTATTTTTTGTGTCAGTTATTTCATATAAAAGCAAAATATTTGATTACGTCAGAAGTAAAGTATTAAGAAACAGATTAATGATCATTAAGACTTGTTTGAATAAATAAATTTGCTATCACCTGTGAATTTTTTTCATTGTTGGTATCTCTAACAATAAGAATTAACAAGGTTTCTGATATCTGCATTTAACGTGAACAGTAATTTTGTTTTGTTCACACACGTTTAAAATTAGAACACTCTTGACGGGGAAAATAAAAACAACCACATTTTTAAACAATTTTATTGCATAAGCGAACAATACAACTTTAAAATATTAATACCATGATAATGTAGTGAATTAGTTTGGTTTTAAATGCAAGTATTATTAAAAATGTATACAGAGGTATATTAAACATTAGAAAATATAATAATAAAAATCTTCCACCTTAGAATAATATTGTTAATTGCATTTAAGTAAGCCCACTCGCCAATAAAACCAACATTAGTTACAGAATTAGGTGTTACAAAGATAAGATAGTGCAATTAACAATATTATTCAAAGGTGGAAGATTTTTATTATTATATTTTCTAATGTTTAATATATATATATACCTCTGTATACATTTTTAATAATACTTGCATTTAAAACCAAACTAATTCACTACATTATCATGGTATTAATATTTTAAAGTTGTATTGTTCGCTTATGCAATAAAATTGTTTAAAAATGTGGTTGTTTTTATTTTCCCCGTCAAGAGTGTTCTAATTTTAAACGTGTGTGAACAAAACAAAATTACTGTTCACGTTAAATGCAGATATCAGAAACCTTGTTAATTCTTATTGTTAGAGATACCAACAATGAAAAAAATTCACAGGTGATAGCAAATTTATTTATTCAAACAAGTCTTAATGATCATTAATCTGTTTCTTAATACTTTACTTCTGACGTAATCAAATATTTTGCTTTTATATGAAATAACTGACACAAAAAATAACTATTGTTGAGCAGAGATTAGTAAATGATAGCAAGTTTCGTCAAAACGATCTCGTTCGGGTGGAATCTGTTAACACAGTGATACACACAGGATATAAGTCAAGAAAAACCGCTAAAACAAATTTAACGGTTAGATGAAAAAACCCCCTATAATAATAGCGCAAAAATATTAGCGCTAAACAATCCGCGCTGAAAAATTCGCGCTAATTTTTACGATTCTGAATAGCATTAACTGTTACAACCACTAACAAGGTAAAAACGTTCAAAACTTATAACATTGACAAATTTATTTAATCCAACAATTTATTAAAGTTTTTTTATTATTCTTTTATTTACAGAATATGTAATTTTTAAATCTAGTTTGTATTTCGTGCCTATTTCATCTGCGTTGGTAACTTTTGGCTCTGCTTTTAGTAACTTTCACCAGTACCACACGTAATAAACGTCAAAATCGCGTCGAATGTAACCATTGAGTAACCGGAATATAACCTGGACATAGCACTTTTCAAACACCGTTTTTAATACTTTCTTTTCATTTGCTCACATAATGAATGCCCATTTTGAACTCTGGGAGAGGTGTTTTATCCGATAGGACACCATAAATCGCCAAATCGCCAGACATCACACAGGAAGTCTTACCAAAGAAACAGTACAATGAACAAAACATAAAATAAAAATGCGAAATTACGTTGAGCAATACATCGATTAAGAAAGGAAAGTGCGAATACCGGAACGTAACCGCTAGTTACAGCTGCTATGTTAGTCACGTTTGGTCACGTTTCACATTGCCTGTGTTTCTTTCGATTACAACTGATTTCAACGTTCCAATCCAACCTCTCAGCGGATTTTACAAGTGGTATTTCACATCCACGTTAATAATTGCGTAAGCAAAGTTTGAAAGACGACGTGCGGTCTGTTTCTATTTCGCTAAAAATTCAACACGTGGATCGTCGAATTCTCTCACATTCTTTGGTTAAAACACAAATCATATTTGGGATAAGTTTTGAGGATGCTTGATAAAGTGAAAATTGAAGAGTTAATTAAGGAACAAGGTGATATTGTTCGACAATTGAAAGCTGCTAAAGAATCCAAAGAGAAGGTGAGTTTTTTTTATTAAAGTAATGTGCTTAATGATTAAAATCTTTATCACCGTCTTTTGACACTTTTATTCTTGTGTAGAGTAAAACTTATCTACTTGAATCGTTTACTTCATTAGAGAAAATTATTACTCCGCACCTTTTAAAGTATTTCAATGAGTATTTACAATCTCGAAGTTATCTCTGCGGATATACACCCACAAATGTAGACTTCAAATTTTATAACGTATTTAAACTGATCACACAGAATATTAACCCATATCAGCACATATGCAGATGGTTCGATCATATCTGCAGCTATACTGATATAGAAAAACAATCATTCGTTGTGGCGAATGGCTATTCTTTAAACGATGTAATACAATGTCTGTTGGATGCTCAGGTAGGGCAACATTTTTATTGTTGTTTTATTTATTTTCATTTAGCTCTCTCACTCGGGGAAACGCTAGCCGTTTGGCTATCATGCTACCACATAATTTACGGTCAATTTTCCGTTTGTCACGGCCTGTGGAATCTATTCTCTTTCTAAATTATAGATCGCTCAGTAATTCACCACAGGTCAGTGGCCCTTTTGATGTTTTTATTTTATTTTTGTCCCATGCCGGATATGTGATTTACCCGGACAATTTCAGATAGCCGAAGAGATAGCTAAATTATTAGAGCTGAAGGCCCAACTGAAAGATGAGGAGGAAACGAATGGCCCACACAAATTTACTCTCAAAACACCGAAGGGGACCAGGGATTATTCACCACAACAAATGGTGATCCGCCAAACAGTGCTCGATAAAGTAATTTCAGTATTTAAACGTCATGGAGCCGAGGCGATCGACACTCCTGTATTTGAACTTAAGGTTCGTTCTGATAAATTACCTCGATGATTTTTGTGAAGTAAAAATATTTGTATCTTAGGAAGTATTGACTGGAAAGTACGGGGAAGATTCGAAATTAATTTACGATCTAAAAGACCAAGGTGGCGAAATTTTGTCCCTGCGTTATGATTTAACAGTTCCATTCGCTCGGCATTTAGCTATGAATAAAATAACAAACATAAAGCGTTATCACATCGCCAAAGTTTATCGCAGGGATAATCCTTCAATGACGAAAGGGAGATACAGAGAATTTTACCAGTGCGTGAGTAAAATTCATCATCGGAAAGTGTTTTTGTATCTTATAATGTTGGTTTTAAGGATTTCGACATAGCTGGGGCGTACGATCCGATGATTCCCGACGCAGAATGTGTAAAAGTTATACAGGAAATTTTAGATGTACTTGATTTAGGTTCATACGTTATAAAATTGAACCATAGATTATTGTTAGATGGAATGTTTGAAGCATGCGGTGTACCGGCTGACAAATTTAGATCTATTTGTTCGGCGGTGGATAAGTTAGATAAGGTTTGTTTTTACATATTCTATGAAACCGTATTTATAAGATTTATCAATTTAGTCGCCTTGGGAAGACGTTAAAAAAGAAATGATGGAAGAAAAGGGTTTAACAGAAGAAGTTGCTGATAGAATCGGTGAATACGTACGCCTTAATGGTAAAATTGAACTGGTAGAGAAACTTGTAAAAGACGAAAGGCTGTTGAAAAGTAAATCTGCCATCAATGGACTGGAAGCGATGAGGATGATTTTACAGTATTGTGATTTATACAAAACTTCGGCTAAAGTAATATTTGACTTAAGTCTCGCAAGAGGTTTAGATTATTACACGGGAATCATTTATGAGGCTATTTTACTGGGTAAGAATCAAATTAAATCATTCCTCAGTATAAATTATGTACATGTTTGTGTGATTTTATTATTGTTGGCATCTAAAACTTTACCCTGACGTGTTAAAGTGTACATATTACAATAAATTCATATAAAAAACCAACAACAAAATTAATATCTTTCAAATGGTTCCGGAGATACACGAAAAAAAAATTCTTTCCTCAAATACGGTCCTGTACTTTATTCTTCATTTCTGGATGTCATCTTTTTTAAATACCGTAATTACAATATCTTTTATTACATGTTCTTTAGGTTTTTAAGCAGTAATTATTGTATTACTAATAATTGTGACTGATTTAAAAAGAATATTTTAACCGAAAAGTATTATGCATTGCAAATTTTTTTTTTTTCTTTTTTTGAGTCAATTGCAAAATACTAATCTGTTTTACATCATCAAAAACTATTAGCCTTATCAACTACTGGGTATTATTAGAAATGCTTTTTCTGTTCAAATATTGTTGATCTTTTATTCAAATTCTATCCACGAACATTATACAACTGCTACTCACTATCTTTCCTTCCAATATGTATATGTCTTTCATGTCCGTTTCTTCACCTTTATTTTTATTTTTATCATCAATTTGAGGCAACATAGAAATTGTTTTCTTGGTTTGTTTAATTTTGTGCTTATTATAAATTAGGCGAAAATACAGAAGGCAGCGATGTCTCTGTCGGTTCAATAGCCGGTGGTGGACGATATGATGACTTAGTTGGCATGTTCGATCCAAAAAAGAAACAAGTTCCATGTGTCGGAGTTTCGATAGGTATCGAGAGAATCTTCTCCGTGCTAGAAGCAAAACTAACGACCACCAAAGAGAAAATCCGAACCACAGAAGTTCAGGTGTATGTAGCTTCTGCTCAGAAGAACTTGTTGGAAGAGAGGATGAAACTGTGCAATGAATTATGGGAAGAAGGTTTTAAGGTATTTGACAAAACTTAATTTACTCATTTATATAATAAATCCTGCACGTATCTATTTTTAATAGGTTGAGCATTCCTACAAGCGTAACCCAAAATTACTAGTGCAATTGCAGTATTGCGAAGAAGAAGGTATCCCCCTGGCAATAATACTGGGTGAAAGTGAAATCCAGAAAGGTGTCGTTAAACTTAGGGAAGTTACAACAAGAGCCGAGACGGAAATCGAGAGGAGCAAGTTAGCTTATGAATTACGGAGACGTTTGACACAGTGTAATGGGAATATATAAATAAGAGAAAATTTTAAAAGAAAAAGTTTGATTGGCTTTATTTATTTTGTGATCAAATAAATTTTAATTAGTAGGTGATGGTGTAAATGTAATAAATAGTAAATTGCTATTTTATTTTATTATTATTTAAGGACAAATTCTGTTCTTAAATGCACCCTCTTTTAATTTAATATTTTGTTGATCGCATTTATATTACCATCCTTTATTTATTTATGTGAAAGTGTATATTACAAATCTACGTGTATACTGTTCTAATAAATTAAATTAATGTAATATTTTGTTTTGTTTTCCTAAATAAAAATTGTTTACAAAAGTGAGAAAATTTTTTAAAATTTAGTAGTTATAGATCTATTAGCATCCGACAGAAGCTTATGTAAAATCAAATTATAATCGGTTTATCTACTACTGAATCTAATTTTTTTTGTTTCATTTGTAAATTCATAAATTCGACATGGCAGCGTCATCTACTGACCATAAGCAAAATTAGGTGCAACTAACTTTATCTTCATTTTGCTATTTATCTAGAGATGGCTCTGCTTGTCATATATAATTGCTAATTTTTAATATAATTATATGTAATTTTCAAACATTAAAATGCAAATAAAATAAATTTAGATATTTTATTATATTCACTTGCAATTATTGAGGTTTAAAGATTTCAAGTGTTAATTATGCTACTTTTCTGAAGGTGGCGCTGTAGTTAAATCGAAAAATTGATAGGAATTATAAATGTTATTAAAACAAACCGAGTTATACTTTATGTATTACCTTGTTTAGAACGTTTTCGGGAAATAAAAACAACATTATTTGTTAAACTTGTTTTATTAAATAATTATTTTGATGAAAGTACAAGCTAATGGTGTAATCACATGCATAAAAGTGAATTTTATGTACGCGATGGTATGATTAATACAAAAGAAAACATTAGACGTTGTTAACTAGAAAAGCAAATGATTTTTCACTTCTTAGTAGTTGTGCGAATCGCAGGAACGGACATCGTCGATCTTGAGAATCATCTTGACTAACTGCGTGGCCAATTTGATCTGCTGCCTTTTGGATTTCAGAGATTCTATTACGTGCTGCTCCCTCATGTTGAGGCTTCCGGTTGCCATGCAATCAATGCCCAATGCCGGATCACCAGTTCCTGCTTGTTTCGCCTTAAAAAGAAAAAGTTAAAAGGTTAGTTTATAACATTAAATTTAAACTTACTTTCACTTCAGCCAAAGCATGTATTGCAGACAAACCGCTGTTTTCAGCTAACGATAACGGAATACATTCCAAGGCTTCGGCAAATCCTCTAAAAGCGTACTGTTCCAAAGAGGCTAATTGATCTGCGTGAGCAGCAACAGCCAAGCTGCAAGAAATTTCAGCCGCACCTCCGCCATATACGATCCTAGGTTCCTAAAAACAGAAAAAAGATGAATACATGTAAAAATTAAATTTGAGCGAAATTGTTTATTACTTGTATTAAACTTCTAACAACGCACAAAGCATCATGCAGACTCCTCTTGGCTTCCTCTACAAGCATGGCGTTCCCACCTCGGACTAGAATGGTTACGGCCCTTGAATTTGAACATTCTTCGATGACAAGCATCTTATCCTTCGTCGTCCCGAAACTCAATTCACGTACAAGACCAGCTTTTCCTAATTTATCAGGGCTCAATTCTTCGAAACGAGGAACAATTCTGCCCCCAGTCGCGATTGCAATTAATTCAATTTCCGGTCCACCAACCTAGCAGAAATGTTAAACAATATTAAAACAAGCGCTTATTAATAATATTCAATAAAAGTGTCACGAGCAAATTAACAGAAAAGAAAGTGCTCTCTCTTTGTAACCCAAACATTCTAACAGTATTGTTGTCATGACCCTAGTGCATCGAATGGTACCTAATTTTAGAAAAATAAATTATTGTGTTCTCTTTGTTTCTGTATCACTAATAGAAACCATCCCAAATTTGACATAACTTTCTTTTAAAGTGGGCCAAAATTGTAAATATATTAAATAGGATTAAAAAATCATTACCCAACGAACAGCTGGCAAATTCTGCTGCAGCAGAAGATGATTGGCCTCGTCGTCGAAACCCCACTGACAAATGGCTAAAGTTGTCCCTGCATTTTTCACTTGCGATACCTAAAATAACAATCACATAAAAACTGTTAACCTAGGGAAAGATAAAACTTTACCATTTCCACGAATTTTTCTTGCTCGTACTTCCTCAACTCTTTATAATCTTCAGTGCTGGTGACGTCCAACTTATGCTTAGTTTTCGGCTTTGGCGGCTCAAATGGGCAGGTTAAAATAGCGATTTTAACATCTCTTAATTGCTTGGGCATTTGAGGGTGAGACATGGTTTTATCAATGACGACGCCTTTCACTAACATGGTATCTTCAAGTCGACCGCCGACTTTGCCCTCCACTTTGATTAATTCGAAATTAACATCACGAGTTTCAAGGTCGGCAACAGATAAAACTCCCTTTACCGCAATTTCCGCCATTTGTCGATGGCATTTATTAATAATCTTAGATCCTAGAGTGGTCATTGCTACTTTCACCAAAGGTTCTAAATTATCGGCTGAAATCGGGAACATTTCCGCGATTTTATCCAAGTGTTCCACAGCTTTCTGTGCGGCCAATTCAAAACCGTCTGCTATCCTGATCGGATGAATACCGCGATCTAAAAGAGCGCCCGCTTGTTCCAGTAAAGCCCCAGCAAGCACTACAACACCTGTGGTTCCATCTCCAATCTCATCATCTTGCGACTGCGACAATTGCACCAATAATTTGCCAACTTCATGTTCAACTTCCATCATTTTTAATATAGTAGCTCCATCATTTGTAACCGTTACTTCACCTAAAATAAAATAAAAATCACGTAAAACGCTCCTAAGCCCTCGTTAAAAACGAAAACCGTACCATCAGGTGACACCATCATCTTGTCTAAACCCTTTGGACCTAATGATGTCCGAATAGTATTCGCAATCTGCTTCGCAGCTAATATATGGGACTAAGAAAATTGTTTGCACTAATAATTCGCTCAAATATAAAGTATTTATATTATATTCATAAAGAGGGATGTAGAACATAACCTACCTTTAAGGCATCTAACCCTGTTAAACGCCTCTGTTTATCTTGGTCGCGTATTATAATAAATGGTCTACCATATTCATCAAAGGCAATGCTGCCGGGTAAAGAATTCATTTTCAGGTATTCGCTTTGTGTTTATTCGATGATGGTAGATTTTCTTTCACTCGAAAAAACTTTTGTTGATGGCTGTCAAATTTACCGGTTAATGCCACTAACTGCGCAAGTCCGTATTTTCCATATTCTAGAATGTTCTACCCGTGCTACCACTACAAATATAATAGATCAAGAACCGAATTAGTTTTTGAAACAGTCATTAATTTTAATATTTGCTATTAAAATGTTATATTAAATTTTACTCATTTCCTTCTATCAGTGAAACATTAAAAATTATCTTATTTAAATATAGCAGCGCCATCTCTCTATTAGTAGTAAATTTAATGAATTATTATACACACTATTAAATTTCTATATCTACAATTATAAAAGATCGTTTGTTCTTTCTAATAGCGGCAATAACACAATTTCATTTTTAAGAGATTATGTTGTTTATTATATGTTAATCTAGATCAATTAAGAATAGAAATCTGCAATAAGCGCGCCATCTTAATGAACAACTACTATAAATAATTGGATATAATAAACTTCCTCCTGTGGATAATAGATGTGACAGGATGATTAAAAATAACTTTTATCTGACAATTTAACAAACCGAAAATAACTAGAGGATAGTGACAATTAAATAGTTGCCAATATAGGTTATAATTTGCAACTGTAAAAGAATTTTCCATATTTATTGCTTAAAAATGGTTGAAGTTATGAAACAAGTCGTCGCTGGCATGTTAACTGGCATAGAAAGGTAAAAATTGGTATATTCTCTTCATCTAAATGCTACAAAATATACCTCATGCATTCACAGATACAATCCAGATAACCTACCCACATTAGAGCGCTACGTCGAGATTCAGTCCAGAGAAAACGCATACGACTTAGAAGCAAATCTGGCCGTTTTAAAATTATACCAATTTAACCCGCCAAAATTCAACATAGAAATTACCAGTCAGATTTTATTGAAGGCACTGACGAATTTTCCCCACACCGATTTTATATTGTGTAAATGTTTATTGAATGAGCAAAAGCTCCAAGAGGAGCCAATCAATGAAATAATTTACTTGGCCGATGTGTTAGAGCAATGTGATTTTGAGGTTTTTTGGAGAAGAGTTCATTCGATGCCGGAATTGACACAGAAAATTATGGGTTTTCTTGATTCCATTCGCAAATTCGTGTGCCATGTTGTTGGGATAACGTATCAAACTATCGATCGAGCGCACTTGGCCCAGCTATTAGGAGATGTTGATGATAAAACGTTGAAGCACTGGGTTAAAAAATATGGGTGGAAGGAAGATGGCAATTTAATATTTATCGCGAATCAAGATGAAAATATTAAAACAAAGAATATTAATGAAAAGATCGATTTTGAAAGTGTAGGTGCTATTATGGCCGCCTGCCGTTAAATTTAAATTGTGCAAAATAAACTTTTTGTATTATTGTTTTGTTTTATTAACAAGCCAATAAAAAAATTCTCATATTACTTATGTAAGATCTCAGAAAAAAATTTTATGAAACTTTAGTATTAAATTTTTGTCAAATTTCATAAAATATGCTATATTACACTATTAAATATCTTATAGATACTTCTTAAAAAAAACTTATAGTACCGACCTGCCTTGAAAAACATAAATTTGTCTTTTTTCAATTACAGTAGTAAGGTGAAGGAATAAGTTTTTGGATATATTTAAATTGTTAAAACAATTAAAAAAAATATACTTAAAAATGAATCGGTATATTACAGTTTTATTTTAAAGTTTACGTTGAGAAAAAGTATGCAATAACTTCACACGCATTGAGATTAACATGGCGGGCGAAGAAGTAGGTGCAAAGTTGGTTAAGGTTAGCACATCGCGCGTGAGCAAGTGTAAATTGAGAATCCGCAAACACCGTCGCAATAGAAATAGAAATTTACGCAGGAAACGAAGTAAGTCGAAATATCTCCAGCAAAATATCAGCAACAGTCCTAATTCCACGACCCAGAAACATTCCCGTGAACTGTGCAGCACTTTCACAGTTTTCGATATTACCGACAGCGACATGAATTGCGAACGGGACGGTAATTTGCGCCGCCCGCCGGCAGAGGTCACCGAATGGCAATACCAACACCAATTGGCGTATTGGAAATCGCGCGCCATCAGTTTAGAATACGAAAATCGCATGTTGCACGCGCACATCAAGAAAATGTGTTCGCAAGAAATACAAGATTACGCGGACTACGTTAAGGACGCGCAGAATCCTACTTCTATTGCCGTGAGAGAGGAAGAGGGTGCGGTTTCGGACGAGGCCGCGACAACAGAGGGGAGTTCAGAAGTTTGCGGTGATAATAAGTATGGGGATATGGAATCTAGGATTAAAGGGATGGAGACGGCGATGAAGGTTAATTACAGCATGCAAGTCGAAAGGAGTAAAGCGCAGATGTGGCCTAATATACCGTTGAATTTATAATTGGAGGACTAGTTTTTATAATTAATTAAGTGATTTTTTTTTTTGGTTATCGAGTTTTCTAATAAAATACTTTGGAAAAGATTTGCCGTAGTCTTTTTTCTTTCTTTTAATACGTGAAGAACATGTTCTTGTAAGCTATGGAATTTCTACAAGCGAATTTATTTATAAATGCCGTAATATAACCTTCCTTAAATAAAATATTATTATATATAATCGTAATCCCAAGATACCTCTCGGTGTAGGGATCCTTAAATAAATAAAAAAAAAAAAAAAAGATAAATAATAGGATTGAATCTGTAAATAAAATTCTTATAATACGTATGTAATCAACATTTTAACTGTAAAAACGAATATTTAAAATAGGAACCTACATAAAGGGAATACGTTGACAGGTATTTTGGTGATTGATAAATGACAGATGTCAGTTTGACAGTTTGAAATTATCAAAATAAAAATCAAACATGCTTTCTTCTCAGAGAGAAAGTAAACTTGTAGGTCCCATGGCAATGCGATATTTAGCATGAAAGAAATCCCTACCGGTAGTTGGATCTCCTTCTGGTTTCTGTCTTTCAGTGGGGATGGTACAATACGTCAATAGATGTCAATGCTTAGCAGCTTCAAGGTGTATTAAACAACCCGAAGCTTCACCCAGCAACTAACAAATACTTGCAAACTTTATATTTTAACTTCATTTAATATCCAATAAAAATATCTAGCCTCAAAATTACGCTCTTTTTATTTTTAACCTATGCAGTTTTGTAACACGATAGAAGAGATACATTGACGTTATCCAATTTACGATAAATATTACGTTTATACCGGGCGAGAAATTAATCGCCGCCTAATGGACCTATTAGATATTTTATAATACGCATGCCCCGTTGCCAGTCAATCTACATTACCTGTTATTATCATAATGATTATTCTGCGCGTAACAGCGTTCCTCGTATTATTATTACTTATATAAAGGTATACAAAAGTAAATGTTCGCTCGTATTATGAGTTTGTATGTACCATCGTTTCGATAATAAAAGCAACACCGGAGTTGTTGTGAAAGAGTATGAATATTTTAAAACTTAATAATTTTTAATGAAGAGTGCGTGGGTAAGTTACAATTAAGTAAATACTGTCTTGACAGCGTAGATATCATTTTAATATTAATAATAATAATAATATGCCGATATTTGTAATATAAACCATTACAGATATTGTCACAATGTTTTAAATGAAAGAAAAGGTAGGAGCTCCCTTGACGGGTAGATGGCGTTGCGCTTTTTTCATCTACAAAGTTTTAACTTCGCTTGTATGAGCTTGCTTCCATATTTTTCTTTGTTGAAATTCGCAGGTCGGCTTCATCGGCGGATTATATACGGACGGATATAATCAACATTCTATTGATTATTTACTTATAGTATTTATAGGAGGACGTCAAATCAAAGAATCGGATTATAGCAATCGCTGCGATGTCCACGCGGAATCTGTATAATTATTAGCAAATGTTGTTTCTTTTTATGATTATATGATGTGTAGGATTGAAAATACAGAAAAACTACATAAGAAAGACACACTTTCCTTTGTTTATTTGGACATTTTACCGAGAAAATGCGTCTAAAGTGTTGGTTGAATGAATTAACTAACAATTTTTACACCTTACACTCCGAATCATTTGTGGTACTTCACGATGAGTCTTACGTATACTTATGTACATATCCTATATCTATAATAAATTCCCACATTTCAAAACATATTCCATTTGATCCGTATCTCAGTAATATATTTTATATGCCTCTACACATATCTATAATCGTCTTCACACCTTTTTATAACTTGTCTCGAAATCGGATACGTGAAATTCGGTAGTTAGAAAAAAGCCTATACACATTACACATATAAATTTAAACATTTATGCTAATGTATGTAAATAAGCGTAGTTCGTATGCCGGGCGTATTTTGCTAAATAAGCGATTATCTCTCGCTTTACTTAACATCACTAATACATAATTGTAAATGAAAAAAAGTATAGGTACAGTGTCAATGTGTGGAGATTGTGACAAAATAGAATTTCTAATAAAATTAGCCAGCTTAAGTATATACCTAACAATAAGAAATACTTACAAAGGAAAACAATAGATATCTATATTGCATTAGGCTGATATTACACAATAGATATCTTCTGACAAACCTCATATACCTAACCTATAAAATATTTTTGAGTTCTTGTATGTAGGTACATACATTCAAATATCAAGTGTTGTTGTGTTGTACACACATAAAAACCTGGAGCTAATTCTAACGCTCCTTCGTTTTTGGTGTTAAAATAAATGAACGATTCCAAGGTTAAAAAGTGTTGGATCGCCTCAATGGCGATATAGCCATATCGTAGGCCCAAACTTTACTTCGTAGCATGGTGAATCTACAATGAACACTGCATGTAAAGAGGGTTGGTCCGAATATCAGCCCTGCATGGCCTATATTCAGTCCCCCAAAGAGCTCATATTACCAGCATTGCACGCATTTTAAACAAAGCCAGTATTTAATTGTTGAAGATTAATCAAATGCCAATGAACACGATGAAACCTGATCAAAATAACACAGCGTCGAGTAAAAGTAAGAAGCAAATTGAATAATAAACTTATTTATTTTTGTAATGAAAACTTACCTTAAGAAAACTCTTAAAATTCCACAAACCCGTTGATAGTCTAGTGTCTTATCAAATTAAGAACTGAACTAAAAGTTCACTTAAAATAATTTGACAAATTACAGTTGTATTTTAAAATATAACAGACAGATGGGGCTAGTGTTTTTTGTAGATTCTCTTCTCCAGTAATTTTAATTTCACCGGTTCACACTTGTAGTACCTACAGGAAACACTGTAGGATTGAAATCAATGATTGAAATATCTATCATTATCTATTGAGTCATATACTTAGTATTAAAATCTCTATACTTATATACATATCTATATTTGCTAAAATAACAATTTTTCTTGGTGTATAAAACTAGCACATTGTTTTCATTTAATCGCTCGGTATAATTATAAGGCGTGGCGTGACGGTCGTGCGCCGATTGGGTCCCAAATATATGCATAAATATCGGCTTGAAGAAGTCATGTTATACGTTTCGGTCTGCCGTATTTATAGTACCAATATACACGGGCTCCGTCGTCCGCATAAACTCTGGATTTATTATTATCATCATCGTACGGCCAAACCTATACAGAATATCTGCTACATATATATATATATATGTATATTGGTAAGCCTTCTGTATACGTATAAGCACGTCAATCGATTGCGGTATCCAGGAGCTTTCAACGCTGGGATGGACAGGAAACCCTGTGAGAATTTAAAATAAAAATTTATATTATTATGAAGATATTATTAAAAATATTTCTAAAACACACACTTTGATTTACTATTCTTAAAATATAATAGACAGATATAAGTATAGATGTATACAAAGTATACAGATTTTTATAGTGTTCGTGTTTGCTGATGCAGTTAGAATAATACCAAATTTAAACTTGAGTGTAACGAAGCAAGTCATTCTCTATGCTGTCCGTTGGATCGTCCATCGACCGAAATCTACCTGTTGTGCGTGTAGTTGCAACCCTAATTTGAAAGTTGGAAGGGAAATTTTGTCTTCTCAGGTAAAGACACTGGAACGCACTTTAGATCCTAAATAAAAACAAGTAAGAAATGAGGCGCTGCTATACCTATACAATGTTTCAAACCAATAGAAAAAGGAACATTGTAAATTAAATATCTTAGATACATATATCTAAAGGAAAAGTTTTTTTTATATAGGTGGTACTTATAAAGCCGTATAAGTACTGTGTGACTAAATTAAAAATTTTATATGCATTTCATCAATAAATAATAGGTGCTATAGATACTTTTTCTTCGGTAGAAATGTTAAACATACAGAAATTTTTTATTTTTTTAAAGCTTTAACATGTTTAACAGGCTCCCAAATTTTTTTTGTCTATCTATTTTCAAAACTAAAATATATAGATATTCCTTTTTCGTTTTATAAGTATTTTTGATTCATTGACTATCGAACTGTTTTTATGTATAGATACACATAGGCGAATCGTGAATATTTAAGCGGTAAATATATGCAGGAAACGAAAAACAACGAAATGAAAGAAGAAAAAAAAATAGGAGTAACAAACCACATATACGTATAGCGAGAACAAGAGACGATCTGCGACATCAGATGCGAATCGCAACGAATTCAGTCGGCTCTATACCTACATCCGTATATACGACAACGGCAATCGTATTATTTTAGAGAAAAAGGCTCATTATCACCGGCACATATAAATAAGGATTTGACAAAGAGAGAAAAACGCGTCCGCACCGTATATACTTGGACGGGCGACGGGGCCCGGGTTTCGTCGGTCGCTCGGTCGGCGAAGATATACGACGGCCTGGGAAGACTTACGCGCCACGGCACACGAAATACAAGTCCCGCTCTAAAGTATCTTATTAATGTGCCTGTTACAATTAACATTTTATATTAAATCCGATTCCGATAGTCCTTTTTTTCTTTATTCTTTTTAATTCGTTCTCCGTTCCGTTCTTCCCTTTATACACGAGCAACGTTCAGAGTCGACGCGGCGGTAACAACTCTGCGCCCCGCGTCGGTCGGCCGATAAAATATGACGGCGACTCGTGAGTAAATTTCACGGCCTTACAACGCGGTGCATCAGCGTGCGCATATACAATGCAATTTCAACGGTGGCCGGTTTCCGAACGGCTTCGAACTTCAGAGTAAATAATATTTGGATATACACGGCATACATATCTATGTATTCCTGTATTCCCTCCTTAATATCGCCCGTACTAATATAGCTTTCTATAGGTATATTATATAAAATATATCTTTATTTTCAACAATAAATAACTTTAAATACAGATATGGGTCTTTAATACCCACCAGAGTCACCTTCTTAAGATTAAACGAACTACGAATAATCAACGTGATCTTACTAAGAGATGGGTCTGACTCTCGAAAACGTCCCCAGGATACGATAACCGTGCCCCATATAAATTCCTCCGAAATTCGAACTACGCCTCTAAAATATGTAACTAAACCTACCTACAAATTATATGCACACATGCAATTTTTAAATAAGAGAACTTCTCAATATATTTAAAATTACTATTTACAGAAGGATAACTCTATATAGTAAAATCATTAATAAGTAAATTACATGTATGTATGTGATGTTATAAAATAAATGGAAAACAATACGGCCCAAATCTTTAAATTATGGTAATTACACTCGGCTGATAGTCTAATGGCTTGCACACTTGGCTATCAGTCATGGAGGTTCGCAGGTTCGAATTTCGTTGTGGTCAATTGCGATAACCGGTTTTTCTATGGTCGCAATGATGATTAGGAAGGGGATTTAGCTCTGCGGGGGTGCCTAATAAGCATTAATTGCTTATACCTCACCTAACCCATTAAAACAATATTTTGATATATATTTAGGTAAACTCAACAAACTGCCAACTACAAACCAATCACATTTTTAGAAACACGGCATTCTAGATATTTTCAGCGTTTCTATTGTATCATCATTAGAAATGGTTACAAAACGAAGCCGAGTAGCAACTGCGGTTGTCGTCTGCGAGCCGCGTCGGTCTCTTTCGCGAGTCCGCGAGTGCCGTCAACAATCGAAACGGTCCGCGAATAGACAAGACAATAGTGTGTTCTCGCCGGCCCATCGCGGACAATGGAACATCTCGTCGGATCCTCGGAACTCCTATAGGTACGCGCTTTCCGCGTCCTCTTGTGCGTATTGTGCGCCCAACTTGGCCGAGTGAGCAGTATATACCTGTGCCACCGCGTCCTCCGTCTCTCTTGCTCCGAGCCGAAGACGACCTCCTCTCCGTCTAGCGTATTTGGTCAGTCTCCGTTCTTTTGTGCGTCCCTCCGCGTGTTGGTGTGTCGGCCTGTACGTAGTACGTATCGACGTGTGCTGGTGTGTGTGTGTGTTTCTTCGGTGCCGAGTCGCGTTCGCGTGTTTGTGTGTGTTGCTTTCGTTCAGGACAGGTTACCGAGGCGCGGCAGGAGGCAGGTTGGAATGCGGGGAGGGCATTCGCAGTCGTCTTTTGCTCTCAGTCCATCTCAAGAGATCGTGTCGTGTGTATAGAGCGGCGGTGAGACTTTCCGCGTCGCACCGTGTCCATATAGTGTATTAAGTATGCACCCTGCGATCGATTCGCACTCGAAATGAACCCGTCGAAGGGGATACACCACCAAGAAGCGCTTATTTAATCGCGTGCGGGCGTCAACGCTCCAGAATTACCGCGTGTGTGCGTCTCAAGAACTCGCATATACCTATATATATACCTAGTATATACGAGAGAGTGTATTCCTTCCGCGTTAACGTGCGGGATTTTCGCGTCGATGCTAAAAAGAACCAACTAGCCCTCAATAACATTGAATCGGTTGCGATTCCTCAACATATAGCAGTGTATTTTCGCGTGTGTTTTTGTGTGTGTAAATCTAGCGAAGATCTTCACCGATATTAATACATATATAGATATATACAAACATATATGAAGTTCTCCGACCGACGGACCCTGTGGATTATACAATAATTGCATAGTAGCGCGCGTTCTGTGCGCATGGTGTTGCCCTGCAGGTACGTGAAGCGCGTGTATAGATAGAACGCTGCTACACATAGTTTGTACACATACGAAGTTGTTCATCGAACTCACGTCGGGACAAAACAGGCGACACAAACAGCAATAATATACGAAGAGCTTCAGAATGCTCTTCCGATATCGATAAAACCAATTCACAATCTACCATTTCATCCATCAGCATCTTTAAATGTTCAGCATCTTTAAGAATTACCCAATAAAATATTGGTAGCTACAGAAACACTTCCTAATAACGCTTTTGTATAGAAACCGACCTATGAATAAACTGATCAATGTGATCAATGTCTTCTACAGTAGCACAGATTATCAATCATGAAATAATCATCAAAATAGCGTGCTATTAAAAATTCCATTTGTGAAAATAATTTACTTGTATACAGTGTGTTTCACACTATATTTTTCCAATCACCTTTTGTAATTCAGCAAGTGAAACTTCCAAAATCATCGTTGTTTAATTTATCTGCAATTTCTTTTGCTTGTGTTTAAAGGACAAGAACGTTAATGGTGATTTTTGCATTTCTGGTTTGAATGAAATCATTCTAATAACATTTGGTCTGCTTGACCATATTTCTAATTCGCGTTGTCTCTACTTTTTGAAGTTCAAAGTGTTTTGCTCAATTTGCTTTCTGTTTTTTGAAGAGTGCTTGTACACACATAAAAATTAAACGGAGTTGTAGCTTTTCCAAAAGAATAGTTAAACCGTCACTAAAAAAATATATATATATATAAATAAATAAAAATTGTTACTAAAAACTGTTTCTAACTACAATTTTCAACTCAAAAAATCAGAAATATAGTATCTTTCCACGGTGTTACTCTTTGTTTAGCATTGCTCTAAAATAATAACTCCAATCGGACCAACTCTTTTGGTGTTGATCAACGGTTTAACTAAGGAAGTGATTTAAGGTGACATATTATTAAGACTTTATTTTCGTAAGGTTGTTAGAACAATTCTGAAAGCTGTAAAGCGATTCCTTAAGTTAATAGATACTACTTTATCTTAACTCTGCACAGTGTACTAGTGATAACACCACCTCGGGCTTAAATCAATTCGAAAACAGTGTGATTGCAACACCTACTGCTAACTCCACATGGGCGCAAATTTAAATTGTGGAATTAAAGTTTTATTTAGAAACATGGGTATTAGTATTAAATTACACAACTCCGCTTGCTTTTAACTATTTGCGCATTTGATCGTGAGGTAACTACCGATGGTAGTTCCCTGATGTCCAGTTCTAACATTGTATTTCTTTGTGTGTAAGGTTGACGGTTCAATATTGCGAGACTCTGCAAATTGCTTTCAACTGGAGTTTGATGTTTCATCTTAATTCAATGATTTTTAATTTTTGCACGGTAGAATGCGACTTTCTTCCGCTTTTTGATGATATTTCACATCTATGATAATCTTCTGCGTACATACAAATGCATTCCATCAATTTTTTTTCGGATGAACTTTTTTATGTAACTAGAAAAGATATAATGAAAGTTTATGCCGAAGCTTAAGCAACTATGAGCATTAAATACGACTATCGTCAATTTACAAAATCTGCAGGTATTGGTTTCACATCTCACAGATTTTAATAAACCAATAAACCAAACGCATATTAATTAACCCGATGTTTAGGATTTAAAGAATGAAGATTTCAAAGAAATCACAAATATACTTACACCTTTATAGACAAATATTTCCTTACGACAAACTTATGATAATAACAATTATATAAAAGTCCACTAATGTCACATTTAAATTGTATCAACGAAAATGTAATTAGTTCTATTTTCGTAGTTAAATATTGTGATAGATTATAGAATAAAATACATTGTTATAGCATTTATTTTTTCTCTCATAAATATAATATGTCAAAGGTAACTAATCTGTAATTATTGATCCTTATCGGATTTTAAACTGATTGCAAGTAAAGTTTCTATAGTTTAAATTTCCCAGTTCCACATCAGCTGTTGTCCAAATTCTTTATCTATCTCTTAGGATATTACAAAGTCGATGTCATTTTCAGCGCGCATTAAAGCAGCAGTATAAAACGTTATTACTCCGAAAAACAACATCATAAATGTATGAAAATGCCTACTTAATACCTTTTTAGTATCTGCTTCGAGATGAAATAAAACACCTTTTATGTTAACCATGTTATATTTAGCCAGATATGACTGGACCGAAAAGAATCTGTTGTTATAAAATCTTAATCTCAAAATAGTAGTTTAAAACCTCTACTTTCCTTGTCGGCGAGTGGTTTATGTTGTTCTTCCACTGATTTATTTATATCAAAATCGAGGTCAATGTCTCCGAGAGAATCTAATGAATATTCCGTATTTATGTCGGCCATAAAAAAACCGATATAGTTCTAAGATAATTTAATGGGTGATCTATTTTTGTATTGAAGAGGATTCTTTTGTTGTTGTATTATATAGTATAATCAAACCAATTTATAAATAAATAAGTAAATAGCATATAGTTTCAGCGATCGACGCGACGGTTTTGACTGGTGAAAATCGTAAAATATTTACACGTCCGCATCTCACCGACGGGCGACACCAATTTACACTCTCTCCCGTTCCTCTTATAAAGCGCTAATCGTCGCTCATCTTCGTGCAGACAAAACCTCGACCGGCGCGGATATTTAGATGAAACCCCGGCCGCATAGATGGGATGTCTGCGGCCGATCCGCGTGTCCGCCGACACGGGGCCTTTTGTGCCTGAATTTGGAACCCGTCGGCTCTTAAAATTCCTGTTTTTTTCCAACGCAACTTCGGTATATTGCTGGGACAAGTCAGACGAGTGCGCGCTGGCCGTACGCGGGCAAGTGCGAGTCGTTGGTTTAGTTGCGAAGACTATAAGGATCTTGGAGTTCGAAAATGTAATCTTTACGAGAAGAGGGAAAGCTATTTCTTATAATATACATTATAGAAAAATAATTATTGCCTATACAAAGAGAAAGAAGTGTATTTAGTAAAGTTTACCTACTGATTTTTAAAAGGATGAAAAAAATCATATTCTGATCTTATAAGTACTACAAAATATCTGTACGAACTCCTAAAAAGCATGTCTTTAATTTACAATATTCTATACAATCATAGTTTTACCTTTTAAGTTAACATTTTCATTTAGATAATATCTGATATGCTGCTGTGTCTAATATTTCTTGCTGTCATATTTATCATATGAATCTGCAAAATTACCTTCAGAAAATACACGAATTTGCTTGCTTTTCCGGATCTATTCACTCCAAGAGGTTATAAAAAGATTACGTTGTCGTTAGCTAGTATATAATATTTCTTAAGGTGTTACCTATCTAATTTATACTACACATTTAATATTCAAAATATTCCCATTTATTGCAACATTATTGTCACATTCTTCTAGAAAATTTCTTCAAGGTTTGCAATATATAGCTTTTAACATTAACATTATTAAGTTATTTGTAAACATTCTATTACTTATAAAACCTATCTAGCCTACATTATATATATTTTAGTGCCTTCTCAAGGTAAACACCAACATGTTGCGCGCATTCATACCTTTCCGTTCCGTGGCGGCCCTCGACAAACGGACTCGCTAAATTGAGAAATCATTACAAACACATTTCGAGAGCTTATAGAAATTCTTGAGCCTTTCCTCACATCCGGATCATCCCAAGCGCGAACGGTTCAAAATAAATAGGTTTAATACATATATTTTCACGTTGGGTAGTAGAGAACGGGTATATTGGGCATTAGACGGTGAGTCCTCCGGCTATTATCACGTCTGCGCGCACCCAGGGATGAAATTACCTGTATACCGATACGGGAAATTAAGGAGAGCGAGCCGGAGGGAGGTAGATTCCTTCTGCCTCTCCTTTTCTATCTTTGTTTCAGCTCGGTGCGTAGTCGTTGTTGCGTTTATAGTTAAGAGACTGTGCTGGTTCATCCCTTTTGTTGTATTTGAGGTAACTTATTTTAAGTAAAAGGGATCGGCTTGCTGTTATACCTGTTTTATTACTGACTTTTTTCTAGTTACAAGTTATACAAAAATTAATTCAACTCGCCAAATTGTTGTATGTAAGAGTTATAAGAAATGGAAGCTTAAAAGTTCATCAAATTTTATGAATCTTGCGAAAAACTTGAAAGACTGCCTAAATTACTTTCAAGATACGTATGTATGTACCTAGAGTCGTTGTAAGGATGCTTGAAAACGATGATTATAACTAAGATAAGCAATGAAAATAAGTTAAACGTAAATTATGCGTAACGTAATGTTGATAGCTTCTGGTTATATGAAGGTGTGAAAAGAATGAAATTATCTATAGTGAGAGGTAGATCACAAGATCACTCAGACGGCTTTAATTCACTTTAACATGCAGTAACGTCTTTTTTTTCGATTTAGATGGTATAATATAATGGTTTTGTGTTGGTCAAAGTCGATTCTTTCTTAAGAAGTTCTAATATGTGGGAAATAAGCCCTGCTTGGTTTGAAACTTATTTTTAGTTTAATTTCAAGCAGGATTTTACAGTTGAGCAAAAACTATTCTGGGTTTAGGTTAAGTACCTTTTTCGTTAGTAATCAGTCAGAGTGTTACTAAGAAAAGTAAAATAAAAGGTTATGAAGTTATGCAAAATTTTAGAACGAACCCGATCGCTTGGTTTTGAGAATAGGTAATATAACGCAGATTTAATTAAACTTACTTGAGCTTTTATTTTTTATGTTTTGACCCAGTATACCTATATCAGAATATATATTATTTTTCGTTTTTTCGTTTCAGGATGTCTGTTCCCCCACGATAATATCCAAACCGAGAGATGGCAGTGCGCGAGCTCCTAGCACTGCTCCTATTGTGCCTGGCGAACTCCGCCGCGTTGGGCGAACAAGTCCGCGAATTGGAAATATCAGAGGGGGTGCCCGTCGGCACTCGCATCGGATTCATAGAGGATATCCCATCCTCCGACAGGGCGCCACGCTACTACATCGTCCCTGTCACGCCCGGCTTCGATACGGACCTGGATATCGACGCGGTGACCGGAGAGATTAGGACTAAAGCGCCTCTAGATCGCGAAACGCGCGCAAGTTATTCCGTAGTCGCTTTACTCAGCGGGGGTGACAATATCCAAGTGCACGTCCAAGTACTAGACGAGAACGACAACGCCCCGACGTTCCCGACGAAGGTTATGAATATAGAATTCCCAGAAAACACTCGCCTAGACGTAAAGAGGACGCTCTTCCCTGCCAAGGATCTCGATTTGGATATTTACAACACGCAACAATACCAAATCGTTTCCGGGAATGTTAACGACGCTTTTAAGTTGTCTTCGCATCGGGAACGTGATGGGGTATTGTATTTAGATTTGCAAATAAACGGAACTTTAGACAGGGAGTCTGTAGCTTCGTACAGTTTGGTAATCGAAGCGCTAGATGGGGGCACCCCGCCTTTACGCGGAGAAATGACGGTTAATATCACTATACAGGATGTTAACGATAACCAACCGGTGTTTAATCAAAGTCGTTATTTCGCCACGGTTCCTGAGAACGCCACGGTTGGTACTGCCGTTTTGCAAGTGTTTGCGACGGACAGTGATTCTGGGGAGAACGGGCAAGTGGAATATTCGATCAATCGCAGACAAAGCGACAGAGATAACATGTTTAAAATCGATTCCGCGACCGGGTTTATCACCGTGAATAAACCGTTGGATTTCGAGACAAAAGAATTACACGAATTGGTTATAGTAGCTCGCGATCACGGATTACAACCGCTAGAAACAACGGCATTCGTTTCGATTAAAGTAACCGATGTCAATGATAATCAACCGACGATCAATGTAATCTTCTTGAGTGACGATGCGACACCTAAAATATCAGAGTCGGCTCAACCAGGCGAATTCGTGGCTAGAATTTCAGTTAACGACCCAGATTCCAAAGCGGAATATTCCAACATCAACGTGACTTTAACAGGAGGCGATGGACGTTTCGGTTTGACCACTCGGGACAATATAATATACTTGGTAATCGTCTCTTTGCCGCTGGACAGGGAGATTCAACCGAATTACACCTTGAATGTCGTCGCGACAGATACCGGAACGCCACCTCTACATGCTTCCAGGACGATCAATCTGAAAGTGACCGATATCAACGATAACGCGCCCGAATTTGAACGCGACGTCTACCATGCTAACGTGATGGAAGTGTCGGACCCCGGTACGTCAGTGGTGCAAGTTCTGGCCACCGATAAAGATGAAGGAAATAACAGTGCGATAACGTATAGTCTAGCCGAAATCTCCGGAACGCACTATTCGTGGTTCCAGATAGATTCGCGTAGTGGTTTGGTGACAACTCGTGCCCATGTGGACTGCGAAACGGATCCTGAGCCCAAATTGACGGTCATAGCGACCGACAATGGCTTTCCCTCATTGTCTTCATCGGCGACTGTGTCTGTAACGATCCATGACGTCAACGATAATGAACCGATTTTCGACCAGAGCTTCTACAACGTTTCAGTGGCGGAAAATGAGGCGGTGGGACACTGCATCTTAAAGGTGAGTCTAGTTGTCTGCTTAGATCAATTAAAAGCATATGCGACGTTTTCTTAGAGCGCCCTTGAGTGCAGAAAAATTGCGTTTTGCTTTTAGTTTAATCGTGAATTCACAAAAAATTAATATGGTCCACTACGTACATTTAAAAACAAGTAAGTTTTTAAGAAAAAACTATGTTTTAAAATTTTGACGGAAAATATCTAAAGACAGATAGAAAAAAACATCAGATTTGAATTATTTCTCGTGATGACAATGCAAACCAAAAGCAATTTACCTAGTTTCGATTTTAAAATTTACATGAAACACACCCAAGTATTTAAGAAAAAAGAATCCGCAGATGGCTAGAATAACACGCCGTCAGAAAAATTTGAAGAAATGCTGTTCCATTTAAAAACGTTTCCGGTCAAACCGGAGGTAATTTACACATTCCAAGTTATTGCAAAAGTTCGCAACGTGATCTACTATACGCACCCCAAAATTAAATTTTTTATCTGAAATACTAAAGAAGTTGTTACCACTTCGTAATATTGTTCGAAGTAAAATTAAAATTTCATTTAAATTTTTGTTTGTATCAAGGTGAGTAAAACTAAATGTCAACAGTCCCTAATATAAAATATTTAATAAGTGTTGTCTTAGATAAATCGTCGAATTTCTCCTATTAATTATCATCTTAGCATTCGAATATAAAACGAGATAAACGATTAAGATAACTAAGAAACCACTATGGGGAACGGTATATTATATACATACAATGGTATCGGTGGAAAACGTGCTATATAGGTATCTATAAGAAAAAAAAATCAATTAATAACACGCTCATGTTACCGCCGTGCGCATATTAATAATGATAATAAAATTATTATAAGTACGCGTATTTTATTGCCGCTAATTTACATATTATTATAATATTAAATACACACACTATTGCGCCTATATTTCTCTAAATATCGTTGTCGTTGTCTCAGATGCGGGAAACTTTCAAATACCCACGGGACATGAACGTGTTATGCCGTCCCCATCTGTGTAGGCACGATGACTTTCTAAAACGCCGAAGAAGAAAGCAAGAAATAGCAAGTGTAATGATGTTTGGCATCATTAAAAAGCATCTTTAACTGCGGAAGACAACACTATTCTATTACAGCCTGATTTGTTAGGTACATTGTGTATTATAATCTTGTCGAAAACAACAATCTACGCTTCGTTGTTTCAAGAAAATTCAACGTCTCTCTATTAACTGATTAAGAGATTTTATTTGCGCCTGTCGCTGTGCACACGATGGATATATATATGTATATTTTAAATTCGATCGTAGAAAAAGCATTGCTAGCCGGCCTCTCTTTTTTATCTCTACTACTTCGTCGGCAGACCGCTAGCTGCACTTGTTTCAAATTTCACTTGTCGCCAAGGCAAACCGATGCCCAACTTCTATAGGAAACAAACAGAGCCTCTCCGTTCTTCATTGTATGCGGGCAACATATTTTTAATTCCATACTACGCTTCTATATAGAGATTCTACCTTGCATTATTTTCGGTAATATTGCGTTATGTTTTCGGGTTATTATGTAAAAGCTATCTCGGGTCTAAGCCGTCAGAACAATATATTGTTGCGGTTACTTTCTCTCCTGTCAATTCGGAAATAAGGTCGCATATTCGGATTTCATTATTCAATACTTCAGACCGCGATTAATATATTATTATTTTATTTTCTCTTGTTGGTAAAGTACTTAGATTTAAGGCCGTTCTTATAACCCCCCCTAAAATTTAAATTTTATCTGAAATAATAAAAGAGTTACAGAGTGTATCCACTTCCTATTGTCACCTGATATAGATCATAGATAGCGTTATCAATGCGATTTTTATATTGACAATTTCACCGCTTCAAAACGGAATTTATTTCTTAATAACTATTAAATACATAAAAACATGAAATAGAGATGTAATCGTTGAGCAATAAAAGCTTATAACGCTTAAATGTTAACAATAAGTTTTGATTTATTCGCTCGTGTACCAGCAATCGCTTGTAAAGTGCCTTGCACTTGCGCAATTTCTAATAATGTTCTTTGTCTCTGTTTATATACTTATGTGTGAATGTGTGGCATGTGTGTATCGGTTTTAAGCGTATATAAAACATTATATTAAGCATGTAGGTGTACTACACAGCTATATAGTATAATAAGCATTGCATGTTGTATCGTGTTACGCGGGTATGTCCCACTAAAACTTTGATTACGGGCTATTGTTTATTTCAGAAAAAGGTGTTCTCTACAAAAGTTTAATAGGATTGATGTTGCACGATTTAAAGCTACAGTGTAACGTTTATTTAACGGACACCTGTAGGAAATTCATTTAATTTAATGTTTTTGTAATTTCTAAATGTATATAACCTATTGCTGCGAAACTTGTGGACAATATTTTAAATTATATTTTATAAATTAAATAACCATCTATAATACTCTCTACAAATTCAGAAATAAACCAGATCTCAAATTGTAGATGGCCCTGGCTTCGTCCCTCCTCTTAACGAATGGGAAGATAGACTAAATTATTCAGTCTATCGACGCATTGTACCGATCCTACTCAAAATTTTGCTGATCTTGAAAGAGTTACAATAGATTGCTTTGCTTCCTGCCGGAGAAGAAGGCATGTTCTGACTGCCTTATTTATAGCATTTAAATTATTTATCAATGTCACATCCGCAATAGTTTAAATCTTCACAATCAAAACTTCAAAGTTATGAATTAAGGGTCGTTTTTTTTTATTATTATACATGGGCGTCTTAGGGTTGCCACGATGGTAGATGATGATGTTTCTCATCGATACGTGTTCAATTGTTGTTCTTGTTCTTCAGTCTACAAAAATCCTTACAACGATATATACTTCAACAATTATTTATCAACTAAATGTGAACAATTCATATTCTCACGCTGAATCCACTACGTATAATTCAAACCGTGTAGGAACATTTGGAGAGCTGTGCGTACGCGAATCCTCTGGTCGGCTTATCGTCGCGCGAATGTGGGTCATTAATCCTCGGCCGAGGCGCGCAGCTTGGAGTACCTATACATATATAGATTGAGGCGAGCTTAGCCGCGTCCATCCAAACTATACGTAGTACATATACACATCCTCAACATCGATTTAAAATTCCGTCGCCACGCAACAATTTCGACTAATTAACTGGACGATTGTGTCATTAATTTTATCTGGGTTTATTACCGGCGGTAACGACTCAATTTAGCGCTGAAATATACGTACGTATGTTATGTATAGACACGGTGAGAGATTGGGAAAGATTCGATAAGCGACACGGGATTGAGCATATAGCTGTGAATACTTCAGGTGATGTCACCAAATCCTCACTAATCCAATGAATGATTATTATAAATTCTTTGCTTTTATATACATTGTGAAGGCATTGATAAAGTACTTGTAAAGGCGTTGTGTTTTAATATACAGTGTACACGCAGTTGATCTGTCAATATGTAATACCTGGGCGACTGTATGCAGTCAAAAACGTTGTTAAGTGAAAATTTGTTAGAGTTACAAATTCTTATGTTGAAGTAACATACAATAATGGTTGATTTAACAAACTGTGCCATAAAGGAGGTTTGTTATGTATATAGAATTTTGTTAACATACTCTACACCCTTGTCATTTTAGCAAAATTACACAGAAAATTAGTAATGTATACAATGCAATAAATAGCATTGCCAGCTTCCATTTTATAAATTTTATACCTACTCTGAACAAAATATGTACGTTTTTTATGAGCCAACAGTACTTCACTTGTTTAGCTTGATACACGCATTTCCGTAGGTGGCGCCGTAATAGCAGTTTAAATTACATGTGTCAAATTCAACATGGAACGCTACACGACCCTACAGCGCGTCCGTATTGTTAAAACGTTTTATTTAGATGATGAGTCAATGAATGCAACTATACGGAATCCAGGACGAATCTACGGTCGAAATAATGTGCTCAGTATCAAGGC
This sequence comes from Cetonia aurata, assembly GCA_949128085.1. Lineage (NCBI taxonomy): Eukaryota > Metazoa > Arthropoda > Insecta > Coleoptera > Scarabaeidae > Cetonia > Cetonia aurata. The sequence goes on along the minus strand of OX421885.1, from coordinate 45,281,355 downwards.
CATTCGTCAATTAGTGCGACAATTTAAAGAAGACGGTGAAGTTAAAGGCTTGCCAGGGTCGGGTCGTGCTCGAACTGTGCGTACCCCTGGAAATCTTGAGAGAGTTCGTGAAAGTGTAGTGGACAGCCCTGAGACCTGTACTAGACGTCGTTCTCAAGAACTGGGCATATTCGTCGCACGTCATTTGGCACTATTAAAAAATAAACCTGTATTTGCGGCCATACAGAATTCAGTTGACCTAAGAGCTACAGCTTAGAGACAAACGAACGATTTTCATCGAAAAATCATAATGAGTGATGAAACCCACTTCGATATAAATGAATTGAAAAGTAAACAATTCTTTCCTATGACACATTCTCAAAACCATAAAGCTAGTGCTATATTTTACAATTTTCTTGTGAAAAAGAAAGCAAGTCGTTTCATTTTTTAAGTACCTGCAATAAAAAATAAAAAGATGCGAACGTTCAGCATAAAATAAACGCTAACTTGTCGAAAACCATTACCTCTTCTAAGTATGTATTTGCTTCATCTAAAACCGCGTTCATGAGCAACGCTTTCAACGACATAAAATATCGATGTATAGATTGCACACCAGTATCCACTCCCAAACTCGCGCTATTCTCATGTCGTCATTGCAGGCGAACGTACCCGATCTGAGCGGAAAAGAGAAAGTGTATTTACCAGGTATATGCTACCCGTACAGGCAGATATCGCCTATGGACTGCGAGACAGTTAATTAGAAGTTATTCGCTGCGCGGTTATCAGGGTCGCCTGCGAGAGATCACTTCGCCAGATAGATGCCATAAATTGATAAGTCGTAACGATCACAGAAGGAGCTACCGAATCTACTGTATATCGACGACAGATGGCGCAAATCCCAGTATGCGGTTTAAGACGCGCCAATTTTTCTGTGGGAGATATTTTAATCCGAACACCCACGCCTCAAACTATTATTATTTATCGTATATTCGACCAGTAATAGATAGGCGCAGGTGTAAAAATTTAATATAATAATACATAAACGGAGATTTATGCAATACTCGATCTGAGTTGTTTGTTATACTTATTTCTCCTTTATCAGATTCTGTGAACGGTACTTTCGAATTTTCCCTTCCCGAACGATTAATCGGGCCTCTGGTTTGTTTACCTTTTCGACGGTCACTTGCGACACACTTAATACCCACATAAATGCAAAAGCGCGAGGACAAGATTGGAGGGGACTCGCGTATCTCTTCTAATAATAACAACAGCGCGCGCGCGTTCTTTCGATACACCTGCTAGAGGCGACATTTCGAGCACGAAATGCGATTACCGCTAAGGATAATCGGTTGAGTGTTTAAATGTCTCGCGCAGAAATACCGAAAGGGTCACGCTAAAAGACGAGTGATAGGAAAGATATTAAAATATAAAATACCATCTTGAAAACACGACACAAAATATGTAATCATCACCTGTACAACATACTGAATGTGTCTGAAGTTGTTAAATTTTCAATGGAAAATCTTAAACTGTTATTCTTACAAACCATTTAATACACACATATGTAAAAATAATTTCTTAAGTCAAAGAAATATATTTTGTTGCTGGTATTTCCATAACTTAATGAAGGAGAATTTTAGTACAAAGTAGGTACTTTTCTTTGGAATAAAAAAAGGCATACTTTTGACTGTAAAGGATTTTTGATAGATTTCCTTCCACCTTTCAAATATTCCCATTTAATCTATTCAATCCCTTGTAATGATTGTAAAGGAGTGTATATTGACCAAAGAATATAATATCTTAAAACTCGTATCCAACATTACAAATTCTCAACAAATTTAACAGCTTTAAAAAACACGAACTTGATAATAAACACAAATTTTAGTTAAAGAGAAAAATTATTACTCACGTAATATTTTGGAAACGATTTACTATTATTATCTATCAGAAATATGTAATCAGTTACTTTAATTTATTTTGCCCCACTATGCATTTTCATATATTATCTTTTTTATTAAACATGTTTTATATACACTCTTTTTTATTTTACACAATTGCCGGACTGCCGGCGTTCTATGAACTGTATTTGATGTGATCCAAATCGTAGGAACCTGTCGACCTCGTTGGCTCAATTGACAGAGCGCTCGTCCGGTAAACAAGAGGTGTTAGGTTCAAATGCTACACGAGGTAAAATTTTTCATATAAAAATTGCTGCTTAATTTAATTACAATGAAAAGCATTATTTCCTTTAATAATTTTACACTGTCAGAAGTGCACAAACTTTAATTGAACAGCATTTGACAATGTTCCATATTATACACAATTGCACGGATTTCAGTATTCATTTGAAAAATTAAGACCAGTTATATTATAAATATGAACAGATAATGAATAGATCCACGACATATTGTATACTGATATCGTTAATATTTATCCGATATAGATCTACAGCAAACAACTACGAATATAGGAAGCAAATTTACATTTTATCCGTCACTTTTTGTATTGCTATGCGACAAATTATTACCTATTCCGTCGATCCGTCTGGAATTAACGAAGATTACCTAACGGTACCGCAGATAAGTGTTATAGATACATTGGTAGGATGTCCATTATATATAATATGCGGACTGGCAGAAGTAGTTATTACACATTCAAGCTATCGGATCTTGTACAACGTTATGATTACTACTTCACATAGTACCCAGCTATATACAGACAGCTACAGACTTTTATATATTTAAGTTTGCTATACTAAAAGCGGTTATAATCCTGTTTTGCATTATACAGATAGCTTTTTTTTATGAATATATGTATGTATACCTATTAGGTTTTGGAAATTTATCACTTTCATATTTTATTTCTTGATATCTCGCTGCGAAATTCAAATTCCGATCGAATAGAAAAAAACGAATATCAGCCTACTTTCTGCATCAACGAACCGCTTGTATAAATTGATTAAATGAATGGTTATTTTAATTTGTATACAGAAAAAAGTACGATATAGACACTTTCCTTATAATATACTTGCTTTTGTATAATATACACATACATACTTGTCAAGAGAGAAAGCTCAACGGCTTCACACAGATTTCTAAATTCTCTTCTCGATATCTCATAGATACGATTTATTTTGCATATGAAACTACATAGCTGTTATACGTTAATGAATAATATGTATTATTAATAAATGAAATGGAAAGTCACTGCCTACGCTTATTTTTTGTTTCAACTTTGGCGAAATCGATGCATTAACGAGCTATAGAGAAAGAAAACTCGCCGTCATTTGAAGTGGCGATTCTGATATGCTTGGCGTATGGTGAAAAGTTAATATCTATTGCGTTAATACGAGCTTGCAACACTAACTAACGTAGAATATATATAGTCAATATAAAAGAGTTTCAATTAAATTATTCTGCGTTGTCGCTTTTTTGCCTTCTTTCAACTAGCTACCGTATGGCGTTAATCTATAGTAGATATTGAATCGGCAACTTTGGCAAGTCATTGTAAAGTTGGCAATCGTGTCGTTAGTTCTTGAAAATCTGCTACTGTATTCACTGTATAGTACGTTATAATAAAAAAAATGGATTTGTTTGCGTGAAAAAGGTTCTGTCCATGTTTTTTCTAAATAAGGTATATTCGCCCGTAGAATAGAACTATCACCGCGATGTTTTCTTGTGCACGTTTAGTCTGCGTCCACAACTTATAAACATATGAAGTGATGGTTGCATTAAATATATTTGTATGTGTTTATGTACTATACTTATAGAGAAACATAGTTTTTGTTAAATTTTATTGTTACTCTTAAATTGCCACGGAATAAGTTCGGCACTGATAAGCGATGTCTGGCTTAGTGCCAAGTTTATCATGTATTTGTTTTGGGTCTTTTAGTTAGTATTTCATTGTTTATTTGTTGTGTAAAGAGGATTTCAATTAGCGCACTCGCTTAAGTTATTTAAGGAATAAATTTCACCTAGATGACCGAATGGATTTTACGAGTATGAAATAAGTACGTTTAATTTCATTAATAAACATTTTAAGAGCCATATTCTACGTAAGTGCTCACTTATTTGCAGTGTGCGTAATGTAAGCTTTTACGTACGCTAGATCTTATCTCTTACCGATCATTATGACATCTGCGTTTCTTATTTCTACGCTCTCTGAAACCAGAACTCCCGTAAAAGTCCGTAAAAGTATCTATAACATAAATTTAACGCTAGCCACCGCTAGAGAACGCGTCCGATTTAATTCGCAGATAAATAGGAACCGGTGCACTTACACATATATGCAGGTAAATAATCTAGCGGATTTTTCAAGGAATTTTATAGCCCGACAATTATATTTAGACACATTAATTAAGAGGCATCGGGTAATCCGGCGAATCGCTTAAATGGTGGCGATTATCTATGTCTCTCGCAGAAAAGGAACTATCTTTCACACTAGGACGATATTAGGTTTTTGCTTTGAGGTTTTACGGCGCGGCACAGAAAGAGACAACAGGTAGTTGCGCTGATGCTAGACGGTCGCGCCGGTTGTTAAAATTGTGTGCGATTGCAAATGAGAAACTATTCGCGTATTTTATTCGTCAATAAAATAAATTACGGCCGGGCGCTTTTATGCGCTTGATGTGCGTTTTCCATTAGCGTAAATCGCGCTTAAAATACTTAATAAAATCCGAATAATAACGTGCGCTCTACTCAAGGACGACATATTGGCGGTGACTCCGGGTGACGGTCGCTTCGTGGAACGACGCAAAGAAGAAATCGAGAAACCTATTTAAGATGCCGAACAATTAAAGGAAATTACGGGTTTCTCTTTGTTCGTGTTCGCGCAGGTTGTTTAATTTTGTCTTCAACGAGTGTTTAAATAGCGTTAAATTAAACAACATATATAGAACTTACAAGCATTTAGGTGGAATATAAATTCAAATCCTGTTCTCCGAGTTCAATTTACATTAAATTAGATTCTTTTTCTCTTGTATTTAGAGTACATTTATACACTTACTTACATGCACAAAGAAACATTTTTCTAACCTACAATTTTAGCTATGTATTTTAGCTGACTTTGGTATAATATGATACTTATTTCTAGATACACTATGGATTTAAATAATAGCCGCGTGTGTTACTTCATTTAAGTACCTAACAGCAACAATCAGTTTATATCTCACCTCAAATAGCGCCTCAACAATAATCGAAACTTACTTAATATGTGTGTACATACATATGATGAACTTCTTGTAGAGTTTAAAATAACTAGTTCTATATTAGGGTAAAATATACAGGCACATACACATCTTATTCAAAACAGTCTATCACTTATACGATATGTATGCGAAATTTACACGTATTGCATTTCGAACTGTGAAAATGAAAGTAGCAATGGTATGTATTTATTAAACATATCGGTAAAGGTGTGGTGTAGAGTCAACGTTCCCCGACGTAACTTTTACCTTGAAAAGATCAACCATCGGCCGACCATCCAGCATCTCATCCCATTTGGTTGGCGTCGGCCAGGAGGTGGATCCAGCACGTCTCCTTTCAGACATCAACCACTCCGACTCATCAATTATCCGGACTCGCTAATGAGTTTTATAGTTTTTCGTTTTATAAAATACGTATATGTATACATAGGTAGGTATAACAAACAAGCGACGATCGACGTGTATTTTATCTATAGGATACATTGCGAAAAAAAAAAATTGACGTATGCATATATAGAGATGATAAGAATAATAATCTGTCAAACTGATAGATGTGCATTTTATAATTTCTTTTATGGTTTGCCATACAAGATATTCGATCACTCCGCGCTACATCAATCTTAAGTTAATTCGGGACAATTGTTTCGGAAATTTGTGGATTTCCATTTTCAACCGAAGACCGAATGAACTAAGAAACGATAAAATATCTCTAAGCATGCTTCGTTATCGCTACCCTAAACTTATATTTATAAGTGCTTTTTTCCTTTAACTTTTAACTTTGACCTGCTAGAATTCTGTGAATTCTGAACTCATAAAAAATGTAACAGCGAAAGAAATGTGTTTTTATCCTAATAAATCCATCAGCACCGAATGGTACAGTGAGACCTGTTCTTTATTTTTAGATTTTCTTTTAATATAAATACTTTCAAAAACGTCTAATTCTCTCGGGAATGTTACATTTTTGAGTAGTTCGAGATTTTCAACGTTGATCTTATGGTCCGTATCATTAATATGCTACCCCACGCTGGACGTATCAACCCTGCCGTACCGATAATGTGCAATGTGTTCCTTAAATCTAGTTCCGATTGCCCGCTTTGTTTGTCCAACATAGACTTTATTGCAATTTGCACACCCAATTTTATAAATGCCGGACCTTTCGTTGACAATCGGTTTATCATTAGCAGTACTTAACAATTGTAATGTATTTTGTGCAGTGAAATATGTGTTCACATTTATATATACTTATATATACTTTTCGAAATTCGGTGGAAAGGTAGTTTAATAAACTTTTCATGGCGGGTTTTAAATGTACTTAAACTCGTGGAGATACCCACATAATGTTTACATATATTGAACTCTCTTTAATCGCCGTAGTACATTCCGTAACCACTGTAGATTGCAATCTTTTTGTCCACAAAGATTTGAATCAGCTATAATAAAACAATTAGTGTTGGTTCGCATTTATCTTTTCCTCTTACTTTATTCTACGTTTTTATCATATGATGGTTAGACAGACTGAGAAAGTACTACAGGAACCTTTCGAATCGTAATTTCTAATAAATATTACCCTCATTATCTCAAATATTACAAAAAATATCCATTTTGTATGCGAGATAGTAAAAGAAATTTTATTGATTTTCCAGTTTGAAACTGTCAAGTTTGACGTTTCTAAAATTGACAATTTAATCAATTTGTTTTTGTGGCTCCTAGTCGATTTTAATTCAATTCAGGGCGTATATTAATGCTGATTTGCTTTTAGAAAGTTAATAAGTAATAAATTATTTTGACATTCGCGAGACGTGCATAATTATGTTTTTGCGTTATAATTACATAGGGAAACACGGTTGCGTGCCGCTATTATGCTTCTTGGCGATATAAATCGTGTGTATATTAGCTACATACGAACGTCCGTGAAAGTTTGACCTCCGAGAACGGCCTGAGTGCGCGTCCGTCCGTCTCATATTACACGAAAAAACTGGACACATAAAGCAACGAAAGTTTATAAAGGCGAGTTCGCTTTTTAGGGCGATCGCGTACGCCGGCGGGTAACGAAAAAAGCGGTCCCCAGACTCCCCGAATATAAGTTCGAAAATCGGCGCTTTTCCGACTTAACTAACGAACGAGCGGACGCGCGGATTTCGGAATATTTCGCTTCTCCAGTTAGAGATGGCGTCGTATTTTCGATATACGGATAATATCTTATATAGGTACTGAACGAACCCGCGCGTTTCTCGGGCTAACTCTCGGACATAAAACAACAGGTAGTAAATTAAAATACATTATATGACATCACGAATGTTTCGTGAGCCATAAATCTGGTGCAACTGATCGGCAACCGTAGTTGCTCACTGCGCTCCGCAGTCGCCCAGCTAACATTGTCATAAATATATACATAAATATTTAGGCCGATGTTGTATGTATTATATATGTGTAAGTATAGATATATGAATATGTATCGCGTGATTAAACGAAAACAAGTTGTATTATAGTCAGCGTTTATTAATACAGGCTATTTGTGAAGTTTTTTTTTTTATTACATTAGCGTGCTTTCCGACTTGTCTATTTAAAGTTTAACCATGATTTAATAATAATTTTATCATCACGGAACTAAATAAGTACACTAAACCATCCTGAAAATGACGGAAATTGATTTTCTATAGGTGTCCATTTCTCACCTTATCTCTTTTTTTGCTAACATGTCGCGGAAAGCATTTTGTAGTGTAAGATTACATTCACCTAGTGACTTTAATGTTTTAATGACTTTTAATGTTGTTTTTATTCCGCTATATCAATTAGCGAGCGCACAGCTTGTTAACAACTATTGCCATCTCCGATATGGATCAAAACTCGTGTAATACTTTCGACTATACAGATACCTATGTTGCATGTATAGGTATTTATACGCTCACAGCTCTGGAAATGAATACTCATCGCTCCGTAAAGAACAAGCGTGTTCGAGTTTAAGTACCGAAAAATTATTTACCGCGGTGTTCTGAACGCGATCACTCGCACTCGAGCACTTAATGAATGACAGCCAATTTGCGAAATTTTACGCAACACGTTTTCACAATTCTTTAATCTCAGCTTATGCAACGTCAATTATCGGCAATATTAGCGAATAAGTTACTTGTTTTATATACGTTAAAGAGGTGGTAATTAAAGATTCGTCTGGTTAACATATGCTTCGCCAGCATTTTTTTTTACTAATATTTTTGGCCGTCATTTCTTTTCGTCTTGTTATTATGTAAGTGGGAATGTATTTTTATAAATACTTTCATTTGCACGTCTTTTTTCTTTTTTATACATGACTTATTCCTCAATGTGTTGCTTTTCTTTTAGATTCCATTTACATTATTTCTGATGCAATTCGGCCTTTCTAAAAATTACGACACTATCGTAATTTTTAGAATAATAGTAATTTATTTAGCCAATTTATAATAAAACTCGAGCATATTTAATCTGATTCAAATTCTTAGCGCGATCGATTCGAATTTGTCGCGCTTTAAAGAAGGTCGTCTGCAACCGCTAAAAAAAAAAAAAAAAACAAAAAAATACGAAAGCGAGTAATTAAACTCCGTTTTAATACGCGAGTGCCGTATAAGTTAGTACATAAAGGTATGACCTTCTGAATTTAATTTCATCCGTCCTCATCGTCCGTAAAAAATAACTCAATTAAAATGCGCAGAAAAAGAAAAACTGCGGGCCGCGACGCGTAAGTCTCGCGCCTCTTAATATTCCGCGCGTACGTCGTTTTTATGGGAAGTCTATTCGCGGAATCCGTATACCCGAACGGGTTCGGGACCGCGCTCTTAATAAGCCATGCAAACGTAACGTGAAAGTAATTAGCGCGGGACAATCGGAACGGGTCGTCGGAAGGCGAAACAATCGCCAGTCGGAATGCGGCTGCGGCGGACGAATCAGGGACGCGCGCATTATTCCGATCTTAAACCGGAAATTCTTTTTTCTAAAACTCATACGGAGAACTGACAGACCTTAAAATATTCTAGGTTAGTCTATTTGACGTTTCTTATTTTCAAACGTCAAATTTGACATTTCTATTTAAGCTAATGTCATATTTTATACTTTCTGGCGTATAATAATGTTGCGTAAAGTAAAGAACACAATAGTCAAGATAATAGAAGCAAAAACCAGATATTATGAATAAAATGCCATCAATATAAACAATGCCAGTAAAAACATGTAACTTAATGAAAAAAGGAAATGGGCGGAAGTAACAAATAATAACTTGTTTCTCAATAACTGCTAACATGCGATGAGGTGACCACCAATTTTAGTGCAAAATTCTCTTAAAATTTTCTCTAGTTTTGGTTTCTGTAAATATTTTTTTTTGCAGTGTTTTTTTTTTTAATACTTAATAAACAACAATTTTTTTTTTCGTTTTTATTGTCACTATTTTCGTTAATTTTGCGATACCATGATTCGAATAAATCTCGTGAGAACACCGGATAGATATTTCGCTTAGCGTTCACCACAACCTACACCTAATAATCTACCTATGTACGAGATGTCTGTACACAGCGTTCCAGCTGGCGCACAGCGTGTAATAACGAAATTGAAATTCGAGAAAATAGCGCCGATGCCACTGTTGCCACGTCCCTCAACCAACCATTGCGTTGTTCAAAGCTCTTAATTATGGCCGGGACTTTACTACTGCAATTATTCGCTATAATATTCTCTAGTTTATTACCGCTAATAATCACCTGTCCGTCGGATTTTTACGGGAACTTTTTACCTGATGCCCGTTCGCTTTTTCCCGAACTCCGTCTTCTCTATATACAACACACATACACACGTAGAAAAGATACGGCTCTTGCTTCCGTATGTTCGAATGTCTTCGGATCACGAAATTTCATTGTAAACGTTAATTTGGAATGATACGTATGTATGTATATCGCAGTGGCTTGAACAAGTTTGTGCCTTGGAATATTTGTGCGTATACAACGTTCAACATATTCGCATCGACATGAGAAGACTCCTAAACTAGTTTAGATGAACAAAACCGCACCCTAATGCTTCTCTATGCTCTGTGTATTCGTTGCCCGGAACAACAAGAACAATTGCCGACTGTATCGCAGAATCGTAGCCGCCTGTTGTTCGTTATAGAGACGAGTAACGAGTTACTGACTGGCGATACGGCAAGAGTCGTTGAAAAAACACGGCGAATATTAATTAGCTATTTACTTAGGGAACAGCATACATGTTATAGTCGTGCGTGCATGCCGTGAGCGGTCGATGAGCAAAAGATGCTCCCATTTGCGTCTATTAACATTAAGCGCACTTAAATTATACTGCCGTTATATGCATAAACGCGAAAGCTAATGTGGCGCAGGATTGACGCGTTGAAATCTAGAAATCTGATTGCGATCTGTCAATTTAAATTACTTGTTGGAAATATTAAAATACACATTTTATCTTATAGTTTTAAATTAATCCTTTCCAATTTTTGTTTTTTTTATTAATATCTGAGGTAGTAACTGTCAAATGTCATTTTATTCGAATTCTACCTATATAATATGTATTTTACTTTAATCAATGTAAATGGTGATAAATATATAATAGAATAAATGATTTATTGATATTAAAAACTAATTACCAAACAAATTTGTCCGCCTGAAGAAACTTGACTAAGCTTAACAGGCCGAGCGGGCTTGACGGGCCGCCCGTTTCGTTATAAAAAAAGCCCGGCCCTACCCGCATCTAGAATTTTTCGGCCCACCCCGCCCGGCGCGTGTTATTACTTATTAGTTAGACATCTTACCTTCACGGGTAGATGGCATTGCACTTTTTTCATGTACCTACATCTTTATGTCATCAGTGCATTTAGCTGCCTGGTGGAGTGTGGTGTCTCGTTTGTGACATGCTGACGAGAACTAATAAGTCCTAAACAGTACTGTCCATGTCTGGCGTTGACACATTCGGCGGCAATTATTCCTACCCTTCCATATTACAGTATAAAATAAAAAAATTTCTACTGCAGACTATACCCGTAACCCAATTTATATAAAAATACGATTTAGATCATTTGTGGACAGTTTATTTTTGGTATACTTTCATGTTGGAATTCGATAATTACTAAGGACAAGGAGTTTATATCGTAATGTGGTATCGTATTAGTAACAACTTCAACTCTCGCTTTACAACTTCGGTAGTTTTAACCATTTACATTTACTTCATATTTTAAGCGGCATTTCTTATACAATAGACATACTCATTTTTTCAAATACGTACAATAGTGCAGTAACAAACAATTCCGCTTGAACGTTGTTATTTACAAAAATGCATTATTGCCAGTAACCTTATTATTTTATACATAGAACAGTGATTAATTTAACCGTAAATGGTGGAGCATCGTCGCTGCTAGATTCCCATAATAATCAACGGCACATGAATCATGGCGTAAGGTCGAGGAGCAAAAGATCGTCCAGTGCGGATCGTATACCGCGCACGAATAATTAACTCGATATTTTTATTGATCGTTACCTATCCATTGGTCCATTGGTGGTGGTATTCTTTATATAGGCTCACGTATGCACGCCGACACTAACACCGGGTGAATATTTACATTATTTACGCGCGTGATCCTCCTTCCCATATCCACTACATGTATAGGCAGGTATAGAATGTCGGTTATAGGCGATGACTCCGACGAAGACGTTACGCTGTTACGTACGGACAAGCTAACGTTGTGTGCCGTGGCAGTTGCCACATATTTTAAAGGATTTAAATAAATTCTTATTATCCGCAGACGCGTCCCCGTGCATCTGAACGTTTTATACATACGTATCTATACCGATCCCTGTGTGGCTGTGTGTAGTTTTAAACGTTCCGAGAAGAATTTCGAGCGTCGAAACTCACGAAGGCAATCAGTAAACAGTCCGTGAGATCCGCGCCGCAATAAAAAGTAATAACAATAATAAAAACGGACGGACGAGTGTATAAGACGATGGGCAGGAACGAGTTTGGAGAAATCCCGAAAATCGGCCGGGTCTGGCTCGCATCGTCCGACCGATTCCACATATTATGGAGATCGTAACGTAAAGTTGCATATACACACATAAAAATCAATGCTTAATTTAAAAATCTACTGTTCATAACAAACATATGGTAAGTTCCTATATGTTCCTATATAATCTTGACCTAAAACGATCTTAGTAGAAACAATTTGTATGTTTAAAGTTAATAGGAATAAAACATTTGTTTGAAAAATGCAACAATCGTTGTTTCAATTTACTATATAAAATATTTAAATTAAAAAAGCGGAATCTTTGGATTAAGAAATTCATAAATTTTATGAATATAATAATATAATAATTTTTGGAAAATAGTTATATTATTTTACAATCTCTTGAAATTCTTCAAAACGTATGATTTCCAACGTAGTTTGACCTAGTAATTACGATAGTTAAAGAATTTTGGGCCTATTACAATTAGTTCTGCAGATATATGTGTGGGTCTTCAAACTTTAATAAAAGAATCATTAAACTTTGGGTCAAATTTGATCGGAAAAGTTCAATATTATCTTTTCCAGAAACGAAAACAATTTTTCTATGAAATATACGCATATAGCTTCCATTTGAAGTACGTTCTTTTTTATGCAAGTCCTTTAAATTACCCATTGTAAAGTTTGTTTCAACAAAAAAATATTCATGTTTAAAATATTATTTAAAGATATTTTAAATTCTATATAAATGAACAAATATGCTACTTACAAATAATGTATTTCCTACTTAAACTTTTAATTTTTGAATGAAATATATGATAACAAATAAATACATATGTATGTTTAATTTAAGAATGGATTTTTATGTGTGAAAACTATAAAAGTTCGAAGAGATTTCACGGTAGCCTCTGCAATGTGGTTTCGCAAACTGACACTAATACGTGCTTAATGGTCAATGAACATTTGTGCGGTATAAGTAATCATTGACGAATTGAAACGGGGTTAAAGCTATTGAACGTGACTTTATTGTTAAATTGCGTTTAAAAAGTAAGTTCTATCGAGATCCAACCAAGAACATTAACAACAACGATATTTTGATAATGTATAAGAATAAAAACGGCGAAGTATATATGGAGAAAATTAAAACAAATAAGGAATGAGCAACATTAAATGAATTCTTTTCAATCTAGAGTTATTTCGCATAATTTCAAAATTAAAATCTTTCCTAATATTTAAAATTACAATCTGAATTAAGGTAGGTGTTTTCGAATATTCTGTAATGTATTATATATTCTGCATCTATTATCTCATGCACTGACTTATCTTTTTTAAACCTGAACTTTAATAAATGTTAACGTTATATATTCAGACTTGCTGTATATTGCTCGCACTGTTATCTCATAAACGATCTACATAATTATGTATATATTAAGTAGATATAAATTCATCATTATCTATCTGTGTGCATATGCGATGTTCCTTCACAATTTCGTTCTAGCGAATATTATTTCATAGCTAAGGCATTCTTTATATATTCATTATTCTTTAAGCGTTTGCGTTCTATTCGCAATGTTGCCAACAAGTTGCAAAGGAATAGCCGCGATCTTTATCTCATTGTCGTTCGCATGATCGGTAATGCGCTTACAGTTAAGAGACGGAAGCGGCGAACACACTGGCGTAATGCATACGTGTTTTCATATTATCGTTTTAAACGGTTGAAATGTCGAGGAATGCAAGGGATATCAAATAAAGAGAGCGGGGACAGAAGGTTGTGCGGATGATTTCATCGACGAAGCAAAGATAATATGTACTTCGTAAAAGAAATAGTTTACGAATACATTAAGTTTATATAACTATGCGCTAATTGAATACGTAATATTTATATATTTTAAATGGCGTGTATTATCAGGAGTGATTGTACATACAATATTTTATTCATTTTGTGTGAAAAAGTCAAACGTCAATGTCAAATGTCAATTTCAATGCTTCTATTTTGCCGGGTAATTTACGGAGGTATGATGAACAAATTAAATAATTTATTTTACTTTAGATAACAATGAAACGTTACAATCTCTAGAAAGATAGAGGTGCGCTTGTATCAGCTCCTCCAGTGCGTTCACCTACACCTAATCGAAAACAGTCCGGTTTCAAGTTTTCTAATCCCTCGATCGCGCTAATAGACCTAACGCCGGATCGTCCTCCATCCAAACGGAATAGAGCGACGCATACGACCTTGCGTTCGATCGTAAAAACGCAACATCCTCGTTAATACACTTCGCCTACTCTCCTCTGATTGAATCGTTAAGGCAACACATCCTGCCGCTCTCGACTAGGTACTTACTTATTTGTAGCGCGGCCGTTTTACGGAGCAGATAACCGTTTCTTAGAGACGTTATTGGGAGAGGTAAATTGGATTCCGCGATTAGGCCGAAATATACGCGTAAGTATATTTCCAGAAAGCACTTACGAAACAGCCGAAGGTAATTAGTGTATACAGGGCATTTCAATGGGAACGAACCACCTCAAATAAGTGTGGGAGCTGTTGCGCCCCCAAGAATGGTTCTAAATCGTCAGGCTCGTCTTAAAAGTTGCTCCCTTGATATGACAATCGGAATTTTATATAAATCACAGCAGGTAAAGAGTTATTCGAGGTGGCTCGTTTCAAGTGAAATGCCCTGTATATACATATATGTTAGATCAATTTGTAACGTTATCACGAACGGGCGATATTATTATTTGTTCATTCGACTGAATTCTAACACAAATAAAACAGGAATAAACCGGTAAATGTTTCCAATTTCGCTTCGACCCTTGTATTGCCGGCATAGCTATTAAGAGCTGTTGGCCTCGCCGCTTCGACTCGGCCTCTCATCACGGCATCCTTCTCTACGGGGTGCACTCTCCGCTACTTCCTAGGGTGACGGGATGAATAGGAACTAGATTGATACGATTAACAATAACATTCGGCCTGTCGACGCCTAGCGGTCGCTCTCATAACAGAACCCGTTACGATGCGCGCCCCACAACAGTGAAGGATTTAATTACCTTTAAATGTTGGTATAGAATGTACCCGTGATAATTCCGTGGGACGGTGCGACTTCTTCAATCATTCTCTCTGTCTGTGTGCCGTTGAGTGCGATGTCGAATTTCTTCAGGCGTATTAGTTATTGTCTCATGTGAGCGGTTTTCAAATCGCTTTACTTGTCATGCTTGGGTTGAGCGTAAGAAACAGGAATTTTTCTCTTGTAGAAAAGTAAAAGTTTTATTACAAAAATGTTTATAAACGTTATAATATATAATCATACATTAACATTTTTTTTCCGCAGGTTACTAAATTCAAAATCGCTTATTAAGTGGCACTTTACCATATATAAATGTCACTGTTAATAAAACACGGTTTGACAGAGAATTTCTACGTAAATAAACGAAGCGGTGTTAGACTAGTACACGCAAAATTTCAAACTTCAAAATACATTTTCTACGATTATTTACTTACTGACAAAATCCGAAAACCTAGTATAAACAAAGCTAGTGAAATATGAATTACAATTCATGGATCTGACGTTTAATCCGTCATTATATCATTAAATTTTTACGCAAGTTAATGTTTTATTGTTTTTATGATGGTCGTAGATAATACGTCGTATTTAACTCGCGTATAAAGCCTATCATGATACACTGATCAAATAATATACTGTTTTGCACGGATATGTCATACGTTTACAATTATACTTACATGAATTACTACGTCATAAACACCTCTTTATAGCCCTATAGGGAATAACGAGCGTCCTTATTCTATAGGGCTATAATAAAACGTCAAACAATAACATATTGACATTATACGTAATAGAATCACTTTAAACCCTTACAAAATCGAGACTTTTCATTAGAAAAAAATTGTACTTTTAGTGAAAAAAAGCATATTATGTTAACAATAGAATTTGAACATTATCAATATTACTATTCGGAGATGCAATCACTGTACTATAATTAGATATCGAATTGGAATTGTCAAATTTAGTCAAACCACCGCTAGATGGCGGTGGAAAAATCAGTTTATTTTATAAATATTTTTATAAAAATCGTCATCCGTGCATAAAGGTTGCATCAATAAGCACCAGCCATGTTTTATAGTGTCGTCTTCTTACTCCTAGTAGCAATATAAAACTCTTCTGTATATTTACATACAAATCTTAAACATAATCTACTATAGATATAAAAATTTAATTTTATGCCAATTTTTAGTGATCGCGCCCTTATCTATTCACAGTGAAACCGATTGCAATATATATTTGCATTAAGCAGACAAGAAATCGTCTCGCAAGCGGACAACTTGAGTTACTAACTAATAATATATACCAGCATGAAGAGACAAAAGGATGAAATAGGCTCGCGACCGTCAACGTGCATAGGAAAAGTAACCGAGTAAAACATTGATAGACGTGCTCTTGCCGAACATTATACACGTGCACAACAGCATGTATGCAGTGGCTATAGAGATGGCGAACAAACGATTCGAAGTCTGCATCTAACCAGTCGCCTAATAGTATTAAACATCACGTGACATGTTTACTGCCCGGTGCGGTCCCGTCAAAGTGTCCGCGCTTTAATTATAATATTAGCAGGACAAAGCTCGGGATCGGAGAGGAACGGGGAGCGAGTCCTGATGGGACGTCGCAGTGTCCTTTTTAAGTATCTCTCCGCTGAGAGCGGCGTTTGTGCGCGTCCGCTGACAAGACATAATTTGTGCGCCTTTTTTTTCCACCGCCGACTTGAGTTACGTCCGTACAAGTTCGTATCTACGTATGTAGATGTCTCTCGCGTCGATCTCGTTCTCTTTTTGGCTTATACATATACAACGACGTTTGTATCTTCGTATGCATGTATGTATGGAGGATTGATTTCATCTGTACATACATGCACACAATATTTCAACTTTTTTCTTGTATTTTATAATTCTTTTCGCTCACCAACGGTTTTGCATCTAACATGTTTGATGTGTAATACATGCGCGTTGCGAAAAAAACAGAGAACTGTCAGT
Organism: Cetonia aurata; assembly: GCA_949128085.1. Lineage (NCBI taxonomy): Eukaryota > Metazoa > Arthropoda > Insecta > Coleoptera > Scarabaeidae > Cetonia > Cetonia aurata. The sequence goes on along the minus strand of OX421885.1, from coordinate 45,264,168 downwards.
TTGACAAACGTCAAATGTCAAAAGATTTAAATTTAATTCAAGTTAATTTTGATATTCTATTTGGGAATTAACACAGTTGTTTAAATGCGTAAATTTTAATCGGATTCGTTTTAAGAGTGTGATATTAGTTAAATATGAAGTTGTTTTTCCGAGTCATTTGTTGCTTTTACCAAAATATTTTGTGTCCAAGTAATTGACTCTCATTGTATTATTTCTATTTCGTTAATTGACAGGGAAATTCAATTACTTAAATTAAATTTTGTAATTTTGTGACAGTACGCTAGGTGGCCCTGAAGTACTTAATGATTTCTTTAGTTCATATACAAGTTGCTCTCAGGGTAGAATAGTATAGAAACCAGTTTGAAAGGAAAGCTGTGCACAGGGTGTTAAAACTAATACATTACATCCAAAAATTGTGATTTGAACAATTTTTCACATGGTCAGTGACTGACGTTGCTGGCTAGGAGTGTAGATTCGCATAGAAAAACTGCGCGAATTACATCACGAACATAGTCGATATATCTATTCGATTCTCTACGTTCGGCGACACTGCTATTAGTAAGGTAGTGTCAGCTTTAGTTATTATTATATTTTACAACAAAATCTACATCTAGTTATAGCCAGTAAATAAATATTTTATTACATTTCTCATTTTTATTATGATTTAATGTAACAGTAGATACTCATTCCAAATCAAAAAGTATGTAACAACCGACTTTGTCATTCTCTCACTTAATCTCGCTTCTTATTTTAGTGATTTAGTATCTCTAGTTCTTCTCTATTCTCTTCGAGTCCGGCGTATACGTTCTACGCGGTATGCTGACTATTACACTTACACGCATCGACCTATAATCTTATAGGTACATTACTTATAAAGCCTAAAGTGTTGTGTGTTGGAGCCCCAGCTATTCTCTCGTACATACTACATTTATGTGTTCTTCTCGCGTATTACCTACGTGTTTATATATCCACCGAAAGAAAGTGCTCGTATAGTGGAAGAGAGACGAGGGAACGCGCAACAGTTCACGATATTCTCTGCCGTATACACTTACTTACTTAACTCTTAGCCCGGCCGCCGGATCGTGTAGTAGCGGGTTTAAACGTGGCAACCTAGCAGCAGACGACATGAAATATGGTGATGGCCGCGAGGAAGCCCATTCCTCCTCCGGCTTTCCTTCCTTCTCCGATACACCGGGGCGCCGATCCTACGTGCCTCTTCGCACTCCCGATGCACACGCGTGTGTATAACCTCTTCTGTCTCTGGTCGGTCGCTCGGATGACCGTTTTTCTCCACCGCGGGTACGCGGCCAAGTTCCACGGCGATGACGCGCTCTTCTGAGATCTCTCTTTCTCGCCGGGTCTCGGAGTTCAGCGGGCGGACAACCGGCCGGCCGGCCGGCTAGCGGCTCGACAACGACACAGCAGTCCCGATAAAATGTAAATCGAGCTGGTAGCTCCTATATACTAGGTGTCACCACTGGTCGTGCCGGTCTCCAAGATTCGGCGAATGCCACCACAAATTGGATTAACTTCTAGAGGAATATAATAAAAGGGAAATGTTTCATGAATCATACATGGCAGATAGCATACGTGGCACACGCGAATTAATTAGAAAGACAAAAGTGTCGTAAGCTATTTTCTAACTTTTAAGTAATTAAGATTATAATTCAAACATATAAAAAGATATTGGACGCGTTGAACACTATGCGAAATGTTTAACACCTCCGCGTGTCTATATACATAGGTCCATACACGCCTGTGTTACGATTTTACTCTACCACTTTGTTTCAAGTATTATTATTTAGTCCGTTTAAAAGTGACTAAAGATGGGGTGTCAATTTGTTAACACTCATAGGTGTAACAGTGACACCAGTACCATGGTGAAGTTTACACATTGCAGTGTCATATCAATACACATGCACGTGTAAATCACCACACTTCAAATGATTTTAGAAAAGTTCTCCGGCCTTCCAGCCTAAACAAAAACCAAAAGATCCCTTTATAGAAGAAGAAGAAGAAGAAGAAGAAGAAGAAGAAATACTTCACGGTGTTGTTTTTTTTACTCTTTATTGTGTTAGCTTTCTAATATTTAATGAAAAATTTAGTACTTTTTCTAGTGTTTGTTTCCTTTATTATACGCGTCTATTTTTTCTTTGCTGCATATACTTGGTCCACAGGGAAACAAGTTAAAGATGACAACATTTTTCATATACTTTATTTACTGAACTATAAACAATATTTGTATATGGACCTAACAAAACTCATAAACATTTCTCTGTCAGTATTCGCCTCAGATGGCTCCTCAGGAGCATCACGAACATATCTACAACAGTTAGAAGTAAGCGTAAATTGTATGTATTTTCCCATAGTTGCCACTCCAGTTTATTCAAGTACTAAGAATAACTGAATTGCAATAAATGTTTTATTTTTTATAGGTTACATTTTCCAATGTATATAAAAGGTATTTCAAATCGATAAATATATATAACTGTAAGATGAAATGAATTACTTACATTGAAGGATTGACAGCCATAACTCCATATACACAGAATCACTCACAAAAAATTTTCATGAAAAGTGACACGAGCTAAGAAATTGATAGAACGAACTTAGTTGCCACTGGGCTGTAATGGACCGCAACTCGTTAGTATGGCAACGAACCAACGTCATATAACAGTTGACAGTTGCTATAGTAATGGTACACATCTCCAGTAAACAGTAATCAGAGAAATCACTGAATATCTATGATGATGAATAATTAGATTTTGAGGGACTTTCACCACACTTTAGTTATAATAGGATCTCACAGATTTAGGTTAAAGATGTAAGTAGGCATGTACATCAACAAATCTACTCGTATAAAGGTAGATACTTAATTGCTATAGGTACCATATCTCATTTTTGGTATGTTAATTAACAGAAGAACCGCGCGGAGTTTCGGCTTTCGAATGATCGTACCACGATAATTAGATACGCGTTCTCTATTACCGGTATCGGTGCGGAAAACGAACGAAAGAACACGTACGTATGTGAGAAGGAGAGGCCTACCCACGATATTCGTACTACTATACGAATATGATATTTGAATCCCGAGGGCTACTCTCCTCCTCTCGCGGTAGCGGACGGCGCGGCGCGAGATCGAACCCCGCATTATGGGCGCTCGGTAGGCCGGCCGATAACAATCTATATACGCTCTCTGTCAAATGTTTAATTTGTTCGGACTATTTATTAATGTTCGATATTTATGGGGGCCGGCCGCCCTTGCGTTCGGACAGCGCGATAAATTCTGCCCGCCATCTGACCCAATAGACGTCCCAATCTTCGTTATCTTCATCGGTGACCACCTCCAACCCTCTCCCCTTCTGATACTCGGACGCGTTATACGCTACACGTAGTACTCGCGATGTAACCTCAACCATATTTACGAACCTGTTCGAGAGAAGAGTGTAAATATGCGTCTATATCGACTGCAACCTCTATAGCAGTAATAATAAAAAATAAACAACACCATCCCGGAACTCGTGAGATGTATCAATATATTACGCAGTTTTTACATCACCCGCAGTGTTCCATCCTTGGCCCGCTATTCTAAAATATACATAGTGAGTTTTTATACAAACCTTTAAATAATAATATAAGTAGCCTGGCACAGTTCGCGGATGATATCCAGCTTTTTTATTCATTTAGACCTGAAGCTGTAGATGCTGTAGTGTGCAATATTAGCAGAGAAATACAAAGTTTTTTTGATTGGCTTTTATAAAGCTTATTACGTCAGAAGCTATCCCGACACCAACTGCCAGGCGGGAATAACTAGGAATCTCTGAGTGCATCAGTTAATTAAAGGTTACGACCCAACACAGAGAAATGTACGTATGTAGCCTTGTGTGACGCTCAGACGGTTATAGTAATAAATAATATGTTAAAGCAAGGAATTAGTGTTTTAATTAACCCAGAAGATGTAACAAGACTGCCCCGAAACCTGTTGATGACTTAAAACAATTCATTAGGCGAGAAATCAACAACATTACACCCGAGATGATAAAAATAAGTTAAACAAATGATACAACAACAAATATTTTAAGAAAATATGTTCCTTATGAATATCGTTTTTTATTGCATTAACGCATTCATAAGAACTGATATGTCGTTTTCTTCGTTATTATTATGTATCTTACTTTATTGCGTCGGGTATCATCAGGTGACTAGAGCTGAATCTCGCATACGGTATCTATGGTAACTGACTCGCGTATCAACCGTTGTGACAACTTTTTTCTTCCACTCCCCGAGCTCCGTACCTCTCGTAAACGATAGATATAGTTAATCGCGCATACATAGCATAGATACTTACTACGTATACGTATCTGTATAGAACACGGTAAGTAAAACGTGGCGGCCGCTATGACCCGCGGGAGATCTGAAATGTGGATCACGCTAGCGTTGTCGGAATGTCCGCCGCTGACGGAATTTCTTGAGAAAATCGATTGACTATTATTATAGGTGTACGTATGAATGTATACGAATGACTCGTGTTTTTTTTTACCTACCAAGCTAGGAATATGATTTACGGATCCGTCGGAATGAATCGCGGATGGGCGCACACGTGATTTTATAGCGGCAATAAAAATTTGTAGAATGTAAATTACGACAACTAAAGACGAGACAAAAACGTATATACCTATACGCGGTGCCCGACACTAAGCTATTTCTTTTTCTTTTTAATATTGAATAAGATGTGATTGAGAAGATATTTTAATGTATTTGCTGATGATGAGCAGTATAAATAAAACAACTTTACAGACATATAAATATATCATGGGAAGATCCTAGCATATTTGTTTACACAGTAAAAAATGTTTTGATAATAAATTTTATTAGATCTTAACAAAATATTTTTATTTAAAAGCATATTTTTTAAGTGGCATTCACAAAATTCGATATTCTCTCTTTTTTGTACTCCAATAAAATTGTATTTTGCTCATAATCCAGTTGATATAATTAATAATTTAAGTTGTCCAATCAAGAAATTTTATTTGACAAAAATATATATCTCTCACTTGCAAACAGAGTTACTTATACTACAAATATATTATATATATATATATATATATATAAGTGTATGGATGATTTCTTGGGTAGCGGCATTAACTTAAACAATTATTCTATTGTTTCTTTATTTTTGTTGCCAATATTTCGCATCAATCTGATGCTTCATCAGGGCTCAAAAACGTGAAAACAGATGTGAAAAAATCTTCAACTTAAGAATCTACGTTTCTCACTCAAGGTGAATTTGTAACACTGTCGTTAATTTGTAAAATAAAATTTAAAATTTTTAAATTTAAAATGTCGAAACGCTAAGATTACCGAGTAAATACACATTAAAAAAGTTGTCACATTACAAAAAACAGAGACGAACAAATTCCACATACGTACGGAACAAACAACAACAGTCAAGACTTGACTGTTGTTGTTGAAACGTAGATTCTTAAGTTGAAGATTTTTTCACATCTGTTTTCACGTTTTTGAGCCCTGATGAAGCATCAGATTGATGCGAAATATTGGCAACAAAAATAAAGAAACAATAGAATAATTGTTTAAGTTAATGCCGCTACCCAAGAAATCATCCATACACTCATTTACCCCAACGGCAAAGACTCCTTGTCCAAGTCCATATATATATATATATATATTGTGAATATTAAATTATGCAAAGAATTGAGCAGCATAAAATCTATTTTACTTATATTATAGAATGTTTTATTTTACTGTAGTGATGTATAGTATTTTTGTAAATTCTAACTATAAGCCATTTAAGAGAGAGCCAATTTGACTGAGCCAAAGGTACATACCTCTAATTGAATATAAATATATAAACAAGAGTAGTATTGTGTGCAACAAATACCCTTGCTTCTCTAGATACATGACGCTTAATAAAAATCAAACATTTATGAAATTCTGTGAGCTATGAGTGTATACAGAATAGTTACACTGATTACAGATGTTTACAGCTCCTACAGAAACTCTTACAGAGGCACTAAATCGTTGCCAACAGTTCGGAATATAGAGAAACCTCTTCTAACTTCCCTACTTAAAATATATCTTCGATTATGGTGTCCCGTGTCCCTCAACCGACGTGTTTATCTTGGGAGCGCTGGCGTATGGCGACGGCCCATTCTTATTCCGTCTCTGATTACCCACAATTGATTGCGTTACGGAGTGGAAATACTTATATTAATTTTCTCATACATATTAATGATGTTTTTACGCCGCACGACCACCGATAGACCACCTGCAAGGGACTGGCCGACGGACGTCGAACGTACGCTTGAGATACGACTGAATTCACCAATACTTATTTCTTTCTCTCTCTTTTTCCCTTCCTATCTCACACATATACACACACGCGCAAGGACATTCTCCCAGCTTCTATTATTGTTTAGAGCAGATTGTCATTCGATTCGTACTTACGTTACATACGTGCTCTTAAGTAATGCCCCCGAGTAAATGTACCGTATATGCGCTCTAGATCTTCGTCGGTAGCCAGAGCTCTCTTAATAGATCGCCTCGAAGTATCTACAAACCGGCGGAATGGTTGCCTGAGTTTTTTCTTCTTGCTGCCGCGATGTCAAGTTTGATATAATGCGAGCGGTCACTTAATCGGAATTATACCTTAACTGCCGTAAACAATAATAATATCGAGTTACGTTCGCGGTCGATTGAGAACCGAGAATATTTCTTCATTGTACAATGCACATAGAAATATTATTTATCTAACATCTGACATTAGATAATTATGTATTTGTTTACTGTTGCTTTGGTGATATTAGCCGTTGCTATGGTGATGTTACCAGTAGCCATGGTGAATGTCCTATTGTATCATTGTGTTGAAACGTTGAAACCGTTATTATATAAAAGCACGGAATATTGTTCATTCTAAGGATACAGGTGCTATAATTATGGCGTAGGGCTTATGTGCTATATCAAAATATAAATATAATTAATACGGGCTAACTTAGGACTTTGGACTTCATCGGTCTACCTATACTAACGCCCATATGAACATATGTATTACCTACGTTTTATCGGTTCGCCAACAATCGATGATGCGTTATAGATTTATTGGAGCGGTAATTTAGTTCTAGTAATTCTACTATGAATAAAACATAATGACCGTCGCTTGACATATTGTAGTTCGGGTATGGTATAAAGGACGTCACATTGCTGTTTACAACCAGAAGACATCTTGGATTACCCGCTGATCGCCCCTTTTTTTCGTAGCAAATACATGTCGTTGTATCTAGTCGATTTTTATCGGATGTCAGTTGTTTTATTAATAGATATTATCACTAATCGTGATCATGTTTTGTAGTAGTAACGAAATTAATAATTAAACAGCGACTAAATGAACCATGTTTATTATTTAAATTTTCCAGACCGCAAAATGTCTTTTCTCAAGCTTTTTTTTTTCAAAATGAAATTGCGAGTAATTGCAATGATATTTCCATGCAAATTTTTTTTGACCTGATTTGTAGATTTGCCATCAGTTCAAACAGAAAAGTACTTGAGAATAATATCAAACTAAATATTTTTTTACTAGCGTTGTCTTTTTGCACAACATTATGAAAATGCTTATTTATGTATAGGTAACAATTTTTCTTCTTTTATTGACGTTGATTCATTATTAAATGATTACACGTTGTAGAGGATCATGACACCGGATAAAAAATACACTTACATCGTCCAAATGCGACACAGAAAATCACAGCGGTCAGAAAAAAACCACTGTTATTTGTGGACATTATCCCGACACGAAATTTCGTGTTATTATAATGCTATTTGGCGCGAAACGAGCCCGCCGAACTGAAGGGATACGAGTCCAGCTCTGAAATCATCTTTAATTACGGTTTCTAGCGGGTATTACCCGACGGATAATGATCAGGTCCGCACATATAGAGGTATGTATGTACCTGGCTAAAGTCGTCTTGTTCTAAATCAGAGCGTCGCTCAAAAGATTTGTTTTTAGAAACGTGAGATTTTAGACATTTTCAGTGGTTAGCCCATATAAGAAGTTTCACTATCAGACGCATTGCGCATTTTATACTTTTATCATGATCAACATCTTTATAATGGCCCTGGGTGCCGGAATGAATATATTTCGTGGAAATTTGCATCCAAAAAACCGCCATTAAAGGGAGGGCTTTGATGACGGCCGATTTTCATAATTACCCGCGGGTGGCGTTTTTGAATTATGGATTTCTGGAAAATAATTTCAACACCTGATGAGCGTTGGTGAAGGATCAGCTACTATAATCAGTAAGGATGAAGATAAAACGTATAAAGATTCAATTTTGTTAATAGGAGTTGGTGTTATTGCACTACAACGCAATATTTCTGTTTTTTTTCTTAATAATAGTTTATAGAAACTACTAAACTATAGTAAAAGAGGCATTCATTTACAGAGGTGTTTACACTAATGGAGAAATCTTTAGACGTTCGTATAATATTTGGATATAGAAGAAATGAAGTTGAGAAAGGCTAAACGCCTGACAACTTTTTATGTTTTCTTAAATAAATAGCACTTTTCTTTTGTATGTAGGTAGGTACTACTGGTACTACATACATATATGCCCATAGGTAATGTTTATGTCCGCAAGGAGTACTTTTCGCAGTAATTAAATTCAATATTCATGCAGTTTCAATTAAGCGCTGAACGGAAAGCCACTAATTTATCTGCCCGTAGCATCGGAAAGAGTGGAGTTATTTTAAATCATATTCATGCAGGGCTACTTCGTTAATTGTGGTTATATTTATTTATAGTTATGCGTATAATTGTATGAAAGACGTACATACATAGGTAGAGATATACTGCAAGTATGCGTCGATCTTAATTAGGTCTGAAGATAAGTCCCTATGCGTAGAGACAGCTTTTATTGTAAATCCTTTAGCTATTTGTCATCCATATGTATGAAAAATTCTTTTTCTTTTTTATGTGGAATGTGTAGCTGTTGCATTTTTTTTCTAATTTCTTTGGTAATTGTAAATTTTTCTTTTGCAGGTAAAACAGCTAGATACTACAATCTTGTATGTCTATACGCCCGCAATCAATCGGTTCGTAAGTATGTGCATAAATAATTAAGTTATCTTTGGATGGTGGTTGCTATAGAAGCTTTGCACATATACAGTTATGCAAATCTTTTCGATATTACCAAAGTGTCGATTAATTCATCACGGATGTGACGCTTCAATTTATGCATCCCATTTATGTACCAGTAAACAGCAATCTTTATTTTCCATGTTGAGAGGATGCTATCTTTTTGCAAATCCGTTCCAGAAACCTTTAACGTCCAATGTTCTAATTGCTCTATTAATCAGTGTAGATAGAAGAAGCTCCAAGAAATTAAGATAGTTCATTTAAATAGTTGGTTAGTTAAATAAAGAGTACCTACTGGATGTTAACTTAGTATTAATTTTTAAGAATAAAAATTAAAGTAATATGATTATAATATTTGAATTAAATGTAGCAAATTTTGTAGTAAAGGTTTTCTAGTTTTCTAGTTTAGCGTGACTGTAAATGTCATCTATCATCTGTCAAAATGACAGTTGCACTAATTTTGATGAGATTCGCAGAATTTCAACTTTATTCTCTTAGAATAATGGCCACAATATTTCGGAATGCGCAACAAAGTATTTTACCGCGAAATACTCTATCGTTTCTTTTTTTCTCCATTAAGAATAAAAACTTTAACCGCTTAGCGCGCGTGTACGCACATACAAACATAAATGCATGAGATACTCATCGGCCAAGAAAAGAGGAACGCTTTATAGCTAATAAATACCGACTTACCCTCTCTGGAATTTACGACTGCTATTAACCGCGAGGTACCACCAGTGTGATTCACGGTTCGTGTCCGTCAAAACAGAAATCATAATGTTATCGGGCGTCTATCGGCGTTTATGTTCCGTTGAAGACGGTCTTATATTCGAAGGACACGTAGCAATACATCAAAACAGTGTTACTTTAATCTGGTGACACAAAATGATCATTGATTCTTAACAATTATTCTTAATAAAAGCTAACGATAAAATAACGTTATTTCGGTTGCCGTGTATAGATGGCGTTCGCAGGTGAAAAAGGCGAACTTTCCTTGTAGGTACGGTCAATTTCGTCATGATTGATGACGGTAGACGGTAGGCTGCGCGCGCACGTCGCACCGGACAACATTTTAACGCGAGATGGCCCCGGATTAGCCGAAACGTATCGCGTTATTACTCGGCACGACAGTCAACGTAGTGCCCGAAATTAATCACGGACGGAGCGACGTGAGCGCCCTCTCTCCCCGTTTATTTTTCTCATTAGCCTCGGTCGGGGATGGCCTCCGCCCGCCGGGAAATTACATACGTAAGTTCCGAGAGAGAGGTTAGGGAACGAGAAGGGACCGGAGCCTTCCCGAGTTGACGTCTCGTCTTCGGGCCCTCGCCCGTTATTGATGATGATGCCGAACTCATTATGAGCGTGATGTGCACGTAACGGCCGCGCCGCCGATATACATATGGACGGGTTGCGTTGCCGTCCTCTCGGAAAAAAGAAACTCATTCTCGAGACTGTACCATTATCGGAGTTTTAATTATAATAGTAATTACACGGAGAACGTGGAATCAGCGTGACGGTTCGTTCTACTTGCGAATTGCGAGCGAAGGATGTCCAAATTTGACATTTCATTGTTGTGGTTCACAAAATTCATCAGCGGAAATGCGTAATAATCAAATTTTTATACCTAAAGCCCATTCGTTTCTTAGAGTATAGGATCTTATGAAACATATCTATGTTTTTCTATTCTACGCCATTCACATACCTTCTTGTCCGGTTACGTCATTATAACTGAAATCGCACCGAGAGCGGTGACGTATACAATACTGGCCGCCCGACCAACAACGATGTGATAAAAGACAAACACATGTATTATATAGGACGATTGGAGACGGTATAAAACATACATTGGCACCGCCACAAGTAGATACAAGCGCATATTATGCCAGCGTGCGTGCATACACAAACACACAGAAAGAAAAGCACGGAGGAGGACGATATCCTCTCTCATGTTCTAGTATAAAACCGCCGTAATACGCCTCGCGCACCCGTATTATCGTGCCACCGCTCCGGCTGGCAATTAAAACCCCGTAACACGTTATATCGTGACAATGGCGTGTTTTGGGCAATCGTTAGTAGCGAGGAAGGTAGTCGTAGTCTCGGACGCTCGTTAGCGCGATCTTCGACTTTGGCCGTGTTGCTGCGGCGTGGAGATCCTGTCACTACCGGCCCTAACGCTGGTTTGCCGCTGTTGTATGTTATATGGATTAGTAGTGTACAGGGTTAATGTAAAATTGCTTTCCTTTAAAAGACTAGTGCGGCAATCCGATTAATTCATCTTATAAATCGTTCTCGAATTGACTGTAACGCTTCACTGTTAGCTGAAATATATGTTTTTCTAATTTGTTAATCACATTTAGGATTGTAACATTATGAATTTATAGGTAATTTTAACATTCTTGAATTGAGTGTCTATTACGTACTTCCTGAACATATTTATTTCTATTGATTTCTGAACATACCTATTTTGACATGTCAATATTGTTTTTTGTCGCATTTTAACTCCAACTTTTATGGATGTCAAATTGTATAATGCTTTTCCTAATGAAAACTCTACGCCAGCGAATATTTAATTTATCTTGATAAGGAACAATTAAACAATTTTCATTTAGAAAAAAAAATTTGGGTAAATTGTCCGGGCAAAACAGAAGCACCGTTACGATTGCCTTGCCTAACAACTATCGCTGGACTTTATACTAACGCTGTATAAAATTATGTCGGACCCGACGCGGCGAACACTATTGTTTGTCGTGTGGTTATAGTAGGCCGTGAGTGGAGGCGGTCGTCTAATTAAATCGGGTCAGATTAGCCGGGTAAACGACGTTTTATAAGAGGGTAAATAATTGAAGCGTCGACTGGCTGCCAGCGCGATTACCGGTAATTGGAGTATCAGATCGCACCTTAATATATAGTAATATTATTATATTATTAATGAAGTCGGATCATCATGGACTGTTTTACAAATCCTTTGTACAAATATATACTTATCTATACGTACGCAGTACTGCTCACAAAACTACGTTAGTATACCGAATGGGGAATACGGGAATACGCTATGCTAGGGAGAAAGTGTAGTGAATTTATTCACACGCAACGCAAAGCACGTACTCATTCTCTCATTTTATTATTTGTCCCTATCTCTTATAATCAAAGTAAACAAAATATAATAAACTAAAGTAGTAATGCTTTTAACCAAACAAATATTTAGGAAAACATAGAAATATGAAATATTTTTAAAATAATGGCAAAAATAAACAAAACCAAAGGTATTTCCACTGTAAAGCAACGTAAATACATTCTTGAACGACGAAACTCGGCGTCGTCGGCGTCGTCGGCGTCGTCGTCGTCGTCGGCGTCGGCGTCGTCGGCGTCGTCGGCGTCGGCGTCGTCGGCGTCGGCGTCGTCGGCGTCGGCGTCGGCTATTTTGAGGATATTGTATATCATGATCGGACTTGTACAGGATTATGTGCACCGGATAAGCGAAATCTAGACTCATGTATGAATAGAATATTTAATATAAAATCTTTATTATGTGCGGATTTTTCGATAATAGCTAAACAAAACTGAATTCGTTCGTGATTGTCATATGGAAAGATTTATTTCCTTTGTTTTTCTAAGACGATAACAGCTATATTTATGGAATTTTTTGGGACTGTTGCACGCGGTACACCTACTTGCTGGCTTATTTGCTTTGTTACATTCCGCTCTTGATTTGCATCTTCTTCTGGTGTTTTATGTTCAGTTGTGGAAACACAGCCGAATTTATCAAAATTGCTTGTAAAACGGCGAATCGCATCTATGCAAGGTACAGGCCGATTTGCAAAATTATTTCTAAAGTACGTACAATTGTTGGGTTCAGCGGCCTTGATGATACCATTTTACGATTTGTACTTTTTCCGCAACTGAATACTCCATCTTAATCCGCACTACCTTGCTGCTCAAATGTAACTGCTACAGCCCGGGCTCGCCGTTGTTCGATGCGCACTCCCCATTAATGATGTTTTTCGATTATTTTACGCTGCCTGCAATATTTTATTAAAATTATAGGTGATCAGTACTGTCACTTTGCTTGTCAGTTAAGGTATATACTTCATCCACGTATTTATCACAGAAGTAATGCGAGAAGCGTGGCGAATAATGGAAATTGGCGTGGAATCCCAACTTTTATATATAAAAGAAAACATTTCCCTTCTAAGTGTTTTATTCACATTGGACATAAACACCAGGAAGTACTAGTATTAGATAACCTCCAATTATACGTTCTAACTTCGTATTCCTTACATTACCGGCTCGTTTATGTGTGAAATCGCGGCGTGTCGCCGACCGGGAAACCGACACGCGCGTAAACAGCGCGCGAGTTATGTTATTACGACCGCGTTGACAGCTATGATCGAACGCGGCCATCAATTTGTGGTGTGCGCGGAGAGAGCGGGCCCTAGGTGCCCGGGGTTAGCCGAACCGAGGCGCGGGGTTGTACACGGGACTCCCCGTCGGGCGACACGGCTCGCCTCGCGAAGGGTAGCTCCGGGGGGCGTCAATGGACACGAACCACCCTCCGGGAAACCATTGTCGCCATTGTTATATGGGCGCTGGATGGTCGGGAATGGTCGCCGCGCTTCCGGACTGCGTCGCATTAGCGGAGGAGAAATGGAGATTTCGACGCTTCTTGTCTTACCCCGGTATTAGGTGATAAATATGTGAATCACGCGTGTGTAATCAGAAACGGTCAGAATTAGATCTTATCTGGATATGATTTCTCTTTTTTTCGGTACACGTTTACATAAAAGCGGTAGTTAGCGAGGGTATAGTTTATAATGATCAAGGAAAGGGGTTCGGCAGAGTGACGTAGTTTTGTACAGTCGTTAGGTGATGTCACTAGAAACCATAGAATCTTAGTCCAAAGTTTAATAGATTTTGAGATATTTGAACTTTTAGTAAATTTTACGTTTCCGATAATTTTTTTTTATTTTCGTGATGCCCCAACACTTATATTTTATGACAGTTTAATGCATCTTTATTTAAATAGGAGCAATTAATTAAAGCTTGAAGTCGTTTAGAAAAAAGTATTGGTAGACATGTACCTATATCACTTGCTACTCATAGAGAATCAAAAGCAATTGATTTCGAAATAATGTTTACGTTACTAATGCACATCGTAGAATAGTTTCAACGTGAATTCATAATTACTGGCAGCTCAGTATCTTACCTCTCCTGGTTGCTAGCCCGAGCCCGCGAGATCCATACCCAACTGCCATACAGCTAAAGGGTCTGTGTATACCACGAATTCAAGACCGTCTTTTTCCTTCTTTATCGATCTCGGAACGGTGTCCGCTTACCGCTGCCTTCATTTTTCTCTCCATTCCTCTCACCCCGCGCGCGTTTCCCATACGTATACGACTACTAGACGCGACGCGTTTACAAAGTACGTAAAATACTAGTCCCTAAGTCTCGGGGACGCATTCACTACATTCCCTCTAATTATCACCATAAAGTAGACCGGTCGACACCTCTCTCGGTATCAACACCTTCGCGTCCTCGGACCACGGCCGAACAGACTTGGACTCTGTGCCCTGGTGGCACGTAGTACACGGTCTGTGTCGCAGTCAGTCGTTCCAGTGAGGATTTAGTAGCCTCCGCTGTAAGAATTACGCAAATTATTCTCGCGCCGTAATTATACACGTTCCCTCTTCGTAGTTTTTTCTTTTGCCCCGTCAGCACGGAGGAATTCCCCTTTCCCTACGTATTAGATCGAATACTAAATAGCTGCTTAAGAGTTCTTTTTTGCATCGCCGGTATTAGCACGAATCGAGGAATTGGAGATGAACTATTCGGAGTAGTGTCACACGATGATACACATAACAAAACTTTATCTAACATTCAGATGGTCGCGTTGTATCGATCTGAACTGCGGAAAGATATGCAAGGACTGTAGCGAAGTAATAGACACACAAGATATCCGATCACTCCGCGCTACAACGATTTTAAATTTTGTTTTAATATATAATAAATAACTGACGAGCCGTCACTGGTACAAATAGTTAAAAGAGAAACGAAAGGGTCCTAGCAGTAGTCAGACAGTAAACATGTAGTGGTGACAACGCTCACGTTGACCTATCAATTTATGATGCATTCGAAATTAACAAAAAACACGTGTAATAAGTCGACACCGACAAGGGGAAGCGCCTCGGACATTAATCATTATTTACGCTACTCGAATTTACGTTACCGTCATAATCGGAATGCCGTGTCCCTCTTCGTATCCCGTCTCTTATTACTCCTTTTATTCATATTTTATAGCCGACGCGCGCAGTCGGAAATCCCATTCCCGCGCTTTTAACGATACATAGCCCCCTCTCTTTCTAATAAGTCTTACTACGTATACGCTGGCGCGCATATAACAGAGGTATTTATTTACCTATCGGAAACGCGTCAAATTTGACTCCGGCGAACAATCGAAGACGATTTATCATATCGGCCCCCCGATCGACGAGGTAATTAGCCGCGTCGGATGATCCCCGGTTCATTAAGAATTCGCGAAGTCCTATATAAAGAGAGACCGTTCTATTAGCGCGGCATATTAAACAAATCGTGAAATTAATTTTCGTCTGTATATCGGGCTTAATTAACTTTCGTGTTTCTCAAGCGTTAATGGCATTAATTAGATTTCGATCTGAATAGAAATAATATTATCTGCCGATTTACCGTTTTGTTATTGCTACTATTATTAGAGTAGAAAAAATGTGTGCATGTTTATACATCATTATAATATCGGTATAATTTTTTTTGTGTTGGCGTTATCTAATAAATAAATTAATAAACTTGCGTATAAAAAGAAACGACTTCTACGTTCATTTAATCTTTAATATTTCTACGAACAAGAAAACATTTTAAAATTCTCAACTATAGAAGTGTTAAATTTGACATTCCTGTCAAAAATGACAGTTTCGACAGAATTTATTTTGAGGTTATAAATCAATAAGGCTTGATATTAGTATAACCCGTATAGAGTATTAACAAACATTGCAATAATAAAATGAAATAAGACTTAGTTTTAATGGTTATTTTATAAAAGTATCATATGATCAAAAACTCGTTGGATTAGGGTTGAGCATGGATTTGACAAGCAACCGACATAGATTTATTTCATGTGTTTTTTGACATTTACTTGACAACTTTCAACTCAGCAAATTAATCACTCAAAATGTTTCAAACAGAACATAAAGCATTTATTATTAAATCATATTACAGTAATGGAAATCGCGTGAAACTGGTAACATTTATGTCTAAATGTGTTCCGTCGGAGATTTCTAAATTTCGCCATATTGGAACCAGATTTTTTCGGCAAATCCAAGGAACTGTGGCTAATTTTGAAGAATCTGCTAACATAAACAGATTTTATTTTTTGTTGTGTGCTTATGTCATTAGCGTGATATTAGCGAGAAGCTACGAGCAGTAGAAGTAAATATTCTATAGATGGTTTTACATTCCCATCCAAAGATTTTTTGATCTTACTATTACATAAATAAAATTAGGACAACATAGACTTTACTAATAAAAAAAAAAAACGGAATTTGTTGCAACGACTTTCCAGCTGGTATACATATTACAGGCAAAACCACCCACGCTGAGTTCGCACAACTCATTACTTGCCGGCTAGGATCCCAAGTCGTACTTTACCCGGAATGGGACATAAATACTGCGCTAGTATGGGCGAGTTATTCTGCGTGTCGTACTAAAACGTTTGTTTGCGCGTAAACAAGCGTGCTTAGTCACGTCATATTGAGAGGTCTCAGCGCGCCCTCCCATATACATATAAAAGCCTACGACGTAAAGAGCTTGATGGGATTGTTTGTTAAATAACCATGGTGATCTGTTTAGCAATGAGGCATGTTAAAATTCTTGTAATGTTCTGATGGTCATTATGTCAGCAAATGTATTGTTTTGTGGTGATAAGTAGAGAGTGGGTAGTTGGGCAAAAATAAATCAAAAAAAGGGCACAAAAGAGGAGGCTCATTTTGTCTTTGCTATTTATTTAAAAGAAGCCTGGGTCAATAAATAAAGTATTTCATAATAAATAGTAGTAGCAATACTTAATTTGTAAAATATTGATTGTGTCTTCTGTGCAGCCTCAAGAAGATAAAACCTCTGAAACGCCTTCCATTTTTTCAAATTCCGAATTGCAAACACACTTAACCAAACCCACATATATTTAATTTAAGAATTGAATTCTAAAAAAGCTACATCTCAATATTTTTGCTATAAACACCAAGCGAGTTACGACTTTATTTATATGTATGTATATAGATTTTTGTGAGTATAATCCTTGATGTAAAAAAAGCAGAAAAACCAAGAAAAATACGAATCAACTCGAGTAGAGAGCTAAAATCGGAACCAAAGACTATTCTGCCGATCCGAAGGTCGCCATTCCACCCATAGACAAGAAGGGAGCATGAATACCTCTTTTCACCGATAATTTCACACTTCACCAATATTTGAAATGCGCCAGCGCTCCCACGAATTAACCTCTGACCGATCGCAGTCTCTCGGAAACTATCGGGAAGCGTTGTGGCACGAGATAGATGCCGCACAGACACCATTTTCTAGCGATCGAAATAGAAATCGCCGTAATAATAGTGCGGCGACGGTGTTGCACAATTATTATTACTATTACCTATTAAATGCTATATACTTGTCGTAAACTTAACGGGCGAAAGTACATTTATTCGTTTGTTTATTTTTCTTATTGTGGAGGAGAAACGTCGTTGTTACACTGTATAATAAATACCTACATATAGTTTGCTAAGTAGTTGGTAGTAGGTTATGGGAGTTCTTGAAAATGATTTGTTAGTGTTTCTCTTAGAAATGTCAAATTTGACATTGACATATTCCAATGTTATTGTACAGTCGATGACAAAAAGTTAGGACAACGCGACTGTTATCTCTTGTTAGCTCAAAACGATATGAGAGAGACAACAATAGGTTTGGGCTTGGGCACTAATTATTCGTATATTGACAGAAATTTGTTTTTCTTCATTAAAAGAAATAGAGTTTATTATTGTTTTTTGTTAGAAAAAAAATGTATTTTAAATAACTGCTTCTTTATTGTAAAACATAAAAAGACCCTATGACTCGGAGATTTCTGGAAAAACGTCTATAAAACCGCACAGCGTTCTGACCTCTCTCGTCTCTTCTGGCGACTTGACCAAACGCACTGTAAATTACTGCGAGCACGTCGTACGCGATTCCGGGAAATTCTCTTCGCAATAGCGACGTCTCGGAACCGATGAAAACTAATAACTACAGTCGATAAAATCACCGGCGACATCTAATTGGTTGGACACGCGTTCCCCTGAATAAAATCGGGAAATTTCAACACATTCGCATTAGTGGAACGTTATTTATTTTGTTTCTGTCTTAAGGGAGTATCGCGTTCAATTCATGAGATTACGTAAATGCAGAGATAGGTGGCGTGTGCGTCGATAGCGTCCTCTAGTGTGGCACGGCGAGGTGTAGCCGATGGTAATATAAAATCTTTCTTCCAGGGCATTAAAACAAATTATCTTTATTGCTCGGTCGTTGGTATTAAATAAAAATGCCACAGATACGCGGGCCACACTATAAGTAGACGTTGAAATTATTTTGAGTATATATATATATATAATATGTTCTCAATATAGGTACGCTAATCATAAATTATGAACAGCCTACTTATGAACGCAAATCCCAACTTATAATTAGTTTTGAAAATAGTGACCACTTTTAGTGCAGTTCTGTAAAAAAAAACTTCTTTTCTCGCCTCTACTATTATATTGTCCCACGTTCCAGCGTAGTATATGCATTGTTATGATAACTTTGGTTGAATATTAAAAGAATTGACAGCGATATATTCCATTTCATATCCTCGTTAGTAGGAGAGCAAAATCAATTGAGAGGAGAAAAATTTCCAGCGGGAACCACCTGCAAATTGACGTCTGATTTATTAGTGAACTTATTAAGGAGTGTTACAGATGTCTCTGGGTGGTATTTAATTGAATTAAATCAGGCATTAAATTCTGAAAAATATAATTAAAATTAAAAAATATTGTCTACGTGTTGCGTGACAAAAGCAGGACCAAAACTGACCACCTCATTAAGTGGCGCAGTCTGTAGGATTTCCCGCTATGAAAGATAAAACATCAATTGACTGCATTTGATTTACAACGGTCGATACTGTATCATCCGATGCGCTATTTTCTTTGGTTTCTGTTCGTAATAATGCGCAACCTCTTCTTCCGAAAACGGGTGACGGTGTCGTCTTTATCTCGAGATTGAAGACCGCGAGCATCTGAAATATTTAAATGATGCCCGTGTTCCCAGTCTTTCGACTCGGGGCCCCTCTGGTCTCGCTAAATACGGAAACTGTGCACGTCGCCTCCTCTCACGAGGAAAGAAAGAGAAACATTGCGAGAAATAAGTATCTCGGCAGAAGAAGTTACAGCCGGCATTCTTTCCTTTCCGTCGTCCGCGCGCATTTGCATGCAGCGGCGAATGCTGCGACCATCTTATTATTCTGTGGTTTCGCGGGGAGTTCGTGCGTGCGCAAGAAGCGAGATCGGGTCATCGACTCTCTCGAATTTTAAGGGTTGCTGCGCGTCCGCCTTTATCTGATCCTTTATTCGAATGCTGGCGGCGCGTCGTCGCCTCTTCTGCACACACGGGAGGAAATATAGCGGTGTCAACGGCAGTTCGGATGCTGCTCGCATGCATGCATACGTTCATATGGGCTCCGCCCTCCTCCCCTCGGCCCGGTTGCGTCGTCGCGGTCGAGACATTCGGCCACGGTCTTAAACAATGCCCGTAACTTAACGATATACTTAGTTAAAATACCTGTTACTACTGCTCCCTTTCGGGTATGTAGCATGTAAGTATGTATATGCGTGTATTGTACCCGCTTATTTATGGGTTATCCGAACTGACGACTGCAGAATACTTCGATCTCCTTAACTTTGTTCCATCCTTTAAATACGGTAATTTTGTTACTGTTTATAACTGACTTGAGTATTTATTTAATGACATTAACATTCTGAGACAGAATTATATTGAACTGCCTTTTATAAGAATAAATTAACATCATCAGTCAAGCAAAAGGGAATCGGCAGATCTTTGCAAATAAGTGCGAATAAAGACCCAGTGATTAAAAATAAGAAAACCTGATAGGCGATGCCGTGTCTATCGCCTACTTCTAGAGGCTGATTTGTCTCTATAACTAATGTATGTACAGCTTCCTATTAAAGTAATGTTCTCGTCTAAAGCGCTGTGATTATCAAAACTACTCACCATTTTGACAGACGTACGTTTCGGCTGGCACATCGAACTTCCCAGGTTAAAGGTTTATTGGAGCAGAAAGTTGTAAAATGCTTCACAATTATGCAAATCAGGTAGAAAAATGGAAATTCTTTAATATCAAGTTGGTAAGGATTTCTACATCAGCTACAAAGGGAGGGCTGAGGAAATATCCTTCTCAAAGTTAACATTAAATATATGATGACCTCATTCATATTTAACCATTCTTCCTTCTAATGATTATTATTCTAATTAAAATATTCTAGTAACTGTAAAAAAGAACGATGTTCTTGTCAGCAATCGTGTAGACTTTATAATTCAAAGTATTATTTAGATAAGATGCAACTCACTCTCTTAAATCGCCAATGCATTCGTATGTGCTTCGCAATCTAATCCTCACCAGATACCCTTATATACATATCCACAAGTAATCTAAGTAGGTTTCTTATAACGTAACGCTGCATAAGTAGTTTATAAGTCGCTCGCACGAAAATTACCGATACGGAAACCATTAAAATTTATCGAAGTGATGCGGGAGCGAAGAATTTTAAACACATATTAATCCCGGCGAATTATGCAACGGCCAGCGCGCGTGGAGATACGACCTCACGACCGATGAGATTTCTCGGATTAATTATCGAAATTTTTGTCGCCCGGATTATCTAACCTTCCTCCGTTATACATTTATCGGAATTGTACGATTCGATTATGAGAAAGCCCGATAAAAATCCAACTTAGTAGCGAGTAAATGAAGAGAACCTTCTGATTTCGTTTCGTAAAGATGGTGGACGTTCCAAATCGTTATTGCCGTTATTAAAATATTATTAAACGCTATTTAAGGACGGGTGATATCTGCTGTATAGGGATATTAAGTAAAATGGCTGCCCCCATTGCTTGAAAAACGAGGCCGACTCAAACGTTCACGCAGTGCCGAATATCAGAATCGATTTTGGTAAATTACACCTAATTACACATAATGGTAAAGCCATTATATACCCGGAGGAACCACGTTTAGAGGTACAACAATATACGTAAGTACGCGAAATTGGTTTGGAATATCGACTAGCCGAAAAATACATTGAATAAAAGTTTGGTGTTATCAGCTCAAAAGAATTTGAAGTTGCAGCAAGAAGGATAAATCAACCTTTTTCTATTCTTATTTCACTTTTTATTTCTCACGCGTCATCTGCATTTTATCCTGTCATGTTTAACCATGGTTTAACACGTCCCATAACTTAAATTGGTCTTATGTGTTAATCTGGGTATGGATAGGTAGGTTCTTCGTGCATACATTGAAGTAAATAATATGTCGATGGCTTTTCAAATCCATATCCAACCCTAATCCAAGTGTTTGATTATATATGATATTTCATCTACAGCAATGCAAGCAAAAATAAAGTTTTAATAGGCAATTCATCGATTCTTTTTATCTAAAACATTTTCGCATTAGCAGGATATGCTAATGCCTCTATCAATACTGCCAATTAGCCGGCTTTATTAGTGGATTTCAGATGTTTTATTTATTTCTATCTACGCCACTAATTAAATAGAAACAAAGGATGAGCGAGACAAAGGAAATCTCCGCGTTTGCCTGATGCTTTGCGATGAAGATCGAACGAGATCTGCCGCTGCTTTTGGTCGCGACGTTTGTCACATGCGAGAGGCAACGGCGGAAAATTCAAATCGAGCGCGGCCTCTTTATTTTAAACGGGTTTTTTTCGATAATTGACATATCAATAGAGAGTGGATAACACCAAACGCTCCTGGCCGTTCTATAAATCGACGGTGGAAGAGAAGAATAAGACGGACGCGCGTACGGACGGAAAGACGCTCCTTAATAACGAACTAAAACTCGCAGAGTTAATGCGGGCGCGAAAAAAGAAGCAGCGCGAGTATGTTGGCGCGCGTGATTCATGGCCGCGACATCTGTCTTCGACAATATCCAAAATAGCGAGAGAGAAGCGGTCCTGTCTCCGAACGAACGGCGTAGATTTACTGCTCTCGATACGGATCTGATTCCGGCGAGGTCGAAACCCGCCCGAAAACTCGCGCGCCAACACACAACGCAAAGGCGACACTTTTGCGCACACAAACAGCACACACGCGAAAGCAAACAAAAAGACGCTGGAGACTGAAGAGAAGCCAGTTAATTCCCCCGCATATACGTTTAACGTTCTCCGTATGTATGTATACGAATCGCTAGGGTCGTAAAAAAAATAGACACAACCTTACAACCTCATTAAGACGGGAGGCATTTCGCGTCGACTTGGGGGCCTTAAAGTCGTAATAAAAGTGTTTTATTGCGGCCGTTAGTGCGTGGAAATCTAAAAACTTTAGCGTTGATATTTTCGTATGTACTGACGCGGTCTCGTAAAATCCCTAACCATTCGACGATATATCTAGTTTTACTAGCTTCGAGGCGATTTGTTAAAAGACAATGACGGCGTTAATGATTTGCATAAGCTTCATTCGTTAGTTCTTTACGATGTCATCTTTCTCTAAAGAAGCGCCCATTAAGTAATTGAAAGAAAGTGAATGTACTGAAAATTTATAGGCAAGTTAGTCTAACTAATACCTACTCCACAGAGTACCTAATAAAAATTCTGTTGTGCCAGAAGGTCCATAAACAAATCGTTAATATAACAATATCAAAAATGTACTCAAATGTTTCTGTCCCGTCCCTGTAGACGATAATGTCATATTGACTTCATTTTATTGTTTCGTTGCCTTGGTTATTTTTATTTCGGTGCGAACGCCAATAAAGATTCGTATAAGAAATGTGTTTTTCCAAATGCTAGGTGAAAAAGTTTTTGAGTATCAGCCTTTGCTGGTATGTATTGCAATTGCGCGACAATAAGCATTGTAGGAAAGCGATTTTCGCTGTAAGAAAGTACACTTTTTTACAGTTGCGTTTTTACAAAATTAATAGTCGTCTAAAAAAATTCCAAATTTAGCTTCCCCGAAAATAATTATTTACTCACTTAGGAGACTTCAAAAATAAAAAGAATGTCATCTCATGTCCTGTTTTTTATTTCATTACTTGTTAAAAGGAAGGTTTATACTTATTGCATAAATAAAACTTCATCTAAAAGGAGCCACATTAAGGTTGGATATTGTGTTGAACACAAAACCTTCTATTCAGGTCAATATTTTACTAGCTTGTCAAACAGTTTACGGAATTTTAACCATTACAGTTGACAGTAATAATCACCCACGTATCTACAAATACGTATCGTAGGTAAATTACATTACAGTAGCTCTGGTATCGACTCGTCAGATTGGAATCTGTAAATCAGAAGCGAAAGGTGGGAGAGCCAAGGTAAAGCGCACGCGTAGATCGATTCTCTCCCCTTACGCCACCCCTTCACCCATATGCGCACGGTAAATATGCGGCCGTTCGCTTAAAATGAGTTAAAATATTAATAACGGAGCGCATAAAAAATAAAAATTAAAAAGGGATAGGCTTCGATCTGTTCATTAGTTTTTTCGTGTCGCCGTCTCCCTCTAGCACCGCGTCCGTCCTCGTCGCACGCAGCGGCCGCGCGCCGGACAGCGATCCTCCTCTTAAGAAACCAATCAAAACCCGATCAGCAATTTTCTAGCTTCACTTGTGGGATAATCAAAACAAAGGCAACCATTAATTACAAAGCTGAGCTGAGAGATCTCGTATGCATGTATATATGGTTATACATACACAGACATGTATAAACACGCGTGGTAGATAAAGAGGATCTTATATATGTATTCGTATTTTATATAAGGTACTGCGGTCAGCGTTCGTCTCGTCTCAGTTTTAAATGACCTTACAAAGTAATTAACCAACTCATTAACAATCCAACAATCAAATACGTACTCACGAGGGGACGTATATATATTATTATTATGCACACGAGTTTGTGGTAATCCTGCAGAGCATTTGTTATAGCAACATAAAGGTAATTATTTAATGAATACATTTTACCAATAAAATATTATGCATCCTATTTCTATTGCTTTTTGAACATATGTACTTGTTTCACATGTAGATATTTTTAATATTGGACTTTTCCGATCAAATTTGACCCAAAGTTTAATGATTCTTTTATAGATTGAAGACCCACATGCATATATCTGCAGAACTAATTGTGATAGGGAAAAAATTCTTTAACTATCGTAATTACCAGGTCAAACTACGTTGAAAATGATATGTTTTAAACGATTTCAAGAGATTGTAAAATAATATAATTATTTTCCAAATTAAATATTGCTACTGCTATTTATTATGATATACTTCTCTTAAATAAATAGGAAATTTATTTAGAAGATATAAGTTTATCCACACAAATATTAAGCTACTTTTAAATATAACGTTGAGTGATGCAGATCATATCACATCCTGTAATTAAAATTATGAATTTCTTAATCCAAAAATTCCGTTTTTTTAATTTAAATATTTCAAATAGTAAATTGAAACAACGATTGTTGCATCTTTTAAACAAATCATTTATTCCTATTGATGATTAGTAAATGTTTAACTTTAAACATACGAATTGTTTCTCTGGAGACTAAGATCGTTTTGATCTACCTATCAAGGTATCAAGTTCGTCATATCAATCTCGTCTTCTAGTGCATCGGAACGGTGTGCCTGTGTTACGTACGCGTAATTTCAATTAAATGGCAGTTTAATATTACTATACACTTGCATCGGTCGGCATCCTACATCTTCTCGTTCTTTTCTCCTTAACGCGGCGGCGTTTTTCAGCTTTGGCCGATTTAAGTCTCGTCGGAACGATGATGGATTTGCGACTTTCAATTATGAAGTATGACTGGCAAGTTTGACGGCCATCTTAGCAGATAGGAACGACTCAGCTCGACCGTCCCTCTTCTTGTTCCATCTCTTTCCCCTTCAATCTGTTGGGTACATGCGACACATCGTCGTGGTATCGATCTTCTCGATTGCTGACCGCTAAAATTTGTAAACGCCGATTTTTTGTTTCGTTTTCGTGAGGCGGTTAGAAAAAGCGAAATGAGAAAAAACAAACGACGCGAGCAAAACATTAAATTCGGAGCCGCTAGAAAATCGACAAGCGAAGGCGTCGATTTTGAATTTAAAATTATCGACATCCTGAATGATATTGTAATTGTTTTACACTTATTAATGAAATCGAACAGCAAATATTTAATGTAATACAGCGAGTCTGCAGGTATATGACAGAGGGTAAAAATGCCATCATCGGCAAAAAGTGGGAGACGACAAGGATAATCTGATCGGCAATAATTATATCCTTGTATCATCGTAATCAGTATAATTTATCTAAGGATGTTCGATCTGGTAAGTACGTTTCGTGTTGTATTTGTTTAATGTGAGTCATTAATTTGGCCCTGATGTTCCTGACAGGTCGCATTAAGAGAGAACTGGGCGTCATCACTTCTTAGTATAAATGAAATAGCTCTATTCAAAACACACAACAATGTATACAGGGTCCTTACTCAGTACTAATATCTCAACAGAGCTTCAACAGAGATATGAGGAGGCCAAGATATATTAAACTCAATTTTGATCATGGCTTTCTCAGGTGGTAATGGGAACCTTTTGGAGTACTTGTGTTGTAAAATATCAGCCATAGATAGTCAACCACTTATTTTTTAGTACGCTAAATAGTTTAGCATGGGTATGGTATATGTAAGTATCACAATAGCCCTGTGACGAAGTGGCCGGTCTCGAAATCCAAAAATTGTTGTTTTTTTTTGCTTTATTATATTCAAATTATTATTAATTATAATAAAGGTGCACAATCACAAAAAATTAAAAAAAAAAAAGAATTCCTGAGTTGTTTTACTAGTGATGGAAATATGTTGAATTTGCAATATATTTTTTATTATTAACGTAAAGGTATTTCAGTTTTAAACAGAAACACGGCAATAACATCGCACTCATTCCGTCATTTTAAATACCTCTACCAGGAGCGTATACGTTCATACATCGATCTAGACACACGGCATGCCCATAACAATATCCGATCGCTATCAAATAACTAGATGCCCGCTCTCATTCTGCAGACAGCGTATTATACCTTATACCTCGCACTTAACGTTCGACGTAAGGACAAATATGTCGAGCACATGTTCTGGTGCATTGTTTTCGTAAGAGACGGAGATGGAGAAAGATTAAGAAATCACTACGTTATAGCGACGGTAATATTTACCGTTGTCCGGCGGCTTTTACTTACCGTTTGGCGATGTTGTTCCTGTGGAAATACATAGATATTTAAAAAATTCTTATACAGTGTGCACGCGGCTGACCTATTGATGTCGTTAGTAGGAAGAACTAACATTGATGAATAATTCATCGTTTTGAAACTTATTAATCATCATGTCATAAAATTTCATAAACAAAAAATTAATATAATTTAGGCGATATCAGTGGCAAATAAGCATTAATTTAGGGATGTTACATGCAAAATATCCATTTTATAGTGAATTTAAAAGGAAAAACGTGCGATTTTAAACGAAACTTTGATAATTTATGACAAACATGAATAACTTGTGTACAACGGAACAGGAAATAATCGTAAGTATTATCGATATATGATAATCGATTCTCAAATTGATCGTTACCCGCCGAAAACGCAGTTTACTAAGAAAAAACGTGTCAGAGGTCGGTCAATGACTATATACACTGTAAATTCAGACATAAGATTGATTTTTTATTGTAAGTTATTGTTTTTACGATAATCAATCGACAATCCTTTGAAGATTTCGAAAAATATCAATTCAGCAAGAAATCTAAATCTTCTCAGATATGTTTTTGTCTTATAAAATCGATATCGCAGACACGAAATGATACAACAGATACGAAATAATATATCTGAGAGACCCCAGCGTGCCATTTGCGTGTCGACGCCGAATCAATTCGAGAAATTGGCCCGCAGTCCCGAATACCTAGACAGGAAATAGCTACCGAAAGACTAATATCTCTGTGTTGTCGGGGCCACCTCTCTTTCATTCTGTTCTTTTGTTTTTTTGTTTTGTTATTATTATTTATCCTTTGGCTCGTTTTCCCTCCTAGCCGACTCCGCTTCTGCAATTATATCATTTTCGGAGGTTCGATCCGAAATTGGTGTCTCTGCGCGCCCCTTTCCCCTCCTATCCTTTCTGAGGGTTACTATGCTAGAGGGACCTTACCGCGCACGGTCTCGTATAGCTAAGCTAATATACACGCGCGGCAGACAACGCACTGCGCAAGAATACTTTTATGGTTTTCGTCCAAGGTCGAAGCAGTTATAATAATTATAGGGTAGGAAATAGAGGGGGTCTTTTTTGTGCGCTTTTTATTATGACGACGGTACATGCGCGTCCTTCGTGTTTCGTCTGCGAGCGTCTAGTACATACAGTAAAACCCGCTTAATGTGACCACTTTGGACCAGATACTTGTTGATAACGTTAAGGGAATTTTAGGAGAAAGTCAAAATTTTCTCTGGTATTCAATATAGATATGCTCAAATGTATTAGACACCTATGTTTTCTGTGAATAACCGAAGTAAACTGAGTACAAAATAAAATTCTTAATTTAAATAGTATTTTAATAAAGAATTTGTCGCATCTCTGTAAGATTTTAATACAGTTGCAATACTTTTTTCAGTGCGTAAAAAACTGACGCCTCAGAAACGTGAACATGCATAAAAATTTAATAGATCTAGGAAAAGTATATATAAAAACTGTTGTAAAATAATTAAAACGGATATCTAAATACTTAAATTTACTGCCACAGATGTAATGCCAAAACACGAAATTGACGATGGGTTGCTGCATAAGACTTGGAGATCTAGTTAAATAACGAGGGAAACTAGATCAAGCTATTTGATGGTAATATAAAATAAATTGATGTTAGTATATTAATGTGAGACTTGGGTATTGACTTGAGTGATTTTAGTATTTAAAAATATTTCCGATTAATTTTTTCTTCATATCACTACAGCTTATGCTGGTATTGGCTGCTCGCCTTCCTGCGTGGGGATAACTGCATAACTATGAAGTCACACTTACATCCAGTCGATAATAAATTCTTTTCAAGATTCTTACTACAGACATTGCCTATGTTTTTATCCCCGACTGTACGCGCGTGCATACATAATATACCTACAGCGAGTATTAAAGGTATGATGTACGATACCTTGAGGAATGCAACATACACTCGTACATACGACGTGTATGCAACGGTATCGAACGCTCAGAGCTATATTACTGACTCACAATCGGCTGTGTCGCGGATACAATAATATCTATAAAGGAGATTGGGTCCGGAGTTTATTGTACCAGGAAAATTGTACTCCGTACATATATATATATATACACCATTGTCGAGGTCGTTTCGTATTACCGCCCACGTGTAATACACCGGTCAATAACAACTATACTCTGAGAGGAAGGAAAGAAAGTTGATTACGTTTTAATGAAGGAGGTGTGAGAAACAGGGTAATGTATTTAGTGTATGAATTGTTCTTAGTTTCTCTAATAATTGTGAATAAATTAAATTTTGACGCGCAAGATATCCGATCACTCCGCCCTACACGAATTTTGTTTCTATTACTACGCTACAGTCCTTGCATATCTCAGTAAATTAAATTTTGTTCAATCGAAATTTCTTGCGAAGATTTTCCAGCGCAACGCAACGGAGAGAGGAGAGATCGACCCAAGACGGCCTCAGACTCGGTCGGCTAATTGCCCTGGAAGATGAGTTGCCGCTAGAGGCGCTCGGCAGCAACCTCGGCCCGGCCGCAATGACATACTCCACTCTGTCATTACCTCGAGCAAAGCCATCTGAAATTATACACGTCGCCGCGCATTTTTGTGGTAATTATTATTTGGATTGTGTTTCTATGGTGGAACGGGGAAGAAGAATCGACCGCGGAGAGAGTACAAAAAATAACAAGGTGTCGTTAAATCGGTTCCCCACTCCCGAACCGGGCACCTAAACTTCTTCTTTAGGTAGTATGTGTGTACCTATATGTTATACCTACCTGTAAATGTTAGTTAGTTATGTGTGTAGTAGACGCATTCCTGTGCCGCCGTCCGGTGATTATGATTATGATGATGATGATGATGACGATGTGGATGTGGTCAGAGATTTCGTGGTAGTAAAAATTATCCGAAACAAACAAAAAATAAAGAACATTTCTTAGAGTTTTCCGTTTCACATCGTTCCCGATATTGCATCTCCAAAACGATCGTAATAGTTCTGGTGAAGCAATTTATACGATTTGAAAATTACTTTTTTTCCAAAATAGGAAAGGATAGATAGACACTAATTACAACCACAGCAGATTTCTATACAGTTCAGCTATCCTTGTCAATATGAATCATCGTTCAATATTATTACAAGAGAACATACAATATAAGATTATATCAAAATTGGCAATGATCCCATATTTTCTAAAAATATTCCTAGATATATATTTCCCATTTCGACTTTGATAAAAATAAATCGAGCTTCCAACATAATAAATTTTTGATACTGAATACGTATCGACTCTTCTTCTACCATACTATTTTTTTGATCTAGCTAGTGCGTGGTCTTATTGTTTTTAGCGTAAAATATCCACACGATCCAAATCATAAAATGTAGAATAAATTCAATAAATTTAAATATAAATATGCACAGAGTTAAATTAGATTCTTCTTCTTTTAGTCGAAATTCAGAAAATATATAAATAACTAAATAGAAATTAAGTAAATTATGTTCCATGTATTGAACCATCCCCAAATAGGAAAAATCGTCGAAAATGATAGAAAACTCGAAATTCAAAAATATTTTTATTAAAAAAAAAATCCGAGAAATATGAACAGAAATTTAATTTTTACTAGAAACCTTTTGCGTCCAGTAAAAATTTATTTTAACTTTCCTGGTAAAAACACAATTTCACTGGACTAATTGTATTTTGAATACATAGAATTGCATTATGCAATCATTATAAATACTTATTCTATTTAAATAAACACAGTATTCAAGTCAAGAACTTAAGGTAGCATATATTTTACTTTGTTTTCTGTGTTATATTCAATGATACACCTTCAGAGTTCTCGTATCTACGATGCTCTCTCGAATACAACGCACACCAACTTCTACATAGACGCAGCAACATCCAAGATGCGTATCTGTCTATTGAAAATCTTCCAGTCGTTCGTACGTACGTTTCCTGTATATACACACAATAAACCGGTCGATTCTCGTAGACCTGCTTAGATACATTCGCGATTTTATTACACCGCGAATATCGAAGCGGTATCTTTAAGCACAGGCGAGGCGGCGAATTTTCGTACATCATCGCTGGAAGAATTAAATAAATCATCGTTTACAACTTCGCAGGAAACTCCGTATGAAATTATCTGCGACGCGCCCTTCAATTTATAGCCGGGACCGCACACAGATGCGCTAGACTAGAACGACCGTGGCGCTTTCGGAAGAGGCTAGGAGAGGGCACTTAAGTCAGAAAATCGGTTCGCGGTAACAGTGGATGTCCCTTCGTGGAAATGGAGCGATATAACCTAGGAATATGTGAGAAATTAGTGTTATTACGTTTGCTAGTGTATCTGAGAATGTATAGGTATATCTCTTTCAAAACTGTCTATTTAACGTTTAAAATGTGCAGAAAATGGAATAGTATCATAATAACAAAATATATAATATATATACATATTATGTAAATGTAACATTTTTCATATTAAATCTGTTTATCTCCTTGACTTTTCTTTTTGTGACGTTAACTAATTTCTGGAACTAAACCTATTTGACGTTGACAGTGTAAAATCACAGAGCCTGCCGCTTCGTGAATTTATGATTCTATAGTTATATGTTCATTTTCTCGGTAAACGGGCAACGTTTATGACTTAATAGACGGAGAGTCGTCGTCACGAACGCGGGTAGAAAACTCGAGATATTTCCACCCCCCTCCAGAGTTTAGGAGAAGCGGGCGCTGCTCTGTGGACGTCATGAGTTTGTAAATCGTGAAGATCATCTAAGGCGATAGTGTTAGAACGAGTTTGCGATATGGGGACTACCGTCCACAACGCTGCTGTTGTCCCGACACGGATTACGCGACAAAATCCTACTGCACGTCGTTTCTAGATTTTAAAATATGATTTGTGAACTAGTATTGGGGATAAAATTGTTAAAAGGGATAATCAACAGAACGTTAAAAGTTTTTAAATTTTGCGCGGCTGCTATCATGTATGGTGCAGCGTCTGGTAACATTAGTAACATTTTGTCGCAAGGTACACTTCCAGGTAAATTGATAATCCTTCTTCAACGGATTGGGCAATTGTTATATTATTTGTTTTTTGACATTTTCCAATATGTGAAGGAGTTTTAGCGTGTTGATCAATCAGGTATTTTCTCTCAGAAGACACCTACAACAGCAAAAAGTTAAAAATTTCTAAAGCTCTAATTAAATTTACCTTGGATATTTTTTTTACCACATTTGTAGAGAGTATAAGCGCTCACTTTCGATAACGTCTCAAGACTGAACTTAGTTAGCAGTTAGACATTAATTTATATTGATACAGAATTAAAAGCAATTTAATTTTGATATTATTATTGTGAAATCTTTCTCCCTAATTTTACTCACGATCGCGGCGTCGTGTCGAATATACACAAACTAATTATAGAATTTGATCAAAAAAAAAATCCATCAGGAATCGTTCATATTTCGCTTTGATTATACGTTTTAATGTTGGTACTCCCGCGATTTACGGCCACGAAAGGAGTCCCGATCGTTTACAGTTACGCCAAATACATAATTCATGTCTCACCCGCCTTTCTATCGGAAATTTTCGATCGCCAATGCACCCACCGGACGCGCGCGGTAATCGACCGAGATAAAAGTTCCATTTCTTCGATTCCGAGGCGTATAGAATTGCCCAACACATCGATATCTGTATAGGCAGTACACTTACCTCCAGAAAGAAAAAAGTAATTAATTTACAATCGTAAATTAACTCTATTAGGCACAGGTACCACCGATGCTAATCAAAGCGGATCTAATATCTTCAGTTTTCTTCTTTTATAATAGTGTTTTGTTGGTTTGTAAGCTTGGAATGCCCGATGCTCTTGCGAGTGTATATGAAGTACGCGCGATTTAATTATGTTTATTAATTATTCCCGTTACCCGCTTCGGAATTTTCGTTTTATAATTACGTTTTACCAGCCACGTATATACAGTCTCCATTCGATGTTGTATAGTGGGATAAGAAACATCATAAATGGTATAGGTATGCATGTATATGTATGTCAATAAATAATTCACTGAATTATCGTGTTAGCTGGTGCTAAAGAAGAGGGAGTGTCTCCTAGTATCTAATCCAAAAGTATTATTATTAGAATCGTATCAGAATGACATTTGTTCGTCAGTATATTCATTCAACATACATAGTAAACTCGTTCTCTAATCATCTAAATCAATTATGTTGTTGGTGTATACCATGGTCTTCATAACGCCTCATAAGTAAAAATGAAGGGAGCCATCGAAATTGCCCCACCCTGTATACGTACAGTGAATATATACGCTCATGTCGATTTTTTCCTTTTGTATCTCCTGTTTACGACCCTGTCCGCATTTCGTGTTAGCGGAATCACCACCAGCCGAAAATCTCCGGTTATTTATGCAGTATTTACCGTCGAGATTATGTCGTTAATTGGCGATACGAGAGCCCAAGTCCGGTAGCAGCGGATGGGCCCCCAAGGCCTTCCAAGCAGGCGTCATATCGTTCATCGCAGACTGATACCTCTTAAATTTATTTTATTAATTATTTATTACCCATATAAAACTTATATAGGTATATTCTACGTAACACGTTTCCTTTTTTTTTAATTCTTCTACAACCTGCTTTATTTTCTCGTAACTCCCTATTTATGTATGTATGAAACTAAAGGTTGATGCGTGATACATAAACGCACAGACGCACAGATAGTGAAATCTACATAACGTATTTATTATTATTAGGGTTGTGTGTGACTGGTCGTAACGATGATATGGGTGTCGCGTTGTTTTTAATGCGCCCGTAACGTTTAAGATAATGAAAATATATTACCGAGTGGGTAATAATAGACGCTCATTAGGTAGCAGCGAGTTCGCAAGCGAGATGTTCACCTCCGTGTGTAAATGCGGGCGTTTTATTTTCAAGTAAATATATGGAAATGACATCGTCAAATCTTTATTTGCGCTGAACATAGCTGAAGAGTTCTTATCCGTATAATATTATAATCATCTATGATTAACACATTTTCAAAATGACAGCTGTCATTTTATGAAAGTGTCATATTTGACGTTTAATATAGTGGTTATGTCTGTCAATGTAAATTTTAAGATTTGACTTTTGAATCACTGACCTAAACAATCACCAACAGTTGTCATATTTTGCAAAACTTATAATGATGGGGTATAATAATTCTTTATAGTTAAATGCTTAGTAAAAGATAGAAAATTTGAGATTTTCATCTGTGCCGGTCTACACATGAGTAGGATATCTTATCCGCAACGCGTCAGGTAGTAACGTGGGGCTGTTTCCTCGCCATTAATAAGTGAGTATAGTTCGCAATGGTAATTATTTTCGTGACCGAAGATGGTCGGAACGGTTAAAAGAATGAAATTTCGTCTGCGAACTGACGCCTCGAGCCGGCAGCGTTTTCTCCGCTCGCAAAATTCCCATTCTCTCTGTCTTGCTCTGCGATGTTCGGTTTGCGGTTTCGAGGGTCGCTTGGTTTTTACCGGGAGACACGCCGTTGCCCATCAGGGAGTTAGTTCTACGCCTCGTTCTAGGAAATGCGGGGCGAGAACGCTTTGCTTTCTTAAAAACTGATCGCTTACGAGAAATATTATACTTTTAAAAGGTGCAAAGGGGAAAGGATTGATATTTACTGTTAAGTCAATAGATTGTGTCAGAGTTTTGTTTAAATTTTGACGTTTTTAGTGTTTTTCAAGGTTATTACTTCAATCAGTACACGTACAGGGTGATTCATAATCAGTGTGAGAAAATTTGATAGGTTATCGACAAAGAAGAGCCCCATGGGGCGGCTTCGATTCCTACAGGAATGTATAGCCTTGAATATATATCCAGAAAATGATTTAAAAAATGTTAAATAAACATACAAAAAATAAATAAACTGAATATGATTATTAACAATCACTTAATTAGTCAAACGTTTTATATAATTTAACTCTTCGTTTACTTCAGCCTTATTTAAAAAAAAAAAGTTAGTAACTATATTTTATTAGAAAATAAGATTGTAGATTTTGTGATGCGGCAGTGATGTTATTATCTTATTATATAGCTCAAGAATAGTTAAACTCGACCAATTAGAAAATGATTTCTCGGGGTATTTTCGAAAGTTTCACACTAAATGCTTTTTTTTCTAATTATATACGCGTCACGTAAAATATTTCCAGGAAATTATGGTCTAGGGTCATATTTTATATATTTTTTTTCCATCGATGATAATAATTAATCAAAACTGAAGTGAAGCGGAGGAAGAAGAGGCCCCGAACTATGTAGCACGTAGTTGATTGGCGGCGATGACAAGCACATATTACGCTAAATAACCTTTACATATGTGTTTACCTCGCGCACGTACTTACAACACACAGCAGAACGATTTTCGAGCGGCTTAAATTGAATATATCCTGTGCCTGGAAGGCGTACA
Source organism: Cetonia aurata (assembly GCA_949128085.1). Classification (NCBI taxonomy): domain Eukaryota; kingdom Metazoa; phylum Arthropoda; class Insecta; order Coleoptera; family Scarabaeidae; genus Cetonia; species Cetonia aurata. Next base: position 45,229,027 of record OX421885.1, on the reverse strand, counting down.
CCGTACACATTATATGCATGACAAAGTTTGGTGTATCAACCTCGGATACTTTGTTAGCGCGACATGATAAATTAGGGAATGTAAGACGCGCATACGGAAGAGAACGTTATAAGTGGGCAAAAAAATGCTCGCTCGATCAAAATTCGTTAATTAATTTCGCGTTTTTTAAATAAAAATCACAAGAACAACACGATCGCCGCGCCGCGAGTTTAGCCAAGCAAGCGCGCTCGTCAACAGCGTATTATTGTATACCTATGTAAGTGTTGCTTGCATAAGTGTTTCCTTCGATCTTTCTGGCATCGGTAAATCGATCTGGATTCGAGGAGACGTTAATATTAGAGCGAGAGGGCGCGAGTAGTACGTTTAAACGAGGACGGAGACACTATATTAACCTCGCGCTTCGACTAATTTATTTTTTGTCGTAGATAATAATTAAGATTTCATTTTTAACAAATTTATCATATAATTACCGCCTATAAAAGTTATTATGACGGCGGAAAGATAAAGGAAATACCCGCGCTTGAGATATAGAGGCGAGGCTAGCGGAAAGGCGCACTGATGGGGGAGGCAGGAGGAGGTTGCGCGAGTTTTTACCCGTTCCGTTTGCGATAATATGTTCCAGATTAACATTTTCATTTTTAATTAGAACAACGCTCGCATATGAGCAGGTTGATATTAATATTAATAAATTAAATAAGCTACTTCGAGAAAATGTCTATACCAAACTCAAGCATTAACATATTTTTTTTAAGATACTGTTATTCATATTTCAGAAAATGAAGCCTCTTTTATAATCTTTTATTAAAAGTACTAACTGTGCAACAGAGTTTTTTTTTTTTAGAGCATTGGGAACGATTCCCGGGAATCAAAACCCAACGTGATGCAGTGGGAGTCACCGTTTTGATGAATGTAGTGTCTGCCATATTCATTTAATTTATGTCAAATATATATGCATTATTGCTGGAGTGAAACACTAAAACTGCAATTTTTAATTAAACTTATTTACTACTATACATGCACTTATCCTTTTTTTATATTAGTGTCCGATCACTTATTTGAGTCACTGTACATAGATTACCTATTCACGCATAGCTATGCATTTCTATAATATAGAGTCTTGTCCACATAACGTCGTAGCTTCATATACTTACAGAGACACACATACAAACAACTCGCCCAGTCACCTATGTATGTATATAGACTACATAGCAGTAAGAATCGAGACCGCAGTTGCATTCATCCCGGATAACCGTGTTAAATTTACGTTGAACGATTCAAATCGGAGAGATTGAATAACATTAAGCAGTTTAGTCGGAATTTAAAGCATCGCGCTATGGTATGGGCCGCGAACGCGTAATGCACGACCGGCGACGAACAACGAACAAGCCGGGAAGACATCGGGAAAAGATGTCCACCGACCGACTACTCGCCCGAGTTCTCATAATGGAATTAACGCGAGATTAAACGCGCTCGACTAGATCCTATACGTCTCTTCTATTCGTTACTTTACAGCGGGCCTTTAGAAATCTCGCTTTCACGTGTTTAGTGAGGTAATTATTGTTTTTCTATTTAAATAAAAAGACAAGACAAATCATTAGTAATCTCGTTTCGTTGAAATTGTCTCATCATTCTAATTTGATGTAATAAATTTTACATCGTCATCATAATAATGCTTTTGGCGCAACCCTTGTAAATATTTTATACGTCAAATAAAACACATTACACGATATCGTCTCGTAAATCCTCCATCCACTGTTAACATATTTTTACCATACACAGTAGGTTTCGTGAAAGTAGCCACCGTTCCACGAGCATCAAGCAAAACGAATAAACTTGAGCCATCTCCACATTCGACGGAATCTGATTCGTAATTTTCGTAGGTTAATTACCATAAAATTACCGTACCTACTACCAATGGACGGCCCGTAGAATCGCATCCGCTCTAGCTATTGTAGTGCCACTATTACGCGCCGCGCCCGACTGTACGCGGCTAGCTAGCGTTGCTAGCTAATCTGACCGCGAGACCTAATCGCCTTCTTAATAAGGACGTTACGCCTTTCGAGATATTAACGCCATTACGTTGTATATTTTCGTACTCTGTTATTATTATTCGAAATGATGGAATAGCATTTTTTTGGTGTTCTTGTTTAGAAATATTCCTGACGATTAAATGAATTTGTCAAGTGGATGAATCCAATTCCCATGTTAAAATCATTATAGTCCATGATATTTTTTTATTTATTTTCTTATATCTTCATGACTTGTTGCATAATATAGTTTATTTATGTGAAAATCGTGAAAAAAAAAGAAGGATAGTACACCACACATCTATTCACGAGTTTATTTGTTTGATGAATTAAAGTTATTTACCAAAATTGTTCCACAAGAGAGCATGAATAACAATTGGGTAAAAATTGGGTTCTGAAACAATAAAAGAATTGATTGTTCATACGAAATAGTGCATTAAAACAGTTCATCTAATCGATGAAAAATGACGTTAAAAATGTTTGCCATCTGCATCCTGTACCTGCACATATGTACCTAATCCTATCTTATTCTGTTTGTTTTTCTTGCAGGTAAGTCACCATCAATATCTCCATTGGTCGCCATTTTGAGGTACGATCACAATCTCCAGCTCCTTATACACCAACCTGGTACGCACGGTAATCTATTCATTCCAACTCTTATTACGTATACGATCGGAGACTTAATTAAAAGTGTTAATTTATTTGAGAACGTATACGACGCACCGCGTGCTAGAGATATACCCGGCTACCAACAATCCACATCTCCGGATAGCATCTTTCGCTTTGCGGTAGATCGTTAAAATATGTTCGCCCGTGAAATAAATAGAAATCGGCGTATATCTACGTACAATACACACTCTTCAGCTTTCTTCTCCTTATACCTACATATATAGCCAGCAGGCCGCGCTGGGCTCTTATCTCGATTAGTTTTGAGCGTCGTCCTAACGGGACGATAAGAATTTATAAAAGTGCAGTTCCTCTTTCACTGTATATAGATACACTTGACGGAGGTACTATGGTACAAAATTAAACCTAGACAACCGGCAAGTGACGAGATAGTATCGACGGACACGTTGCATCGTTTTTCCTTTGATGTAAAAGAAGCCGACAGGAGGCATAAAATATATGTTTATTGCTGAACGATTTTTATAAGGGAAGCCTTACTTTTAGCGATAACAAATTTTGTATTTCATTTCCACCTAAAATATGAATCATTTCCGAATAAGAATTTCAAATATTTATTATTCCTCAACATTCCGATAGTACTAATAAAAACTTCGAATGTCGAAATCGCATGGCATCTGTCGTTTATGTACAATATTAAAACAAGTACAGCAGTTAAAAACGTTCAATTGTATACAAAACTAATTTGTCAAAATTTAAAGGGATTTCACCTAAGAAAATTGAAACTTTTGCTCAGAAAATTTTATCTACGTAATAGATTATTACATATTACGTTTATAATTACAGGTATTTATAAATATCAGCAAAAGCATTTATAGATAATTCCTATAAATGGATGGGCTCCATCATGAGTAATATTTACCACGTCTAAAACACAACTGTTTTCAACTGACGTTTTGATACACTTCATGGGAGCTGTAATGATTTATTTAATACGGAATTTATATTGGCGGAGTTGTGTGTCCCAGCAGTACACGATTTTATCATCATCCTTTTGAATTTTTAATTTCGAAAATACGTAGAAGATATTTCAAGGTTAGATATTTTATATTATATTGTGAAATTTAGTAATTTTGTATAAGTGAGGTTGGTCATGATTCTGTGGGTTTCATATACGTATTTCTTGTCGGTCTTTTATATTCGACTTATGAAAGTTCATATGGTGAGATATTCAGCGGGAAATTTGAATTTTAGTTATGTTTATAAATCGACAAATTTAAGTTCTTAGTCTGAATTGAGATAATAGAAAGCTTTATAATAGTGGTTTTTATATAGTAAATGAATCTACTTACCTGAAAGTATCTGTAGAAGGCTTATTTTTTTTGTTACATTTTGGACACTAATTCAAATAAATTTTACACCATTTGTAAAACCGTTTTTATTTAATATAGCGTATAGAAAAACATCACTAAATAATAACTAAACAATCACATTAAAGATACATTGATATTATATGGTATATTGGGAGTTACAAAAGGTGTTGATCACAGCGATACATCCTCCTCCACGTCCCAAGGGTTACTGAATAATTTAATATCTTCCTATATGTTCCTATTCGTTAAGACGAAATCGTAAACTCTGTAAACAATGCTACTTTACTCTAAACTTATTGTGAATCGTCCAGATTTAGCTTTGTATGATTGTACATAAACCGTATATATAAAATAAATACCACCGCTAGACATTCATAGGATTAAGTTTGTGTCTCGGCAGTCGTAGATCTTTTTCTTTCAGTTCCACGTTCATACTTATGCTATGTAAGTATATACCGGCTACATAACCTACTACATACATGCGAACATTCTTCTCAACCGGAAAGTTTCTCTCTGTTATAATACCGATAGCGCTGCGAGATAAGTTTCTGCGTCCGCGAGTTTCCGCGTTCTGGTTCTGGCGTACAGAGTAGCAGAGAGGCAGAGACGAAACGAATATCCGAGCGAGTGAAAAATTATTATATCGAATCCGTTCGGGAAAATTTCCCGTTAACGTATTATCGCGAATGTATGCCAAGGGAGCGGGCGCGCGTTGGTTTTCGATTTACGGCCGCTGCGATCGGCTTTTCCTACTAGATATGCGATTTATAGGCGTTCCAACGCAAGAAGTATGCGACTTTCCAAAGAGGACGTCCAATTACGTCCGTGAATGGTTCTTTTTTCCAGCGACTATTGATGTTGCGTAATGCGAGGAGTTGTTTCGAAAGAATTAAGAAAAGCTCTTGAATATAAATTTACGCTGGTACTGTATAGTTTATTATATACAGTGTTTCGAACGTAATAGATTAGATAGGGAACAAGTGGAATGCCTGGACGTTAATATTTTATACTTCTTAGATTAGAGAGCAAAGAATAGTGCGAATTTACCATTGAAAATTTGAAGGCGGTTCAATATTAATTTGTTAGTATTGCCCATAAGTTATGAAAGAAGTACATGCTGGATAATCTGTAAATTCTATCACAAACTGCGTAGATGAAAGCAGATGCAATTCTAGGAAGAAAAAAAGCTATAGGTATAACTAATAATAATCTTTTAATCTTAATGAATTTACTTACATTTAAAAACAAAATATTTTTATCTTATATATATATAGCGCCAAATAATTAATCTTAGTGACCACATTCAGTGTGATGCGACAGTCACAGTTATCATTTACTAGAACAGCAGAATGCAGACACTGATGTTCATGGTGGATAATAACAGGATTATCATATGAGGTGATTTGATATATATTAATTTTTTTTATATAATTTTTTATTGTGGGGTAAAATTTGAAGTTTGGTGAAGTTAATATGTATTGTTTGACAAGTCATCTGTGCGGTGCTCGCAGCTGTTACAATAGTCAAATCATCGGCATATACGAAGTACTGACATTCTTCCATGTATTCCTCAACATCATTAATATAAGAGCAGAAAGAGTAAAGGAGCACTATGTGGAAGCAGGACAGGAGCGGATGTATTCTAGTCAATGAGCACATTTATGATGCTAGGTTCAAGTAAATAGCTTTTGATCAAACCCAATACTGGCCCACAATTATCTAGCGCACACATATTATGATCAATCGTATCAAATGCTTTGGATAGGTCAACAAAGACACATATCAAATATTGATGATCATTTAGACGTTTCGTCAAATAAATAATGTTAATAATAATAATTTGAAAACTGATTTTAGCATCTCGACGGCTTCTCTGTCTCACCCTTTCCGTTATAACATTGGTATACCCAATTGCAACCCATAGCATGTGCATGTGCGGTAAGGTATTTATCTTTTTTTGTATTTATGTATTTATTTCTTCTGATATTCTCAGAGTATTTATTTCCTGGCAAGTTCCGAGCAACGTTCGATAAATGTGATTTATGAATCTACCTGAAGTGCGACGTCGTACAAGGCGCTCTCCCAGTGAATTTTGAATTTTTATCCGTCTCTCTTTATATACCTACCTATATGTATTCAATACATATATTTCCGAATATATACAGTCCCAATAAAAACCGATAATTAATAATTCGCGTCCGGGAGAAATGATAACTCCGGCTAATTATTAGTTCTTTACCTAATCTATCTGTGGTAGTACACCGTGGTGTGTGCGCCTACTTGCGCCTGGACACGAAACGAGGAAGGTATTTATGTATCTTGGTACATAAATATTACATATATATAAGTATAATATATACCGTCGCATCTTCATGGTTGTTCGTAAGTATGATCACGAGCTAAGAAGATGAATGGTGTTGTATTCTATGTGGTGTAGCTCTCAGAATGTCATCACCATAACCGCCCACAACACACACAGGGCGAGACGTTATCTCCATCTTCCTTTACTTTCCTCATTCCTGCTGTTTCCACCTCACGTCGTTCGTCTTTCGTATAATATATTTTACGCACAAGGCATTTTACTTATACCTTGTAACTTATCAAGGGACATCGAGCAAAAATCGCCGCTAATTTATCGCATCTTCCCGTGACCATATGAAATTTCAGAATTATTATTAAGGAAAATGTCCATATACATATACTGGCGTACACAGAAATAGAGAATAAGGACCCAAAACGTGATGGATCGTTCTGAGGAGCTTTCCGCAAGTATCCATGTATATCAAGTGCTTAGGTATTTAAGTGCGAACTATAAAGCGTATGGAAAAGGAAATAAATTTGAAAAACAAAAAACGGATAGGAAGGAAACCGCAGGTTCTAGTTAAATGCACCATTATAACTGGTGAATAAATAATGGCGCTGAGGTATAGGTATACCCGTGACAGGTCGGAAATTTATCGGGCGACTCGCGAGAATTATTAGTGGGAAAAGTGCTGTATTTCATGCCGCTTAGCGGAAAAAGAATATTAGATAAAATATCCGGACTTAATAACAACATATATCTTATAATTCTATTCACTTGTGTGAATCTTACAATTATAAAGGCACAAGAAACTGCTACAAAACTCTATATGAAATTAAATTCTTATCTAAACGAAAACATGTACTGCTATAAAACACAAAAATTTAACCAAAAACGTTTCTAAGTTTCATGTTTTTGTTTCAATCAGATTATCTTCATGACAACCTAATAAGTTAATCAAGTTACGTGTTATGTCATGTCATTACGTATTTGTTAATTTTTACTGAGAGTAAAAAGAATTAAAAAAAAAATAAAAAAAAGATGTTTTTCTTTAGCTCAAGTGTGTTTTTGTAATTTTCTCAGGTGTTAAAAAGAATATTTAGATTTTTGTTTCAGAATTGGTGATTTTGAGATAAGCAAACAATTTTATAAAGAATGACATTTTTTGGTTAAGCTACAAATAATATTTTTTTCCCTCTTGTTCAGTCCATCCGGGGACACATTGCATGTACAAAGCTTATTTCTTTGTCACATTTTGTTTGGTGCCAAACTAACTTAAATAAATTAAGAATCGTCTGTTAATCAGTGTTTTATTCGATTAATGTGTAGAAAAATATCACTTAACGATAACTAAATAATCACATTACAAATTCATTGATATTAAATGGTATATTAAGAGTTGTAAAGAGCTTTAATCACGGCGATATAACCCTTTCACGCGCCATGAGTTACTAAATAAAATTTAGTGTATCATCCTATTCATCCTAGATGTGATATATTGACATAAAATTAGTTATATATAGCTATATTAAGGAACCCAAATATAGCTTAACATAACAATCTGTGATAAAGATAGAAACAAAAATAAAACCATCCATACGTTAGAACATAATTAATGACGTTATGCTTATAAAAGTAAATTAAGTAAACTAGTGCCACTAACTCAATAGTTTTTTATTTCAACTTAAAAATAATTGGCTAAGATTTAATTCAAATATTTACTGATATTACTCCTGTAGATGTAATATTAATAATTACTTATTGTTAAGGATTGATCAGAATTATTTGGTTAATAAATGAAACACACCCGTTCTCTTCGATTGATATGTAGGTCTATATTGTACCTTATTCGACAAAACTTCGATTGATATGTAGGTCTATAATGTACCTTATTCGACAAAATACACTGCATAACGTAGTTCCCTTTTTTGTACGTATATCACACCATGGACATCGCTGCAGCGGGAGGTGACTCAGCCCGTGTTTTTCTCTAACACCTGCGTTTTTCTCTAACATTATACAATTACGTACCTTTTTGCGGATGTAGAAACGAGAAGCCTTTAACACAGACTAAAAATGTCTAAACAAGTTTATATTTTTAGAAATAATTCAATAAATTTAACAATATTATAAAATTGAACTTCTATGAAGAATTAAATACCTATCAATAGGAATTTTAACATTTTAATTATTAGTTTTAATCGTATTATGATATATAAAAGCCGTATTGCATATTTATAAATACATTTGTGTGCAATTCTTTGTAAATGTAATGCCGTAGTTAAAACAGAGTTGGGTAATGTAAGTATGATATTAAAAAAAATATTGCTGCAAATAGTCGCTATTTTCAACTGGAAACGGTTAGAGATAGTGAACATCGACTATTATCAGTTTGATTTCATTGAACAACCAAGAATTAAACATCTAAAAATTGATTCGACCAAAAAAAAATTCCAAATTCGCGCTTTACATATGGAATTAATTTTTCTTAATTCGCCATACTCCTTTCTTGCAATATTATTAAAAGTAATTACCGGTTTTAATGAAATCGCCTTGATACGCTGCTCTATCTGTTATAGTTTGCTCCGAAACCGTTTATTGGCGAGATCGGTTCACGGAATCTTGTTCATGTTATATCCACACATACATAAGTGTAACGGTACTCGTTATAACCCGTAGAAAAGATGATGATTCGCCGAAAATGCTTCACGTATATATAGGAATAGTTCACGGAAGTTAAAGTGGTTCAAATTCCTACACAGATAACTAAAGCATAAATGTTAATCCGCATTTTAAATGTGTACCCTAGAAAATGATAGATATATAATTGTGGGGTTATCACTCGCGATGTCATTAGTTGTAATTATAAGTAGTTAATAATTATTCTGATCCGATTATTTATTATTGTGGAAGCCCTCCTTGCGTTTCCTGTGTATCAGTATGTATATTCTACCTGTCAGTAATACGATTAAATTTTCACACACACTGTCGTAATTATACAATCGGGCGTTTTAATTAAGTTTTAACGTTGAATGAGAACACTCGACCTCTCTCATTGCCTATGTGTGTATGTATTTATGCATCATGATAGCGGTAGGTACTTCATACATATATACGTGCTTTCAACAATTTCCCTTAATAATCATAAAAATTTTATTTCTCGTTTATATACGACAATAGTAACTACTTTACCGACTTTAGTAAGCATAAAAGTACGCATTAAAACTCAACTTAATTACTCTTTAACGCGAAAACAAATAACATGCTTATTATTATTAGTACTTCCAGACGAATGGCGCACCTACTCCAGAACAGAAAAAAAACCAAAAATAAACGAAATCAACGGGAATGCGTTTTTCTGCGGATATGCCGTAAAGTTTCTTGTGTCGGGCGGATTATTTTCGATGGTTAAAATCGTAATTATTCGCGCGTTTGCCAGAAAGAATGAAATCTAATTAGTGCTCCCCGCAGTATAGTTATGATTGCTACAGCCACAATTACCGCACGTCAATTGACGGTGGTATTATAATTATGGTCCGTGGTATATGAGACTGATAACTCCCCATTCGTCTAATATAATTGTAGTGGAATCTCCGGTTAATTGCAGGTACCTACATATATGTGTAATGGACCGCTTGATTTATTGATGATCGCTTGATGACTCGCTAATATCGGAAAATGTTATTGACATTTTCCCATGAAAATTTCCTATAGCCAATTTCTCAAATAAAGTAGAAACCCATCATAATGATCTGCTCTATTAAGTGGTTGTTGTACTCAGGTTTTACTGTAAATATCCATAACCTATTTTATTATACCGAGCGCTCATTTCAAAACTAGCCACCTGGGATATATTTTTTTAAATGATTAATTTAATCTTTTTTCACAACAACAACACAACCGGGAGCGAGGATTAAATATAATTTAAAAGATTTTGAATTGTTCCTGTTTTATCAGTGTTGTGAAAGGCGCGAAATTAAATAGGGCTATTGTAGATGATTTTTGTCATACTTGAGAACCAATAAATTTCTTCCAATGCCGTTTCAATTGACGTAAGATGCGATCCTAATAACGACGTCATTTTTTTTTTTTTTAAGGAATCCATTAAATTCTCATGAAATACTCGGCTACCCACAGCAATCTTCTCCGCTTAAGTATATGTACATAATATAGGCGTCGTATCTAACTCCGTATTTCTGTTCGTTCCTTCGCGACAATTATTCATGCCAGTATAGGGAGTTGTTTATTCATCGCAAGAATCAAGTAATCGCAACGTTTCTGGGCGTATCTATGTCGCAGGTATGAGGACTCGTCTCGCAATATTAATTGAAAACGTACCTTAAAAATGTAATTACACAGAATCGCGATCAACTTGAAAACGAGCAGGTTTTTCGTTGACGATGAGCACTAGAGTAGGTACCTACACGCTATATATTTAATTTCACATGTCTGTTAAATAACTAAATAACACGTTAATTATTTACGTTAGACATATATTGCTTTGCGTTCGTTGCTGTTCGTGATAACATGTTTACAAATATATCATACGATCACATACTTCGCCCTTCGATGAAGCGACAAAAATGTTATCGAAATAACAAGAGGCAGAATGTGGCGAGAGTAGAGGGTATATTACTCAGATCGCTGTAATTTATTTTTGGGTACGTATATATTATAAGCTATAACATGCATCTATATATGTTTCTTAACTGCATATTAATCCATAAAAATGAATACTGAAGAAGGAAGAAGATAGACAGTATGGAAGTTATGCATAATATTGCAGTGAATCTCAGAAATTGGTTTGAGGATAAAATTGATGTAAAATAATAGGGAGTGTAAATACTATTGTTATTAAATTATTATCCAGATGTGAACTAACAAGGAAATCGAGCCAAAAATTCAAGTTTAAGCGAAACTTTGTGAGATTGTAGATCATTTTAATATAAGAACAGTGATTAAATTATAAAGTATATATTGGAAAGTTTCTTGTTCGTAAGTCGGTGTAGTGCAAAACCGTTTTCGGTTATAGCAGACGAATTATTGAAAATACAAAGGAAACACTTTCTTTTTTTAATTTATATTTTGTTTTGGAATATTTAGTTGAAACTTTAGATTATGAAGAAAACTTTTATAAACGTTGTTTATATGAAAGCTACCAACAATTGCAATTACATTTTTTTTTTCATTGACATGACATATACAAGATGGTCCATGGTAGCCGGAGATTTTGATAATTTTGTTATTCTAAAAATAACGGTGCTTAACTACAACACAATATACCAGTGAAAAGACAAATATTGACCATTTTTATTTCTTAAAAATTATGCCGGGCAAATGGCCTCCTCTTTTTTCTATGTATAACTTTCTGAAGTAGGACGTTGAGATTCTCTATAGCACGTCGCGACATACCGATGTGACGAAGTGTGGTCAATTTGTTGAATAATGTTTCTTTTCAGCTCCGGAATATCTTTCTCTCCGATACATAAATTTTTTAGCTTGAAAAAGACTGTTGACAGTCGAAAGCTGGTTGAAAAGTTGTTCAATTTCCTTCAAACTTAAGGTTATTTTTCCCGTTGTAATTTTGCGAAATATTAATAAATTGTTTCTATATCAATGGTTATTTCTCGTGGCATTTCAAACCATAATCTTAACATACATGTTTTTTCATCACTTCAATAGACAGCGGACAGAATTACGTAGACGAACTCCTCTTAAGGTGTTAGACACGGCTGTGTTTCAACTTTGAGCAAACAAATCGTAAAAAAAAAATGATTTTACGAAAGCGGAGCGCGGACGCTTATTTGTGTGTGTATCTGCGCGTCTGTGTGTGTTTTCGGGACGCTCATAAAACCCGAGAAAAGACCCGCAGAAAGAGAGAGGACGGCCCTCCGATGTTTGTCCAGGAATATACGCTGTGTTTGGTCACACATCTACCGGAATTTTAAAATAAACTTTATTTTTATGCGCCTTTTAGTGCTTTCGTTCGCTATACCATCGCATAGTGGATGCGCCATATAACTTCTACGGACGGTTTCTTTTTTATTAGTAGCGTAGTGTGGATGTAAACGTGTATATAGGCAGGCATATGTATATATGACAGGTAGATCTTTGCTTCGCTATTAGTAGATTATACAAAAGCACAGGTAGGTGCATACGCATGTGTGTGGAAGATGCAGGGCTTACATGGGTTATTAAAGTTATTAAACGTCGCGTACATGTGTATTTATATGGCTGACGGGCGGTAGTTGCTTTAAATATTAACAGGAAGATGTTAGGGAAAACAATGGGCCCGGTAGTATTTTTATTATTTGTTATGTTAGATAAATTAACAGAAAGAATATATTTGTTTTTGAATAAATAAAATAAGAGTCGATGGAAAGATTATTCTAGGCCGTAGTATAATGTATGTTGTTATACTATTTTTTATAGCTAACCTTATCTATTTTTATCGTTATTTAATAAGAATTTAAACTGATCTGATCTCCGAGTAATCTGCAATTAACTAATGGCTTAATCATTAGTGTGACATTTTGATAACAATTCCATTTTAAGTAGAAATAGAAAGCGTAAGCAAATAGGTAAGACTTTTTTTTATATATTTTTTAATTAGAATTATTCTTTTTTTATATAATGTTTGCTAGCAGCAAATGAAAACCATTGTTTTAATATTATTTAGTTCCGTTGAGCTGTAACCTTCGTTGGTGATTACGAAATATTGGTAATAGGCGAAATGCACGTTGTCAACCTCTTCAATATGTTGTGAACATATCCGAATGGGTGCCTCAAAGTTTTAGACGCATCTCTTCATTAAATCTTTGAATTTTCTTCAAAATATAACAGAACGCTTAGTTCCGGGTCTTTATTTCTATATCATTTGATCTTTTCTTGTCAGTATATATTTGGTAGTTTGTCTCTGTGATCTTATATTTACAAATAAATGTCGTGTGTGTCTTAAACTGACAATGAGTGTTGCAGTAGGTATTTTCAGCCGGGTTATACCTATTTATATTACTCTCTAGGTATATCGTAGTATAAGAAGAGAAAGGTCTTAACATCGTAATTAAAAGTGGCGTTTCGTAACTCCTACGTTGAATTTTCGACGTTAGAGTGGGCCAAATCCAACTGACAGGTATGCACGTAAGCGTGCAAGTGGCGCGTTAAACTTAGACCTTTTTAAGTAAGTGATGTCTTGCACAATCGGAAGAAATAGTTTAGATATCTGTATGTGGGTTGCGAATAAAACGTTTTAGACTTATATAAGATGAATGAATGGGCGAGTAAAATGTCGCACGGTGTTGTTTAAATCCATTAATTTAATCATGTAAATTGCAAATATTTAAGCGATTACTTTCCCAGAGCGTCTGATATAAAAAAAAGGAAACTAGTCATCGTAATTTCAGCATTCCAGAGTAAATCGCTATAGTGAAATCACCGTCCATATACATACCTACACATCAATCGTAGCATATTAATCTACGGCTTCCTCCTATGCATAAAGCGTTTTTTCCCCTGTCTCGGTTCAATTAAAAACGCCATAGTTATTAATTTGTCGCATACTCGGGACTCCACTCGCTCCACTTGGACGTTTATTATGTTTTATTCAAGCGAAAACTCGCGCTGGCATCTCGCTTGTAAGTGCATATTAAAAGATACCTCGATGTGGATAAATCGCGGACATATGTAAGTATATACGTATTACTTTAGACGGTCTTTCTGCACTACGCTACGATCGCTGGCGATCGATTTGCTCGCGAAAGGGTCAATTATACGCATTGTGCGTGCGTTATATTGGCGTGTGTAAGGTCGGACAATCGAACTGGAATGATAGGCAACGTGATATCGTAATTAGAATGGAGGCGTTGCACCTGCTCTCTCAGATCGACTTTGTGTTACATATATAGTTATGCTTGATCTTGTTGGTTGATATTATGAAACACAAATGCATGCAGAACATTTTCATCTCTTTCTTTTTTTTTTGCTTTTATATTGAAGGTTTTGTTTTACAAATATTAGATGGTTAGTTATCAATTTAATTGTATCCATCCACAATAAATTTAATGACAGTTCTACATGTACGTACAATTTTTTTTACAAGACTCCTTGGCAGTGCAGTTTGTGTTTTGACTAGAGATAACTCATATTTTGTTTCGACACGCCTCGACACATTTTTGTTGGTAAAGAAACAGAAATGTCGATGCGACGAACGATTACCTTCACGTGAATAACAAATTACAAGCAGAAGAAAAATTTAAGAACATCATAAACCATTACGAAATAAAAAATTAACAAAAATATAGATAGTATTAAGTAAGATTATTTTTAGTAAAATATTATTTATCATAATCTGACATAAATGAATTGAAAACGTTGAAGAGACGAAAAGTAGCATATAATCATCTTTGATAACATAGATATGGTATATTTTCATTGCGATATTGGCATTGTTAATTGAAGAAATGGACATTGCTGGAAATGACTGCTTATTTATAAGAATATTTCGATTATTATTAGTTGGTATTCCATCCTGAATTATTTTTCTCCCAATTTGGATTTCTAGCATGGAAGTTGATACAACACGAGGGCTTTTCGGCATGAACCAAAAGTCTAGTTCTTTATCAGATGTAAATAATTGTGCTACCTCAATTATTTTTGACAGAAACATCTACATATCTTTCAGCAACGGTTCAAGATCTCCGGTCTCCGTGCTTGTTTGCATCATGAAAAGCAGACGAACGACGAATATCTCTCCAGATTTGGAAGGTTAAGAAATTTAGCTATGTTTTCAGACGTTTCACCAGTTTTATTTGTTCCAATCGGAGATGTTGTGCACCTACCATTTCGATAAGACCAATCCACAGTGTTGGCATGTCTTGTATGAGTTTTTATTTAAACACTCCTGTTGCCAACCCGTCAATGTCAATTAGTGCCAACCCTCCTTATGTCTTACACTGCAATACTTGATCTATACTTGCTAAGAATATGGCCCTGCTACTCCCAAATACTGCATTCGCAGATTTACAACAACGAATACGTTTTGGGTCCCACGATTAGCATAACGAATAAATTCAAGATATTTACTCTTGAGATTGTACAATTGGAAAGATCGCGATCCTCGGCGGCACTTCACTGACGACCTCAAATAATCTTAATTAAGCATAAATCATTATTGTACTTTTTCTCAATTAAAATGTAAATACATCAGCCATTTTGTAACGCCCTTACGGACGGCCCCGCCCCTCCGCGGCCTTCCTTTTTTTATGCTAGAGTAAACACACACATATCCGCTTAATTTATTTTCCAGGCAGCGTGTACGAGTATGTATATGGCAGAAGAGGAGCCTCAGAAGAACAACAACAATGTGGGATAAGTGAACCTATATAGTTGCCGGTAGAGCGACCGTGAGAGTCCGTTTTTGGACGCAGCGTTCGTCGGGGACGAAAAAAATAATTAGAATATTGCAAGTTGTGTTCGTAATTACGTCGGCGCCTCAAAGAGGGTTCGCTTTGGAGCGTACAGAGGACGCTGGCGAACGGCGATGATGATAAATATTTTCCAATTTGTTCCTAATATTTCCTAGATGTACTTTTGGAATTTAAATTGTGTTAGATCTCGGGAAGGCGTCTTAAAAGTATACAATATCAGCTGATGAAGTCGATAACTTGGAGGTAGACGCCTTACGTCTCCATTTCAGTACATATGTAGAAAAATCTATAAAAATTGCGGCTACTACTGGTGACATACGTGCATTATATGCATGTGTTGATTTTTTTTTTTGGGCTAGCTATAATTGCACACCTTTCAATGGATTTAAGATAAACGAATGCTTCAAAGAAAATGAATTTCTATTGAGCGCAGTATTTTCACTAGGAGCACAATTTTACAGTCAACCTTTTCTGAATTTGTATTTTAAACGGTGCGGGTTCATTTGTGTAATTTTTTAAATTTTATTTTCACAGAAATGCTTAAAACACTATTGCCAATTTTAGTAAATGGTCCTTTTTTTATTTTAATGCAAAAACGCGGTTTTCCAAAGAAAAAAAGAGAAACGGAATAATAGATATATATTTCGTATAGATACATATTGGTAGATAGATATTGACGTAATACTTCCAAGAATAATAAATTTCCAAATAATTGACCGATACTTCTTCGAATTGAGAAGAAAAATTAATTTCTCTCGTCGTTAATCTAATAATGAACGACCATTTGATGCTCAAATCCTTGTGACGGTGGCTGTCCTCGCCGGTAATTTTCCGGTGAAATTTACGGATAATTCGATTAAAGTTTCCGTCATTGTCTTTAACGAGTCCAAATGTGCGGTTCCACTCCTATAATTTCGGCCGGGCCGAAGTTGGCCGCGGCTCGGCTCGGAGACTCGTTTCGAAATTATCCTAGGCACCGCTGCTGGTGCACAGACGCAACCTCTCAGGTAGAAAACGATCTTATTATACATTGTGAACGCGCTCTTAAGTAATAATCTCGAGTAGTAAGTAGTGGTAAGTCGCCGCGGATGCCTTTGTTATTAACTTAATAAAATGCGTATATACGGCGCATGGTAGTACCTATAGAGCGTAATGATTATTGGTGTTTCGGGGAAGTGGAATTACGTTCCGAAAGTATAACTTGAACGTTAAACGCACAGAGGTAAATAGGGACGATGAATCTTTACAGTTGTTGTTGGCACTATCTCAATCGAATCACCATAAATTTGTGTACCTATTTTTATTCTGTTCGCTTTGATAAGTGTTGATTATGAATAGAAATCATTCAACTGCAGTTATCTACATTTCTATAATAATTTGTACCACAGATTGAATGAAAACGTTCATTATAAAACGTGTTCTTGGGATGAGTATGGCAATGCTACACACAGTTCGAAACGGTAGTATATGGGAACTAGCAAATAAAGGTGTAAAAGTACCGATGGTGTATACATGCAATCGAGTTCTGCCCATCCGCGATACCACGAACAAAAAGATCGACCGAATTAACAAGATCTTTGTGCGGACTTCATTCGAGATTATCGCATTTTTAATTCGGAGATCTCGTGGCGACCACGGCCGCAGATTAGGGAACGCGTCAGACAGAAAAAATGTCGCATTTGCATTTCGTGATCGCGCGTCGTCACACTGGCCTCTTTGTTTCATTTAATTTAACGTTGCTCGCACTGTCGGCGTTGTTCGGTTTGCGAACGCTACCTAATACTTACTACTGCAAATAAAATAACGTTGAAGTAAAACTGTATATACAGATTGATTTCAATTGAAACGAACCATCTCTATTAACTGCTGTGATTTATGTCCCCCACCAACTTCTGGCTGTCGGGGTATCCCTTTCTCCATGTAGTCGGCGTTGATTGGCCAGATCGCTCGTCAGATCTAACTGACTTGGATTTTTTTATGGGGTTATTTGAAGATTTTAATTTATGAAACTGTAATTACTGCCACGTACAGTCAATAAAATTTTGTTGCAAACACAACCATTATTTGTTTTTTTTTTTTTGTTCTTTTTATTATCATTTTCCTGACAACCTATATTAACGAATATCTAAAAAAATCCATGTTTATTAAAACTTTCAAACTAATATTCTAACACAGATTCGATTCTGAGAGTGTGTCACACCCTACATATTATTCCCGCAGAAACGAAACCATTCCTGCTGTATGAGAAAAGGCACCAGCACGCCGCAATATTATACCCACATAAATAGGTGTACGACAGGACATCCGCGCGCCCATTCAAAGCAGCCCCATTGTGTCCGGCGGTTTTAATTGGGCGTTATACGTTTTGGCGTACACGTGGTCCCGGTGAAAGGCACAAAAGCGCGGTCCACAGCGCTCGGATCGCCCCATGCCCGGATCTCGTTCTTCGGACGCGGGCTTCCCGCTACCCGGTCTTATTTATCGTTCTGTATTAATGCCAGCGCCCATACGAAAAACACTAATTCTTCCCTTTCAGAGAGCGCAATTTACATTTCTCATTTTTAATAACCGTATTTTATAATTAGCACAAAAGATTATCTTTTTCTTCTAGGGCCCGTGGAAGGCTTTCGTTTCTTTCGGGGCGACCTGGCGCTGCACACTTCTCCGTCTCGTTTTTATTTCTTATTTCTTGGCCTGGCGAGCTCCTTTTAAATATGTATATACATATAATATATCGTCGGGCGCGTTAATTTTATTTTTTCTTTAATGTTTCTCTTTCCGTTTCTCATTCGCTGTGGGGAACCGATGTTATTATACGACGAAACTCTCCGCATAGTATCGAATGATTTCGATACGAAAAAAAAAAGGGAATATTGGAGTGATACAAAATCTCACTTTTTCTATTTTAATAAATAAAACCGTTTCGTCACACCACTCTTATTGTTACTGCTTAGATTTATGTCAAAAAATGCAAAAAGTTTGAGAAGAATTGAGAAAACAGAAATCTTTATCATTGCGGTTCTTATATAGTAAATGATACTACTCACCTGAGAGCATATGCAGAAAGCTCATTTCTTTGTCACATTTTGTTTGTGCGTGCTAAATCTAAATCTAAAAATAAATATCGGCACCCAACCTTATGTTTTTTGTTTAAAATTATATATTTGTTCGTATTTATGTATTTTTTTATATAGTAACCAGGTATTCCCCAATAACAGCTGCAACCTTGAGTAAATAAAATTGTAGTATTTACCAATTACATTTGTATGTTTAACTATTCATGGAGGTATGGATTACTACGATATACTGACCATAAATATCTAGTTTATTTTACGACTGTGTATTGTTACAATAATTAGCAATAGTCATACAATCTACCACAATATGCTCGCCATATACAAAATGTAGTTCTGCCTACAAAAATATTTTTTTCTGTGTGTACTATAACAATTAAATATAAATTAGGGAATTTATGCGAGTGTCAAAATAACTGACGTTTAAATTTAACAGGTCGAATATGGGATCACGTCGATTCTGCCAAAGATTCCAAAAAAAATAAATTACACAAAACCTGAGACTATACTACAACAACACTATTCGCGTGTTTGTTAATAAGGGTTTGCAATCACATCAGTTATGCATGTATGTATCTACGACCGTCACCTTATCGGCACTTAAGCGAATTCCCTCTCAATTAGTCGGTACGCGCCCGGACAAGATTAACCGTCTCCATAAATAAATAAATAAGCAAACATTTGTCCGTATATATGTATATATATTGCGTATAAATATCTACGCATTCGGTGTATGGTAGGTTGGTCTGGGAAAAAAGAATTACTTATAGGTGTAGGGAAAATGCGGCCGGTCAGAATGAAAATAATGTAAATAAACGCGCGCTGCCCATATCGCCGATGTAAATTACTAACATATCCATTAATATCTAATTGACACGCAATTAAATACCGTTTCTTAATGGAGCCATAAATAACTCGCCGGAGCGCCTGGTTGAAAAAATCGCGACCAACGCGATCACTTTACCTGTTGTTGCGTATTATTATATTATTGGCGAGAGACAATGCGAAAATACGACTAAATAGGTGCAGATACTGTTGGCGTGCTCTGTTTTATATAAGTCGAGAACCATAACATTAAAACGCTGTAATGTTACACACTCTCATGATTTGCACGAGATCTCGACAGATTTAAAATCTGAGAGAGACTTTCTTTGGTGACTATAATCACAAAATTGTAGTCATGGGTGTTAGACTCCATCTTTATTAAATATGCATTCATCTCCTCGAAGAATATCTTTTGGAAAATCGTTAACCTCAACAATTTTACTTAAAACTGTATTGCAGAAATTCACTCGAATTATATTATCGTTTTTGTGAAGGGAATAAACTCTAACAACGTGTAGAATGTTTTCTTTTAAGACTGATTAAACGGTTTTGTGACTTAGGATATTCTTGTGATGCAAACTTGGAATTGGGTATGGTCAAAGAAAAATGTTGAATGATGTTTGAAACAAACTGTAGACTACTATTTGTTGGACTTATTTATGATAATAGCACGAAATAAATTAAAGTAACTCAGAAACTACGAAGGAAACGAGCAGGATACTCTTGCACGCCACCTTCGCAATCACCATTACAGGTGTATATAAATATCATTGTCGGGCTGTAATTTTCTAATTGCCATCTTAACCGAGCAACCAAAAACAAAACATCAAGTAGGTACATATGTACGTATCGTACATATAATAGGTACATGAGTACGTTGTGCATTTCATATACGTCTCCACAACACGGAGAAAGGGCAAGTAGGCCATTTAAGAGCGTTGCGTTCACACCCGCGGAGCGCGGAACAAGTGCAACACGACTACAGCGCGCGGCCCACTCGACCACACAAGTCCGCTAATTGTGCTTTATGATGGTGACGGCCTCCTGCGCTCGTACGATTAACGAATTTTCTTTTCCCTCGGCTACAGCGCGGCAATACGATGATGCTACACTACGAGTGTGGCTCAGGAGGAAGAGGACGCACGTTTAATTTAGCGTTTTAGAGGACACTATTGCTTAACGTGGTATAATCGATTGCGCAACCGAGAAAAATAAATGTTTGTTACACATATTGACAAAAACTGGAGTGCTAAACATTTTTCTCCGATTGGTCTTGAGTGAAACTCTTCGCGTGTTGATTCAAATTATTTTCGTCTCTGATGGGAAGTAAATTATACTTCAATACCAAGTGAACGCAAGCCAACTGGAGATGGTTTATTAAAAGAGAAAAAGAAACGCTAGTTGGTTTACGTTATCCCAAGCTTTATCCACGATCGCCTATTAGAGAATCGATAGTATATGTGCGCTCCCTAGGGGACATAAACTAAACTCTCAACCCATAAGACGACCGCAGATTGTATCTATTATATAATTTGGAATTTTTGTTTGTTTTTTTTTTGTACATCGATCTATGGGAAGTCTTTAAAATTGTATTCTTATAATCAGTTTACTGGATATGTTTTGTAACGACCAGTAATACTAATACTTTTAAAAGTAAGTAAATCTGAGTTTGATTATTTCATTTTGTGTGTTGATTTAATATTCTTCTCAGGAACAATTTTAATGTTTTAGCTCATTCAATTATATAGAGATTTCATTTAATTCTGATTAAAAATAAATGAATATGATTGTTTGTCGTAGTAAATCAACTTACTTACTTACACATCAGATACTTAAGAATGCTTATCGTTCTAAAGGTTATTAATATATTACGCTTTTATTGGTTGTCAAAGTTTCTGTTCAGTTTATTGGAATTTGGTTATTATAAAACATATTATACACATAATATACAATAATTTTCTCTGAGCAAATCGTCGATTATACTGAAATACTGAAATAAATTACTATTAAAGATTTATCTCGCATAGAATCTTCTACTTACTCTTGATTTATCTGTCACTACAGAAAGAAAAAGATTCATTTTAATTTAAAAAATCACTGCTCATACTACAGTAGGATCATAGCAATACATATGAGAATATATCTCATTTCAACGTATTAAACTAGTTATTGATAATGAAGTTATACACAGATATGTCAGGTTAGTATATTATTAATATATATTAATTAAATAATTTTCTCTGAGCAAATCGTCGATTATACTGAAATACTGAAATAAATTACTATTAAAGATTTATCTCGCATAGAATCTTCTACTTACTCTTGATTTATCTGTCACTACAGAAAGAAAAAGATTCATTTTAATTTAAAAAATCACTGCTCATACTACAGTAGGATCATAGCAATACATATGAGAATATATCTCATTTCAACGTATTAAACTAGTTATTGATAATGAAGTTATACACAGATATGTCAGGTTAGTATATTATTAAACATGCGTGTATCTCAATGGTCCAATATACACATTATACTAACGTATCTGGCGTTGTACAAGTGATACATACACATGTACGACATAACGCTCACGAGAATATACAACGAACTGGACTGCGATCATATAAGAATTTTTCTAGCCATTACTATTACTGTTATCCGTTTGCCCCCCTAGGTGGCGTGATATATGTACGTCCGCAGTACTCAACTTACGTAACAATACATTACACATTACACTGCGACTACGGATATACGACTAGCAACAGATACACAAATACGGCATTGCCAAGAAACAGAGTGCTTCCACACCTACACGATGGTGGGTGTTCTAGATTCCTATTGATTTAATTGTTATGTGGTGGAATTATAAAAATTGGATATTGCTTTCATTTACAATAGAACAGCTTACTTTTAGCGTTAAAAATATTAATCTCTGTGCTTTTTTCAGTATACAGTGTGCACACAGTTGATATATTGATGGATATATTAGTAATGGGTCAGTCGGATATTATCAGTAGCTATTACTAATATGTTTAATGGTCTGTAAATATTTCTTATACAAGTTTGAGTAGACCTAAAAGAATCCGGCATTATCCCAAGTTCCTTTTTTTTAGAAAGTAGTCAAAAATGTATTTTGTCTCCAGAAGAGAAAAAAAGTTTTGCACCTCTTTACACATTGTTGAAAAAATTAAAAAATATGGCTGCTTGAAATAAAGTATGTCTACTGTTGTTGGGAAAACTGATAATCCTGTTATTTACACATAAAGTATGGCAAGAATTGTATTACAGAAAAGTATTTTTGAAATTCTTTTTGACAAATGAGCTCGAAGAGTGCAAATCGCAAAAGTAAGAATTGCATGTGCGTCGATAGATATTAGAATCTACATCTTCCTTGATTTTGATCTAGAAACGTACCAAATAATTATGTAGTGTATTGTCATTATACAGTTTATACTATAGAAATAAAATTATTATAATTGTAAATAAATCAATAAGCGATGATTTTGATAGAGATAGCATTATAAAAGCGCAAGTAGAGGTGGTACGCCAATCGCGTAGTTTTCCATTCATGCACATTCTAACTTTAAAGATATCTGTCACCGTGCTGTTGTCTTCGTGTCGTCCTCAAACCCCACTAAAATGGGAGCTGCACAGTCGAACATGTAGATCAGCGAAAACGTGCATACACAAAGACACGCGAATCCACACGCGGATATATACATAGGTATATTCCAGTGCACATACAGAGACACCGCCTCCGCCCTCATGAATAGTGAGCGGGCTCATTAGCGAGGTCGCAGACAGTAATGACCGAAGCGCTGACAGGACTTGAAACGGCTGCCGTTCCACACAACGGACCTTCTCGGAAGATCCCGATAAAAACATTCCACCAATAAAAAGTGTCCCATATAAGTGAAGTACAGCAGAGTATACTGGATCATAATATTGATGACTGCCGGAAAATGTAAGGAGTACGTAGGAGACGATATTATTTATTATGGGTCGTTCAATTTACATAAATAAAACAGTAACAGTTTTTATATTAATTGTAAGTAAATAATAACATATGCAGACGATCCATTCAATATATAATATCTCCAGATATCAATGGGAATCTATGACAACTGAACAACTGTACGACCTTTAACCTCTCAATAATCAATGGCATGTTTACCACTTACATATCTATGTAACTATCCATGCCAGGCTTTCATTTCACCCCAACTCAGGGTTGAAACTCCAGGGTGGCAGATACATGTAAAACTTGTCCCCCGGTAAATTGAAATTGACCAGTTTTCTTGTTAAATTCAATTCAAGGTACATATTTTAAAAGTTATTCCGGGTGGCTAGTTTTGGGACATATACAGATTATGTTTCTGCGTGCGCCATACTAATTTATTTTCTAACGCGTTGCACTCAATAGATCTCCCTCTTCTTGGATGGAGTAATGCCTTCAACAACGAAACTTTCTTAACTCTTATCCGATGATAGGATACCATCTCACCTATAACGTATATGCTGGTATATGGTAACGCATAATAACATAACCCGGTGAGTAACCGTTTGCTGCGTGTTACGAGATACGGTTTTCTAGGACACCGGGTTAGCTGATGGTAGAAGATGCTAGTAGATTATTATTAGCCGGTCGCCCGTGAATAATAAATATGTTTACGTATACCTCTGTATGTATATGCAAGCAGTGCAGTATGCATCTGTAATACGGCAAAATGTTTATTGTGCCAGGATTCTTCAATTAGGATGCGAGTCGGTTTTTCGAGGGATGATGCGTGACTGCCATGTTTGATTAGGCAAGGAGTCTACTTGAAATATAATATAAATAAAATGACGTAGTCGCACGACGACCAAACAATATTATTAAAATTGTGATAGGAATATTAAATGCAGGTATTAAAATATATAGGTGTATAAAAAAACCTAAAATCCCAAGCTATAATGGCACGTAAAATATGTTAAATAAACAAGCATACACAGAACAAAACTTTTTATTCCAAAATAATAAAATACAATCAAAGCAGCGTCTTTGGTTAACCCAAACAAAGATATTTCTGTTACCATTTTATGATTAGATTAAACAAATATTTTAAGTCAAACTGACAGAGTGTTATCGACATTATTACTTGGGGTTGATTCGCTGGAATCTCATGACGTTACCGATTTGATGATCATAGCACCTATAAAATACTGGTGAGCAAAAAATTGAGTTAACATTGGAATTATGGAGTATCTTTTGAATTTTCTATTTTAACCTTATATATATATGGTTTTAGAGGACCATGTACAATTTTAATGTTGTACGTGTTTCTTGTATAGTGTTTTCCCTGAGTGTGAAATAAGTATCTACCGGCTATTTATAAAATCGTATAATGTAAGGATACTTATAAGTATGTAGTTTACGGACATAGTGATGTAAAATAATATAAATAAGGGGACTTATCTCCCTTTGTCGGGACGAAAACGAATCCTTATTAATGGTCATTAAAAGGGGTCGTAAATTCGTCAAGTTGTTATTTACTACTCGGCGTACACCGACGGACGCGTTTACTATTCCGTATTTACTGTTAGGATGATGTAGTGGTCCATAAAATGTAGCTGAAGAAGTAGTAAGAATATTATTTACATCATAGTACATATACATAAGTGCTTATGCGGTCAAGAGATATAGGTTTCAAATTAAACTTAAAATTTAGCACACAAACCAGCATTTGTATTACACAAGTTATTTAATCTAAAAATCTACTAATGTTAAAAAATAATATGTAGAAACTGAGGGATAAAGCTAGATCGATTTTCAACATTATTTTTTCAAAGTTTTTCATTTTTTCTTTAGCACTTCTAACATTTTGAAATAAATACCTACAGCCGTGATGAATGAACATCGCTATGATATACTCCATCGCGCTAATGTTGACAATTTGACGCCTCCTCAACGCAGCGGCGTGTCTCACGCGACGGGACCGCTTTCTCTTGTTAGAGAAGAATGTTAAGATAAGAAGAACCTCGCTTGCAGCACGCCTATACCGTTTAAACGGCGGTACTGGGCGATGGAATCCTCTAACGTTTCGTATATACAGAATGGAAGCGATTGATTCGATCCGGTATACAGCAATACTTGACTGGGCGATTGTATTTATACGTACTAGATAAAAATATTTATGGGAAACATCATTATTACAAAATTAATAATGCAATGCATTGGTAAGGAAGTAATGATGTTCTTGTATTTATGCTTAATCTATAAATCCACCAAGTTTTATTTAAACCGGTGAGATGCACTTTACTGTGTTTACTTGTAAGACAATGTTTAATCACTAGAATATAGAAATGAATCAAACATATTAGTTACGCAAAGATGAATGTGTCAAAGTTTAACATTTATGAAAGAGAGACGAAATATGCCTACGTGGGCAATTTATTAGATGTTAATCACTTAGCATTGGTTAGAAGGCTTACGAAAGCGTATAATACCCTAAAAGACGTGCCCAAGTCAGAAAAATAGTACAAATTGAATCGATCACTTTATCCGTTTTAAACAACAGAAAATGAAAAACATGGCAGAATTTTTGTTTCTTCTTATCTTTTTGTATTTTAAAGAGGGCCGTTAATTTTAAACAGGAGTTTATATACAGTGACTAAATGAATCTCTTCCAATCTGTATATATTGATGGTATATAATATTTACATAAATCGCTTATATAATAATTCATTGAAATCTGATTTTTGAAAAATCGTAATAAGATATAATTATAATAAGCGCAGCTTTGTAGACGATTCGATATTTGCAATATGTAAATATGGCAAAGGATTAAATTCTACGAGAAAAAGACACAAAACTTGAACGTCTTCTATGGCATAATTTGCATGCAGTCTTATATGCCAGATAATCGGTTATACTATATGAATCTAGTCGCAATTAGTGAAAGCCTTAAGAAGTAGGTAAATTTTAGCGCCGTGTTTCGCCGAACTATCCCATCAATGATATAAGCTTTATATCTTAACGACTCTCGTATAAACTGCGGATTATTCAAAACTACGTCGTTTGGAAACGGAAATAAATTATGTTAACGAGAAAAGTGGTTTCGGTATGTTAATCAAATTACGTTGCAAGTAATTTCCGTGTAATTGGAGATGAATTCTTGTATTAAAAGAAGCTCAGGATAAAGTAGAATCTTATATACAATCACTGATCACATATGCAATGAATTTGATGGAATATACTTGAATATAAGTTGTAAGCGGCATATTAAAGACGTCATAACAGTTGAAGAATACGACAATACCAATACCATTGTAGGAGTAAATGACTATCTATCTTACCGTTTCTCTTATTGTTAGCAAGGCACTTGGTTTACGTTTGCAAAAACTGTTGCCTTAACACGAATTCTTGAATAAAAACCTATATAAGCAAGAAGTTTTTATTGGTGCAATAGATAAACAAAAAAAGCTGCAGATGTCGTAGATCTTTTTTAACTGTGTCTGCAGATATTTTCACTAAAAAAAAGGCTTATAAGAAGTTTCATATTTTAACCTCCTTATTTACATAAACCGTACGTTCCTCTTTAATAGTTCCGTATATTTTAAACATTAGATAACACATGCATCTTACACGGAGGATGGAAGCTTAAAAGGTGGAATCTGGTCCCTCGAAGCGTTTAAATTTACATATTTCATCTGTAATTACGTCAATAAAAGTGTCCCGGGTGTTAATGATGATACCTGATGACGACTCGCCATGTTGTAAAAGCACCGGTCAAACGCACTTTGATCGAATCGAAGAACTTTTGCCTTATTTATTGCCAACTTATTGTGAATTGCAGTTAAAATTGATGTTTAACCGACGTTGACACGAGGAGGAATAAGTTCGCTGATTATATTAGGGGCAGTCCGACAATTTGCCGTGCTCTCCTCTGATTGTTCTGGGAGGAGTCGCCCGGACTTCGACAATCATCCTTCTGTCGTCTCCGCTCTTCGAAAGATTGGATATTGCGCATATACTGTTATTATCATCGACAGACGACGATGTGATGGTCGGTTTTTACGCAATCTGTAGTCGACGGTTATTAACCCGAGCCTCTCTTTAATCGTCCTGCAGCGGCGACCATTGGTCGGTTGGCGGTCTTCCTCGGACGTCCTTCGTGTAATTATATTTAAGAATTATGACCGTATATTCCTGTACACTGTATTGTATGTAGTTAGAATGTTCGTATAAACATATTAATTCTGCTTAAGTAAATTTTTAGAAATGTTGCTTTTAATAATAATTATATATGTATGAATATTGGGTATTAGATTACGATTATTGTCACTGCGTTAATACGTCTCATTATATTTATAATGTGTGGTATTATCTACTATATTATGCATCGATATCAGAGTAAAATATTATTTATAAATAATAATAATTATTGCATTATTTGTGAAATGGTCAAAAGTACTAATTTTTGAGGATGTGTTTCGCCCTTTACCTTATACTATATATCCAGCTTGAATATTTCTCAGTGAAGAAAAGTACTGAAACTTGATGACGAAATTGAACAGTTACTAGAATAATTTTTCTTCTTCTAATTAACGCATTAATAACATAGTGTTTCAATTTTTATTATTAGACTAGACTACCTTAGTGTCTTGATTGCAACAACAATATGATATGCATTTTTTTATTATTATTCTTTGCGAAATACCTAAACAGGTGCAATCAATCAATCTACTTCGACTCCCTCTGACAAAATAGTTCATCTTCATTCTTCTAAATGCAACGTCGTATCGACGTTGCATCAACAGGTATCTCAAGCATCACTTGAGCAGTTCAAATGTCATCCCTTTAAAATTACACTTTTACATTTACATTTAGTAAAGTAAACTCCAAGCCATTCCGTTTTATTACACAGGATCCAAATTATGTACTTTTTGCTTACTGATAAAAAAGAGTTACTCTCCTTCCATCGCATTGCTGGTACCGCCAAGAAATTTAGCATAGGAATTTGATAACCTGTAGATAATGCGTCGTTTCTCAGCCCGTGATCCTTTGATTACAATTTGCGGTGGTTCTAATGGAACTTGAATCAGTTACTCCACTATTATAAATTAGAAAGGCATCCGTCGGCGGTAAAAGATTTCGCAAAATCATCCGCACAAGGTACAAGTCGTACATACGTTGTACATACATACATTCGTCTAGTTAGTTATCCAGTAAATCCAGTTATTATCTCGTTACGTAAACGATCCGAGAGAACCACCGCATTGCTCTTATACCTGTTGTTGTTCGAGATATGTGGACCAAGGACATGCAGGGCTCACATTGCCGCTATAATAACGATTTTATAAATCCGTCTATCCGTTTGCTCGTATGTATCTATTGTAAGTACCAACGTAATATATTTACGTCTCTGCGACGCATGAAATCGTTTCAACGGACACTGCGCCACACGCGTATATGTATGCGGAATATGAATTCTTTTGTGTTACGTCATTCCTTTTATAGTGACCATTAAAGGTTTTCTTCGCTCGGCAATAATTAGCCATTAGTTTAGTGCTGGAGTGCGAGATAATAATTCCCGATTTAGCCGTGGGGAGTCATTTACTTTTTTCTCTTCCCTATGTTAATTATTCTATTTAATAGGACAATGCTAACTATACTTATTTGCACATTACATATGTTCCAATGCGCTTAGTATAAATTATTTAACATCAATAAACATTATCGCCCTCTGCGGTGATAAAATACATAAACACTTTATACACTATCAGTTGTTTCTGTAAATGTCAGCTTAAAGATATTATCTGTGTACTGCGCAATCAGTATCGAGTTGGTAGCACCTCAAGGTCCGCTCCCCCGCCGTTTATAGTTGAATTACGCCAATTAACCCTGACAAAGTATTTTTTATATTTTACGTCACGCGAACAATAGCGATGCAGTTAATATTCTTTAGATTATATATACATAGAATAAACGTGCCGACTGTAGTATTTATGTATAACTAACACCTGTGACCTTTTTTCTGTTATCTTGTACAGTGCTCTTCAATATTAATGTCTCCCCTTGCGACCATGTATCTATACTTTTTACGCCGTGCGCTTTGGCTATTTTCATATAGCAGATGTGATTTATATTATATATTTAATTATATTTAAAAGTAGCTTAATATTTGTGTAGATAAACTTATATTTTCTAAATAAATTTGCTATTTATTTAAAAGAATTTCATAATAAATAGCAGTAGCAATATTTAATTAGGAAAATACTTATATTATTTTGCAATCTCTTGAAATCGTTTAAAACATATCATTTCCAACGTAGTTTGACCTAGTAATTACGATAGTTAAAGAAGTTTTGCCCTATTACAATTAGTTCTGCAGATATATGCATGTGGGTCTTCAATCTTTAAAAGAATCATTAAACTTTGGGTCAAATTTGATCGAGAAAGTCCAATATTATCTTTTCCAGAAGCGAAAACAATTTTTCTATGAAATGTACGCATATAGCTTCCATTTGAAATAGGATTATACGCACTTTGAAAAATTGAAATTTTCTCTTAAAAATCAAAGTCCCTTCAAAATTTGTCCAATTTTGCAATCTTTTGAAATCGTTTAAAACATATCATTTCCAAAGTAGTAATTACGATAGCTGAGAATTTTTGCCCTATCACAATTAGTTCTGCAGATATATACATGAGGGGTTTCAGAGATTTTATCTTCTTGGGGCTGCACAGAAGACACAATAAATATTTTCCAAATTAAATATTGTTACTGCGATTTATTATGAAATACTTTATTTATTAACCCAGGCTTCTTTTAAATAAACAGCAATTTTATTTAGAAGATATTATATGTTTATCTACACAAATATTATGCTACTTTTAAATATAACGTTGAGCGATGCAGATCATATCACAACCTTGTAATTAAATTTATGAATTCCTTAATTCAAAGATTCCGTTTTTTAAATTTAAATATTTCATATAGAAAATTGGAACAACGATTGTTGCAGTTTTCAAACAAACTTTTATTTCTATTAATGATTAGTAAATGTTTAACTTTCTCTGGAGACTAAGGTCGTTTTATGTCAAGATTAAATTTATTTTATTTCAAAATAACTAATTGTTCGCGCATATAGGAACTTGTTTGTTATGAACAGAATATTTTTCAATTAAGCATTGATTTTTATGTGTGTATGGAAAAGGATTGTTTATATTTCTTTAATTTATAGAAATATTTCTTTCTGTATGAGATCACAAATTTTTTTGATTATGAAGGACATTACGTCCATATTAATTTAATATGAAATATATCTAAAATCCAGTCTTCCCAAGTTTTGTGTGCTCTTCATGTTTTCGAATTAATATTGGCAAAATTTTAATTACGTATGAACCCGTCAGTGTTATTATTTTCCCACGACTGCTTCGTTTTTCTTTCGTTCTCCACCCAGTTGGGAAAACGGGTAATCGATAATATCGAGATTCGCGTTAATTTCTGGTCGTTAATTCCCGAATTTAATTAAGATTTTAAGCGAGGTTCCTTCGTACATACGTAAGTCTGTTCTGTAGTACGTTTATGCGCCCGCCAAATGACCGCCTTATTTATTGGACGTGGCCCGGCCCGGTCTCGGTCAGTCAGTCGTCAGTCAATCAGGGTCCGGAGCGATGAAATGATCTGATGAGACTCGAACGAGGGGCCCTTATCAACGTCAATAAATAAGGCGAATTGGGGAACGCGTTTGGCCCCCGTAAATCTATAGATGCGATCGCGTCGACTAATTCTCTCGCCGAGCGGTTGCATCGCCGCGAAAAACTACCGCCGGTCCACTTATCTTTAATAATATCGCGAAAACCTTTTAAAATTAATTGCATGCGCATGTGGACGCAGACACACGGCCTCCTCTCTGATGTGTGCCTGAACACAATGCCGATGATGTCGGCGAGCGGCGAACCCGGTGCGCTCTGCACATACATACATATACTCACTCGGCGTCATTTTATTTCCAAATTAAAAACGTAATGCGCCCTACCCGTCTCGTCCCCGGGCGCCCCCTCGCTTCCAATTCGCCTGGGATCCGAAAATTACACGATAATAATACGTCGAGGGAATCGGGTCCACTTTTAAAAAGGCTATCGCTTCGGAGCGATGCGATTTTCGATGGGTAGATTGGAAATTTATAGAATTTTTCCGGATCATATCGTAACCCCAAAAAATATTTAAATAGGATTTCATAATTAGAATCAAATTAATGTCAGATAGATTGTGTTGAGAAGGTTCATACCCATAGAAATGTATTGTCGAAAAACATCGCAGACTGTAAATGATTGCATCATACTGGTTATTCTGTGTGGATAATGGATAAAGCTAACAGCTGATTTAAGTAGAATAAAATTAAAGAGGCACTTTAAATTATAAACTTCCTTTCTTTAAATTACACATTCACAAGATATTCGCTTGCGATTATTAGATTCGCTCAAGTGTTAAGGCAAGCAACAATTCGTTTCTTAGCTATTGAAATTGTGAAAAAATGTCTAATAATAACGATGAACCTAATAAACAACTAACAACATATTATTCCACTATTGCTGCCATATAAATTACATGATTTTTGTATTTAAGACAACAGAAACAAAATATTTTGTTTCACATCACCGATAACAGTGAAACTCATAAGCGAATCAATTTAGAAATTTTTTTTTATTCAGTTAAATTTTTACGTCACGAGTTCTTTTAAAACGTCCATCCAAAACAAAATTTCTCGTTCTACGATGCTATGTACAAAGTTATTCGAAAGGCGATAAGTCTATGTATCTTATAATGCAAGTTGATGGTTATTTGAGACGTCCAAATGTTAAAACAGAAGAAAAAAAAGCGACCGCATATTTTTATACGATCCATTAGAGTTGCGTAAATGGCCATTACAACATATAAAATTATTTGTGTATGTTGCTTTTTCCGTGCCTAATATTAATTACTATTGCACGTTGGCCGGCGTGTCAATTTTTTTTTTTCGTGTTAAAATGTTCGTTGTTCATGGGTAAGGTACAATTGACGGTTGTGAATTATTATTCGCACATTAAGTACAACTTATATTATACAATAGCATCGGTAAAAGTTGCAACACGCACATTTAAAACCTGTAGCATTTATCGGTTATACCAGCGGCTGATTTATATAAATTTTAATAGAGACATCGCCGGGGAAATCAAGGATCGCTTCTGTTGGGATTTTTGCATAATAAGAATTTTAATTTAAGAGCTTTTAAGATATATAAAACGGTTCTCGCGGGGACATAGTTTAAAACTTTAACTTTATCGGAACGTATATGAGACGTCGTGTGGGTAAGTAAGCTACAGGCGAGCGAGCCATCAACGATGTGCTACGCCAATGTGGTGATAAAAAAAAAACAGGTTTCGTTTATTGCTGCCTTCTCTTTCACCTCTTGTCTCACGCGCGTGTGAGTGTCTATCTATACTGCCACTAAATTCGGTCTTATTTCTTTCCTTCAGGTACATATACTACAATTTGTATAAGGAACCAATTTAAATTAAGGAAAATGCGCCTTTAATTTAATATCCCCCTCGTTAATTAGTTTAGTGCGATTTAATTAAAACGATTTATTTATTCTCACAGTCATCAGGGCGCCGCGGCGTGGAGGTTTTCCAGGAGAATGTCTCTCGACTCTCGAACGTGTCGCAACTATGCGACGAACAAACGCTTCATTGTCCGAGATTACATCGGGCCCGGACGATAATAGTGGAAAAGAAGCGTCTAGTTCTGTATTATTCGGTTCCTTATTGGACTGGAATGAGTCCGATTCGTCTCGGTGTGCGTGCGCTTCGGAATCCCGATCGTCGGTCGGCCCGGGAACTATTTTAATTACTCCATTGTATGACGCAACGCGCCAGGAGACAATGATGAATCGTCTTGTCGCCCGTCGATTTGTAGCGGCTTTATTATTTTGCATGTATGTATATACAGTGTGGTAACCGCTTATGGAATAAATTATTTTTCGTGTTATCGTAGAGTTTTATGGAAAATGCTGGAACGCGTTCAATTTTTAATTTTGAAGGTACGCCTTCTGAATAAAATTTGAAATATAC
Source organism: Cetonia aurata (assembly GCA_949128085.1). Lineage (NCBI taxonomy): Eukaryota > Metazoa > Arthropoda > Insecta > Coleoptera > Scarabaeidae > Cetonia > Cetonia aurata. The sequence continues at coordinate 45,195,285 of OX421885.1, read as the reverse complement.
AGGCTTTGCTCTTTTATGACTGTGTATCATATTCTGTTTTCTTTTCATTTATGGTAAGTAAGTTATTGAAACATATTCTTCTAAAATTTTCAGCTCTTCATTTATATTTTCTTCCATGTGGCTATATAGGGTATAAATTCTGGAAACACAAGCGGCAATAAAAGGATTTATCAACGTTGTCGATGATATTTGGAATAAAAAAGACCTAAATTTATTATCATAGCGTATTAGCATGCATTAGCGATATAATCGTTCACCATCGACTGTTGTATACTTATCGACGCGCCGCTATTATAGATTCTCGTAGAATTAAACCGCTGGCTGGTAATCCGAGAGCTATTCTAAAACAACAATCAGCCAGAGATCGGCTGCGTACAGAGCGCATCGCAATAAAACCCCGAAGAATAGCGGATCGCGCGGCAGCAGATCGCGACCGATTCGATAAGCGCGACCGGTGAACACAATTTAGAAAAGTCGCTAATCTACGTCCCGTACAATATTCCCCGTGTCGCCCGATAAATCCCTGAAGATTCCGCGCGCACATTATCTGCATCTGCCGACTACGATGCCGCATGTGTAAGTAGATATCTATGTGTGTGTATACGAACCTAAATATGTTTCTGTGTGTGCGCGCGCGCGCGCGTGAGATTTCGAATCCGAGATAAAAGCGAGCCTCTCTCGCACACGCGCGATCATTGCGGTTTGTGTGTGTGTGTGCGATACGGGTACTTCTTTTTTACACTTAACGCAGCATTCTGGGATCCTCGTGTTTACATTTGAACCGTTCGAGTGGAAACTCGGCTGTGAAATAGTAATGAATGCGCTGCGCCGATTTATGTGCGCGTCGAGGTCGCTAATTTACGCTCCGCGACTCTTCGCATTGTAATTTCGAGCGAGCGCCTCCTCATTAGCGTGGATTTGAATACGCGTTGCGTTGGGGCGAATGACATTTTACCAGACGATGTTGTACACGAAAAACTCTTATTTATACCAACGTGTAATCGAAATCTATCAAAATGCGAAAATATTCTGGAATCCTTTTGACTTTTTTCTGATAATATATATAACCAAGGATAGACCAGTTCATATTAGTCAAGTCTTTGCTCAATTACTTGCTGGTGGTTCACAACCTAAACCAAGTGTAACTCCCATAAGATTTTTTTGCTTGTGATGAAGTATTATCTGCAATGGTGATTCTTTGTTCGGGATTGTGCTCCCGTGTTGTGTCAACTTAAGAGGTTAAGAGATTTAAGAGATTTTTTTAATCTTGCTTTGCAAAGATATGCAAGGATTGTGGCGACAAAATATGCGATTACTCCACGCTACACTGGAAATCAGCAATATTGATTTTTGTTGCTTAAATTGAATTTATAAGATCAACTGGTATATTTACCATTGATCAATGAATTGATATACACATGGTCGTAGGATCTAATCATCTAAAATCAACCCTAGAACTCTATGTCAAACGTAGTCAACTCTCAGAAGGATAATGCACGCTACAGAAAGGTCGACTATCGCCTGACATGGAAAAAGACTTGATACAATACTGTTTGGATATGGATGGTCTAGGAATCGCAGACATCCGCAGGCTGGTATATCACTAAGAAACTTCAAACGTCACTCCAATTATTTGAGTAAACCTCAAGGACTTTCAAAAAGTAGAATAACAGGTTTCACGCCAGAATTTTTGAATATCTGGGACGAGCTATGGTGAAGATTAATTTTAATCCGCTTAAAGTGTGCAACGTTGACCAAGATTTGACATTCGATGGAGCAGCAACTGACTGCATCATCAAATGCCTTCATGAATTGTAAGACAGTTTTCGAAGGCCGCAATAAATACTACACAATTGCGTTATACACATCCTTACAGATGATATCAAATGCAATTTCCTGTGACTTCCCATTATAAAGTACGTTTGATATGTATTACATACTATAATAAATTTGTAGCGGTGTATAATTCTTTTCGATAGCACGCTATGTTCACGACATGGAAAACTTGAATTTGTCAGTCATAGATACAAAGCTTTATTAAATTCGTATTCAACAAAGGAATTTCTACGAGAGAAAGCATTCGCCTCTATATTCCGTTTTATTTTATTTGTTCCCTTTGCGCCTATAGATACATACAACATCCTAATGCACACAAAACCCATTCATCGTAGGATAATCGTCGGGCAACGACGCACATAAATATTTATGTACTTAATAGGTAACAGCGCGCCGTGAAACTTAGGGGAATAACTCGGAATTCGACTCTTCTAATATCCGTTTCGAGAAGCCAGTCATCGAAGCATCCATACACGCACTGCGTACACACTAACTTAATACGTGCATCGCATAGACACGACGCATTTACATATGGCGGTGGTGATACCGCGTGCCTGTGCGCAACATTGAATTCGGACATATTTATGAATACCAGTTTACAGAATTTTTTTATTTTACTTTAACGGCGTCGCCCCGCCCTGCGATCGCCCCAGCGCAGGAATTAATCGAACATATCGTCGGCTAGACGCACACACTCGAGTATGTTATGTATAGAACTAATCGCGCCGTGCTTGAATTAAAAGTTAATTAAATTACCTGTATACTCCGTTCATCGAACAACCTATTATTAATCGTAATTATAATGATAATTTACATAGAGAGGAAGGACGATTTGTTGTTGTGTTGTAGCCTTCTCGTTGACCGATTGAAGACAGTTTTATCAATATTGCCTTTAGAGAGTTAATTACTTTTTTCTTCCTACCGGGATGGTGCTAATTTAGACCCAAGGATTTATCTTCGTAATCCAAGTTATAGAAGCGGTTCGCGGATTATTTATTTCTAATTTCCGTTACGTCTGCGAATAGGAAAGGGAATTCCATAAAATCATTGAGATTCCTTGGACGTGTAATAAATCTATTGTATGTAAATGTAAAAATTGCTCGTTGTCTAGAATGATAATGTTCAAGAATTCAAACTTTCTTAAATTCAAGTTCGATATTCACACATTGTCTTCTTAAATAGGTAGTATCTAACGTAATCCTTACAAGACCTTAAGCTTGTATATTAAAATATGAACGATACAAAGAAGAATAATGATTTAAAAAGACTAGATATCATTTAAAGTAGTGTGAGAAAAACTGTTCGTGACGTGTACTGCGCGTATATGTGGAGTTTCTGTCAACTAAGCTTAATTCTACTGTAGTGTAAAGCTACATATTCGCTTCTACCCACTATTACTCGAATCAAAACGTTTACTCGATTGCGCTACCAAGTTCCGAACAGCGTTCTCAAAGCTAAACTTTTACTCGTTTCCACCCATCACAAATTTGCACCCTTATTTTCCCAACGACAATTCACTTCGATCGAAGAAGTAGCAACGTGAAACAGGTGCAAGTTTTTTTCCCTTGCCTTGTATGTATGTAGCTATATATAAACAGCGGATATATCTATCCCTTCTGCGTGCAGGAGATAATGCGCCTGTATGCATGTAACTAGTAACTTAATTGCGAGTAGCTGGATGGTCGCTCGGCTGCTGCCGGTCCGCGATGCCCCCGTCCTGTTTTGTTGTATCTATACGGACTTAAAGGGCGACCGTGAGGCCTCGTTCGCCGCCACCGATGCATAGTAAACACAGTAATGACATTCATGCATATAAAGTTGGGGCCTTTATCACGGTCTGGTATCGGGAAGGCGTGCCTTTAGACTCATTGTCACCGGTCGTCGCTGAATAATGCGACGCTATCTCTGCGCACTGTGCATGCACTAGCGAAAAACGAATAAAGAAGAGAATGAGAGAATTGAACAGATGAGTTGAGGAGTGCGCATAATATAATAGGGCTTTGTTCTAATAATGAATAGTTTTCTTACAAACTTTGCATTTATATGTTTACATCATACCTAGATATTGCATTAGACTAACGCTCTTTGTTTGTTTCAGGTATGTCAGACGACGATCAGCAAACCAGAGGTTGAAATTCGGACCATCATGATCACTATGTATAACGCGCTAAACATACTAGTAGGTATGCTACATACTAGACGTAGTAAATATGCTAATGCATCTGATGGAATTATGATATTATTCAATAAATATGTATACACATAAAGGAAAGAAAATCGTTCTGAGCATTGTTTTCAAATTAGTCGGCAGAGGGCGATAGTGAAGATCAGAACAATATGTCAATTTAGTTATTATTCCTAAAGCGTCTGTTATTTATTATACTTTGTTTTGCAATTATATTATTTACAGTCGCCGGATCGTTTCATTATTGAAATGCACAACAACAATTTAAACAAAGAATATTTTGTAAGTTGGGATTCCTATACAAACTGTTTACGATCTTTTGATTTTATATTCAAGAGAAGGATTAAACATCTTAAAATAAAATCATTAACGTAAACATATCAAGAGTTGCATAATAAGAGAGATATTAATGTTAAAAAAAAAACAATTTGTAGTTTTTACTTTTTCATTTTTAAATGGATTAACCACCATAAGAAAAGGTTTTTAACCCTAAAACGATTACTCAACAAATTGTACAAAGTCGGCTGATGTCGGTAACTTTTCAGTTGTCACTGCATTGCTGGTTTGATGTAACTTTTTCGAAATAACTCCTAATGAGGAACATAAAAATAGTCCACCGCACCAATAGTGAATACGTTGACATGTTGTTAATTTTTGGTGAAGTACGACAGAATTCTGCTGCTGCAAGTCGATTGTACGCTGAGAGGTTTTCGTACCAGAGCAACAGCTATTCTACAAAAATTCACCGCTCTAGTTAATCCGTGTACGGCAAATTGATGTACTGCAAACACGTCAGGGTCGAGTTGGTGGACCTGGACGACACCATAGAATTTTGGATGCCGAAGAAGTCTTGAATCTTGTCGCCGACAAATATGGTTTCTTTACGATGACGCACCCCGCATTTTAATCGTTTAGTTTGCTAACAGTTAGATAATGTGTTTGAAAATAAGTGGATTGGTCGACGTTGTCCTGTACACCCTGTATACATATGTATATGGGTACCTACATTTCCATCTTCAACTTAAAACTAACTATGGGTACTGCAACTTAATGCTTTAATTCTCTTATGCACTTTATATACACAAGTAAATCTTCCAGCAGATCCCATTCATATACGGCATGTTATCTATTTTTTCGCATAAGTAGAGGTCGCTCGGGTCGTTTCGCCTTCTAACATGCGGGAAATTTGAAATTCCACGACCGATGTCATATTAATAATCGTGCCGATGATTTAGAGACCGACGCGAGTCAAGTTTATATAAGGTAGAGACGGGAGCGTTTTGCAAATTATCCGAATGGCTTCGTCGACGGTCGAAAACCTTATACGTAAATGCAAAAAACAGGGAATAAGCGTTTCAACGCGCGCTTATTCTTTAAATTGTATTTTTCCCTTCTGATGCTGTCTATGTGTAAGTATGCACTTACTTACATCCGCGTTGCTGGCAATCGTGACCAGAAACACTTCTGTTCTGGGCTGGCTGCTTGGCTGTTGCTGGCGTGAATCTCGGAGAAATGCAAGAGTGTGTGCATTAGGTATTTCGAAGTATGTATGTAGTAGTATTTAAAGGTTGAGGAAATATATTGGATTACTTTATAGAGTCTGTTTCAAAGTATGTCAACTCTGTTGGTATTTTACTTACACTAAAAGAATTTTTCTGTAAAAGTACTACAAAAAATCATATCTACATACAAATATCCCCATTTTCAACTAGCGCTTCAATGCGAACGATTCGTCGAGCGAAAAAGTCTGAATAGTATAATTTGTAGGAAATTTTATGTACTTCCATATTTAATAACCACCAATTTTTACTCGCACCACCAATTTTTTTTTACTTTTTGGCATTGTTTGTTACGATATTTCACTAGTAAACTTTCTTAGTAAAAACACAATTTTACTCAAATATGTGTAGAGGTAATCCAATCAATAATAACGAACTTATTTGATGTAAGTATATAAAAACCCAAGGTTAATCTCTTAATTCTCATGTCGATGTAATCATAATTCACAAGATTTTTCGATTACCTCTGATTCGAAAGGAAATATTAACTAAATGACTCACTTTTAAAATCGTCCATTTTTCACACATCTATATATATATTCTTCACGGACACGCAGGGAAAAAAAGCCGATAATTCATTTTAATCTACTGAGGATATAAAACCAGAAACTCTTATCTCAACTAATTCACAGGCAGGTACTCGGGCGAACATCATCGGCACCGTACTGACGTAACAAATTTTTATTGCCCCCGAAGACGAATGTTTTACATTATAGGTATCTTCGCGTAATATACACACACTTATTCCCGCTTATCTATTTATTGCAATAAAATTCGTATATACACAAGACACACCATTCCTACGCGCTAATAGCAGATAAAGAAAATTTACATTTTCGTCCCGAAAAAAGTTGGGGCCTTGAATTTGGACGAACTATGCGGACACTGCCGGCTTATAGGTGTATTAACATAAACTTGCGGGTGTCAGTGACTCTTGCGTGTTTCGATTGCCGTCTCGTGGTTTCCTAATTGATAAAACTCGTTATGAAAACCCGACAAATTGTTATTGGTGTAATTAAGCGAGGCATATAGGATCTAACCGAAACAAGGATCGTACTTTTCCGATGTTCTAGGCGAATATAACGTGCATTCATGTAGGTACTTACAAAGTTACGCGTGTATTTGAAATTAGACGGCAGTCTAGCGTAGATATCGCATAGATGTTAATCCGTTTTTTATGACTTTGTTTATGGTCAATTTTGTACGGTACATGGAAAAAAAAATGATAATTAAATAAGTATATTAGACAAGGAATACTTTCGCGTTGTTTCATATGTGTATAAAATACATAATCAGCATTCTATTGAAATCTTTTTCAAAGGATGAATCGACGTTTTTTTCAATTAGCGTTTTTCGTAAACTTACGTATAAAAGCACCTAAACGATTTATTCACTGGAAAGAAATCGTTTCTGCATCTCTCTCAGAGTCATAATTTCATGTTTTAAAAGATTTTTAATTCCCTTCCCCTGTACTGTAAAGCATTCCTTAAACAGATAAATTAAATCATGTAAATTCCAGCTTTGGAAAGAAGATCTTTTTTCTGTATTAACCATGTTCAAATTTAATTTATGTTACGTAAAATGTGTGCTTCACACCTTCATTTTGTAGCATCAAATTTTAAAACCAAAAATTTAATGAATTAAAATTAAATTAAAAAAATAACATTTTTCATAACTTTAGTAGAAAATTCTCATTTAGTAACGTGTTTTTACGTAGTTAAGTTATGTATCTGCTAATGTCAAGTGATTTGTGAATAATATATATCTACATTTTAAGATATGAGGTGTTGCACCTTTGCTAAATTTCTATTCCGATTACGGCACTAATAGCTGTATGCTATATCAAAACAGTGGCGATGACGCTATTCGTTCTTGTCGATGGGAAATGAGCCACGTCCAGACAGAAAATTGCTTCTGCGAGCTGCCGATAAAACCGAACCTTTCCGAATAGATGTTCCGCTATAAATCAAAAATAATTACCGTGTATTAAGTTTATCGTCCAAAAACGACATATTTATCAATTTAATGCGTTCGGATCATCACGCCATACGAGATCCACGACGACTGAGTCCATTGACTCTCGCAGTAGCTCAAGAAGATCGCTATATTTACCTTCATTATAGCTTTTGCCTACACAAAATCCGAGGAGGCGAGAAATCATATCTCGCCAGTTATAAATTTAGCACGTTCGACTGTCATAACATTTTAGTCGGAGGACAGCGAAATCGTCTTATGCACGCGATCTCTTAAATAATCGGAAATATTTCATCAATCCGTCACTGGATTTGGAGCCGTCATCATTATGTGAACTTCTGTTGTCACGTCTTTCATCTGTGGTTTTTTTCTCTTTCTTTTAGGAGCGTCGTTGTATCGACATCCGTTTTAATAATTTTCGGGCAAGCGGAGATGTGAGAGGCGGTTGGCCATGGGCCAGGCCCATCCGTCGCCATTGGCCGAGAGCGGTTCCAGCCGAAACGCGACGGTTGGCTACCGCAGTTGTTCGGTCACATAATAATGATAATAATAACAGTAGCCGCGTAATGATGAGCTATAGAGCGATCGGTCGGACGTAATTGCCCTGGACAGCATGGCCTCTGCGTTTCGGAATTTTATAAGTATGAAATATATGCGGATTTATAAAAACAGAACCAGTCTCTTGGTACCGCAAATAGACAAACTTTATGGGTATTTAATAATGTATAAAAGCTCTAAACTTATTTAGTAAAATGTACGCACATCCGTGAATATTTAAAAGATACAAAACTTGCCATAAATTTTACTATACAATTTATATTGAATAAAATAAAATTTTCTAATTACTTGTAAAAATAAGCTAAACCGGACAATTAAAAGACCTACTATTATATTTCACATAAGGATTTTATTGCATACTATCAGTTACCATGGTTACGCAAATAAATAGAAACGTCAAATTTGACACATTTGGAAAAACGATGACTTGACATTCTAAATTCCAATAGTTCGAAAAGCGCGCTTCCTCGACTGACAAGGTTAACAAAATCCATACGAGCAGCGAATTTTCCAACACGCATTACCTACACCCATAAAACATATAACAATACAGCCAGCACACCTTTTCCACGTGATTGACGTAGGTTAACGCACCAGCAGACATCCATACATTAACAGGATGATGCGACGTCCACTCTATCTATAGTATATAGGTAGGTATACGTTTTATTTATGCCACGCATGTCTTTTATTGTGTTTCCAAGCGTCGATTCGTTGAATATTTATTATACTAAACGGGGCGTACAATCCATCTACGCATTGTTGGGAAAGCGCGAAGTTTCAAAGTTACTTCTATATGTAGATAGGTACATATGCTAGTTTTGCAAAACACAGATATATTTTGCGTGATCAATATTCTCTTCGCCTATAATTTGACTCAAATTTATCCTCTACCGCCTCTGGACTTGATTAATTAAAGTCGAGGCGATTGAATTCCAGGTTAAACTTTGTTAAAAGCACCGTTAAAATTTTTTTTCTAATTCGCTTTGCCGATTTTCTATTTTCGACGAGGGCATTGTTTGGTATTACCGTGCGACGGTTCTGAACCATCGCCACTGATTTCCCGGTATTAAAAAGATTGGATGTTGCGACCTAACCTGCCTGTAATCTTTTCCAAAGTCCACTCACTCTTTGAACTTGTGAAACGTTGCACATTATGTAAGGCGGACTGTTTGCGTGTATGTGACTTTTTGCCGCATCTATCAAAAAATAAAAATCATGCTGTTTTAATCGGTTTTTTGTTGTTGTTCTTATTAGACTTGCTCGTGTGAGCATCTCTTTTTTACCGCTCCTATAAGTACAACGACCCGCGCGGTTATCCCGCTAACATTCGCAGCGACCTCAACGTATTTATTGTAGATATCCGCTTTTGTTACAAAGTTTCAAAACTTAATTTCTCAATCATAATTACCAGAGAAGGATGTTTTATACTACAGCTTTTCGGATTTTAGAAAATTGATTCGCTCCCGATGGCAAACGCCCAGTAATTTTTATTACCTACTGAATCGTTCACACAATTTCCGTTTGTATTCCCTTCGTACTGCGTTCATCCATTACGGCGTTTATTATTATTATTATTATTGTTATTATATTCTTTTCTTTATAATAAGGGTTTGGCAATCATCCTGTACGCCGCTCATTTCCTCTTTTCTTCAATAATAATTTGATGCGGTCGGTTCTCGCGGCTGCGAAGAAGAACTTTGTCCGCAAACCGCACCACGGTCAATTATTTCGGGATACCAAACGGGAATTACTGATGGGTGTTTGGACGCGCAAGAATGAACAAAGAGCCTGATTGCAAGATGTTTTTTTTTGGCGTGGATTACAGTCAAGTTTCACAATTTAAGATTTATACGATTCAATTGCACATAGGGACAAATATAAATGTGCATATGAATGTCAGTATCATGTGTACCACATAAAATTGAATAAAGATTTTCAAACTGGTGATACTTTCTATTCGCGGTTGCCAGAAAAGGTTCCTTGGTAATGGGTGGTTGTTCATAAATAAAGGTATTTAAATTCTGAAACATATATTTAAAGTTAAGACATATTATTTCGCTGTTAAGTTTTTTTTACCTTCTTCTTTGCTTAAATTCTTCTTGATAAAACAAAATGCACATACCACGATTAGGTAACCAATGCAACGAAAGGGTTTAAAAATGAATTAGGTGCTTTCACAATACCCAGTACTTTTCATATTAATTTTCCACTCCATCAAAAGCCTAATGGTAATAACTTTTACGAGAATATTGCACAACTAATTACCGGCGCAGCACAAATTATTCACGCGGTAGTTAAGCGAACCGAGAGCCGATTTGCATATTGCCATACAGTATCGAACAGCGTAAAACCTGCAGTCGTGTTGTTTATTTTACTGCACCCCTCAATACAGAGGTTTCACAATCCGTCTTTCTCTCTTCGGTCGCGCAATATTGTAAATACAAACCGCGCGAATATTAACAATCAAATTGAGAGTTGCGTGAAGGTGTACGCGTATTATAAGTCCCTATTCAAATGCCTTAATTTCATATATACGTTCAGCAAGGAGTATATGATACATAACATAATATTATAACAATAATAATAACAATAGCGAATTGAGTAGCGTGTAGGTGCTTCAAAGTATATGCTCCACACACACACACACAAGAGTTCTGAGTGGATTACGTAAGAAATCGGGACTTAATGTACTGCAGATTTTACTTTCCCAGCAATACACCTGCTGCCTTTTACACTACAGGCTACATGAGAAGTTCATCTCTTTCTATTCTTCACGAATATATGCCTGGCAGAAACCTACGAAACGCCAACAGTTGACTTGGTCGCCGATAATAAGTGTATGCAAATCTAATACGCATAATAATTAATAGAATAACTTACGACTTTGCTCGTTGGATATGAGGAAAAATTAACGGCAAATTTACAACTGCAACCGACATACTAACAATGGATTTTACATTGCTAATGAATACTACCTAGTGAAGTTTCTTCTGTAATGCCAATAGCATTGTAATTTTCTAAACGATTCATTATATAGATACCATTGTAGAAATTCAATTTATATATCCTCGTGGAGCAAAATTGAAACGTGTAACGGTGTTTTGGATAAAAATTAGTTAAAAACTAGTAATTTTTTGTTATTATTTTCTCTAATTTTTTACAAAGCAAAAAGAAATTGTTATCAAAGTTTTTAAGGAGGCATACATTTGGAAAGAAATAACAAAATAAGGAAAATTCGTTGGCTTAAAAAAGGTCTAAGTTTCTTTGCAAGATTTTTTTGTTTTATTATGTTTCGGACCATTTGTGTGTGAAATGTATAGTCAATATTTGAAACAAATCGCAGGAACGGAATAAAAACCGACTTTATGGTGATTGGATCGGCTTTTACATCTGACTACAATGCAAGTTAGGCACTTCCACAGGTATTTTAAACCAAACTACAAAGAGCGTTTCGCAATAGCCGAAAATTTTCCACAAAATGTACACTATTAACTGTTTACAACTATTTTATTAACCGAATACTTGTGAAATCATGCGCGATGATTGCCCTCAATGGCCATATTGAATTTTATTTGACAGATCGCTGGATTGTTCCATAAACAACTGACAGCAATATGTGTCAGCCGAAACTAAAAATGTTCAATACCCTTTTCAGAATCAGCTGTTTTTCTTGGAGATACAATTTTATAAGTATGCGCTATCGAAAAAGGCGGCAGCATTCTACTTTTATCCTTCGCCACATTCCTCTCAAAATATCCTAGAATCCCCACACCGTAAATAAATAAAGTCATACCATGTCTCTGGTGAGTGATATTTATAATTGTTCTCATGCCCGTAAAAGGATTTTTATGGGCCATTAGCCGCTATAAATCACGCAATTTAGGTCGCGTACGGCGCACCACGGTCAAACTGTTTGATATATGAATTTATGGTAGCGATTTTGCGATTATTATCGACAGGAGTACAGCATAGGTTTTCAACGATATTCGAAATGGACATTCTCGCGGATACTTGTGAAGTTACGCGCCGTGAATTTGAAATTTAAACGAATATATTAATAGTACAGCATGTATGAATGAATGAATTATACTATCGAATGCGGTGTTTGCCTATATCCACACTTATGTAAAAGGAAATACCGTTTGAGTCATGCCTCCCTCTGCAAATAGCACAAACTCACGCTCGCGCGTTATGTATATTTATGTAGAAACAAATATTCGTGCAACATTAACGTGTAAGTTATGCATGTATGTTTGAAAAATGTACAGATAAAAATGGGTTTCACTATCTAGTAGTAGCACAGTGTAAAACACACTGTAAACAAACGCACGCTAAACCAATTATTGTGTAAGTTGTAAAGCATAGTGCGCTTATAGTTCGGCTATCTGTAGCGGTATGCAAATCATGCCTTACACATATATACATACAAATATATGCACTAAATATTTATAAACTCGTGGGTTATTAGGAATTTTAATATATTGTTTTTGTATATTAATCTTTGTGGTTTTCACTATCATTAATTAAATTAAAACACTGTTTGTTAGTGAAGTATGGTTTGTGTTTAATAAAATCATTTACAAAATTATGTCCCAGACGTTTCGACGATATTATGGTCTTCATCAGGAAACTATAATCTAATTAGGTATATTTTTTGACACTTTCAATGATAAATAGATATGTCAATTGTAAATTATGAGAATTTGATATCTATTTCAGTTGACCTGTTTTGTGAATTAAATTAATAAACCTGATCTTATTAGTTAGAAATGAATTGCTACTTTTTTGACATAAAAATTTCAAATGAAATCTGTTCTCGAACTTGCAATCAGACGATCTATCTATATCACATAGTTGGATTGTATGTATGGAATTATTGTTGTTCTTTTCATATATGTATCTACTATCTAATAATTAAAAAGATATGTAAATTATCTGTGATGTTTTATAAAGAAAAAAAAAAAACTGTGCTTTTAAGATGCAGTATTGTGCAAATCTCAATTAACTCGGTTAATGTGCACCCGTTCCATTCCTGCCGGGACTACAAATTGCAATTACGTCCTTTAATTCTTCTCATTTGCCTATTTTTAAACCGTATATTACCCATTACTCGCATACTAAGCATACGCAGTAGGCATACATACTATGATGTACATATATTGGCGCTTCCACCTAATTGCGCTGATAACATAAATTACTTCACCGGTTCAGTTCAGACGTTGCGAGTAATATTGGCCGGTTTTCTTTCTTTTTATCGAGTACTAGGTATATTTTACGTACTTATTTATACGTTAGAAGTATAGTGTGTAGAAGAAAAGCGTCGTGTTTTCATCCGTGAAGTTTTTGCTTCGATGTACTTCGTACATGCGTGCTCGCATTGCTATCTTTTATATGCACGCCGGTAATTTATGGTCGACGGAGTGAATTTATTGGAGCGTCAGCACTTTGTACCTAAGTCGATGATTATGTAAATATGAATAATTAAATAAATAATGGACTGACGTTCATGCTTCGTCTATATTTATATTGGGACTAAATTAGACTCGATGTTTTTGCTTGGATGTACTGATGGAGAGAATTCTTTCCAATCTGTGCTACGTACGACCTCGGGATGCGCTTAAGTAATTTCAATAATGGCGGAAAAACAACTACACGTTAAACTAAACATATTAACAGGGTCATTGAGGTTAAAATTACCACTTTTTAGAGACATAAAAAATATTGCTTTCTTCAGCGACTATAGTAAAAGATCTTAATCGAACTTGTTTCAGATTGTCTCCAAGTAAAACTAATGAGAATTCCGTTGAAGTTTCAAATATAGAAAATATGTTACCGTATTGATAAACGATGTCAAAAAAAAAGTCATAGTATAACGAGCAATGAGTGTTTTATATCTACACACATAAAAATCAATACTTAATTTAAACATATACTGTTCATAAGAAACATATAGTAAGTTCCTATATGCGCGAACGATTAGTTATTTTCAAATAAAAATAAATTTAATCTTGACCTAAAACAGAAAGATCCAATTCATGTAATTGTAATGAAAAGGCTTACGCAAAATTTTGTGTAGTAAGGGGGAATACTCGAAAGTGTAAAACCTAATTTAGAGGTACGGAAAAGAAGCATATTTCTTTTTTCCAAATCAATATTGTGTACACACGTTTTTCTAATAAAATAAATTCTATTTTTCTTTACTTAGGATCTTCGTCATACTTATTTCTTTTTAAAAATTCGAACATACACGTTAGGGCCGACACCGATTTACACATTGCCGATTACTTCCAATTCATTCATTCCGTTGTGACGACGACAACTTGAGAACGTCAACAAACGATGTTCGCCAGTATACACTTTTTACGCGTTTGCCCTCTTTCTTTTGTATTGTTTTTCTTCCATTCCCGCATTGCCGATCGTCCGACGTTGCTTTTATTTGCGAAAGTATCCAAGGGCGTATTAATGAGACGCGAATTTTATCTCGTACTCAAGTATCGGTTACACATTAGGCCGCGTTTTTAACGCAGCGCTCCGGTGTAATCTTATCGCCGGATTTATTAAGGTGTGAATTATTTTCCATTTACCGTGTCGGACGAGCGGCCGTGTTCGTCTGCCGCTAGACGTCGCTGTATATTATGCTGAGACATTCTATTCCATAAATAAAATAATAAGATCGGTTGTTGATTTTCAAGTTATTCCGTCTGTACAGTACTCAACAATTCAAATGTCTCCCGCTTACGACCAAGTATCTATAGATTCTACCGCCCGCTCTAAGCCGTGCGCTTGGGCTATTTTCTTATTCGCAGGTAGCAGATATGATTTACATTATACATTTAATAGTTGCAAATGTTTTATTGGTGAAATTCCTTTGTGCTCTAAATATGTTAGGAAAATATAATTACACGCTGCTCAACAATGATAATGCCCTTCTTTGCTCTTTTTCTACCTGTGAATCCGAGCTGAGCCAAAGTACTTGACCTTACTATACGAAGAATCGTATAGATATTTGGTCGTCGCAAGGGGGCGACATTAGAAAAGAAAAGCACTGTACAAGAATCGTGTGTAAGGTGCTATTATCGCAACAATAAAAGCAACACCAGCCTTTATTTTAAATCTTGATCATTCAGTTGTGATAATTGTACTTATATGCCACATTATCACCATTATCGAGATCGTATATATGTATAGGTGCATCCATTACTGCCACCTATATTCAGGAATAAAGTAGATACCGGAGCGTCAGAGAATTGAAAGAAAATATGGTGCGACGATGATTGCACGGTGTCTGGGTGATTCAGCAGCATTAGATCCGCTAGAGAGGCACTAATTGGGACGACCGCACGGAACCACTCAGGGATAATTGTCAGTCATTTTCTCAATTTACGATTTCACCACTCTTTTTCTACAAATGCGCGCGCGAGAGGGGGCGCAGGAGGTTGTATAATTTAGAAATAATGTGTCGGATTGCGCCTCGGACACGTATGTTTTTTGCTTAATCCGGGATTACCAACATAAAAACTAAAAAGCTAAAAACATTGACCGCGTAAGAGAATGACTCGAATAGAAAAAGTCTGCGGATGGAGTTTTACACTGGTAGGTAATAGTTGATGATTGAATTGACTGGGTATATCTTTTGAATGATAGGCCTTCAAAGTCAGTGGCAAAAATGTTAAAAAGAATTATTGAAAATACATCTTAAAATTGTGAAGGTATTGCATTTAATGTTCCTTGCACACTTATTCTAATACAAGGATCTTCCTTAAACAGATAATGTAAAGTAGCTTCCTTTAATCAATTAAAGTGCTCTTTGACCTCCCTTGTTGTTGTTGTTGAGTAAATGGAACTATTTTTATCTTTTGTTGTTTCATTATTCGACACTTTTTTGTTCGCACAAACACATACTTAAAACAAAACTACATCGAACAAATCCTAAAACTAAACTAGTCAGTTAATATGGAAACCATCGACAAGACATGAGCTCTCTCATGTCTAATTCTTGACGTAAATAAAACGTTTTGGATATGACTAATACCAATGTATAATCTCGCCCAAATAAATTCATAAGATGTTCATGGCATACCCTTCACGAAATTCATCACCACGAAAAAGCCGATCTTTTTCGAATTCATTGCATCAATTATAAATTCTTGCCTAGATAAGTAGAGCCGCTTCGTCAAATACATTTCTATGTCGATCATTGCCTAAGCATTCAAATCAAATGTTCTCTAGTCAAATTCATTTTTGGATAAACACAAAATCTTTAAATTGTAGTAATTAAAAAAAAAACTAATAAACTAAAAACTAAAAAACTAATTGGCAGTCAACATGCAATAAATTAACACGTAGTTGGCAAATAAAAACTAATCTTATTTGTTTTTTATAAAATGGCATTTCTTCTCTAAGGATCAGACCTACATTACCCTACCATGCTCATCTACTATAACAAACACGCCTGAAGACGAACCACTTCTCGGTCTTCCCTTATGTTTATGCAAATTAATTAGGGACGATGATGGTATTCCGATTATTGTGACAGTGACTCGGAGGTTTCGTAACCCGAAAATCGACCCGACCGACTCGAAACAAAACCAAAACGCCTCGCTACCCTCCCGCCCAACAGCCGACTCCAGGGCTATATAGGAACGAGCGCGTCAGACAACGACCCGTCTAAACAAATTAGTAGGTGTGTACCACCTGCGAGGGACCCAGAAAGCAATCATCTTTTCTCTCTTCTCTACCTGCTTTGTTTCACGAAGACGAGACCTCTTTCGACCGCTCGTCGTGCCGGCGATAAGAAGGTCCGCGCGGTGGTGCGTCTGTGTGCGTACCCGCGCGCACACAACCCCCTAATTGCGTCCGATCTCGAAATTTACTTTAACGAAAATCGAATTACGATAAGTAATAGGGTGATATGGGGCTGCGGTCGGACGCTTCGATTTATAGCTGTGAGAGAACGGAGGACGGTGTCTGACGAGATTCTTTTGAAATATTTTGGGGTGAAATATATAGTTTGTTTCTTCTTTAAAATTTAAGAAAGAAAGAAACTTACACATCTATATTTATGATTATTATAATCTTTGGATTTAAACTTTGAAAGAGAACTGATTCAGATAAATATTTTGTATTGAGAGTTACCAATTCTTCAAACTAAAACATATTGCTTTAAATGAAACAATCCACTATTTGCAACTGCAATATCAAACATTTTTTACATGAAACAAATATTTTTTTTCTCAGAGATATACACTTTCAAAAAATTTAAAGATTTAGAGATTCCTCTCGTTCAATTAGTGTTGTAACGTTGAAGAAACGAGAAAGTTCGATACGAAACCTCGATAAAAGTTTATTTATATATCGCATATTTAGGTCGATTGGGCATTGCGAGCAATTGACTTTGCGTAATAACCGTTTAGCGGCAGTTAAATGTGTCTCCTAAAGGACTCGCGTATTTCCATGACGAAAAGGTAATTAATTAGGCAAAGCGGGCGCGCTTTCTCGCCGTAGCGCCATTCCTTCCGCATCTTTTTCCTCTCTTTTATAGGGCGACCGTTATCGGCCTATCAGATCGTGTGGGATTTATCTCCTAGCGTCGACCGTTGTCGGATATTCTAATAAAGATCTGCGAGAGAGACAATCCGATGCTTCTACTGTTAGGTACTACTGTTGCTGCGCTAAGGAGGTTACTGGAAACGCACGACATCCTGATGCCGGTAGCTTGGACGCGTCACGAACTCCCGGTCGCGCTTTGACTTATGTTGATCGGGCGTCATAACTATCGGATTAAGAAGTATTGGTAGATGTACAAAGGGAGAACGAGCACGCCACTGTTCAGCTTGGAAGAACGGCTTGTGCGATACAGAAGTATCCTGCGAGATGAATTGTGAAATTCATCGACGTATAGTTTTATCTATTTTTAAATTATTATACAGGGCAATTCAATTGAAACGAGACACCTCAAATAAATTTTTTAATCAGTACGCTAAAAATGCATAATTTGCAACCGTGTAATAAAACACGATTAGAATGAAATGATTTGGATTTTATTTTATTACAAATATGTCAAAAGTGATAACAATTAACCTCCATACAATAGTACAATCTTGCTTCAAATGCTCTCTTGACATTTCGCAATATTTCTGAAGTTATTCGTTGGCATTCTTCAACAATTTTTCAGCGTAACTCTTGTAAGGAAGCTGAACGCATGGCATACATCTTACACTTAAGCCCCCAGAGAAAAAAATCAAATGATGTAAGACCCGGCGAATCCAATGATCTTACTAAAATACTATCTCATTCCCCACTAAATTATTATTGTAGAACTTAAAATTGAACGTTTAAAATCCGCACTAGTTTATTACACACACAAATAGCGATCCTTAGGAAAGATTGATAAACCTTCTTTAGCGCGCAGCGCAACTAGGAATTCGCGAAATGCCGACGTATCCCCTATATTAGCGGCTTGCACGCGGTCTTGACCGGACTACCGGCGATTTATGACCGAGAGCCGTACGTATTCGGCGAACGAGTAATCGCCTTACCGAGCGATGCCTATTTATTCGCATATTTCCTCGGTGTTATTCCGGCAACGCGCATTAAATACTAAATGGTTGGTCGGCCGGCGTACGCGGGACGTTGCATTATGCATCTCAGAAGTAGAATAGCGTAATATCGCCTATTTATCTATTAGAAAGATACCGGTTAAGAAAAAGCGTATTTGTATTCGCAGAATGTTCTAAATTTTTTGTTACTTGAGTTAAAAACATGGTGAATACAGTTTGTGCACTTCTTGCAGTGTGAAATCATGAAAGGAAATAGTGCTTCTCTGCTGTAATTGAATTAAGAGGCAATTTTTATATGAAAAATTGCACTCGTATAGGATTTGAACCTGACACCTCTCGTTTACCGGACGAGTGCTCTGCCAATTTTCATATAAGCATTGCTAGAACCAGAAAAGCATTATTTACCTTGTGCAGAGTGGGAAATGCCCCTAAAGTTTACATTCCAGTACGATAACGATCCTAAACACACTTTTTATATGCATATTTGTTGAAATGTTGACGTTCGAGTTGATCAGCGGATATCGTTCATGTGTCCTTATTCTAGTATTTTCATTTTAGCATATTGTAATTGGAATAAGTACTTTATCTTATTACTCAGCCATAAAGGACTACTGGATTTAAAGAAAATCGAAAGCAAATGATAAATAAGTTAGTACAGTAATAAATGAGTGCCGAACCAAGCAGGACATATTTCCCAAATACTAAATTCAAATTCCATCCTTGAACACACGTCATTAACTGAATAATCATTAAAGAAGCACGAACAGAAATTGTTATCATTACTATAAATATAGTAATTAGAAAGTAGTTACGAGGTGTGAAGCTTTAATTTATCTTCAAATTGTATTTTAAGTTATCCTCAGTTGTTCTATTACCTATACTATTTAAGTTGATTATATTGCACCATGCATCGTCTAAAATATTTTACCACGTTTTACTAATTGGTCGTTTTCTAAAATTACGATTGCTCAGTTGGAAGCGATTTGCATGGCTAATAATGGAGAAAAAAGTATTATTACTGGATGGGAATACACCTCGTGCATTTGAATGGTAAAGAATTTGTTTTACTCCGTTCTATTATCAATACAATAAAATCAAATTAACTAGACGTAAGTGCACAGAGTTAGATTACATCCACAACAGAAATAATTGCTTATAAAACATGTTATTACATTTGTAACTAATAAATCACTATTATAGGAAAATAAGACACACAAAAAGCAAAATTCTAATACTATTAAATATGTTTCAAATATATACTCAAAACAAACGCGAGCTTTAACTGGCAAACAACCATCTAAGAATAACAATAACATTGAGTGAGTAACCTAAGTACTATATTATGTAACGTAACACCTGAATTATGAAAGGGCTGGAGTGAGTTGTATATTATATTGAATCTTATATTGAAGGCATAAACGTGTGTTATTAGGTATGTATGTATATATACAGTCAGCGACAAAGATTATTTATACGTTAAATTGATTAGAGTTCATTTACAAATATCGCAACAAGCGAGACTAGGTTTTTTTAGTCGAAATAATTTGTAACTTATGTATAGGTTTTCGTCTTTCGTATGATTTTATACTTGGGAAGGACGTGTCGACATATTCTGCCACCGTTTCTGCGCGGACTGTACATAAATTCAGCCAACCAGTAATCCTATAAAAAGCTCGAGTCCTTGAACCTTAACGTTTGTGTTTGTGACTTAACCTGCGTGTGGTATCAAACGTAAAAATGTTTATAGCAGTGGGAGGGTAATTCCTTATTGTGTATGTATGAAAGTACGAAGAAGAATTCCCCTTAGAAATATATCATGCCGGCTGGAATAATGACTATACTATAATGACAATAATGATGACATTAACAAAGAGTCATTACCCCGTGTGAATTAAAGTAAGGTTGACAAATGTTTATATAATAATAAGCCGCAATTTATTACAGTCAACCCTGTCGTAAATGTACACCAGTAAATTTTTAGCCAAAAATATAAAGACAAGCGGTGTGGCAATGTATCAAAATATACAACTACTTCCCTATACAGTAAGCAGTGCACAATGATTTTTTATCGTGTATGTAATAAAATATTAATCTATTTAAGTTTTGACGTTTGAGGTTAGAAATTCCTATTTGAAAGCGAGCTTGGTTATGTTTTAAAAAAAATGTGTTCAACCGCCGGGAATCGGCAAATATGGTTCAGCCGATAGAAATAACAAAAACAGATAGGATTCAAAATTGCGTGCACAAATTGGCGGTCGAATTATCGATATGTACGCGGTCGTGTCGTAAAGTTTTTACCCCAGAACTAATAACGACGATTCCACTCCTTAGATTACCGTCCTGTGTTTGTATATATAGTGCACCTAGATATACGTCTATTATTCTTCCTTCCTCGTTGGTTCGTGTGTTTTATTTTTATATCAGTTTTTTTTTCTTGCCCGGCGATTTCCACGTAAATTGTCCGGACTCTCGGCTGTTGCCGCACGCAAACTGGGCATACATACCTATAGTATAGTTGCGGCACGGATAGACCTACGTCAGTCGTCGTTTCTCTTCGCCAACTGTGATGGCAACAGCGGCAGCTACGGTGAGAACTTCCTCATTCCACGGGCTCGTAAATTGTAGCGCGTTCTGTATATGTGCGGGATTGGTATCAACCACTCTCGACTCTCTCTCAATAGGTTATAGGATCCGGTCGACTATGTTTCTACGAGTAGTTTTGCTCGTCTTGTTTCGCCGTTTCTGGCGTATATAGTTATTCGATTTGATCGAATCATTTCGTGCGGTGCGGAGTCCGAGTCTAAATTACCGTAGGGTTTAGAGTATTGCATCGTTACCGCAAGATGATAATGTTGCATCGTTGCTGGATATTTTTATTTATTTACTCGTGCGGACATTTCGTAGCTCGCAGATAAATTAGTGATTTGAGCCAACGATGAAAAAAAAAGTATTTTATCATGGTGTAATCTAAGTGGACTACGGCCCATTTGGTAATAGATAAATCTATATAATGCTCTGTAAGAGATAATTTCTTATATGTATACTTTTCAGCAGAACCCGGTATCAAAGTTTATTTTCAGGAACGTATAAAATAAACTTTGATGTAATAGTTTTTAAGCAAGCGCTCTCATAGAAGTTTAGTTGTGCTTTAGATTTAATAAAGGTTCAAATGCAGGAAGAATTAAATTGGTCTTTCTTTGGTGGCTCATTGACAAGCGCTGCGAGCGATTGATTCTTGTTAGAACAGAAAAATTTGATTCACATGTCTACTGCATCCAAAGGTTCTGGTTGTTGCCAACAATTTATAAATATCCGAAAATCATGCTCCATGTTCAAAAATGCACTTATTAGGATTATTCAAAAAGAATGAAATACAATGAACAATATGCCTACGAGAATTTCTTCTTCTCACAATTTGTATAGGCGTATACAGCAGTCGTCGTTTCACTTTTACTGCCATTCTTTTGCCACCCAGATTCGATAGAATTGATTACATCTTTCAGAGGTGGTACGAGTCTTTGCATTGTGGTGTTTTCGATTTCCGGCGATGCTGCGCCAATCTCGCCGAGGTGCAATTCTCAAAATTAATGGACCGTAAAACTGGAAGCCTGCACGACACGTATGTTGTATATACGTATATACCGACATAAACGCACAAATAGCGCCGGTGTTCAACGACCGATGGTGCGAATAAAGAAACAGAATTCGATTTCGCGAAAACAATTTTCGAATTCACTGAACCAACAACAACAACAGCCGATTGCGGCTACATATAGGTATAATGTTGCCGCCACCGTAATAGTCGCCTACCTAATCTAGTCTTTTTATATGTAATTGCTGGTACCTTTACAGGTATGCCGCTAGAGGTTAACTTAGGACCACAAGTATTCGTAACTTTCAATACTATTGTTTTTTAACACTAAAACTTGAATATATCTATACAGGGTGGGAAAACAGGATTTTGGGCAAATATCATTATTTAAAGCTAGGGTTCGGATGGAAATTGTAAACATCTAATAATACGTTTTTGAGAGCCATATCGTCGTCAGTTGCTGTTCTTGGTTTGCCGGTTGTTTTAGAGCTTCTTTAACGTTACCGGTCTCATTACGGATTTACAATACGGCTTACAGTAGTTCGCTCAATCTGCTTTGGCTTAGGATACTTATCATTAAATAAATCACATAGCTCAGCTTGCTTGGGTCTCCTATCACTGTAATCAATCATAATAAAAACTTCAATTCGTCCTTCATGTATTATAATTTATTAATTTTTTTACTTGAATTCACATTTACAACCGAATAAATGTCAAAATTTTATCAAATGACACGTCATTGTCAATTTTTTATGTCATGTTGACATTTAAGAAAACAATCACTTATTAAATCAAGACAATTTTGTTATACAACTCTCTATAAATTGCATATCATTATATTAACGAAAGAAATGTCTCATATATAACGATAAATAAACAAATTTTGTTTTTGTTTTAAAATTTTGAATTTCTAGAAGCACCGTTACATAATCAAGACAAACGTTTAATAGAATTTAATTTCCTTTCACATTTTAGAAGATAAACGCAGTTGTCATGATAAATTGATCACCCAAGAGCTTGGATGCATATTATCGAATATTATGTGCGCGTATATATCTCTCTTCCTCTTGGAAAAAAAAATAAATCACCTTTTGCGTTCGTCGCCGACGAGGCGCTGAAGACCGAACGCTATTTAAACAGAAATTAGTTCGTAGGCATGCCAGAAGAGGTAATATCAATTTAATGAGTCCGCGGCCATGATTTCGCTACAACAATAATGAGTCAAGAACACAGAGAATTCAACCTAAGACGTAAGACAACGCTTGTACCTACATTAAATAAAAATTAATTGCGTCCAAGATATCGGGATTACTTTATCAGGATCAGGTAGAATGGAGTATTATTTAGCTAAAAACGTGTATGAGTACCCGATGTACACAAGACGAACATGCATGCGTATCCACGCCTATTATAAAGAAGACGCATCGTGTATAGGATAATTTAGGTAATTGAAATTTCTCGCAAGACGCAATCGTGCGTCCATACTACGAAGCATATGTATATAACTCTCGTATATATAGTCCGCCATCCGTGCTCTTACAAGTACGATGGAAGAGACCCGCCCAAAATATATCAATCTCTCAATATTAATTACGAACGTGTTCCGGTTATTGCCGGCGTTCTGGACTTCTTTCTCTTTTTCCTCGGTCGTTGTTTTTTGTTTCGCTTTTCGATTTTACTGGTGCCGGTGTGCGAGCGCATAAATCGCGCTGCGTCCACAGGAGAAAATCAACAGAAACCGCTCGCCGGTAATCAAGGGTGTAAGTGCGAATTTTATGGCTCGGAATATATATTCCGGCGAGAGCGAGGGACCGGCAATACGTTCGCATGCGTACGTATTTATAACCGGTCGAGACAACCGGAGAGATTGAGATTGAAATTGCTTCACGGCCGGGCGATCGAAATCGACAATGCGAGATGGTGCGAGGAAACTCCTGATGCGTGCGTATTGGAGGTGTAAAAGCGATTTTTGGTGTAATGTTGCTTTTGATTAGCTCAGATTTATCAACTTTGACGTTTGACAATTGATAAACAATCAACTCGATCAACGTAGATTGAACGACTGGTTTTGACGAAAAGTCTGTGTATGAATGATGATTACAATAAACTTCTTAATATCTTTTGACCTGAGCAATTAGATAAGGAATGTCTAAAGACACGTGTCTTACAAAATTATAACATAAAATGGTTTAATGATGGCATAAAACAAAAATATAAGCAGAGCAGGATGTTTTCTGAGGATATGGTAAATAATTTATTATTTACGCGGAATGAATTTACAAGAAATTTTGTAAAAATTTGCAAAGAGAAATACAGAATTTAAAATGAAAAGCGATGAGCAACTGGTCAAAGAAATTACTAATAATACCACTGTAAAATGTCATAATATTATCTATCTATTCTGAGTAACTTTGCCAAGATTGTTTCCGTTGTTAAAATTTGCGTATACTTTAAGCATTTATATCTTTCTGTTCTTATGTGTGTTCGATAGTCATGGATTATCATTTGAATATGCGTATCCCATTTTAGGTTATTCTGTATTCTTAATCCTAAGTGTGCAATATTTTGAACTTCCTTTACTTTCTGTTTTTTAAGGATTATTTCTACATCTTGATGTAGTTTCGTATTTGCGAAGATCATAAATTCCGTTTTGGTTTCGCTAATAGTCAGAAGATTCTTAAATATAAAAAGAACAGTAGATTTATGAATCCATTATAACGCTAATTACTTCTATTGATATTTACACTTAACTTTACAAGCCTTTCTTAGCCTCCATTTTATGGAACGCCGATTACCGTAGTAACGTCAACCCAATTATTTTAATACTATAACCACGGTTATGACGGAATAAAATTTTATGTACTTATATATACCCACTCAATCCGCTACTACCAACCGAATAATTGTTATAGAGATACCTTAACCGCCATCAATCGAATATATGAACGGGAAAATCACCATCTAGGTCCCTATCCAGATAATGATACTACGTAGTATAGCAGCGCGCAGGAAAACTCGACGTAATACCGTCCATCAGAGAGCAACCTCCTTAACTTGCACTCGCCAACCGCAATCGAACGTGTATTATATTTACTTACGATTTCACGAAGGACGTAGCAGGCGCGGTATATGCTGCCTTCTTTCCTTTTATTCTCTCAATCTATTTTTTCCGTGTTTCCTGGGACGTTCGCGGTGTTCCGCTCCGCTAGGTGATCGGACGATTAAAGGGGGGCGATGCAAGACAATGAGCTCCGGCTCTGTGTTGGAAACTGGCGCGTTAAAGTAAAAATTGAATCGGATGAGTTGTTATCGGGATGAGTCGAGACTTTTTCTTTGTTTTTCCGTTGCTTTGCGGTTTACTGCGATCACAGCCACGTATAGGTTATAATTATTAACTCGGCAAATACGCGCGAGGTAAACGTATTATGAACTGTTTTTCTTTTTATTATTATTATTATTATTATTAGGATCTACGTGCGTTCATGAATCAAGACGTAAGTACTTATTGCCGCAGCAAGTATTACAATAAAAAAATTCGCATTTTGTGCTTTACATTTTAAAATAACAAGTAATTCTCGTTTGCTCAACACATACATCAGAAATATCTCTTGATTCTTCATTTTCGTAGCCATTAGTAGTTTTGTAGAATTTTTGGCTTTGGTTTAATTTAAACGGATCCACTGAGAAAAATAACTTAGAACAAATATTTTTTTTTAATTGCCAAAGTATAAGAATACAATAAAGTATTATGTAACGAATTACATAAAACATTTTTGTTTTCTAACATTCTTTATAGAGAAATTAAATCTCCATCGATAATGGACAAAATAAACAAAGAATATGATGAAAGATTAAAATTAAATTCATATATGCGCCGGTAATAAACATTGAAAAAACAAAACGGGCAACAAAAAACGACGGATTACCGTTGTTTTTTAGCATCTGAACGTTGCCTGCGTGCCTGCCTACGTTCTAAACGCTCTTATATCTAGCCGAACCGTACTGGGCGCGCATTATGGCTTATTAACAAAATCATAAAAGCAGAAAACCGCGCCACTTTTCGATTTTCCGACGGACGCATTCCACCACAAACCGCATTAGCTCCAGCCTTCTTGCTACAGTGTCCATAGACTTCCATACTTATACCGTCCCCGGTTGGGATGCACATGTGAATTGATCGTAAAGTTTTATTGGCGTTTTGTCTCCCTATTTACAAGTCCTGATGCGTTATAATAACCGACGATGTGATTTCGAAATTTATATTACTCATTATGTAAGATACGCAGACGTGCGTATAATAAATAAATGCTGCTCTGTTACATAGCATAAAGATGTGGATAGATGTGTGTATTCTGTGAGATTCACGTTTAGATTTTAGAGGCCCTAGAGAAATTAGTGGGTACCTAATAACAAATGCGTTGTTTGTTCTATGCATGTACAAGCAAGATAAATGATGTTCTAACTGCTGATATTTTAGAGGAACAAATACCGAGAGGTAAGCATGTTAAACTGCTTTGGATTAAAATAAATGTTGAACGCTTTCAAAACAGGCGCGGACCCTGTAAGGGCTGTCAGCGGTTTAACTATCTGCAGTGGGAGTAGGACCTTTGCAAGTGAATGGCATGGTGAATACCTAGAACTCACTATTGGCTGTAATAGAATATTTGACTTTATCATTAGAAATCATCGACATGCACACATAAAAATCAATGCTTAATTTAAAAATATATTGTTCATAACAAACATATGATAAGTTCCTATGTGCGCGAACAATTAGTTATTTTGAAATAAAAATAAGTTTAATCTTGACCTAAAACCTGTAACATTTTGATAAGTAATTATTGGCAAGAAAACAATAACTTACCACAAACATAACAAATGTGTTTGCACTAACTTACCGGCTTGTAATAAAACATTCGTTCAATATATTTAGCGCGATCGATCACGCGAAATGTGAACTAACAATTTTTATGTTATTCTGTCCGGATAAATCCCGACAGTCTAAATTAATCCCGATTTACGGTAATGATGCATAACTAGGAAACAGGTAAAAAAAAATGGAAAAAAATCCATTTATAAAAATTAAATTGAAATCACTTGAAAGCGAAGTCATCAATATTGTGCGTTAGTTTATCGACATTCTATATAAAGACTCTAGTAATAATGTAACTATAGTAAGATACGGTACACTAGTAAATTCACATTAGCAGTTGCCTTGTCGCGTTGTGATGTTTTCCATGTTCTCAACACGATTCAGCGGCGTAGACCGCCTGTCATCGCACCGCGAATACTCTAAGCGAGAGTCTGAATAACTGCGGAATCGTGATGTGCCCGCTGCGAGTTCCCTACCGAGGCTTACAGCCCGTTTATCTATTCCTATTCGACTGTATAATAGTCTTAATTACGCCGAATCACAGACGAAAATTCGCCACACATTTCACGGAACGCTATAGAATCAGAATAGGTGCATTCATATATTATATAAATGGATTTGAGATAAAATTTGAAGTGTGATAAATACTTAGAAACTTAATTAAAGAGAAATGTTAGTGTATATACATATATAATGTATGCGCATCTTCGGTACCCACAGATATTTCATCAAGGACAGGATATATAAATAATATTTTAATGCCGTTATTATTCTTGTGAATGTTACACATATTTCTAATTAGTTTATAATTAGGTTTTATGGCCAATACGCTATATATATGCATAATATATTAGAAGAAGTATAGCTATATGTTTTCCGTTATATATTATGGACTAATATGTTTTTACAATCCATCTAAAGCCCAAAACGTTCGCTCTGCCCATCGTCTGGATGGGTCACGCCCCAGAACAACGATAATTAACACTTTTCGCCGTATAAAACTATATATCTATAGCGACAGACGTGTTCCAATTAGCGCTAGGACGAAATGAAGAATGAAATTAATGTTTTTGTGTTTCGATTATAGAACGGTTTTGTCAGATATACAAAATAATAGGTACATCGAAAACATTAGTGATTTTTTATAGTCTACATATGCTTATAAAAGTTCATAACAACACCTTTGTTAGCACCAATAATCAATAACACATATATTTCTACCGCTAACATTAAAAAAAACATGAATGAAATTAATTACACCTTTAGGTTAATTTATGACCAGATATCGGATTTCAAACAGCATTGATACTGGCGGTTGTATCAATAAACATGTCTACATAATAACAGTATTATTAATCAATAATGTAATGGAATCAGAATTGTGACTGCGCTTAGAATAGGTATACATGTCTCTCTCTTTAAGTAAATGTTGTCGGAATTATAAAATTAATAAACAAATCACTTAACATGCAAATACATTATGAATATAATGCCAGGTGCATGTGTATGCAGTTGACATTTTATGCCTATAGCCGAAATATAATTCCAAGAACAAGTGGGTGTAAGATTTAGATGTTTTTAAATTGGAGATGTATTAGAAATTACTAAATTTAACCTTGACGGTGACCAATATTTTTAATGGTGATCATTAGCGACCGGTGCATATATTTTATTTTTTGTATATTAGGACTTAGACATTAGGAATCAATTCTCTTTGGTGAATGATTCAATTAGCAATGTCGAAAAAACATTAATTATAAATTGTTTTAAAATACGTTGTAAAAACAATTTTTTGCAATGAAATTCATGCTTAAATTTCAGTTTTTAATTATTTTAGGTAAAATTTTTGCAAATTTTCGCAATTTTTTTTTGCATATATTGCCCAAATTTATGCATATTTCCTGAAAAATCCACAGCGCATATATTTCAGTTTTTCTTTGCATATAATCCGGTCCTTAGATATAATATATGCATACACATCATATCATGTAGCTACACGAAAACGTATCTCTACTCTACGTGTCGGACAGATATACAACGTCCAATTTAAATTCTAACAGCTGTTAATTAAAATAATAAATACATTATAATGATCATAATAAGTAATGGCATCCACAAAAGGCGCCTCGGGGTCCTCCGATTTTCTACAAGGCAGATACACAAGTATCTACATACGTATAATACAAAGTCTGGTAGATATATCGCGCGCGCGTCTGGCTGTGTGTATAAGTAAGTATTTATATGTTAACGTTCGTAAATATGTATAATGTATATATCCGATATTATCCGATATACAAAGGAGAAAAAGAGATACCCATCTATGTGTACACACGCGGGCGGAATGCTGTTTACATTTCCGATAACAATTATAGTGTTACATTATTGTGTTTGTCCATTGAGAAATGCACACGAAGTGGTAGGTATATAAATACGTCAAGAATATGAAAAATTATAGCTTAAAATATTACTTAAAACGTCCTAACTGTACGCTATATAAAAGATATAATCCAATAATTACGTTTCTTAACATATATCATCATCCTTTCAACAGAGGTAAAAGTTTCTATATTATTAATTTTATTTGTCATTTATGACAGCTGTCAAGTTGACAGCTAAGTGCGTTTTTTTTTTTTGTTAAAACAAACAAAAATTATAACAGTTTCAAACCTATCGCATGAGTATACCAATCGGAGGTTTATGCATTTTCGACCTCTCTTCCGAAAACAGCGGTAATGACGTCTCGCATTACGGCCGAAGTCTGCGTAGATGTTGCCGGTCAACCTTCCGTGGGCGTTCGCTTGTGAAATTGCCCCGTCAGCAGCGAGATTTACCTGCTCTCTGGACTTATATTTAGGGCCCTTCGAATCCAAGTAATCGGCTAGCGATCTCATCGAATATACGTTACAAAATTTTATATTTATTAGAAGATTAAAGGCGCCATCTGAGAGGTGTTTCATCAAATTTTGCTTCGGAATGTAAGTAAATAAGTACTGTATAACAAATGTGAAATCCATACACCTACCTACCAAAAACTTCATACTATATTGATAAATGTGGAATTTTGTTTGTTGTCATATAGAAACTACCATTTTTTTTATTACATTAGAGTTTCAAATACATTATAAGGTTTCAGTTATAAATGATGTTCTATTTCGAAAACTATCAATAGAAATATATAGGTGTTTTATTTCACCACAAGGGTAATCTAAGCTCTAGCTTAAAAGTGAAACATGGGGTGCCACTAGGATCCATTCTTGGCCCGTTATTAGTTATTATATACAGGGCATTCTTGTGTGTTTTTTTTAAAGGCTCGAATATCCCAAAAATATTAAGTTTTGTCATAAGGTATTCTAGATAATTATGATTAGTGTTGAGTCAAGGAATTCAAAATGTAATAATATACAGTACGTTTAATTAGAAAAATAGTGT
Source organism: Cetonia aurata (assembly GCA_949128085.1). Lineage (NCBI taxonomy): Eukaryota > Metazoa > Arthropoda > Insecta > Coleoptera > Scarabaeidae > Cetonia > Cetonia aurata. The sequence goes on along the minus strand of OX421885.1, from coordinate 45,164,717 downwards.
TGCATAACGTGTTCAGAAAACCGAACAACCTGTATATGTTAAAATAATTTTGGGTTATAGAGAACTTGATTCCAAATAACTTCTACTTAAAACATTTCTCGATTAAGTATTTGACTATAGAGCATAACCGAACGATACCAGATAAATGGCACACCCGGTATAAACTCTGTCGTCCCTAAGTGTTTTTTTTTCTTCAGTACAGCTTATATTTTTATCGTAATTGAACATAAACTTTTGGTTTGACGAACAATTTTTTTTGTATAAAAGATTTTTTGATCATTCTGTACATTTCCTTTTATTTTATTTTCAGGTAAGATGACCACAATCAACATAGGCGAGATGTAGACATCACTTCGGCATGAATTACTTAAGGGAATATTAGCAGTTAAAACAGGTAAACGTTTATCAATGATATTAAATGATTAAAAATATCTACCAAAAGAAACTTCTGGTAGTTTACAAAATATTTTTACGTATCACTTTTAATAATTATCATATTATTTCGATACTTTTCAATTCACATCTGTTTGAAGTGTTTTTTTTCTTTAATAATGTAATACGCGAGATACCACTATTACTTGCCAATTTATTTTACATTAAACCATGTCCATTTTGATCAGGTTTCACTGTATATACTTTTTCCTGTTCTTCAAAGAACTTCCAACGAATCGCATTGGAAAATTTGGAACGTCACCCAGCCTCGTTTCATTCGGTGATGAGGAGAGCGGGCACTTAGCGGCTCCACATCTATAGGCCAGATATTTACGATGACAACGCAGAGCCCGGTGTAGCTCTCTGTAGCGTACAGCGTACACGCAATACAGCGAAGGCGACAGCGTCGGATAACCTTCGCGGCCGGCCGGCCGAACACGCCTTGAAAACGAGGCGTGCGATCCTTCTAAAACGCGAGCAAGTAGGCGCTCGGCTGTTCTAAACACGCAGTGGACGTCCCTGAGCCGCGAGAGACATTCAGTCTGCGCAGATAGTTGTGTCGGTTTCCCATTCATTGTAATGGAATTCTGATACAAATTTATATCGTTAAATACCTATTAGGTACAATATAAATGGAACTAAAGTTTAATTTAATTAAAACGATTTCTTATTGAGGGGCGACATAAGTATCAAGATATATTTTAGGCAGGTTTTACTGTATATAATATAAAAATACAATTTCTGATCATTCACCGAAAGGTTCACTGGCAAAAAATTCGTAAAATAGTACAAATCTTACTGTTACTACACTCATTCGTGGATAGAAAGTGCTACTCTACCGAAGTGAACTATGAATTGTACTGTCCATACATCACTTCTGTTACTTTACCGTCCATAGACGATTTAACACTAACAAAATTTCCATTACCATTTATTTTCAAAAATTAGTTTTCAAAACATTTTCTTTTTGTAATTTTTGAAGATTCTTACATTTTAATGTTATTAAAAAAAATACCCACTGATAAGAAAAGACACTGATCTTATCATTTCAACATGGCGTGATAACAAAATTTATTTTATCACTTAAAAAAAATTTAATTCGCTTATTTTGGCTTTCTCTATTCCCAAATCATCAAACAGCAAAGCCACACAGAGACCGCTGTATTATTCTGCTCTTTGCTGGGTTGAGTTTCCTTCGTTTTAATGGAGCACGTAGCATGGCCTGAATTAGTTGGGGGGTTGCCCGCCATCACCTTATCTCTAAGATTACATCTGTGGATATTTCAGAACGACGGCAAGACGTGGGTAGCTTATCTCGGCCGCAGTAACATCAGAAAAGCGAGCTCGTTAGTCTGATGGTATGCATCCTGAATATAAATTCTCTCATTTTAAGTGAAGATCCTGTAAACGCCGTAGAGTATAATATTAGGAGGTATATACATATATATAAAGAAAACATTGCTACAACCATTTCCAATAAATTCACTGTAATTATTAAAATAACATTACAAGATTGTGCGTATAAAAGAAAAGATAACATTATTATAAAAAGCAATTTTGTTGCATTAACCGAAAGATTTATTTGACACTTGGAAATTACGTATTGACGTTAAACGAGAAATATCTTTCTGTAAATCCAAATCTGAACGATCATTACGCAAATACGTGCTTCCTCCTAGCGCATTTGAAGTTTATTTAGTAGCGCTACAGTCAATATTAGCACATAAATAGGCCATCGTAAATAACGCTCTCTGCCGCAATTAAGACTGAGAGACACGCGTAAGATCGAGAAACAAACGGCAGAAGACGAGTGCCAGATTCTATAAACGGCTTATATTCCTGGCAAAATCTTCCTACTCAATCGGACTGCACGTTTGCCTCTGTTGCTGCTGCGAGTCGATCGGCCTGCGGTCAAGCTGGGTCTCAATTAGTGCCAATCTAACTTTGCTGCACAGCGATAACATTTAACTTATTCTCAATAGCAGCTTATTTGAATAAATTCCGTTTTTTTTTTTTTAATGTGAAATGTCTGGGTAAAATGTAAAATGGAGCGATTTATGCTGTGAGTGCACAAAGCAGAGTTGGTATAAGATCTTGAAATGATGAATTGTTTTCGTTTAAGGTTTAAAAGATGCACTTTCTTTTATTTATTTCTTTTTTAGTATAGGTAGCAGAAATTTGTTTAGTTTAAGTCCGGCATTTTCTTGGACAGCGCGAAGTGTCTTAAATTAATGTTTGAAAATACAAACGAATGAAATTTATTATAGTGTACTTTTATTTTTATAAATACAGCTTTCCTTGTAAATGAAAAAAAAGCAACGCCATCTACCCGTGAATATAAGATATTTGGTAGCCTCCACGTCAGAAATAGCAAAGCTATCAAGCAGTAGTGGAGTATAGACACAGCCATCGACCACCAGAGTGCACCAAACACATTAAATAATGTGTCAACGCCAAACATGGACAGTACTGTTTCGAACTTATTACTTCTCGTCAGCATGCCACAGGCGTAGCACTGTTTTACAATTGATTCTGCTGGTTATACCTAAAAGATAAAAAAGACAAACGGATAAATTTGTCACACATCTATGCCTCATTTATCACACGAAATAAGCGAGTCAATAATAAAAATAGACAGGCTAGAATTCGCTCAGCACGCACACAAATACACGAGCGCACATCGCACAATGACACAGTACCCAACAAACTCCAACGAAGAATTGTCAGGTCGCCCACGCGCCCTCCGTTCGCGTTAATTTCCTATAAATCGTTGCCCAGTTCTGTTATATCGTTAAGCACCGTACGCGTGTATGTAATAAGCGCTAATAAATAAGCCCCTCGTGTTGTAAATAAGCTCGCATTACACAGGAGGAGAAGTACTAAATTCGAATTATTGCCGCAATGCTTGTTTCGGGTTTAAAATAAATCTAGAAACATCCAGGGTGGCTACGCGAATATAAAATAACGAGTTGTCATTTCTGAGAGCTGTTATCGTTCGTCATGTATGGTACTTATTATTATTACGCAACGATGAGAATTGATGACAAACTACACCTGTCAATTTCAACAAGAGATTATTAATGTTTTATGGCGTATACAGTGCGTTCGAAAAGTCTAGAAACACCCAAATAACAATGTAGTTAATTATTGTTCTCTAAATGACGTTTAAATAATACATATACCTGAGGAATTAGCTCGAAAACTGCAAATACCTTTTTCCCGTCAAATTATTTTTAAAGAAAAAAAGTTCCACAACTCTGTCATAGATTATGCCCGCCCATACATTTATTTTTTGAGGATACTAAGTACGTGCTTCACGTAACCAGTATCTATTCTGACGTATCTACAGTTTTTTCTATTGACAGTTACGTGCAAAGTAAAGGTAGCCTCGTCGAAATATAAAATATTTTGAATCAAACTCAGGTCGTTGTCATACATTTTCGCACAGCTAGTGTAATAAACAGACTTTGTACGGATGATGTTTTTGCGAGAAATGGTACTTACTGTCGATTTTGACATATTAAATTCTTGCGCAAAGTGTCAAAATTTAAGGTGCAGGGATCATAAAGCTTGTTTGGATATTTGATTGTTTCTTAAATCGGAGTGATCGGATACCTTGTGTGCCAAACTCATCCATTGTCGACTGTCTCTGGCTTAATATCAATTTATTAAGTTTCGTACTTATAATACAAGGAAAAACATAATATAGGTACATATAATTGAAAGAAACATGTCTTATTTATGTATGTTATTCATGGTCCTTACTATTGTCTAAACGCTAAACATTGTTGCACTTAATACGTAGATATGTACGTATCATTGGCTACCGCTCCCAAACGCACACACACATGATCACTAGTAATATGTTTGTTGATCTACGCGAGCGATCTAATCGTGACGATTGTTGTCATGTTAACGCGTAAAAAACGGAAGCTATATGATCGCAGGTGTTTTGTTCTGGCGAACATATGGAACGCATGTTACTATTTATTACTCGTGGGGAAACGTCACCTACTTTGCAATAATTAAATGCTAATGCGCAAACAGCCCGCAAGGCCGTCTTCATGAGCATAAAACCCGGTAATATGCAGAAATTGATGTGCCATTATGCACCATAGCGAACAATCTACCTGTTATGTAGGTACAAGCAATAATTTAAATAATTAGAAAAGAAATGTTAAATTATTTATTATTATTTTGATTCTCTCACAATCGGTAGTGCTTTTTCGAACATTCATTCGTTTAGACACATCAAGGCTATTAATGGTTTATTGCATAATCGGTAGAATGTGCGGTAATTAGCAATAACACCTCCCATGTAATAATTACGTCGCTCCCAATTAAAAAGGAGCGTTCTTTTCTGTGGAAACCGCTCACACACCGCATCAGAAAGGGAACAGGTGTTCCGCCGCCAATGACACACGAATCTGCGATTCAAATTACGCATGCATAATAATGCATTAATAAATAAGGTCGCGCTGGAAGTTCCGTGTTTATTCATGGGTACCTAATAGAATTTTTTTACCGACTGATTAATGGTAATTAACGAAATCTATTCACATATCCATAATGGAATTATTAAAATCTAAGGGTAGGGCTATATCATCTGGAAACACCCAATTGACAACGCAATTAAAGTTTTTTCAGAAAAATCATAAAACATGTCAACTAATATTGTAAGAATGCTTCTTCTAATGACAGTAGTAAAAAACTTTTGTAGAAATTTTTTTTTTTTCAAAATGAAAAATAGAGCTGTAATGTAATTAAATTTCGTTTGGACACCTGTATAGTAGTTTAACCTTATAGCAGTGTTAAAATGTTGGTTGATTAAATATACAGGGTATAATCGCAGTATATTTGAGTTTTATCAACATCCTGCCCTCCTTAGGTGCACTTTAAGATTTTTACTATGTAAGATTTTATGACACTATGTTTGTAATAGTAAAAATATAGACCCCTTCTGGATTTTTACAAGTACATTATGGAAAAGTAAGCCGGGCTGATCTCCCACGTGATAATAACAACGCTAATACCATGCACATGCCGGATATGTGCTATTAGAAACGCATTTCGACACAAACACAGATTAGGCAGCTATACACAACATAACAGATAACAACCGAAGCCACCTTCCTCTGCTACTCCATTACCATTCGTCCTATCACGTTTCTGCCTTCATACGTACATAGGTTAAACACCGCATACACGTGCAGCGGTGACATAAACAAAGAAAATCGCCAATTATATGACGCCGTAAAGACAAGGCGCTCGTCCAGGGGGGAACCGTTCACTCTGTTGAAGTACATCGTAATTTCCACCGCGAGCGCTATGTTTCTATGGGGACGTTGAATTATAATTAAATCTTTTTTGCGTCTTTTTTGTCATTCGCCGAAGCGATCATCATTACGTCGCGATGCGTGCGTTAATGTACTACTTTTCACTCTTCAGTTGCTTTTTTTACCGAATTATTTTCACATTCCATCCACTAAGTTGACTAAGAATGATTGAGATCGGTATTTGTACCTACGTCGAGGAGAATTTTCTATTGACGTGTGAAATATACGGGGTGAATCGTATAAAATAATCCATGAACATTGTGCAGTGCAAGGCCAAATACCCTTGCTATACGGAAAATAGTATCGATATTTGGTCGTCGCAAGCGGTAGACATTAGAACTGAAGAACACTGTACATACTCTCCAATATAAGCCTAATAAAGTCAGTTAGCATTCTACCATAGCGCACTGACAATAATTATAGCAGTTTCAGTGTAGGCTGTAATCAATTGCAAATTGCAATGACCCTGTCATTACAACAACAGGAAAGCAAACTTCCACGACAACAACACCCTGACTTTGTTTTAAAAATAACTTTTGTCCAAGCTTACCTACAGATAAGGACGATACCGCGAATCATACAAACTTCGGAAATGGCACGTTAGTATTCGTACAATATACTTTCATGCTTGCATACATACATCGCTGTAACTCGTTGTTATCCGTGTAATTCCGCTGGAATGAGTAAGAACAGCGGACGACAGTCGCCCTATGTAAACGCCGCGGGACATGTCATCAGATTAAAAGAAACAATGTCGGCATTAAAAATTTAATTTAACAATATGCAGCTCGATCACGCGTCCTCGCTGCGTGTACGTGATCATGTTGCTGCGGACTTGAGGGACGAGATTACAATGCTAATGCGCTGAAGGCAGTAGCGGAGTGCACTTTGACTTACATTTGTATATTATATTGTATAAGTATACTAGAATATTTAAAATCATGTACGAGAAAATCAATGCATACTCTATGCTATGTTTACCACCTAGCATCGTAAAAATTTAAAATTAAGGTTATAAATACAAATCTGCGTATCGAAAACATAAGTGTTCTAAATCTATTTCATATGTTTTTTACATGAGAGCTAAATTGTGTTTGCATATGTCATTTGTAGCATTTTTTTTTGTATTTTCTTAATTTCTTACCTCAGTATTCTATATTATTACTATGAGAACTCGAAGTAGGCATACCATTAAAAGTTTCATACGATAATATTTATCTAAACACTCTACTTTACGTAACTTGTGAGAGAACTCTGCAAACCATAACATTATTCCCTTGCTACACAACTACATTGTATAGCAAATATATTATTCTAGTTACCTTAAGAGAACCAAACCGCTAGAGATTTCTGGAATCGCTACTCGTATGTTTAAAATGATCTCCAAATATATATTTTTGCGGTTTTCTAATGGTCGCGTGTCCGTTGCCTGATGCGTCTCGTTGGTTGCTTGCACTGGCACCGTTTTAGCAACAATAGATAGTGGTTGGAGAACATTTTTCACCTCCTACTAAAGGAACAATAGAAACGAGCACCAGTTGTCATTTACGACCGTCTTAAAACACCGTAAACCGTACTTTGAGACAATGTAACAGGCCAACCGAGCCATTAAGTATTGTTGACGTTATCGGAGAAGCCCGCATCAGCAAAATAGTTAGGTAAAATAGTGCGACATATTCTTCGACTATAACGTGTTAAATGACAATATTGAAACATATTAGGGAATGTCCGCTTAATCCAGGTTTTACTATATATATATATATCTAACCAATCTTTCGTCGTTTTTCAATTCCTCTTCTTCGTTTAATGGAAATTATCAGATAGCTACCAGTAGATTCAATCAGTAGCGTCTTCCCTATACTTGAACTTGCACAAGTATACGTGGTACTAGCTTCGATCTTGCCTGTTAATACGTATGTTGGCCGTGCCTGTTTTGCATCTCCGAAGCATTATTCGTGGAACTCGCGGGCATTAGATGAGCGCGATTTGAACGCCACAGACGCTAAATTTGAATATAAATATCGCAGTGCTTTTCCCCTTAACACCGTTCTCACAATAATTAACTAAATTATACGCTGGATCCGCAAAATTAAGACAATTTATGTTGTAGATATCGCTCAGATACAGTGTATCGAAGGATAGTGTAATTGATGATCAATGATTTGATCTAGAGATCAAGTAAACTATGCGTTGTACCGCAAATTATTACAAAGAAATCGAAAGAAAAAGGCATAAATGATTCATACCTAATAGTTTAGTCGGATTTTTGCCGTGTACAAAGTAAACAAATTTGTAGTAGAAAAGTAAATTCAAAATTAAAAATTCCCTGAGGTTTCGCTGGACAATCTGTGTGTCGCTTTTTCAAAGGTACTGCGATACGTCGGTAAGTGTTTCGAAACTCCAGTAATATGTGCAGATAGTTTTAATGTTGTAACCCACATACGATTTCACTTGAAATCATCACCGCTGTTAATATTATTAGGGTTCTTAAATATCTCAATTGCTTTCCTGTTCATGCGACTGCAGAACTGACTAGTATTGGTTAAAACCTTCGTTTCTTCAAATTTCATAATATGATTCAGTTCTAAGCAAACATGTTCTGCAATGGCTGACTTCTGGTAGTTGCGATTGAACGACCTATCATGCCAATGTTTATCTTATCGCATGAACAGAGGATGCTATACACTTCCGGTGTTGACAGCGGTTCTCTTTTCTCTTTTACTTGCCGTGGTAGGGTAGTCACTTTTTCATAATCTCAAGAATTTTAAAATATTTTCTAATGACTAATTCCTCAGTTTCTATCGTTACAAAACTAAAATATCCCAAATTTCCTCTCATGAAGAAAACTGCTTATTTTTTACAATACGTCAACAAGTTTACTTAACTTCACATCTGCTTTTCATGTTATACTGCATACATATGTTTATCGCTAATCGCTACCGCGTGTCGTTTCTCTTTGTGTATTTTCATCGTTAATAAGTCGAAGAGGCGATCACAGGATCACAGCCGTTAAGCGGCGTTCCACCTAACAACCGATCAAGGATTAATATATTAAACCCATTAACTAAATTTGCCATTAGGCGATTTACGGACGCGACTGGCGCTGGATCGCTCAAGCCGGTCGTTAAAATTTACTCCGGCTATTATTTACAATACGTAGGTACATACCTGTTTTTTAATCGCCTCTTCAACGTCTCAAATATACATCATATTTGCGTCCGGCAAATATACCTCAGTTACATATAGATGAGCCATTACTATTATATTCATTTTATGGCGATTCGGTACCACCGTGACATTTACTGAATGTTTCTCTGTATACGGTAATAATATGCATGCGATTGTCGATTCTATATATTTTACCGAAGAAATTGAATCAGTAAGTTACTGGCTAAAGGTTGCGTATTATGTAAATAAAGCCTATTTGTCGCGTGTATTCAAATGATATTCTGAAAGGAAAGGTTAAGCGGTCAACTAAGGCTGTTATGTTACGCATTTCTGTTTTATTTTCAATTGACATTTACTACGGATAATTGACATTATTATGGAAGAAAAACATATTTTTTTTTAGTTCTGTATGTTCAAATCATGCAACATTAATTAAAACTTGGCGATTTTTTTTTATTGATAATAACGAAATCAGGACAAATGATGAATATTCGATATAAAATATAAAGCAAAACTATATAGAGTTGGTTGAAAGAATTGGCCATCGGAATTCGATATTTTGATTCGTTACTTGAAAATGGCTTCCGATATCTCGATATTATCGAAACCCCGATATCGATAAGAATATCGAATATATCGAAACAAATATTAATAATATCGAAAATATCGAAAGGTCACTAATCGCACATAAAACAAATGTGCCCGTTGAACTGACCTCGTAGCTTTAATAATAACCAAGTTAGCAACGGTGCGCACTTAACTTAGAACAACCTGTATATACATGACTATTTGAAATTCCGTATTAGAAAGGATAACATTTAGTTATACAAAACACATGCTATTCATCTCCCTATACAGATGCACAAGTACCAGTAGACATAATTCCATACCGCGTAGCTACACACCGGCCATCTGTAATTCGACCCAACCTTCTTTCTGTCGAGGGAATCGAGAAGAGAACTGTCGAAACCGCATGCGAAGACGCAGGGGCATTCATAAGTTCCTCTCCGCGTACATAGTACAGACATACATAACCACGGTACGGCGACATGAGATAAGTACGCGGAGATAGGCAGGACCCGAGTTAGGACGATGGCTTCGTACGTATGTATGTATAAATGGCAGCGATAATAAAATAAAATAGCCAAGCGCGCTTCGTTGAGTCGTCGGATTGCCAAGATGGCCTTACGCGCGACGATTCAATGAGACGGAAAAAGTGCCTGTGATTAATAAGCGATTATATTTCGTCTTCCAGGTCTTTTACATGAGGAAGAGGAAAACTGCCCTTTTACGGTTTAGAAAATGCATAAGTTAATGTTAGTGTTTATGCTCCATCAGTTTTTGAGGTGAAAATCGTGGGTTGGCTTTTATTTTTCCATTATCCGTATTACCCGTGGTCCTAGATTATTTTGTATACCTATTTACATGAAAATTCAAAATGAACTGGTGCAAGTGTGAATCGTTTTGGAATGTTTTTGTAAATAACTTTTTTATAATAAAAACTTCGAATTAGTGTAAAAAGTTAGGTCTCTGTTAAAGCTTTAAAATAACATTTCGATCATACCTGTCACTTTGATAGATGATTTAATTTTTTTTTGTAGGTGCCCCGATTGGTCTCGCAAAGGGGGTAAATCGGGACACCCTATTCATTTTATTTATTATATTTATTATCCTTTACTAGGACATCCTGGGTACTGGATTGAGATGAGTCAGCCGCAGGAAAATCTTCTGTAGAAACACTCTTTCAGGCTCTACGAAAACCTGGTTTACAAGCATTTCTTGTCTTATTTAGCAAATCTATAACGGAAGCAGGCCAGTAATGAGAATTTTGATCTTGTTTTATTAGTTTGGGTAATCGCTTTAGCCAGTAAATCTTTTCCTTATATTTTCACTCGTGGCCACTAAATTATTAAAGGTTTTGTTCCGTAAAGAAGGAAAATATTGTTTGGGTAGATTTAGATTTTTTCTTCCAGTCTTCCAGCACACGCCTTCAAGCTTTTTTCAATGGTGCGACAACTGCGACGTCCAGTGGCTGAGTAAAATGTGTTGATATAATTGAATAAAAATTCAATTATATCAACACTTTCGAATCAACTTTCAAGATGTGGTTGATTAAACCAACAACTTGAATTTCGTCCATAGCGAACGGTCTGACCACCATGCGTTTTTACTTGATCTCTTTTATGCATTGATGATGTTGTCTTTGGAATGTCATAAACCTGGGCAACGTCTCGTATGCTTATTTGACCTCTTCTAATCTGTTTGTAAAGTTTGTGTTGTGCGTTTATTATTTGTATCTGTAATTGTTTTATAGATCACTCTGAATATTATATATTATATCGGTTAAGACAATAAAGAGCTATTACTACCACTACTACAAACTATATTTGTTATCAGTACAATTCTTGTACTCTTGAGAACGAACATTCGGTATGTATAAACATCCCTAGATATCTATAAAATTTTATTTAACAGCGATTCTGTTACCAACGATAGCAGATGAGAAGTTTGTGGTTAATCTTAATTAATGTGACTTTAATTACGAATTAGTTTCGTGCAGAAACTTTTTGGAAGCAAAACGAGCAAGGATTTTATAATCTAAAACCCGACGATAAAACCGTCTAAATTATGAATATAAACCTCTTCCCAAAAAAAAAAAAAAAGTTCAAAAATTCGGATTATAAAAGTGTTGTTTTGCTAAAAAAATTACTCCGCATATCACAATCCATCGCTCCCCCGGTAAATATCAACGTTCGTCGACCGAGAGGACTCTCTCTATCCCTACTAATAAGACTTAACAGTTGTCGACCTTGTTTCGGGATTTCGAACAGAACGCGGCGGCGCGCTGGGAGATTATTATATTATAAAAACGTATCGAATAATCTCGTTCTTTATTGTGCACGTACGGATGTAAGTTACACGTATAACACCGTACAATACGCGCGCAGATGTGTACCTGTGTGTGCGTGTTGTAATTGTGTTGCGGCAGCAACACAACATATCGGCAAGTGTTTCGGATTAAAACCCCCATAATCCTGAAAATATAATACGACGCGACTTAATGGCATCTGGAATGTACTTAATATTAATTGTTACGATTGCCGTTATTTATTGCGACCGGTCCCCGCTTCGGGTACAGAACATCCACGCCACTATCCGACTGCGGTTATATACACCGAATATCAATGAGGAATTATGATCGACGCACGCAAACGGACAACGTTGGCGCAGAGATACGGTCGCGAACATTCGATTTTGTACTGGCGACGAAGTGACATCGAGTAGAAATCTCGAATCGAACGAATGTTCGAGTAATTCAAACGGGAATATATACAGGGCGTTTCAATTACAACGAGCCACCTCAAACAATTTTTTGCCTGCTGTGATTTATATAAAATTCCGAAACCTGTCAGTTGTCATATCATGACGAGCCTGACGACTTAAAATCATTCCCCACCCTTAAAATTTGAATAGTGAAGATGAGTCTTGTGGCCATATTTTTTGTGAATTCACGATTAAATCAAAAATAAACTCTCCTAAAGATCATCCCACTAAATAATGCAAACGTAAACTAGTACCATACAAGATAAATATCTAAAGCTGAAAGCAGACAGGTTTCGGAATTTTATATAAATCACAGCAGGTCCTATCCCCATATTAAAAATATTCTAATTTTGGAGTTTAGTTTTTTATTCAAAAGAAAAAACCGCAAATACACAATTTCAACTTCACACCGTACGAAACGATACGTCCACAATTGTATGCCCGCGCAAAAATAAACGGAGCTCGAACAGTAAGACAAGTCAGACAAGCCCCGTAGGTACTGGGGCCGTATATACATACAACATCGCTATTTTACATTCGACATTGCGGTTACCTTTGTCGAACCCGTTTTATAAATTATTCTCCGTTCTTCTCGGGCGACAAGAAGCGCGGTACACACGGCGAAAGAGCAGGAAAGGACCAATACACGCATATGTGTACATATTATAAGTACAAACACATTTCCCATGAATTAGTGCGCAACCTTTCTTTTGTGCGTTCTTCTCTCCCCACTTTAGTTTTCGTCCGTCTTCTCGTCTCTCTTAACGCAAATACTTTTCGCACACGAACGTAACATACCACAGCTGTAATAAGTAGGCAGACAGGTAGGTGTACCGTCATAGTTCGTACATGTAAGGCTCTTATTTATTTCCGTGTACCGGCAATAATTCTGCCCCTCTTTGATCCTCTCTCGCGCTGATTTTTGTAGGACATCCGAGAGTGCGGTATATTCGAGTAAGTACTACGTGGTTCGCTTTCGACTAATGTCAAATTAACCGAAGAAAGGGGTATATTATTTTAGCTTTTTTAGCTTTTCAATTCCTTTTCCCACTATGATATTTCTACTTAACCCTTTATTTTTCCTGTTCTCCGTTACCTCTAGCAATTCTGGTATACGATCTTCTACTTTTGGTATACAAACAAACCATTATTATATGTTACTTCAACATAAAAAATTCTAATTCTTACAAATCTTCAATTAACAACGAAATTTTTCTTACTGTGTATGGAATATTCTCCAGCAAGAATGGAATAACAACCCAAACGACACAATACTGAGAAAATTTGACTGGTAGCAATCTCTTTGAAAAAGAGGTTGCTACCAGTTGTTTAATCAACGAACAATGCAAATGATAGCTTTTTTACGAGACAAATGCCTAAGAATTAACACTATAAGATAAAACTTCAGTTCAATTTCGATTAATGTTGGTTCATTTGATAATTTCTCTAGTAGTAAATCTATTGTATAATAATTGTTACCCTTTATTTTCTGTTTGAAACTTTTTTGTTACTTGGCTAAATTTCGATGGACGATAGTGTATACATCTACGTTTTGCATTTCAAATCGGGCACTTTTTATCGACCGCAACAGCTATGGCTGCGGCTATTTCTTCGTGCCAGATCGCAGGGCAGATATTTAGCGCGCATTTATACACAATGTCGTACCACCGTACACCTATATCGCGTCGGTTTCCTAACATTACACACATTTCTATTGTTTACTAGGAAAGTCGGCGCATATACAATAATAATGCATCCGTATTTACATAGATTCATACATGCATGCGGTGCAGAGCGGCGAATCTATCTCATCATCGGGGGATTGTGATCGCCGGAGAACAAACGGCAATAAATAGGTGGACGGGCGAACAAATGGAATGTAAAATCCGACAATATTCACACTCCGAGAGCGCCCGGTGGAACAGTAGATGCATATCGTCGGTTAAACGATGCACTGTCTCGAGGATTCCGAGAATATTTAAAGATGTCGGGAATGCGGTGATGTAACGCAGTATTAGCGAAATAGAATAGAATTTATCTTATGTTTATGTATGTACAGTGCTGTTCTCTTCTAATGTCCCCCGGTGGGATGACCAAATATCAACACTATTTTCTAATCATAAACTAAATCATCTGCTACCATACGAAAATAGCCAAGGCGCACGGCTTAGAGTGTGTGATAGTAAGTCTGGATACATGGTGGCAAGAGGGAGACATTAGAAAAGAAGAGCACTGTACATACACAAATCCACCCGCTTTACATATATTACCGTTTTGTTCGTTATTACGCTGCCTAGTTCTTCATCAACTGGTGCGTTCACCTCGCGAACTCGACTATTAATTACTTTAATTAATCTGTTAATCTGCGAGATAATGTAACATCTATAGGCTAGCACACTGACATGTTTATTGTCAGACGATCTCTCGGTAGAAAACAAACGAGTACCGGGCAATAAATCGCTTCGGGGTGGGGACTAGATGTCTTTTCTATTCGTATCTACCGCTTGCACACTCTACATATACAAGAGCAGAGGATTTAGGTGCCTATTACCCGTCAAATGGTCGTTAACATATTAATGTCTATTATGCTGAGACTTTTACATATTTCATTTACCAGGGAAATCGAATCTGTTCAGAAAATAATAATTGCTAACGAGACCCATTAAGTTCGTAACGTACAAATGGATATAAGGAATAAACGAATACGTAATCATTATCTTATCGAATGCTATCTGATGCTAATCTACAAACAAGATATTGTTACAGCTGATGAAAATTGGAGGTTCATTTCGTGTTTCACAAAACATATGAAAGATTCCTGTCGAAAATGTAGCCTATTTCCAGCAAGCACTGCGACTTCACCTAAGACTTTGACGTTAATATTTGCATTATTGACAACACGATGCAGATGTCGTTTTTTGTTATATATAGCATCAGATGATTTTGAATTTTTATGAATTTGAGTTATTATTTATATTTTGGTTGAATTAAAGTTTAAAAGATGTTTTAACTAAGGAATTTTTTTTATACCACTTTTATCACAACAACTATAAAACGATATTTTATGCTCAATCAAATAATTCGAATAGTGAAATGCCACGTCTCCTCGTTTCTGTCGCTGTTTTCTTTATCTTTAACTGCAATCCCAGCCTCGCTAGACAAAATATACGATTCACGTTCTCTGGCATCTCCACAAAACTGCGACAAAATTAAATGCACGCGTCACAGTCGCGTCAGCGTTCGCTTGTAAGGGACGAGAGCATGAAGTGGACGGCCAGAAGTAGATAACACCGTCTCCCGATGTCTCGCCATAGTTCCAGCATTGCATAGCACACCACTATAACACTAGGTGCAGTAAATATCAGAAGAAGAAGACGACGACAAAATCGTGCCTCTAAACGTGCGTACGCACCTGATGAACGCTACACACAACACGAACATACGTGTGTTCCGTTCTGGATGTGTTTATACAGCAGGACGTTTCGTCGAAGGTGAAGGTGTTACAGTTGACGGTCACGACATCTAGTTACCGTCCCACGATTCGCGGCCGCTTATATTAGCATTCACGGAGCGAACGGGGCACAACGTATGTTCCACGCCGGTAATTTAATATCTTCCATTTATGCCGTACAATGAGTCGAGCAGCGATCTCATCTCTGACTGACTGACTGACTGAGGAGTGACTAGCACCTGAGCGATCCTTTTTTCTCGCTATTTATTCGCCCTGAAAATATGTCCGAGTCCTCAGTTGAAACCTATAGGTTGTCGTAAAGTACGAGTGTTTTGTTGCTGGCAACGCAATGCGTCCGATTACCTCCTCGTAAAGTCTTAAGGATAGATTCCATTAAAGATGGAATCTTTCTAAGTATAAGGTTTAAGATTGTACCGCCTGGAACACAAAGGTCTTTAATTTGCGCGATTTGCACAGCAAAAATACCGAAGTCAATTGCACTGATATTAATACAGCTTTCAATCGTCTTCAACATAATGTCATTGTCTCCAAATTATGAGCTCCTGGATTTGACCCGTGTTTATTAGCTTTCATAAAAAATTACTTGACCGGTCGTCAGCTGTACGTTGAGTATGTGGGGGTTGCATCTAGTGTTTATACTGCGTACAGTTGGGGTCAACTCCTGGCCTTCTTTTATTCGTGATTTTTATAAATGATTTATGCAATCATTTCGATTCAATCACTACACAAAAAAACTATTTGGTTAATCAATAACGCTGTGATTTTTTTCCACACAATTATGCATAGCGATTGAAAACTTCATGGCCAGATTTCTTCCCAACAATTACATCAGTAGGTAAACTATAGAAATTACAGGGTTTCTTTTTCATTAACTGCAAGTCCTAAGTGTATGGGAATATTGACGAAAGAATTCGTTTACTTCGAAATTCAAAATTTTACATCGACAGTTAGTATTTAACATTCCCGTGGAAACCGATATAGTAACAAAGTTTACTAAGCGTTATGTTAGTTAAACACTACCAACTTAAAGTGAAGAAACGCATAGCTACAGCAGCTCTAGCACGGTATTTCTTGGAGTTGCTCCATAAAAGGCTATTCTCATTCGTTCAATTTAAATGGTAATCTCAATCTAACGGGCGCGCATTAGCACTGTTAATTAAGGATGAAAAGATACGAACGATTGGTGTTTAATACCGGCAGAAAAAAGGGACAACAGTTAGAGAAAATTTGCGCGAGATTAGAATTTTCCGGTTATATACGAAGCGAAATGAAGTCTTTAAACCGGATCGTTCCGATTCTGTTCGCACAGAAATTAATATAGGTGTACACGGTAATAGAAGATGAATATTCGTAGCCAAGGTGGCTGGCCGCTTTGTTCTACCACACGCACGCACACAATCACAAGCAGTCAGTCAGCTAGTCAATAGGAGCGTGGAGCAAGCAAGGAGCTTTTCTAAACGATTTTTTTCTCTCCGTGTTTTGTTATTATTGTCGGAGGCCCGAACGTACTGCGCCGGCAAGACAACAATTTAGTTGGTACGATGAATAATGGCCTTTAGAAATCTCTCTTTGGAGAAGGTTACAGGGCCCTCCCACCTAACAGTAAACCTCTGCATCGGCCGCGTATAGAGAGGCGTGATCTTAAGAAATGTTGGTATTGAACCGTGAATAATCGGATAAAAACGCCACTGAAAGAAGAGGAACTCTTTGAATTATACGCGATTTATGTTTTAAGTTATTGCCATGGATAGAACAGTGGACAACTTAGACATCATCAGCGGCCGTTTGGGTTATATAGAAGTCGTCGGTTTGTTATTGGTACTGAGTCGGGAGAAGTTAATTTATTTATTTTATTTTAAATTTTTATAAATAGTAACAGGCACAAAAGGGGCATTAATATACTGACAGTACTGCAGAATTTACATGGACCTATAAACCCAATAAGACACAAGAAGTTTTATTAAGGAAAGCAAAGGCTACTATTTACATAGAAATTGTATCCAAGAGATTGCTTTACGGTTTGCTTGTACTAGATAATAATACATATATTGGCCCGGTAAAGCCCGATTCATAAACATAAGTATTCGTCCATGTACGGTCTTTAGTGGTAACATAATTGAAGGCTTGGAAGGCTGCAAGATTGTTTAGTTCAGTTTCTTATTTCCATTTATGTATTTTTATATTTTTCTAGCATAGATTATGATGAGATTAAAAAAGTAATTTGTACGTCACGCTAACAATAAGTATGAAATTAAATTCTTCTGCATCAATCTTTTTTTTTATAATTATTTTATGGAATTAACTTGGATTTAGTTGGTTGTTTACAATCATTTTTATCCCATTTGGCACCCCGTAAAGCCATTAAATCGACCTAAAAAAAAGGTTTGTAGTACAGACTCGAACAGAGATAGCAGAGAGCCGTAGAGTTTCGCATTCCCAGAACGGATATCTCAGATCAGGCTACCTCCCTAGCGTCGTCGTTCGCCACTCAGATCGATCCCGGTGTCCGTATAAAGGGTGCATCACGCGGCGCGTCCTTTCATTAACATATAAACTGCATGCAAAATCGTGTCCTGTACGGCGACCGCGCGCTATCTACCGGCCGAATAACTAACGTTCCGTGCGCGCGACCTCGCCTTAATTAACATGTAATTAAAGACAATTCTCATCGGGCGAAGGGCATGCGAAGAAATAGGAATCGGTTGGAACTTGGAACAATGAGCGCAGGATTGTCGCAAGAAATTTCTTACTTCTGCTTGCGCGAGGGTCTATCGTGTGTTTTTCTTTCGATTTCTTCCACGTTCGCTAGTTTTTTTGTTTTTTCGCTTCGTGTTCGTTGGCTTTTTGTTTAAATTCCGCATTATCGTTAGTTCGTTTAGTGTGCGCTGAAAGCGGGAGCGAGACAGAGTACGCGTTGCCGTTTGAACGAGGCGCGGGCAAAAAACTGACTGACACTGCGCTTTGACGGCCGCAAACTCGCTGAAAATCCGCAGAGTCGACCGAGGAAAATTATAAGTTAATTAAAACAATGATACAGGCGGTCTATAAGTAGTATATGTCTGTATACGTTCAGTTCGTGTATTTCTATCTGTTCGGTGCGTCGATTTCTTATACTGAACGGGTCGAAATGAGAAAGTCGCTAAGTTACAGGTCGAGGTTTCATGCAGGCGCATTATCGCACGTTTCTGCTATGTATTATAAAACAATTAGATTCATGTGGGAAGTCTACAAATATCGAATGACAACTTTATCTACGCAACTATCTATTATAGTTTGTGGGAAAATAATCTAAATTAAATAAGAAAATCTTTTACATCTATTTTGTGATAAAAAATAAAAAAAAATATGCTCAATCCCGCTCTACCATTATTTTGATTCTATCTAGATATGTGTTTCAGCACTCTTTATATCTTTGCGCAAATTATAATAAGGCTTCATTGAATTTAAACTGCTTTGAAACGTATGTGTCAGGATTCGTTATCATGTCGAGAGATAAATTATTAATCCAATTTCAGAAGATATTTATATATATACATATATATTTATGTAGATGTTGGTTCTCGGGTATCCCGCGTTGATGTTTTGTCCTTAAAAGGACGGTTATCTCGACGTTTCGATGAAATCGCATTCATCTTCTTCTGGAGCTTCTTCGTATCGGGTCTGGTACGGTAGTGCTGTCGCTTGCTGCTCGGGCGCTCTCTTTTATACCCCTCCAGAAGAAGATGAATGCGATTTCATCGAAACGTCGAGATAACCGTCCTTTTAAGGACAAAACATCAACGCGGGATACCCGAGAACCAACATCTACATTCTACACCCGCGAAAACATCCGTATTTGCATATATATTTATATGTATATACCCATCTTTTTTGTATGCGTGTTGTACATTGCCCTTTAATTTTATAACGTAGCTGATACGGCTGATATACTATTAGAACAAGGAACTAGCCTAGCGGGTGTTCCTTTTTTGCAAACACTGTACGCAGGTTCGCCAACGATTCACGACGATTGTATAGTAAATATACTGTAGTTAGTATAGTATTTGAATGGCGTTGATCGTCGCTTTCATCTTTTTTTTTGTTATTATTCTCACTACCACGTCAAGCGTTCATTCCTCTATTCAGCGTCGATTTTCCATATTAGTCGGGTCGTCAGTCGTCCACTCAGGAATTTAGCCTCGTTTACGGCACGACCGTTGCCGCGTAGAAACGGACGAAAGAGACCGCGAGGAGGAATTAATAAAACCGTTAATTTAGCGGGCAGGCGACGTGCCGTCGCAGCATCGCCGCAATAATGTGTTAATCCTCTAACGTTTACCATAAACGAGCGATGGGACTATAGGAGAGTCTGCGCGCGCGCGCGCGCGCTCACGGGGACTTTAATTGTTCCTGAAATTGCGAGATCACGACGACGACCGGCGCGCGATGGTCAGAGGATGAGAAAAATCGTCGATTGTTATATAGCGGCGCTTCGTGATAATAGTAGATTGAGTGCGACGCCTACGGAACGCGGGCGATGATAAATTAATCCTGTGCGTGCCGCTTGGAGACGATTAGAAAGGATCGATGAATAGACTGGGAATTTTACACGGAAATTTTGTACGTCAAACGAACGGATTTATTAATAATTAGAGTTTGTGAGTAAATTAGGCAGAGATTAATCGCAGTTTTAGTTTGATATTGATTATTATTGTTCTAATATACATTATCAAGAAACAAACATTATTTTGACATATACATAGTTTTGAAACTATTTTAAAAAAATCATATTTAACTTTTAAAAAATCATACCTATACATAACTAATAACATGTTCCAAAGTCGGAGCGGACTGCTTGCACAGTTATTTTCATCACGCATGTATCATGCATTCTTTATTTTGATAACCGGAGAGTATGTAAGTAGGGTTTACACCTCAAGCCAGAGCGGTACATGGGTAGTGATATTTGCCAGTCATTCGGCTCATCAAGGCGACTACACGAGAAAAATGTGTAGATTAATTTTAAATAAATTGCGTTGAAATTTCGTCTAAACGCAATCACCGCTATCCATACATTCTTGGACGATGGACAGCATTGGTTGTATTTAAAATAAAATTTCCTGTTACAGTTTACTTGGATATATATGACACCAAGTATCTTAAACTTAGGGAAACATCTTAAACATAGAGAGCCAGATAAGAAAAAAAGTTTCTCCGATATAAATGAAATTAATAATTTCTTGCCCCAAATTTACTATATATGATTTCAAGCTGCGCGAGAATTCCTTTGTTATTATTTGCTACAGTGATCGGATTTATCCGGGAAAGTCTTTTGCGCAAAAGCTCATACATACAGCGGTTAAGTGGTATTTTTACGAAATTCAGACGGTATGTTTGGACAAAAATGCATAACCTATAACGAGCGAAAATTACCATACAATAAAAGCCGTATTGTGCACGGTGTATTGAGAGAATTGCAAGCAATATGCTGGACGGCTATTGTTGCTTGGTAAAATGAAAACATTTTGACTGGAACGCTCGCAAATATATAGTGATAATTAGCTACTTTTACCAGTCGTTTGTTCGCGTTGGATATACAAAACGTGAAGTGTATTTAGTTTGGTAGTTATTGTCGGCTCCGTAACTGTGGAAATTCATAATGGCAAATGGTATTGTTACATGTGGCGCTATACACAATGCTTCGAATGATTTGTGCAAGTGTAGATTATACAATTTATTCATATTGTGTGGTATTAAAACAGCGTGCCTTCACTTCTAAAAAGGTTACAATTTGAACTAATTGTGTGAGAAGCGAAAGATAAAAGTTTTTTATATATTTAGTTCATTGTTTGGTAATAGAGAATATATACACTTAAAAAAATTGTTCAAATAACTTCTATATTTGGCATTTATATATTTATAACAGGTATTTTTTAATTGCCAGAAATTAAAAAAATGTGAAATATTGAAAAACGAACTGATAAATATAATACTTAATTAATTATCTACTTTATTTGTTCGGAATTTGTAGTTTGATTGATCTAGTCGAAATATTTACTTACACTGAACATTACATTGCATTTGGTTCGACACTGTCGTTCTCTGTGTGCATATTCGCAATAAGAAAAAGTACTTATATAGTGTTCATGCGATTAACCCAACAGTTTCTAATGCGCGCACAAATACTACGTACCCATCATATATAGCCGTATATGATCGCAGTTCTAAAGTACCTATCGTGCAGAAATACTTATGTGTGAATAATAAATGCATATAGGTGCTTATAAGTAATATTCTGACGTTAGTAACTTCCTTTTAAATGCCGATGCGAGAAGCGTGAATGCGGCATTTAGCGTCAGATTGCCCGCTCGCCTGAGTTCGTCTAATTTATGGAGTTTCTCTGGCAAAAATAACAGCGCCTTGCGCTAATCCTTCTGCCTATTCTGGCGCGCCATAAATCTGAGACGCGCTCGAAATGACGCGCCGGGGTTAGTCGGAGAGCCGAGCACTTCCGGCGTTTGCCTCATCTGGCATTAAGAATCTGACTATCGATTGGAATTCAACTTAGTACAGGGAATAAAATAAATAATTCTGACAAGTGAATATTCAGTCCTCCCAAGTAAAAAGTATACTTAAATACGCCACAGATATTCGAAGTATTTAGGGTAAGTAACACTAGATTTCTGAGTTAGAATATTTGCGATTTTCCTCACCTATTGTAATTTATATAAAAATCCTAAACCTGTAAATTGTTATATCAAGGGGGACAACTTTTAATCACGGGCCTGACGTTCGGCCATTAATTCTAAGCTCCTGCCAAAATCATCTTCATTCAATTCGTGTAAAGGTGTGATTTTAAATGGTGTTACAAAGTGCAAACCCGTCCAGAAATTTTCCCCGACGGCATGCCTAAAAAAGCCGACAGAAATGAAAATTTTATAAAGATCATTTATTTCCCTTACACGGTCGCCACAACCTATCCACTTTAAGATACTGGCTTTTATTCACTGAAATAATTAAATTCCGCATTTTAAGAGACCAGAAATTTGTTCTTAATTAACCTATCCTTACTAATAATCTACCGAAATTCCATATACGCTATTATATACGCTGCTCCGTACGATTGCGGCTGAACCGATGGCCAATTATTACTTTATAAATTCCTTGTGGAGGAAAAAAAATAATAAAACAACAGAAAAAAAAAACAGAAGAACACGAGTGAAATTGTCTACGAAAAAGAACCGGTAAGCGGACGAAAAAATGCCCGTATACACCAGACTATACAAAAGGGAACGTCGAAAAATATGAAATAACCTTAATCAGTTTAAATAATTTCGTCTCGGAGCGAGCGGGCGAATTATACGCGAACGCACTTGCCGTGGAGCCCCCGAAATATCGACGCATTCCTGACGGGGATCCGGCCGGCGGAGACGCAAAAAAGCGCCCGTCAAAACTTTTCACATATCATTCAGTTTTTTACGCGCGCAACTGCGCCGACTCCTTTAATGAGGAATGCCGTCGCTATGCGCGTCTCTCGGATTGACATAACACGAGTTGCGAGTGCGTGTCGTGCCGTTGTAGTTGGCGATGATCGCGACTATACGAGGTGCACTCAAAATGTACAAAGTTAAACTTAAGATGCGGTAGCGATGTGGTGAATCGAGTAAGTCTCGATTCAAACTTTAGTAAGAATAGGTAACCAAGAACGAAGCAGCACTCTTAAAATTTAACCAACAAGTATCAAAAAGGCATTTTTTTAACCAGTAAACAAAAAGTGCATACTTTGCAACAAGTGTAATAAATAGGGCGAAGCATTTTATATTGTTTAATGCGAGAGCGGCAAACAAAAATATACATACGACATTGATATTTTATGTTTTCTAACGTATTTATAAAGCCATGTTCATGTATGTATGAAAAAACCCTGACTCGTTCTACGCCGCTGAGTATTGAAAATAATGTCGCATAAAATATAAAATGCTTCGCCATAGTAATAAAACACGATTAGAATGAAATGCTCTCTTCACATTTCGCAACTTTTTCGTGGTATCCTTGTTTTTGTCACATTCACTTATCATCTTTAATGTCGTTTTTCTCCACTTTTTTTGCTTCTATTTCAGTTTTAGACACTTATCTTGTACGGTATTAGTTGCCGTAAAGAGAATTAAAATACCTTTTAAAACATTCACCATGCACACACATCAATACAGCAAGAGGACAAATTCGAACGGCGACCGAGATTTGTCTTTTGTTAACGAGCGACGGTGCAACGATGTTAATTTAAAATTTTAATTTACGACTTTGAGTACCGCTGATCGCGGTCGCCATATATCATCGGGCGAAACGCTAATTGCCGCACGGCGTCCGTCCATCTCCTCCGTCCACGGTTACTGATATTTCAATATTACACTCGAGTGCCGTCGGTGATTACCGTCCTAATGAAGATCGTAACGAATACGGAGCGTCATTATAGTACTGTAGGTGATTTAAAACGCGGAGAGATCTGGGAATCTCTTATTTCGTTTTTCGAATCAGGTCGAGTTTCGACTACATCTTGCTTGTTCTTTGTTTTATGTATAGTGTAATAATTTATATTATATGTACATACGTACGGACATCTATCGAGGCAAACGGAAACTATATTTGAGGCTTTAGACTCTTCTTTATACACCTTCTATCACTATGAACGTTTTTATCTAATCCAGTTCCCCTTATCGAACCGTTAAGGGAACAGCGTCGTAAAACGTGGAATCTGGACCAAATAAACAGTACTAGCAACTAGCAACCTTCGGAGTAGAGTCCCTATAACGCCTCCGTGAGACGATGTATGTATAACAGAAACATCGAATCCTGGTCTAGATTTGGCAACCTATACGGATAAGCGTTCGGTTCTCACGCAAGGAGAAAATTTCTCCGGATTTTTATGTCGACTTTAATGTGCCGTTACGCGTCCTTTAAGTTATCTTAGATTAGGGTGTTTCGGAATAAAACATAGCGCTCGTAAAACAGGCGTTATCCGTAGGTATATATTACGGTGATTGGAATAGAAATTTTATAATTTTGTATGTTGATGTCTTTAACTACGCTCATGTAAATAACAATATCACAAAATGAATATTTAAAAAGAAGGATTAGTTACAGTACAGTTATTTTCTTACGATTACCATAAGAAGATGCCCACCAAATAATAATTATTAAGTATTATCCGGGGAATATTATTTTAGTCACCAATTAGAACTAGTAAACGAATATTTAGTCCCTTACTATAGTAAAAAATTAATCATCCGTTGAGACATATTAACGTCAATAAAATATCGCATTTTATGTGTTTTTTTGTAAGTTGAAATGTACATACTTACCCTATTTACTAAAACACTACAAATTCTCTAAGATTTCCTGTTATTCCGAAGTGGATACACCCTCACAATTTGTTTTTCTTTTCAAGACTATAACATTTTTGAAACTCACTAATTTGGCACAGTATATAAGCATGGTTTTCTCTCACAAAATATACAAGCGATTCCCGACAAATATTCCTTAATGATGGATACGAACAACAAGTACTCTAAAGTCTAAGATCAAGATTCGACGCGATTAAAATGAATAATAGCGGGCAGCACCTGAAGGTCCGAATCACCGTCGGAGGCAATCTATTTTCATCACCACAATGCTTCGTTAATTAATTTCGTTAATTAGAATAACAGTATCTGGTAAAATGTATATGTTCCGAAATATTCCGTTATCCGTCTTGTTCTTCGCCTCCTGCTTTGCAGTGGCGCTGTGTGCGGTTTTGCCAAACACAATTTAAATTATTCGACCTTCTCCGGAGCTCGGTCTATTATGTCCGTAACTGGAGGGCGTTAGGGACTTGTTCTGATCAGGCCTCGAATTCTCGAGTAATTAACGCTATTTATAGATAATGGCGTTGCTGCCGTTATTGTTATTAAGTACATCGTCTTTTTTGAGATATGTAAGTATTTACTATTTTCAACTAATACCTCTAAAAATCAATATAAAACAAAAATAAAATAAATAAAAATAAATACCACCAGATTACAACAATAAAAATCAAGGCCAATCGCAGAGAAGTTTATTAATCAAGCGTCGTTTCGAGTTATTTTAAATGTTAGCACATTCAAGACGATACCGGCCCAACTTATTTAAATCATCATTACAGATGGCAGCTATAGTAATAGTCTTCCTTTCTCTTCGCAACAACAGCTTCGTATGCCATCTCTGTCCATCGCCGCTTCTGTTGCTGCCGTTGTGTGCGTTCCGTTCCGTTTGCGTTTTGTCGTCGTTACTTCTGCGGCCGGCCGCATCGTTCGTATAGAAGAAGTCGGGTCCTCGCCACTTATTCAGACTATGCAAAACGCGGGGCAATTTGCATTTCTACAGACGGGGAATCCGAATAACTCTCCACAATACAATTGTGAATATAGAATTAGAGGCATTAATTTCGCCCGAGAGCTGTTGCCGCCAGCCGTCGGAATGGTCGCGGTCTGGAACCGAAGGGGGTGCGAGGGGGTGCGCAGGGACCAGGTGCGAGAGATCTCGTAAATTTATAGCGGATCGCTGAACGCGTTTCTAAGACGCGCTTCTGCTTATGGCCTTTTGTGCATAGGTACGGACTATACGGGATGGTGATACGGGATTAAAGATTTAGGTGCGGCTATACGAGGTGCGTTTGCAAAGTATATTTGTGCACGACAAATAAATTAGAAAATTAGTGATTAAAACTACTAATAAAATCTATAAGCCTATGTAAAACTTTCTATATATGCCCTCCAAATACCTGCAACTGATGTGGCTGCTCTGTAGACTTTCATAGCTTACAGAATTGTATAAATGACACATTAAAGAACTCGCAACAATAGGTCTATATGCAGTAATGTGTTGTATTGTCCAATTTGGTCAAGAATCTGATAAAAGTGAACAGAAGAAGCATTACTAGTGATGACCAAAATTGTATTCGGATAGCATTTCCAAATGGATGGCTCACCACCACATTTTGGCTAATAAATGAAAACATTTTCTAATTTATTGTAGGTACTATGTAATGATTTTTTCCGTTTCATGTCTTATTAGTTCAATGAATATCATGTTTACAAAACTTACATTATCTCATTATAAAACCTTTTGATATGAATCTAATATTTCTTTAAATAAAAATATCCCAAATTTTACTCGCTGGGATTTTTGCGTGCGTCCTTCTTGCTCCCAAACCGTCACCCTATTGAAATACAACTCCACGTCCGCTCCGACCGCAATCGCACAACAAAACAATCAATTATCCGAGGTTAAGGAGTTGTGTGAAAACAAATTCTAAAAGTCATCATTATCATCCCGATCCATGAACAGCCTGCGAGCGGCTAATAGAAATCGCGGCGGCCAGCGTTGGCGCGTTGTCACTGCTGCCGTGGATTGTATATTCCTATGCATATAATGCTCTGTCCTCTTCCCTCTTCTCGCACGGTTGAAAGTCAAAAGATTCGTAACTAGCCTTCTTATTTTGCGGCACGAAATCTTGACGCGCGCAGGCCACAAGTGCACTCCAGCGCTCGCAGACCGTTCTCGACGAGTTTCGAGTGGTATACTCGAACGAAAGAAGCTAGTCCGTCCTCTTCTGGACCGTGTCAGTGCCTCTCCGTCTGATTAGTACCCGGCGAGTGAGAAAAGTCGCGCTAATTTGAACTATTTACCCTAGCATGGACGCTGCACAAAAGAAACAAGAGAGGGCTTGGAGAAAGAAAGGAAAAAGACAACATTAACATTCTTCTCTTAAATCTTTTGTTTTTTACCTTCAATGGTGATTTTATTTTGCCGGAGAAATTTACAGAAATAAATTTTGTAAGAAGGAAATTAAAAATTTTAAAAGAAAATTTGTTTAATCAAAAACACGTTTTTTTTTCGATTTGATGTGTATTTCTCGAGATATGTGATCGTCCTGAAACTTTTGGAACAGCACTATAGACAAACTGTTTCGGAAATTCGTAGATTTTTGTTTCCAACCGAATACCGACTGCCCCGTATAGTAAATATCCCATTTAAATTCATAATTACAATTTTAAATGTGATATAGAAACATACAGATAAATTTTATTTATCCTTAACAAAAATTTTCAAGTACGATCTTGTAATAACAATTCCACACGCCTATTTTCCATCCTATCCACAAACTATTTATAACAATTAAATTCACTCAAATGTGATGTAAAACCCAGATAAGACGAGGCGAGAATCAACACTATAAATCCTTTTGTTTGCATTGCTCCCATTCCTGTCTGAAACAAAGGCCGTATTTTTTCGTAGATTAATTACCACGACATTAATTATGAAGAACTACAAGTTATAGTTTCATCTCTCAAACGAATTTATAAAAGTTGAGCCATTATTATTTATCGTCAAAAATTAACGTTCAACAATACAATTATGATAATAGTGAATGATGGATGTGAAATAGTAAGGACGATAAACAAGTGCAGTTAGTGAAAATCATGACACTGATCTGGGAAAATGATACCGGTTTTGAACAACAAATATTTCCGACAGTATCTGGCCACGGTAACAGGTAATTATTATAATCGAGATAAGATCTACCGTTTGGATATTTTCGATAATGATGCAGTTGTTTGTGATGTTTGCCAATTTTATCGGCCGAATTCTTTCGCATAAATCAGACAGGATTTGAGATATTTATGTTTGTTTACCTTAAAAAGTGAATTCTACAATCCTGATGGTATTCATATTTATCAGATGAGGATTTTAGATAAGAAGGGGCACAAACTAAATGGAGTTGCATTTCTAGGAATAACTGAAAAATCTGCTTTTTTTTAAATGATGACAGGTTTGTTTGATTCTATTTTTATATTCTAGCAACGTTTTCCGTAATTGCCAGTGGGATCAACTTAGCATGGACATCGCCGTATCTGCCGGTGTTGCTGAATTCAACAGATATTCCAACTACACCAACTGAGGGCGCTTGGTGCGCTGTCATGCCCTTAATTGGAGCGCCACCTGGTGCTATTTTGGGCGCCTTCTTAAACGACGCAATCGGACGAAAACCCACCATTCTAGCGCTGGCACCAATTGTGTTATTGTGTTTTTATTTAATAGCTTTCGCAAAGAACATCTGGCTATTCTCATTAGCTAGATTTTTTCTGGGTACCGTTGAAGGAGGACTATTTACCGTAATCCCGATTTACCTTTCCGAAATATCCGCTCCTGAAATCAGAGGATTATTATCTTCAAGTATAGCAATCGCTCTAATTTTAGGATCGTTATTCATCAATATTATAGGACCGGTAACCTCAATTAAAACTTCCAGTTTAATCTGTTCCGCTGTACCGCTGATCCATTTTATATCTTTTGCTGGCATGCCCGAATCTCCTTATTACTACATTAAAAAATTACGCTTCGATTACGCTCGAGAGAGCTTGAGAATCTTACGTCGAACACAAGATGTCTCTGAGGAATTGCAAGAGTTGACTTTAGCCGTCAGGAGGCAAGAGAATGAACGATCAAAATTGAGCGATCTCCTCACCAATAAATACTACAGAAAAGGCATGCTGCTCTTCGCAATTTTGAACGCAACAGCAAAATTATCGGGAAAGAATCCCATGCTGTTTTACACCACGCAAATATTTACGGAAATCGGTGAGGATTTTAACCCGAAATTAGCCACCATAATATACACTTTACTGGAATTATTGGCTACGATAGCAGCGGCTTGGATGATTGATAAAATCGGCAGGAGGAAGTTGATGTTATCCTCATCTGCTGGGTGTGCTATCGTCTTAGCATTTGAAGCGATCTACTTCTTATTGAAGGATCAAAAATCGCCTTACGCGCATAATTTATACTGGCCCTCTTTGATAGCGCTGTTCTTGTATAATGTAATCGGCAGCTTGGGTCTTATGTTTGGACCGATACTATTGGTTAGCGAATTGTTTCCGACATCGATTAAATCTAAAGCTTTAGGAGTGGCTGATACTTTTTCGGTGGCCATGGGAACCATAGCGTCGCAATTGTTTCATTATACAGGGCAATTCGGGATGTACATACCTTTTTTTATATTCGCTGCGTGTTGCGGCATCGGATGTCTCTTGATTTACCATTTTCTCATCGAAACTAAAGGAAAAACTTTGGAGGAAATACAATTGGATTTAATCAAGAATAAAAAATAACATACACTGAGTGTTTTGGGCCACTTGTTCACTATTTTTCCCCTGACATGTTACAACTAGATTAGTGTAACAGTAATTGTTATTTATTAGTGTTTAGGATGTATGGATCGCGAAATGTGTGATTAGAGAGCCTAAAATTAAAACTGCTTTTAAATTAATTATATGTCTATTTGTGATGTAATAAAATCGAATTTAACAAGTATCTCACCAATGAATCTGAGTTTGTTTCTTTAATTCATTTACACAGAGAATATCCTCTCCTATTTAAACAATGGAAACGTTTACATAATAGCCCATAAACTTGGTATAACTAGCATATTTACACGCCCAAGTATAATAAATCACACGTCTAGATAACAATAAGATCAAGGTCAACTCCCTTGTATATATGTATATAGACATAAGTAAGTTTTAAGCAAGCGGTTTATGCGGACAATGGCTATTATATTCCTTAAAATTGTTTCATATAAATGTGCAAACACTTATTAATCGGCGCTTTGTTTAAATTTTATTTTAATAATAATAAATAAAGAATTAAAATTATTTCATTTAACAATGAGAAGTTTTTGTTTCCAATAAAAATAAAATTTAGTTTAAAATTGTATAACCCTCTCAAAAACATCCTGCTTTTTATAATAGAATATTCTAAAGTAAATATGGCAAAAAAAAATACCTTTTCCACGACTTTCCGAAGTATATATTTACATACATATAAGTCGTATATTTACGGATAAGCAGGTATTGATATAATATGCATGGATATGCAAACTGTATCGAGTTTAACCCGTCTCAATGCAAGGTCACGCATTAAGACTGTGTGTTCGCACACATGCTAAATTAACCACTTAGTAAAGTTAACATGAGAACGGCTGCACACATATTTATAAAGTGGGCGAACAAAACTAAGTTGTGTACGCTCGCCAATGGACGATTTAAAGTGTCGTTAGCAATGGCTTTTTAGCGATAGTAATTGCGCTAAATGCCGTGCCAATATGGTGCTTATACCCAGTCACTAAAAGGGACGCATAAGAAAAGTATGGGAAAGATTCACGTCAGTTAGTTATAAGAAATGAATGTTTCGACCATCTATACAACCTGTCCAAGATAAGAATGGGATAGCATCGAATCTTGGAAACTATGCGAGTTACAACGTTGACGCAATTTAGATACCGTTTACATGGTGTTTGGAAAAATAAACTTCGTAGCGGTATCGAAATTTACTGCAGCATAATTTAGCAGAATGGTTCGATAATAACTTACCATTGGCAGAAATCAATAACTTTTGATTATAACAAGGTAGAGCCCCCACCTACCATTCTAAAAGTATTCAAAAGAATATTTATCAAATAGATTTCCTTTCAGCTGTTTCCTGGCCTGCACGATCGCGAATCTGACTCCTCTGAACTTTCACGTTTGCGGATACATACATCAAAAACTATGTGCATCAACGTAATTTTCAAACGAAGGAAGAATTATGTCAACTGGTTTTAGAAGCATATCAAACCAAATCGCGCAAACTTTGAAGGGGGTTGTGTATGTTAAATGTCTTTATACAATTTAAACAGTGAATTTGTTAAGTCGTTTGCCTTATTAAAAAATAGAGCATACATAAAATACGTGAAGAATAAACAAATATTTTGACAGCTGTCAACTTGACAACTATTATATTTATTTAATTGTGATTATTGCTACATATGGCATTGTTTATTTGGCTCATTTACTTGACGTAGGTATAACCTTTGCGTAAACCATCATAAACATAAGCATATGAATGCCGGTCATAAACACTCACTTTCTCTCTTTAACGACATATCAGCGCGTATCCGATCAATGGGACGATAAATATTTTAGCGCTGACCGAATCGCCGCTTTTTTCCGCGATTTGGATTCGCGTCCACGCACTTTCACAAACCAATACATACACACAGGCATATAACATTACTCCGCCACCCGATACTTTTGAGGTGACAGAATATATATGCATTTTAAGAGACTCCGATTTACGATTAATTGAAACATAAATATTGCGATTCCGTTTCTGGCCGGCGCGCGGCGTTTCGGTAGTAACCCGGGTCGTAAAATTAAACGGGGCCCGACGCAACGAGGACGACAAAACGAACACGGGAAATGGAGAGAGAAAAGGAGAGACCGGAGGCCGACTACCGAGCGCAGCGCGAGGGGGCCATAATTATGAATGGAACGGCGGCGCGGCGTATCGAAGGGGACCCGACCCGCTGCAGTCACCATTACAAACAGCGAGAAACCATTACCGCGATGGTATTTTAATGCCGTAATTTATTATTAATGTTGATTCGCATGCGACGGTATAATATTATTACTATTATAACGTCACACGCGTTTTGTATGGCGCTGCTACAGTTTCGCATACGAAGACCGCGTATATTTGCATATTATTGAATGTGAGCGAAAGTAATTCTATCTTTTGTCTCACAAATTCTTTTATTATTAAATTATGCGACCGATTTCGTGTGAACGCACATCGTCAGACCAGCTAAAAAAGTAAATCATACAAATTGCAGAAGAAAAAACATGACATGAGATAAGAATTGAATAACAATTGTCGAACATACGCGGGTGGGTTTAACGTACAGGTTCGGTGCTATGTCGGGTCAGAAAGCTGTTCTGGCGCTGACCTTACGATACGAGAATGTTTAGGAATAAATCGCTGCGTGCATCAGCAAGCTTTGCCGACACAACTGCCAGAGCGAGGAAGGCTGATAGAATACCTGCGCTGCGGCAGGAAGCTATGCCGACGCCAACTGTCAGACTGGGAATTTCTGCGTATATCACAAAAGCTGTGCCGACACGACTGCTAGAACGGGGAAGGCTGGTAGAATGCTTGCGTTGCATCAGTAAGCTGTGTCGACGCCAACTGCTAGACCGGGAATAACTGAGAATCTCTGCGCATATGAGAAAGGCTATGCCGACACGACTGTGAGAGAAGGTTGGTAGAATGGCCGCGTTGCATCAGTAAGCTATGCAGACGCCTACTGCCATGCCGAGTATGGCTGAGAGAATGGTTTTCTCATCGTCAAACGCGCGGTTTATATACACCACAGCGATCTGTCACACGGTCGCGATAGTGGGAGTTTCGCGTGCGTGAACGGACGTACTTACGTAATAAATAAAAAGGAATAACGAAAAACTTAATTAAACAAAATATCATGCGGTAGTAGCGCTGCTGAATCAAAAGAAAAGGAGTTCATGATTAAGTAAGTTCATGAACTCACAATTTTACACTAGAATGGATTTTCCTACAGAACGGCACGTTACAAGGGAATTATTTATTTATTGGTTGAATTAACCAAATAACTCTCGATGTACAATTTTTTTTTAGAGAAACTTTCTCACTGTATTTTCTGTGTAGGTATTTGCTAAAATTTCTCTCTTTTAATACTCGCTTTGACATGTCGTAGTCGTAGGTACTTTAGGCATAAGTGCGAAAATGATTAAAATCGACTTAAATGCATTAATAGTTCCATTACATTTAGAATTTTCTTCCGGAACAACGACGTAAGCACATCTTGCTTCGATTAGAAATAGAAATGGCGTGAACTTCACACAGTTTAATTCGAAAACGTTAAATCTAGTTTTTCACAAATTTACATTTTTGCAGTTACGTCATTGTTCGATAAGTTTTCCTTTCCTGGTATTTGACATCTTGTAAGAAATAAGAAATAGCAGATGTATTCCCTGTCATGAATGCCTCTACGTTTTCCTATAGGTACGTGTTCACTTACTACTTCATACTTTGCATATATACGTATGCTATGTACATGCACCTATAAACCACATAGTACACTTACATATTTACGTATGTAAGCATATACATAGGGTCTCGTGACTGACCAGAAAACGTATCGCTTTTATCTAAACAAGCCGGGGCACTTAACCATGTTCGTGTATCGGAAGACCGACGCGAAGGAGCGATAGGGAAACAAGGTGGAAGGAATTG
The DNA here is from genome assembly GCA_949128085.1 of Cetonia aurata. NCBI lineage: Eukaryota > Metazoa > Arthropoda > Insecta > Coleoptera > Scarabaeidae > Cetonia > Cetonia aurata. Next base: position 45,130,844 of record OX421885.1, on the reverse strand, counting down.
AGATGTGACCGCTCCCTTTATGCGTCCTATCGATCAATATAACACCTTGAAGCAGGGACTGGATGGACCGGCGTTCATCGTTTGGGTCTCTTTTAATTGCCACTTGTCGTCGTCGTCACATACAGTGCTTTGGTTGCTGTTTCGACACTCCTGCTATGGTGCTTAAAGAAAACGAAAAAAAAAAGACGAATCTTGAAAATTACTTAAAAGATTGATAAAATTATGTTAAGATCAGAATCGGAAGAAATTTGATCAATTCGTTTTTGAAAATTTTTAAGAACATTTTTTTGTAAATTTTATCGAACTCGATTCTTTGCATAATTTAACATTCAACAAAATATATCATTACCAACACATACATACTAAATTCTAATATCGAATTGTTGCGCTATTGAGTCACTTGATTCATTAATCACGCAATCAAATCTTACGCAATTTTTGTTCTCGATAATTCCGTTGCCGGTATCCTTATTATTAATAATATATAACGAAAATGGTGCTGTATTGCGGGTATGGCATGCGCTATCTATTACTATTTCACCGCTAGTGCTACTCGTATTACGTCTATACCATCAGGCGGAACCGCGAAACACTTTTTTACGTGAGAAATGCGATATATTTGTACAGGTACGCATATGTAATGCGACTATACGTAGCCATAAACGTTTGGATTACATCTAGTTTAATTAATTAATTGCTTCGTCGCCCACATGAAGGAGAATATCGTTTCGGGCAAGTTGGTAGATGTGAGAGTAACCTACTTACAGGATTCTTTTATTTCCGTGTATTTAATAAGTGTAGTTATGCGTAGTAGTTAGCGTGTTTACGGTCTTAAGATTTTATTTTTGAGGGGTGATTACACATGTTAGAATATGGTCATTACCATAAAAATATCTCAACAAAAGTTGCATAATACGAAATATAGAATAAATACTCCCTTTATTCTATGTTGAAGTATATGCTGAACGTTACGAGAAGGGATCGACGTCAGAAAGTTTTCTAAATTAGTACCATTTCTGAAGAGAAAGGCAGTAAGTTATCAACCAAAGAAATCAAAAATTTTTACGGGTGAACAAATTGATTACACAAAATTTTTTTTTTTTAACATTAATATTTCTCTTATTATGCAACTTTGGTTAAGATACTTTTACTTTAATAACCTTTATTTACGTTATTTAATCATCTCTTGAAAATAAAATCACAAGACCGTAAACAGCCCGTATATATAAGATAAGGATGCTATTTCTGTTATCTATTAATCGTGAGTAATAAAATAAAAATAAGCTTATTTCTCAGATTAGGCACTTTCTCCCATCTTTTTACATATTTGTCACCTCTTCTTATCGGTCTATATTCTTTCCTCGTTATCGCCATCTCAACGAACATTGCCATATATTTCGTGTAACGTATAAATATAGGTGGCATTCTTGGGCATGCAACTGGTCATTGGAGATGTGTTGGTGGACTATAAACATCGAAGAGGATGATCGATTGAAGGTTAGCGCCCTGATAATGAAGTTGACAGTTTTAAGGACGACCATCCATTACGGCCAGACAAGCGGACACGAGCGCTGCGCCATATTATAACCGAAAACTATCTACCTACGAATTTCTTAGCGCGGAGAGTTGTTGATTCCAAGTGAGAATAATAAGGCAGAAATTCGAAGAGAAATATTAGTGGAATATGAATTATATTTTTTCTTGTATAAATACATTCATGAGAAAAATATTGTTATTAAAAAATGTGATATCTCCCACAACGTAACTGGTAAACTACTTATTGTAAGTGAATAGTTTACTTTTTGCAACGAAATAAAATGTTTGGCTTTTTAACATACAGATTTACTATGATACATGTGTCGAACAAAACGCAGTGTAATGTTTAATTTAAGTAAATATCAACCAAACTACAAATTCCAAACAAGTAAAATAGTTTATTAACAGGTGTATTATATTTATCAGCTCCTTTTATGCTAATTATATGAAGTAGTGTAGATTATCTTTATTATGGATTCGCAGTGGTCAAAGGCACCGCCGGTGGTGCAGTAGAAGTGGCAGTTTTAACGATTACCTCCTACAATAATTTATAATGTTGTGAAATGAGAGAAACCCCGTTTTTATAACAATTTAACATATTTGCTGTTACAAATAAGCAAAACATTCAACATCATAATTAACTCATATGGTACTTAAATTGGTCCACAGTATTTTTTAAGCTCACAAACATGACCAATGATTCTCTTGCTTAAAGAGGATACTTTTGTCACTTGTTAGACAATATATATACTGCTTTAGGACACTAAATTTCCGTCGCGCATGCAGCAATAAATTAACCTTATTTCCAATATTATAAGTATTACATACATTTTTGTACAGTACTCTTCAATCTCATAGCGTATGCATAAACGATCCATTACAAAGGCCGTACACTTCATTGTATGATCCCATATATGTGCGTACGTATACTAACGTCACGTCATGTGGCGGCATAAATCTTTTTATATTGAACGCGCGCGCGCGCGCGACCGGACATAAATAAAGTTAACCTGACGTTCCGTCGGCGTCCCTCGTGAAATTATTTCGCAATAAAACGCGATTCCGATGGCCAAGTGAGAGAGCGTAGCGGTCCGGACCGGCCTCGCGCCTGCCACCCCGGGCTAGTATTGTAATAATGCTAATAAGCGGCCGATTACGGGACTAAGTGATCGTAATACCGGATCGGTGTACGGACTCGCCGGAGGTACTTTCCGCGGCTCGCTGATGGTGCGTCGGTAACGGCGAAAGCGCGTGTGTGGAACGCACTACGCTTGCGTACTTCGCCGTTGGTTGCCTCTGGTTTTGCGAAGGGTGTGTCCGGACGGTAGCCGGCTCCGGGCGGCGAACGCACGGGTGTTGCACGTCAATGCACTCCTATGCAAAGTGCGGTCGGAGTGCGACATTGCAACACGTCGTCATGGTTAAAAGAATTTCGGTTTTGAATGGAGAGTATACCAAGATGTACACCAGAAGGAATCCTGCAAAGTATGATGTCAATTGTCATATTATGGGGGACAACTTTTAATGAGGGGTCTGACGATTTAAAATCATTCCTGCTGGGCCTTAAATTTTGAATAGGGACGATGAGTCCTGTGACCACTCATTTAAAAAGCCTTTTAATGCTCTTTACGGCAACATGTATCAAAAAGTCATTTTTTTAATCAGTAAACAAAAAGTGCTTAATAATAAATGTTTTTCTAAAAATGGTTGTTAATCATCATTGAAAACGCGATATGTTTGACAGTAAAAATTCGATTATCCGAACATAATTATTTGTGCATTTAACCTTAGTTTGCTTAACTAATCTTTTCTTGGCAAAATATATTTTGTTGTAAATAAATCGGTTTTTCATCGTATAAGGCAATATCGTACGGTGTAAAATGGCGATTCGCAGAAACGCTCGAGTACAGATTAAGTCATTTGCAGCGAATTCACACAGCTGGTTTACACAATTACCGGCGAAGCTTCGGCCGAAGACAAACATGTCCAATCCGCTTTTTATAACACATAACAATTACAGAAAGGAATACTCGGAAACGCTGGCGCTGATGGCCGGCCGCCTCTCCCGCGTCCTCTTGCGCAGCAGCGCCGCCATCGGCGCGGGGTGAAACGACGATTATTTATCGCGGAACGGGTCGTGTGACAAACGGACCGTTTACAGAGCATAAATACGCGCGTACTGGCGATCTCTCGGGTCGAGGTGAGCCGTCGCTCGCGAATTCCGTACTCCTGTAAGATGTGAGAAACGTTTAGCGCGCGCAGGATTCGCTGTGCGCGCTATATATGACGAATCCGTTGGCATAAAATAGACTCGGACTTCCATATATCGAGATTGACAGTTCCGTGAAAAAAAAAACAAAACAAATAGGTACATACAGAGAACGATCTTACTATAATATCTTGCGCGACTAGTTTTGAAAGTCACGAATTCGCAGTAAATAATTACTGAACCAAAAATGGGTCCTGACACGATGAAAAACGGAACAACGATTTTATCGAATCCATGAAAACGATTTTATTAAATGTCAATACAATGAACCGTCCTGTTGATGTGCTGATCGCAAGAATGCCAAGAGAATTGTATGCAGCTCTCTATGTACCCACTATGTTATTGTTTTGTTTTATGTCATAAAATCTATTGGTATATCCCATAATGTATGTGCATACGTGCAATGTGCTTATGCGCTGCACCTATTCATATAGTTATACTTACATTATCGCGAGCGACGCATTCATACCGATTCTCCTCCAGTCGGACGATGCAAGCGGAACAGATCGCATTAATATTAATGCGCTTGGCGATGTCCCCTTATACGACCGTCGACCGGGAACGCCGGCCGTACATGAATTTATAAACGTTTAATTGTAATTGCATCCATCGGCCGCGGTAAACGGATACAAATGCCGCCACAGAAACGGCAATTAACAGATTCATTGTGTAATAGTGAATGTTACGGAGATGCGTACACGAATTATTGCGTGCCGAGAGATTTAAATGCGGTTTTGGCAGAGATTGTATGTCGATGTTCCTACCTGCCGCTGTTGCATCACAATTCTTATGTATAATGCCGATGAGATGGTACAATAAGTTAAAATCACCTCAGATAACTCTTTACCTACTCCGATTTATATAAAATTCCGAAACCTGTCAGTTGTCATTGAATTAAAAAAAAAGTACCCTGCATTTTCATTTCTTTGTACCATTTTTGAAAATTCAAATATCGTTTCTCATACCGTGTGTGCGAAGCGTCAAAATAAATACTATAATACATATCGTCTTCGTTATTCTCGGAAGATGTTAGCCCCGGCGCAGTCGTTAATTACAAAATAATTGCGCTAAATAGGTTATAAATCAATCAAGTGCGACCACCACGAAAATAGATCTACACCCATGTTCCTACGTAAGTAAGTTATGTTACTTATACGATCCTCAATACAGTTAGAAAACGAACGTAACACACAGCATACGTAGGTACTTACTAACTGATTGAAACATTCTTTGCGTTTGCTGTTCTCTGGTACGGTGCAAGCGAACGCAACAAACCCGCTGTGGCCGCGTTGTTCCTCTTCTGTTTCTACTGGCGTCTCTCTTTTAAGAGTTATTTATCTACCCGGTTGAGATTACATAGAGAGAAAGAAAGACTCCATGTCCGCGTTAGATTATATGTTACGCACGATGAAAACCGACGCAAGAACGCATACTTCGTATAGCGAAGTAAAGCGCTAGATTTCGCTATCTTTTACATGTTTAGATATATATGTGTGTATCCATAGGTTGTAGTATAGTTTTCGCGTTCTTCCGAGTTAACAGTTGATGTAATCTGTCGTTAACTTGTTAGGAGTTCTTTACTGGAAACTGGAATTTTCATCGGCCAGTTTTTCAGTCGGTTGCAATTACCTACTGGTCGTCGGTATCGGGGTATAGCAATGCCGCTGTATATGCTAGCTATATAGGAATGGCGATAATAAAATAAACGTTACTAGTGTATGTTGTTAGAGGGAACGAGTATCCGCTAGGTTCTTGTTATATAAGGAGGCGTTTACGCAAGCGAACGTATTATACAGCGTGTACACACACGGTCGGTGCTGTGATGAATGTACGAATGTATTGCTGCGCTGTTGATAATTAGAAGATGTGCTGTTTTTTCGCGTGATGCCACAGTTTTTAATCTAATACGATGTGATCAAAGAAATTAAATTGTTTCCCATTTATAAATACCTACATTTTTAGCGGTAATTTATATAAATAAATTTTGTACGGTTTAAATAGAAGTTGTGAAACAAAATTTATATAATTTGTCTGTTTAAAAAACAATAAATTAAATCTTCGATTGTGTAGATTGCTTTTTTGAGGATGGCAATAGTTGCAATGAGAACAGATGCCGAAGTGAAACAATAAAATGAATACTTATAATGCACTGACTGACAACCAACACGATTATCGCACTGGCTTCTCAACTGCTACAGCTACGTATGCTTTCATGGATATCGATTGTAGAAAGCACATAGTTGCGCTATTCTTTGATTTGGCATAACCTTTGTTTAAAGAGAAATCTCTACATATTTTCTTCTATTACAGAAATTACTTGACGTGTTTTAGAATTTCACAAAACAACGCCTTTTTACCGTCTTTTTACCCTCTTCCATCGTATTAATCGCGCTAATTTCAATCACACGATATCTCCCACGTAAAGACTAAAAACCCAACCATCTCACCACCAAAACAGAGAAAGACGGAGAAAGAATAATACTACATTTAACGTATATAAGATACCATTACTTCAATACATGCTCGGATCGGAAAGGTATAGACTATTGACGACGAAGCGGTCAGTATTAAACTTTATCTTATAATTTATGGATCTTGTACTTTCTATACGGGGTCCATCAACGAGCCTCTCTCGAGTTATTCCTTCTCGGAGGAGGACTCGACCGACCTCAAGTTTAGATAGCGAGGTGGCCTCTCTTTGTAGGATCCATCCCATCTAACACGGCCTCTCATCTGTATTCCGTATACTTAATTAAAGCATTAACATGTCCTTCGTGTGTTACCTTTTTTTCTATTTTCTTTTATCTTGGTCCTTTCCTTTTTTTATATTTACGTCCAAGGCGAGTGAATTTTAAGGCGTTTCCTTTGACAGACTGGAATACGGTGGAAATTCCGTCATTCGTTTATTTCGATCTTCGAGAGATTGTCATACATTTTTACGTATAAATCATCTTGTCTTTTATACAAGTAGATATGTATAAAACATATATTAAAAAGTACACGCGTGTAAGTGTTTCGGATATTTCCCACAGAAAAGGCCGTGCGCCGTCTGGTTTATCGGAATGCGGCTGTGTTGAAAAGAAAAAAGGCGGTAATTAATTTTTATTTTTTCCGTCTGTTTAACTATCGGGATGTGACGATAATGAGGCCCCTCCGATAAAGTAATTATCGATATTAATAAGGGGACGAGAAGCGACGATAAATATTTATAAGATAATGGGCGTAATAGATTAGAAGGACGATTTTTTATTTTCTCTACGCGCCTCGGAATTATTCGTCAATTCAGACGCTCTCTATATATAAACTCTACGTATAAATTAAAATACATACAGGAAAAAAGAGGGAAAGTAAAAAAAAAGAAACAATATTCGAAACAGAAAAGGGTTCGACACAGACAAGCCATAGATAGACAAGTTTAGCGCCCGATGTTATGTGCTATAGTTCTGACGTTCTCCTTATTATAGCGTAGTTAACTTACGCGTTAAGATAAGAGACGAGAATGGAACCGTAGACGTTCTTCTATAGAATCTATAGTATGCCGGTGGAAAAAAAGCCTATTTAGATATGCATCCATTGGTATCGATAATTTGGTGCGTCTCATAAATCATTCACGTTTTACATCAGTGTGTATTTACAACGCGGACGTGGCTTTTCGAATAATGTAATAGGTAATGAGGTAATGATAGTATTTACTTTCTCTTTTTTTCATGTAGATAAGTGTTTAAAAACGTATTTTGTAATGCATCGATTGAATAAAGTCTAAAACTTTTTTTCCACAATAATTTCTTTTTTGCTGACGTTTTATGTACTATAGGAAATAATTTTAAGAAATTTAATTCTTGCTTCGATGAAATATGTTAAATTTTTTTTTTAAGGGAAAATTAAAAATATTTATAGGTGAAAGATTATGTATGAGAATTAACGATGGAAATCTGATTAAAATCGTGGAGATGTCACGTCGAACTATTTCTACAATACGTTTCTCGACACTAAATTTATGTTTATATTAATTAATTGATAAGCAAGTCATTATTAGCAGACGCTTTTCCCCTTATCAAGGCTCATTAGTGCTACTGTGTACATGTAGTAGTAAAAAGTGTCTGCTAATAATTACTGTTGCTTAACAAATTCGATTAGATTAGATTAGATTATTATGATAATTACTAATTATAATTAGATTTATGTTTTTTGAACACTGGGGATGGAAGTGGGGTGCTATTTCTTAAACGATCAAATTATTTTTTTTTCTAGATCGAAGAGTGAGTGAGAATTTAGAATAGGAAGGAGACCAAAAACGCTTTAAATAATTAAATATATATATTTTTTTAACATTGAGGGTGGGAGGGAGCTCTTTTTTAATATTAAAAGTATTTTTTTTTCACTGCAACAACGAAAGTCGAACATGTATATTTATGTATACACCCAAACACAATTTAAGTAAGTTATTTACATAACGATCTATTTTGTAAAACAATCATTCCAATAATGGTTTATTCAAATAATATCCCAACACTTTATTCGACATCATAATAGCGAATAAATAAAGATTTTATCCAAACAATTATTTAACTAAAAAATTATTAGATATGCCCTAATCGAGATAAAAAAAAATACTTCTAAATTATAACTCTTGTAAAGTTGACACTTTGTAAAATTTAAAAAATGTTCTAACTATTGTTAGTCGCAGTCCAACACGTGCATATTTATTTTATAAGCTTGAAACTTCAATTTTATGATTACAACTTATACATACATGGTGACATATGTACATATTTTTAAGATGGTAAATTTTCTTAATTTACGCTTCCTAAATTTGTTGCTGATATTTGACGACACAATATAATTTTAATTGAATTAATATTAGGTAGCTTTCAGAGGATCAACTTTGCACGCTGCAACACACAACCGCTGAACTTCAGGGTTAGATAGCAATGTTGTGAACAACAACAGTGCAACTGCTTGCAATGACACTTTCAAGCAATGTAGTAGCGCAACTGTTTTTACATTGCAAGGCTAGTTCTAGGCAGTTGATTGTCTGAAGGCTGAAAACGTAAAACATACATATTCGAATTTCTGTGATATAAAGCCCACCGTTGCCAAAGTACTTATTTCTCCAGTTAGCACTCCGAAAGTGAAGAGGCAATTTGTACATTAAAAAATCTATACTCTTTAGCTAAACGATGCTCGTCTTACATATTTCACCTACCCTAATTGCATGCGCTTAAATAATTCACAATATATCTAAGCGGCCGCCTTCCGTCAAAAATTAATTACGTTCCCAGAGGTGTAATCTTCGCCGTCGTAATATCGCTACGGCTTTCGGTTAGGTGGTTCGAAGGATCCGCGTACTTATTCGCGAACCTATGTGTGTACATACCAGCCATCAGCCGACACGTCGTTACTAATGCACCGACCGTCTTTGTTGTTCCAGAGACGGTAATTACGGCAGGATCCGTCCTGCTCATTTACCCGGCTAACTAACCCGCAGAAGTGGGCTCGTGTGCGTGCCCTCATCAGCGCGATCGGTTGCATCTGACGATATGCAATTGCATTATTCGACGCCAGCATCCTTGGCAACGGCCGGTCGCGCTAATGACCGCCGCACACCGACTCCCACCTCTCCAGATCCGTAATCAGTCATGTCCAACCGAACACCTCGGTATAAGTTCACACATCCCATCGCCCCGACTGACTGACGGACTTTGATATATTATTTGTGTGTTGCCGAAGACGCACACAAACACAGCCGGCCAAGATTTGTTCTCTCGAGTTGTCATGTCTAGGATCTCTTACACGGTTCTAACTTTTCATCAAATTACTCTCTATACGAGAGCGAGACCCACACGTGAAAATAAAAAAAAAAATCGGAGAAAAGTCGTAAGTACATAAGGCGTAAGGAGATTGCCCACTTTAAATTCGTTAAAGGATGATCGATTACTTTTAATTTGTGAATTTTATTATTCCTCGCTTGTGCCTCTACGTCGTTGCCTCTCTCTCTCTTGTTCGTAGGAGCGACGGATTCCTTATCCCGTGTAACGTTCCGTCTTTGTTCGCTGGTTAATGGGATTTTTTTAAATCGTATAATTAAAATATCGTTAAAATAACTGTTCGTCCCCGTTTTTTCCATTTCTTTTTTGGGATTTAGGTTTCAAATCTTTTTCTTCTCTCTTTGGCAGCTTTTAAATCAATACCTGGGCGATTTACTATATTGCTTAGGTATAATTGCAAGTACGTCTACGCATAAATAATCAGTATTCTTATGAGTAAAGCAGACAACTTTGCATGCGCTCTGCAGGCGGAGATAAGGAAGCGCTATCTACGTTGTATGTAGTAACTTCGCAGGTACGTAGAATGAGAAGTCGACCATCGCCAGATGCATTAACTTACGATCGCACAATAATTAAATGTTTATTTTACAAATGTGTTGGTTAAAAACACATTGGCAAGACCATATGGTATAAACTAAAAACACGTTTTTATTTGATTTATGTCCAACTATGACTGTCTGAAATCTGCGGTTTATTTTGTTAAGTAACGATTCACTTATTCCATGTTGAAAGAAATACGCCATTACCGAGTCTGGCAAAGTTAGTTAGTTAGAAAATAAAATTAAAGAAAAAATAAAAAAATAATTCTGTACTTAATGTCATGATTCATGTCAGTAGAGAATTCGTCACCACTAAATAAATAAAAGAACCGACATGATTAACGTGCCTTCTTAATTTCTTTTCTCTGCTTCAAGCTTATTGGAATTTAAAGAAACGCCGATAAAGATCGATGTTACGGTTAGAACGTATTCTTTCAGAATATAAGTTTGTATGAGCTCAAAAGTTGGGGTTTTACTCCTGTTAAAACCACTGATGTGTATAATGAGAATATCGGATAATTTACAGGTATTCGTCGAATGGGAAGTAAACGGATTTACTATCTTGTGAATTGTTGAAATTGTGGCAGGATCTTATAACAAAACCGAATGTTTTATAAATTGTTCAGAACGTAGTTAATATGTTTACCATGAGTTCGTTCTCGTTTAGTTAACAATGCGTATACGGATACACTTGTCGCATTGTCGAATTGATCAGAACAATCTGTAGAAATAATTTGGCTGCACCAAATCATGAAAATCATTTACACACCTAAGTCATTTTACTTGAAAACCCTCTCAATCATCAAAACTTTTATTTTATTCTCACAGCTCACGCATGACTGAATCTTTTACATTCTCATTTCTATTAATATTTTGCCAATTACATTTCTGTCTTGCACATGTATGCTGTTGTCCGAAAGGTATGATATTTACGTACGTACTTACATATACGAAATTGGTGGTTTGGACCATCGCCGCATCGGCTGGGACGTTGACCTCTCGATAGATGGCAGTGCGCGATAGGTAACCACTGAGCGTGGGCCTTAGGATGTGACATTCTGCTAATATATCTTCGGCTTTCCTTCGGTTGTCCATTACGAGCTAACGGGTGCTGTCGAGGAGACACATTGATATCGTGCCGTGACGACGTGGAATGCGAGAGCGTGGTGCGCATGCACACGGGCCCTGGCAAAGCCATGCAAGTCCTCTCTATATTTCTACGACACGATATCGTACCTATGTGCTTAGGATTCGTATCGTACGACGCATTTATAGATTTGAGAATTTTTTAATACGTAAATGTTATAAAAAAAATGTCAAACGTCAAACGTCAAAAATTGACAGGTTTAAATTGGCGCGAAATTCAAATTAGTATATACACTTATGAAATATAATTATTTTTCATGTTATCGGAGAGTTTTATGAAAAATGCTGTAACACGTTAATTTTTAAAATTCTACTTAAATTATTCCTTATTTCTGTTTGTATTTTTTGTTTGAAATCCTCAATGTTGTCTGGATTTGTTATATGTGCTTATAATAATAAAATCGCAGTTTTTTCGGTAAAATTTATTAACACCATTCATCATAATATAAAAGAAAAATCTTGCCGACTATTATACACGACTTCCAAGCAATAAATTTCGCAAGAAACGCTCCGTGTGTCTTACGTAATCGTATGGTGCGCCGAAGCGCAATTAGTTAGTTAGTTAGTGGTATACCTACATACTCGACTATGTACTATTTTTCCAGCGACAACGTAATTAATGTTATTCGACGTCTACGCATGCAAATAACGCCTTATCTAAACGGTGGCTCGATAATGCGCCGTTGCGCGTGCAGAAAATAGCGCAACTAATTGGTACGATTCTGGTCGGCCGGTGGGCAGACACAGAGAACTTTCTAGGCGATAAATATGACGGTGCATGGTGCCTGCTTGTGCGTCGGTCGCGCCGTACTGGCCTATATTTCGCCTGCACCTCGCCTCGAGACTTTAAGATGCTCCGATTAAGTATGGACGTTGGTTAGGTTAAAAGGAAAAGATGCAAGATACAGTTTAAAAGGGTAGCCGCGTATGTCTGTTCCTTGTAGGAGAAAGTATTTATCGGTATTAGTGATTTAGTAACCATATATCCGACTCAAACATAACAAAACGAAGACAATTAGATATATTGAATAGACGGAAGTGCAAGTGAAGAGCCATTATGGCAAACGACTTACATATATAGGAAACCTTCGCCGGTTTAATCGAAATTCAATTAAAATATGGTCTAACCAGCAAAGAGACGAGATAAGAAGTGACACTTGCTATTGCGCCCTTGATACTGTGTGGCAAAGAAGATGACCTTGAAGTAGGTTTGGCGACACTTCGTTATTATGGCACCAGATGTCGCTGCTTTCTTTTTTGGAAGAGTTTAGAAAGATCGGAAAAGTCCAATATTATCTTTTCCAGAAACGAAAACAATTTTTATATGAAATATACGCATATAACTTCCATTTGAACTACGATTTTACGCACTTTGAAAAATTTAAATTTTCTCTCAAAAATCCAAGGGGTGCCCCTTCAAAATTTGTCAAATTTTGCAATCTCTTGAAATCGTTTAAAACGTATCATTTCCAACGTAATTTGGCCTGGTAATTACGATAGTTAAAGAATTTTTGCCCTATCACTATTAGTTCTGCAGATATGTATATGCATGTGGGTCTCCAATCTTTAAAAGAATCATTAAGGTTTCGGTCAAATTTGATCGGAAAAGTCCAACATTATCTTTTCCAGAAGCGAAAACATTTTTTCAGTAAATTTTAGAATAAATTTTGTTTGCAATCAATAGCAGATCATTAATATCTAACATTAAGGATAATACTGGGCCATTTCCAGCGGAACGAATTGAGGAGGCAATTTTAAACTTTCTACGACGCACGTCGCGTTTGTTAATCAGCGCGACTCTGCACGCCATGACAAATTAACAACCGACCAACCCACCCACAATACGATATATAAAATCGTTCGCGTTTTATTATTGATTTTCTTCGATATTGTTCCACGAGCGCTAGTCTTTTTTCCTTTTATGATTTAATGTTGTACACTAATCGTACCGCGGAGGAAGGAGGTCGCCCCGGAATTTAATAGCGTCTGGGCCATTGTTTCGCCTGGCCGGGGATCCCACGCGTCGTCGTTTCAATAAACGCGGCCGGCGTTACACGTCCAGAGCTCCATAAATTAGGGGCCGATCGTTTGTTGTATTTATTGTGGCGGATTCCTCCACTCGTCTCCACCGCTCGTTGACTAATTGGAGTCATCAATATCGAAAGTGCGAGCGCGAAGGCCGACAGAGAAACATTGTAAAGTATATGTATACAGAGTAGAATGACGGGAAAGTGTATCGCCAAATAATACTCACATACTGTGATCGAAATGGTCAGCGTAAATTTCAATTTTACTTAATATCAAAATTTCCTTATCGACCAGAGAAATTGGTAAAAGGAACGTCAAAGTGATTTAATATTAATTTTTCAAAGAAAAGTATGAAATAAAGCATAAAATATGCAAGAATCTCATAATTACAATTTATTAATTCAGATTCAGTCATTTTTATGAGAATAAAGAGAAAATGATAAAAAAAACTACAAGTGTTGACAGCGAGCGCCACCTTAGAACAATTGTATCAAACTGAATACATAGCTAATAATGTATAGCATAAAGCATAACTAATATAAATTCACAAGCAAATGTAAGACCATAATGTAAATGATTTCTATAAAACACTAAATTAACAAAATTAAATACGATTTCAAGAATAAATGCATTGACTGAGCGTCTTCTCTCGGATTCCAAATGTCGTGAAATATACATTTGGAATCCGAGAGAAGACGCTCAGTCAATGCATTTATTGGACACGTAATTGATTGCAAGCTCGGAAAAGGAAAAAATTGGATTTTGTGGTGATTTGGAAGAACAAGCTAGCGTCCTTTTGGAAAAATCAAGAACGACGATTCTTCGGAAAACCATAATCGAAAACAGATGTGCGCTCTGTAAATTTTGTTTTTTATTCGTAAAATCACACATTTATTCAGTCAAATATTACCATTTCTTTCTAGTGCAAAATCCATTATTTCCTATCCAATCGTACTTCGTTTTACTGCAAAGATGCAGAAGACAGCATGCATTTAAAGTTACATGAATTTGCTTATACTTCGGACGTATAGTTGCATTCCTCATGCCCTTTTTTTCCGGCTCGTATTATTTTTGCTCACCCGAGCCCTTTTTACGAGTAACACCTCCTTCCATTGTTCTCGAACGAATCGGCCTGCAGGGCGATAAGCCTCCCCGACGACAATATTACAAGCGTTATGTTAAACCATGGTAATGCGACGCGATATGGCCACTAGCCACGAAGATGGAATAAGGAAGATGGGAACTTTCCGCGCACGCGCGCGCGCGCTTGCATCTGCATACAAAACAAAAGTCTCTTTTCTGCCTCTACCCAGTGGATTTCTAGGAAAGTTCACGGATGCCAAAATCGTATTCAAATTGGAAAAGGATAAAATGTACAAATATAGAATGCATGGTGTGCATTGTAAATAAGCAACCGCTATAGACGTTTAGTGTTACCATAAGATATATCTCTTCTGGGTTCGTAAACACAAAGTGTTCCCTAAGGTAAACGATAAACCTACACCATCTGTTCTAGAGGTGATTCTAAACAAAAAAAAATAACAAAAGACAGGTGTATTATCAAACAATTCATCCAGCTACGTTTCGATCATACTCCTCTTCAGGCCGTTAAATTAAAATATAAAACAGTCACAAAGAAATTTCTGATTGATGATGATGAAAATGAAATCAAAATGGGGAACGTAGATTTTTAGTTTTGAAATATTACACCGATCAGCTGGCGTCTGGTCTTGACCAGGAAACGCTGCGTGTTCGTTTACAGATTTGTTCTTCTACGATTACAAAAGAAAGCATTCTACATGGCCTAAATTTAATCAACTATAATTAACCTTTTTAATTTCGTTGTTACATGAAGGCGCATTTCAAACTGAGCGCTTTTCCCTTTTCGTCTAGCGATGAGTTGCTTGAAAATGTGCTTGGAAAACGCTGGCAGCACGTGATCCAAAAAGTGCGGTAAGTTGAACGGGAACCGAGCCTGGCTGACGCGATGATGTCTACGAAACTGCCTTTCGAGAAACCAACTCCGGATATAGTTATGTCTGTCGTAGCCAAGTAATATGCCCAGAACTACTTAGGTTATATTGATTAATCCGAAAGCTCATTTCTAATTCTTTTATCGAAATCTCAAGAACGCAAAAGAATTTATTGACTTAAAGAGTGTATGAATTCTTTTGTTCAGAATCATCTCTACAATTTACGATTCCTCAGAGAACACTATGTATGTATGTATATACGAAATTTGCAAACAGAACCTCTAACATAATTCCCGGACTATATATTAGGAGTACCTATCTATAGGTGAAACGAGCGAGTGTTTCACACGGTCCCTACAAAGATGTAATAATTTTCGACTCCGCTGACCATATATTACATAAATTGATTTTCAATGCGGGCGCTAACACCAGCAACAGCGGCCGCAGTTGGTAGCAGAAGACCGACACGACGTTAAAGGATAGGGTGCACATCTCGGCCAAGCGAAATCCGGCATATTCTATTCCGCGAGTGCATACAAAGTATTCTCGCCTCCCGTACTATAGATACTCATACATACGTATAGATATGCAAAACTTGCGGCGTATAAATGCATCCAGGTAACTGTAAAACCGCTCGCGAGTAGTATCTACCTTTCTCACAGTTGCTCGCGAGAATTAATGGCGTTCGAACGACAATGCACACAAGAGGTGAGGCGAAAAGAAGTACCAGTGTTGTAGATGCATGCATACATAGGGAGAAAAACAAACGTAGAATAAGACTAGTCAAACAATAAACACTCCACAATGTCATATGTCTTTTAATCAATTATCATTTGAATAAACCGAAGAAAAAAAAAGCCAAAACTGATGCCTGACCAGGATTTTGCATATGCTTATTTCGCCCAGATAAAGTTATTTCAAATATTTCCCAATATTTCTAGTTAATATTGGCAACATTATGTTCGCATTTTTAAAATATCAGTTAATTAATTATCTCTCTGCAACATATTTATATTTTCGAACTATAATAAACGTTTAGCTGATCGTAATATTGAGAAACTATTTAGTAGTATTTTATCGCGTTCCTCGCATTATTAAAACTATACTTTAACGAGGGTAGCACAACAATTTTCATAGCGAGAGAGGCTCCTGAAAAATTAATATCTCTACAACGAAATACCATCACGTTAGCTGTTAGGTCCATAAAATAAGCGTTAATAACACTAGCAGCATTTCAATGACAAAATCGATAAAATCTTCCCATTTACTGCCAGAGGATTTTACTGCTAATTTAAGCTATTCTTTCCTAACGTCAAATTAAAGCTTAGTCGTTCATACTCTAAACATCAATCAAACAGCTATAGGTACCTACCAGACGTTCGTTAAATCCGTGTAAAATCGTAATAACACCAGATGACGTTTCCCTGTTTACTGCTAATTGAAACTGCTATATGTCGACGGCCTTTCACCGTTTATTTTCTAAAAAACCAAATTGCGCAAACTAGCGACTTACATATCATGTTTCAGACTGTACATTATATGGCATTTATATCTCGTTACAGGTATCTGCCACTGATCCTGATTGTGGAGTCAACGCAATGGTGAACTACACCTTGGGAGACGGTTTCGGCAAACTGAAAGAATTCGAAGTGAAGCACGATTCTGGAGAAGTCTGCATCACATCCAGCTTGGACTACGAAACCAGGAATGTGTACGAATTTCCTGTGATAGCAACAGATAGAGGTATATATTATACAGTGTCGTAACCATGTATTTTTTTATATTATTCAAGTCTCCTTAATGAACTGATTTTAACGACCTATAACCCTTATGACCTAAGTGATTGATTACAATAATCACAGGCATTAAGGCTATGAGACTGTGAAAAATTTTATTAAAACTTGTAACGTATTAAATGGTTTAAATGTTCCCCATTTACTTCTTAGCAATAAGCTAATTTATATTCTGTTAAATATCGCTTTGTTTATTAAGGATAGAAGGAATGTCTTTCAAAAAGGGATAATTTACTAAAATGTTTCTGTCCCTGAAGATAATGTCATACTGACTTTATTTTATTGTTTCGTTGCCTAGGTTATTTTTATTTTGATGCAAACCGCAATAAAGAGGCGCATAAGAAATGTTTTTTTCAAAATCCTAAGTGAAAAAGTTTTACACGTGCGTGTTAAAAATATAATGAAAGATATAAGTTACCACGCTGTTTATTTTTAAGTGTAATAATGTAGTAATTACATATTAATTATTCTACTTAACTTTAATCATATTAAAGGAAATCTTCTATAATTCAGTTAAAGTAAATGACTTGGAGATTAACTGGTAACACTGGAAATTACTACATTTCAACAATATGAATCAACTAGTAAATAACAAGAAAATACATACATAATTATCAAATCCTTAAATAGTATCTACCTAAGTGATATTTTAAGGTGTTTACTGCTTAAAGCGATTATACAACTGACCATGGTATATATGCGTATATAAAAACGAAAAAGTGGAAAGAATAATTTACAACAGAGATTCCGAGTTTTGCTTCTTAACTCTCCGACTGCAAGATTCGACCCTTCTCTCTTTAACATAAAATAATGGCTAATCTCTTAATTTATAATCGACCAGCGTATTAAAAACGGCACAAATTAGTCAATTAATACTACACAACGACTTGCGAGCCGACCGAACGAAAAGAGATAAGTAATCCTCTTTTGCAATTTATAATGTTCTCGTATATACGAAGACCTTGCCGGCGAAATCGCGCACAGAATGTGCGCAATGATTTCATTCGCGAAAGCAGATTAGCGCGAGTTGTTCTTCCTCGTTCTTACAACCTCTTTCTTAAATATACCTATGTATGCATGCAGATGCTACCAGCAAGTGCGTTTTTATTCCAAATTAGTCGATTTTAAATTGAAATCCTTTTAAAGTAATGCTTTTTTCTCTTTCTAATAAAAACGATGTGATTTTAAAAGGTAATGTATCATATGATCCAAAACTCTTTGAATTAGGGTTGGTCATGGATTCGACAAGCTACACACATAAAAATCAATGCTTAATTTAAAAATATACTGTTGTAAAAATATAAGTTATATGCACGAACAATTAGTTATTTTGAAATAAAAATAAATTTAATCTTGACCTAAAACGATCTTAGTCTCCAGAGAAACAATTCGTATGTTTAAAGTTAAACATTTACTAATCATTAATAAGAATAA
Organism: Cetonia aurata; assembly: GCA_949128085.1. Taxonomy (NCBI): domain Eukaryota; kingdom Metazoa; phylum Arthropoda; class Insecta; order Coleoptera; family Scarabaeidae; genus Cetonia; species Cetonia aurata. The sequence goes on along the minus strand of OX421885.1, from coordinate 45,112,298 downwards.
AAGAAAAGCATTTCATAATAAATAGCAGTAGCAATATTTAATTTGGAAAATATTTATTGTGTCTTCTGTGCAGCCCCAAGATAAAACCTAAAACGTTTTCCATTTTTTCAAATTCTGAATTGCAAACACACTTAACCAAACCGACATATAAAATACAACGCAATGGCAAAACGTGGCCAAAACTAGATAAATTGTAAATGTAAATCCCCTTCCCACTTCATACCACCTCTTTATAGACAGACATAGTCACGTCCGCCAGTATAACCTTGAATCCACCAAACACAGCTCACCTGTTTTTGTATTGCAAAAATAACATTTACAACTTCTTAATTTAAAATTACCCTTAAATATAAATCTTTGAAATGAATATATGTTTAAATTCAAACTTATGATATATTAAAATCAAGGAGATTGTCTATTATTACAATGAGATTATGGGTATCTTTACTTTGAACATTAAAAAATGTTCTTTTTGATACAATTCCTTTGTTTAAATTAATTATTGTAAAGTTTGTTTTAACAAAATCATTCATATTTAAAATATTATTTAAACATATCTTAAATTCTATATAAATGAACAAATATGCTACTTACAAATAATGTATTTTCTACTCAAACTTAATTTTTGAATGAAATATATGATAACAAATAGATACATATGTTTAATTTAAGAATTGATTTTTATATATGTACTTCAACAATATTTTATTAACAGAACCCGTTTTGTTAATTTAATACCTCCCGTTCCCTCATTGGGCAATATGTTTGTAGTAGTCAAATTATTTAGATTTGCAGAAAGGCTCTTATAAATTTTATTACACTTCTTCAATGTATTTCTGTTGACGTCAGCTGAGTTTACTTGTACATCTGTATTAGTCCACGTCGTCGCATCATGCAATAACAACCGCAGACAACCATGAGGTACCCCTAGCCTTGCTCGGAGCAGTCGATCTCTCAACGAGTCAATACTCGACTCTCTCGAACACCATATACACCTATATAACTGTGTATGAAATATTGAATGATAGCCAGTCGCGCTGTGGCGGCTATTCACGATCTCGTGAGCATCTATTCTCCCTCCGCGGAATGACATCGTGATTTTCGTTTTCGTTTTGTCCTCTTTGCACTTCATAAATAGTTAATGGGTTATAGGCGCTCGGTCGATATGCACTGTTGGTTTCCGCAATGTTACAGAATTCCACTGTCTTATAACTTTTCCGTTCGGGACCGTTTTATTCTACATACAATACATATTATTACCGTCCCCTCGTACTTTCAGTCTGTTCACTGCGTTCGTGTTCTTCTTCTCGCCTCGCAATGCGACTCTCGTGTAACTTCGGCATTTCTATAGCGTTAGCGATAATTCTCCCATTGTTTAATATAGGTATGGCTGCATGTACATGTACTTATAGGAATACAATTAACCACGAATGCATTTCTTATTTATAAAAATACGCGACAAGTTTTACCACGAAATTAAAAGAAATAAATACTACAACCTGTAAGAAAAACACAGGAATATTACAATTTGTAACACTTTATACACTACCCACAGGTGAATAGGTATTTACCCACCCTCAAAATGATACAAAAATTAATCATAAAACAATTTCAATAACTTATTTTATAATCATACAGCGTACATAGAAAGAAAAGTGGTCATCGGGGAACTACTTTGGTTGTAGCAGTTTCCTGACGACCACTTCGTTCTCAGAGCCAATTTGTCAGCTACTAAAGGTGTGAAAATGTATTTAACTGGCTAAGTAAAGTATGAAAAATTTCTTCCTCTATAGTGTTAACTGTACCCGCCTTTCGTTTTAAAAACAATCCACCCGCAGAATAACTATTAAAATACCTTGAATTGAATTTAACAAGGAAACAGGTCAATTTCGATTTAGGTGGGGACAAATTTACGAAAGGTAATTTGTGGTAAACAGTACATACCTAATGGTTTTTTTTTTTACTCTGCAGATACTTAAAGCAGTTTTAAGATATATTTTCTATTAATTTCAGGAGGTCTAAGCACTACCGCAGTGGTAAAAATCCAAATCACAGACGTCAACGATAACAGACCGACATTCTATCCACGGGAATACAACGTTTCTCTAAAAGAGGGCGGTGCATCTTCTTCAGCCACAACCCCAGTGGTGATCGTAGCCGCTACTGATCCAGATTCGGGAAAGTATGGTACGTTGACCTTCCGTATAGTCGCCGGAAACGACGCCGGACTCTTCCGCATCGATAGAAATTCAGGGGAGATCTTCGTCAGCCGTCCCAGTCAGCTTTCTACTAGGAGTCAACGCTACCATCGTTTGAATATTTCCGCTACGGACGGAGGCGGTATGAAATCGCTGAATGACGCCGAAGTATTCATTAGCGTCATAGACGCTGCGCAGAAACCGCCTATTTTCGAGTATCCCCGCTACACCTATTCTGTTAAGGAAGATGTGAGGCGAGATACTACTGTTGGTTCTGTCAAAGCTACGGTGACTGATCTAGGTAAGTGTTTTTTGCTTTATTCAAAATCAACCTGAGAATCTAATCCAATACGTGCAAATACAACCCAGTTCAATTCCGATTACAATCTTACTTTTGAAAGTATTCTGGATGATTATTCGAACACGTAAGTATTAATCAGACGCAATAAGCGCGTTTTAATATAGACAAGGGACAAGATAAGAAGTGACACTCACTGCTGTCTGAAAAAAAAAAGCTTTGAAGTAAGTTTGGCGATACTTCATTATTTTATCACCAGATGTTAAAACAAACCAATTACAATAAATTGAATTAAAACACGTCAATATCTCCACAAGGATAAGGTTTAGTATTATTCCCAGTTATTCTCAGCAACCGTCAAAGTTCACGGAATAACAATGACTGCAGTGGTGCCCTCTCTATAAATTGCCAAATGGCTGTAAGTATCGCCAAATATGCTCGCTATATAGAAACAGAACGTGTCACTTCTTGCGTTGTCTCTTCGCTGTTTCAACTTCAACATTTGACACTTTCAACATTAGACTCATCATTGGCAGTGAATTTACCTGCTCTATATATGGACAGCTGCCCTCCGATTGCAGCAAATTAATTATTCCTGAAATAAAACTTATACGGTTGAAGCAACGTCGTTTCACAGACAAACTTTTAGTTATTAACCACATATTATCTTCTTTGTAGACAACGGACCCGAAGTGTTCGCTATAATACCTGGTGAGAAACCAATAAATATTGATGATGGGTTTCGCGAGAAAAAAATGTCTATGCCATTCGTTCTCATCTACAATAAAATAACTGATAATAAAGGGACCGATCCGGGAGAGCGGTTACCCCTCTCCCCCCGCGCGATTCACCTCTTAATATATGTAAATGCCTGTTTACTTTTATTTCACGCTCGCCTCACACTTGCCCCAATAAAACATTGATATGTCTCGTCCAATTAGCATCGGTGCAAATAAGTTCCGAGCAGCAATGTTCGCTTGTCGCGCCGACGACTTCGCAATATTGCCTTCACTCTTTTTTAATTTCAAAGGTGTAGAGAATATTTCTGCATCAATAAAACCGGCTGAAAGTAAATTTCGTACGCTATTTACCTACATACCCAGATTTACATATAACATCTGCACCATGTGTGAAGGAAAAGTTTAAAAATCGCGTTTGGCGTATTTTCTTATTGTAACTCGTGATAAGTAATGACTATAACGTGGTAATTGCGGTGTGATATGTATTGCTCTTATTCTGTTGTATAGATTTATCAACCTCATTGAAATTTATTGATAGATAATCAGAATTTGACTAACAAGAACTTCTCAAAGCAAATGAATTAGGTAAAAGTATAATAAATAATATTAATTTCGAAAGCTAAATGTTGCTATCCACTTTGAATAAGACACAGTTTGTGGAATTTTGGCTTTATTGTGAAAATTATGTGATCTTCCAATTGCCAATTAAAAATGTCTTTCTAAAAAATTAATTTTATTATCTTTTTTATTTCCAAAGTAAAGTTAACTTTAAGAAGATATTGTTAATGTGGTTTTTTGGGAAAATTACAAAGCAGTCATCAACATAACGTTTAAATAACCGTATAAGTATTAAAATTTAGAGTTGGAATAATGGTTTTTTTCTAGATCTTCTAACACAAGTTGGGCAATTACACTTGAAATAGGAGTACCCATGACTAATCCTTCGGCCTGTTTGTAAAATTTATTTTGAAAATGAAAATATGTTGATGTTAATGTTAATTCAATGACAATTATAAATTCGTTAAAAGGGACTTGTGCCCATTTTTCTTTATAATATATATTCCAAGTTTTATGCGGATGTTTGTGTACGTGGATGTGATATCTAAAGAAATCATTTTGTCATTGTGATTGATTTTAATTTTATCTAAAATTTTTTGAAGTTCAAAAGAATTTGTTATTTTTATGATTTTCACCTATTGGTAATTGTGAATTGTTCCTATAAGGAACAGTAAAATTCTTCCCTAAACTTAAGGTTTGTAAAACATTTGTATATATACTTAACTTAATACATGAACGTTCTTCTTGCACACGCCAGCAACCTATGATATGAAATACCACGCATAAATTCCTAGGATCAGTTTCACTTCACTTCGCATGTACTTACACAGTACACGACTTAAGGGATATATAAACATATACAAAATATATGGTGTACGTCTAATAAACTCTCACCAGCCCTTTTCCTGAGGCTGAAGCGATTGGTTTTTTCAAATAACTTACATACAAATACAACACCATTAATAAACGTAATTTATAACATAAATTCTCTAAGCACGTAATAAAAAAATTCCCCTGGATAGTATTTGTAGTGTATTGTAAAGTTTATTTACTTAATATTTAACAAATAATACAATTGAATATAATACACCTTTATAATAATTAATAAATGTAACCGAGCTGACTATAAATAAGAATAATGCACCAACGTTACTGCCCGGCGGTCAAGGCGAGAATGCCCGTACGCACAAACACCAATGCACTTGCGCTGATCTATTGTCGCTCATCTCAATATCATTGAGTACATTATAAGTAAAGATGGCACATTATCCTCCCCCTTAAAATAAAGACACATACACTGTAAACATCTATATGTATATAACAAACATCAATACTATAAACATTCTAATACATTTTGATGTATAGTACAAAAAAAAATAAATTGAGTAAAGCACAATTGCTTAAATAGTAGTACCGTATCTTTCCGGTGGTTTAATTGTGCGTTTGGGTCTAACGTCAATAGGTTCAGTTACCGACTTCGCTATATGATGATCTAGGTTTGCATTAGGCTCTTGATAAGTATCTGAATCACAAATTGTCGGCAATATGATATTATTAGACATGAATTTCTTTATTTGATTCAAATGCCGTTTCCAAGTCAACTGTAATTCAGGCACCCTCACAATATATGTACATTGGCCAATTTGCTTTATGATTTTAGCCTTAATCCAAGTGGTATGATTTACATTTTGATAATTCTTAACTAACACCATTTCATCTATAGCATATTTAATATTATTTCTACCCCTAAAAGTACGTTTTTGTTTATTCTGAAATCTAGTGACTCTATTTTTAATATCTAAAGATTTATTTGGTAAGATTAAATCAAAACGTGTTCTTAACGCGCGACCAAACATTAATGAAGCGGGACTAACACCAGTGGTGCAGTGTGAGGTGTTCCGGTAGTCAAAAAGAAAACGACAGAGAATAATATCTGTACCAGTAGTCTTTCTCTCATTTAGTGTTTTTCTTAGAGTATATTTAATTGTTTTCACAGAATTTTCAGCAGCTCCGTTGGAAGCAGGGTGGTATGGCGCTGTGGTTATCTGAGCAATTCCGTTTAATTCTAAAAATTCTTTAAACTCACGGGAAACAAAACATCGGCCGTTATCACTTACAATAGTTTTCGGTAGTCCAAATCGAGCAAACAAGGTTCGCAATGCTTTAATTGTTAAATTAGAGCTTGGTGTCGCAAGTTCGAAAACCTCTAGCCACTTCGTGTGAGCATCTAATACTATTAGATAATGTTTTCCTTGAAAAGGACCTAAATAATCCACATGTAGTCTTTCCCAGGGCTCATTTGGCCATTGCCAAGGACTTAAGGTTGCCCTAGGCGGATTACTGCCTAATTCACAACAAGATTCACATTTTTTAATAAAATATTCAATATCTTTGTCTAAATTTGGCCACCAAAAATATGAGCGAGCCAAACTTTTCATTTTCACAATACCTAAATGAGTGGAATGTAATTCACTTAGCATATCCTCACGTAACGAAGTAGGAATAACAATACGATGGTTCCAAAATAAACACCCATCGTTAATAACAAACTCGTAACGTTTCTGGAAAAATGCTTTAATATTTACATCCTTAATATGATTTGGCCAACCGTTTTGAACATATTCAAAAATTTTGGTTAGTAAGCAATCTTTACTAGTTTCGGTTTTAATATTTTGAAAATTTATTTTATATTCCGAATTAGAGAAAAAATAACAATAATCAATTTCAACATCATCCGGTAAGCTACCCTCAGCATCATAAGGTAATCTAGATAAGCTATCTGCATTATTTTTCTCTGAACTTATATATTCAATTTCATATTGATAGTTACTTAAAATGATTGCCCAGCGTCTAAGCCGATTTGCCGAAAATTGAGGTATACCTTTCTGGTGTCCAAAAATGGAAAGCAAAGGTTTATGATCTGTTACCAGCTTAAATTTTTTTCCGTAAATGTACTGATTAAATTTTAATACACCAAAAATTATCGCCAAACCCTCTTTCTCTATCTGCGAATATTTCTGCTCGTGGACACCCAGTGTTCTAGATGCAAATGCGATCGGTCTCTCCGTTCCGTCTGGAAAGGTATGAGCCAGAACGGCGCCAATGCCATAATTAGAAGCATCAACACTCAATTTAATTTCTAGATCCGGGTTATAATGAACCAAAACATCCGCAGATGATAATAATCTTTTAATTTTAATGAAAGCTTTATTACAAGCAGCATCCCAACACCATTTAGTATTTTTCTTCAACAAATTATATAATGGATATAAAATAGTTGAAAGTTCTTTAATGAATTTGCCATAATAATTCACCATTCCTAAAAATGATTTTAACTGATGTACATTAGTTGGTGTAGGAGCTTTCTCAATCGCTATGGTTTTACTTTTACTAGGGTGTAATCCCTCACTATCTATAATATAGCCCAAATACTCAATTTTATCTTGAAAAAAACTACATTTGTTTTTACATAATTTTAAGCCAGACTGCATTAATATATGTAAGACCCTCTCAAGACGACAAAAATGCTCAGATTCATTCTTACCCGTGATTAGAATGTCGTCCAAAAAGACAACCACGCCATCCATACCACCAAGCAACGACTCCATAATTTTCTGGAATTTTGCTGGGGCCGAAGCTACTCCATAAGCTAATCGCGTGTTTTGAAATAATCCTAAATGAGTAGATAAGGTAAGCAATTCCTTGGAATCATCGTCTACACCAATTTGTTGGTATGCTTGACTTAGATCCAACTTTGTAAATTGCTGACCTCCTTGAAGTTTGTAAAATAATTCTTCAATTCTTGGTAGAGGGTATTGATCTACTTCTAGTACAGGATTTATAGTGATTTTAAAATCTCCGCATAGCCTCACACTGCCATCTTTTTTCATGACCGGTACCACAGGTGTAGCCCATCGACTATAGTTGACTGGAGTCAATATTCCTACAGAAACCAACCTATTAATTTCCTGTTCAACTTTTAATTTAATAGAAAAGGGAATTGGTCTAGACTTACAAAACTTTGGGGTTACATTCGGATTTTTAAGCTTAATTGATGCAAGACCCTTATTAAATTTTCCCAAACCTTCGGAAAATAACTGTTTATATTTTTGTAAGAAATTATTTAACTTCTCTGAAACACCATCTAAGTAATTTACATTATTCATGATATTTATTTTAAATAAATATAAAAAATCTCGTCCTACTATTGGAGGTCCACCATTTTTCATTACATACAGTGTTATTGTTCTTTCTATATTATTGTATTTTGCGCTGACGTCAAAACTTCCTAATGGAAATACCTTAGTACCATTATAAAACACAAAATGCTTATTTGTGGGTACAACAGTGATATGATTAAATTTTTCTAAGTAGGTTTTTTCTGAAATGGCAGATACACTTGACCCTGTATCGATTTGAAATTTTAAAACTTTATTTTCAATTAACAAGTCTATGACTATAGGTTTGTTATCTTTAGATGTAATATTAAATAAATGTATATCATCTACATTATGAGTATTACTTTCTGACAAAAAATGGTGTTTAACTGCTTTACTCTTACGTATAGAATGTTTAACCTGACACATTTTTGCTAAATGACCTTGCTTTTTACAAATATTACAAACATACATTTTAAAAAAGCACTTATCTTTTGAATGATTTCTTCGTCCACACCGCGGGCATTTCTCTAAACTTTCTTTGGATATTTCCGATCCGGGCCGTAACTCTGATTGTCGTCCTCCTCTCTTTTGACTTCGTAAATGATTAATCGGTTCCTGTTTTACAAACGGAATCCTGTAGTTCTCTAGAGCCGCCATTTTGTTACTTGCAACGTCCACCATTTGGTCAAAGGATGCTTCTTTTTTTTCTTCCAGCATTCGATCCAAAATTGGTCCCTTTTCAAAGCCGCATACAAATCTATCCCTCAGGCAATTTTCTAACTCGGCACCAAATTCGCAATTTACCGCCATGCTTCTTACACGTGCTGCCCATTCCTTCGCAGACTCTTTTTCATGCTTTTTCGCTTCGTAAAATTTATATCTTTCTGCCAATATTGACTTTTGTGGTGCGAAAAATTTATCCAGTAACTGCACTAACCTTTCGTACGTACGATCCTCAGGCAACGTGGGACTGCTCAAATTGTAAATCAGCTTATATGCATCTTCATCCATCATGTTGAGTAAAATGCAACGCTTCTTTCCTTCATTATCAATTTCATTAGCTTTAAAATAACTTTGTAGACGAGCTTTGTGGATATTCCAATCAGATGAATTAAGATTAAATTCTCTGAGATTCCCAACATATCCTTCCGCCATTTTCCTCACCACGTGCTACTTTTTCGTATTTTTCTTCTCGTCGCCAAATGTAGTGTATTGTAAAGTTTATTTACTTAATATTTAACAAATAATACAATTGAATATGATACACCTTTATAATAATTAATAAATGTAACCGAGCTGACTATAAATAAGAATAATGCACCAACGTTACTGCCCGGCGGTCAAGGCGAGAATGCCCGTACGCACAAACACCAATGCACTTGCGCTGATCTATTGTCGCTCATCTCAATATCATTGAGTACATTATAAGTAAAGATGGCACAGTATTACACTAGTCTTGACACTTGTTGGTATAATTAATGGTGTTTATTTATCACGCGAGGGATTCGCGCGAAATGCAAAAACGACGTCTTTTTATGTGAAATAGCGCGCGCATATATTTAAGGCTTTTTCTAAGCGATGGAAACTAAACATTTTGAATATAAAAAAATAAAATGTAGAACTAGCAACAGTTAGAGCATTTTCTACGCCTGTTACTCCACTACAACCAAGAATTTCAGATGAAATTTACATGCGAACAAGACTCCACATTTTATCTTCATTATCAGTGTGCAATTGCAATAATTTAATTTTGACAAAGTTTATTAATGTACCTAAATAAAAAAAAATTAGGCTTAAGGCATGGTATCACGTTTGTATATTCATATTGAAACACTACAATACATCTGTATACAAAATCAATACAACTACATGCCGCTATGCTTCATTTATTTGAATCACTTAATTTATTCTCAATTAGGCGCTATCAAAACGTATAATTTGGAGCAATAGAAATCATTACGTTGTACCAAGGCATTCGCCGTCTTGTACGTCTGTGTATTATTAGAAACTTTGACCCCTATTCCGTCGGCAGCTTCTGCTACTCTTAAATCTTAGCATAAGCTGTCTGCTATATAGGTATATCCTCATTACTCCATTATACGTAAATAGTTACACGTTTTACCGGTCTCATTGTATCTATCGACTGTACCGTTACGATTTTTCACAGTCGAACGTAATTGGTACATCTGATAGAAAAGCGATTTCCAACTACATCCGCACTAAGTAAGTACTTTATATAACGTTACCGGGCGATTAAAGTCTAAAGTTTGAAACGACCGAGGCGCGCGCGTATCGGGTCAACAGTATTTAGAATAGTTTCGTCATTATACGCTCGTTAAGTACTTTCTAAGTTATAATAGGGGCCGATTTAAATGCTTTTCATGCAAAAATGAAATATCCTCTAACGCTACAGTTTATTCGCATCGGAGTGCGTATCTGGACTGGACAGGGCCACGCTCGATTAGCGCTGCGTCTGTAATCTATAACACATTTTACAGTTAGCGGCTTCGATTTTCGATTACAGCGTTGAAATTATTAATAAAGACGGCATCTCGTTTGTCCATTATTACTTAGAACGGTTCCGCGGTTCCAATGTCTATCATTGAAACGACGCATGCAACCTGCATTTGCATTACGAATCGATTGCATTGGTAATTTAGGAATTAGTGTTTATTGAAGTTTATTTACTATAGACGGTGCGAACAATTTCGTTCTGATTTAAGTAATCCCTCACTAACATAGCGTACATCTTCTCGAAACTGACAGCTTTCATAACCATTTCTTAGACTTTTAGCATCGTCTTGAACGGTAGTCCTTCTTTGTGTTAATGTTAATGTTTCGTTTGCAGTAAAAATAATTTCGTTTGTGGTTGCATCTATTTTAAACGCAAATACAGAATCAATTTATATATCATTATTAGATAATTATGAATATTTATAAATTATTTTGCACTACGCTATTCACTCAAAACGTTCAACGCTATGGATATCATGCACTTATTCCCTTTATTGTATAGTCCACAACAATTATTCTCCGCATATGTCCCTTATTAACATCAACACAGGACGAAATACGGACTGAACGCTCCACGCAACTCGTCCGTGGATCGTTCCTCTTTGTCTCTCGCCGTTGCGCGAGTGGATACGCGTCCGGATTTATTACGTTGCCGAAAAGTATGGCCATGTCACCGTTCGACATCGGGACCTCGCAAAACCTCGCCCTGTCGGACAGCGAGCAGCGAGGCGACCGCGTATATCGCTTCTGTTTCCTTCCACAGCGAGTCCGCATCGGGCGAGAGGCGTGCAGAGTGAGGGCGGAAGAGAGACGGCTGTCGTCTGTACGCGGACAGCGGCTCCTTCTTAAAATAAGAACCGGGCCGACATTTGCGTAATGAGATCCGTATATGCGGTGGTGTATATATTCTTATTCTTCGAGAGAGGGTTCTGGTTTCTGTAGCTGCTCGCTTGTCCTTCGGTTTTTCACTTATTTTTATTTTTTGTCGTTATATTTTGCGCACGAAAAGACGAAATCGTATCACGAAGAAAAAACTTCAACGAAAACCGAAGAATGTAGCACATCCTCCGTAAAAGGACCTTATATTTTATATCGAAATTTCCTGTTGGATTTTTACAATTCTTGTTTCAAGAAGTGTTAAATTTGCCATCAACATAAGATTTAAAGCTTTCATAAGTGAGAAACCATTATTCTTCTTATGCCAATGATAACACAAATCTGCGAATTATTTTTTGTACATTATTCAAAACACATAATTTTTATATAACTTAAACTGTATACTTACCATTTTTATTATTTCATTTTTAAGTAAGCTTGAGAAAGACCGAGAGACATCAGTCAATACGTCGCTAGAAAAAAATTGTAAATATGTACAAAAATAAATTAATGTTTGCCCAATAGCTGCTGTTTTTTTTTATCCATACAATGTTCTAATTATTGCAATGGTATGTTAAACATAAATTAAAAAAAAAGAAATCCAGTTATACTTTACAGTACTATATAGTTGCTAACACCATTCTGTGGGAAATTTCGTGTTATATTCGTTTTAATCGTTGTTGCTTCCACTGTATAAAAAGCAATAATTACCTGTAATAATTCCAAGAAACGTAATAATTATTATTATTAAAACACGTTTAAATTTACCTTCATATATAGTTTACCTAAACAGTGATCTTGCACATTACCACATAATACATAGGTATATGATATTTCAAACTAGATTTTCACTTGTCAAATGTGTACATATATGCCTAGTACAAACGAGTCTGTATTTAAAATATCCACTCTTCTTTCCTTAATGACGGCACTCTGTTCTCTAAATAGAATTTAGATTAGCTAATTGATTATGTATGGCGATCGGTGATAGGTAGGTGCCTAATTATTAGCCCGGCCAGTATTTTGACTGGACGTTCCGTGATTCTCTCCGAATACCAGGCGGATAATTATTATAATAATATTCCGGTGTCCCGGGGATGATTACCGATCAAGATTCTGAAGAATATAGCGTGTAATTGTTTGTCATTATACTGTCAGGACTGCTCCAGTTGGTTTTCCTGGAAATCCATCCTATTTCAATGATTGTATGAGACCTGTTTTAAAATGAGTCGATATATGGAATAAAGAATTTACGGGTCTTGTGATTTTATTTTTAAGTGGTGATTAATCACCATAAAAAAAGGTTTTTAACGCTAAAACGATTGACCAACAACGTGTGCAAAGATATTATTGAATTTTTTACTAAGTAGGCTAATGTCTGTCACTTTTCCCATCTGTCAAGCTGTTTCATTAGTAGTCACTGCATTGCTGGTTTGACGTAATTTTTTCCGTAGAAATCCTAATAAGGAAATTAAAAAAATTTTAATCGTTAAAGTTCGCCAACATTTAGATAATGTAAATGAATGCTTTCGAGCGAGTTTTAAAAATCAAATCGAAATATACCAAAAAATTATTACAGAAATATCGGCAGCAGTTCTTGCCGATAGATCGTTTAACTTCCAGGCTTGCAAAGAACCGTTTTGGGGTCGCTGGTTACTTTAACTCACGACCGCAATAAATCTCGATCGCCGGCCGCGAGCATAGCGAAGTGGTATTTCAGCAAATACGTAATCTCTAGCGCGCTGTACGTGACGAAAACTCCGACTAGTCCATGTGGAAATAAAAGAAAAACGGCGGTTGCCCGATTGCAGTTCGTTGGTTGGTTCGGACGGAGATGACACATCGCATAGGAATATACGGCTGTATATGAGTTATGTGGGTCTCGGAGATGGAATTTTTCAAGATTCGTTGAAAATATCATGTTTGTATACAGTATGTTCCGATAAATCTAAAGGTCGTAATTTTTGGTAAATTATGATGAAAGGATTATTCCTAAGTTATGAATATTTACAGTAAAATGTTCAAATATTAGCAACTATTGCCAGGTTAATAAAGATTTCGAAAAATCAGTATTATTTATAGCATCGTCAAAATTATATAGCAGTTTTGGCAATATACAGTATCCAAACTATTACAGAAACTATTAAATAGGCTTTCTTAGCGACGATTTCAAATCTAAAAAACAAAATTGAGAAATTATCATTCCTTAGGATTCTCATATCTTTTCCTTCACTAAATTGAACTTATTTTTAAAAAATATTTGCACACCCCTCTTTTTAAATTTGCTTACAACCTACATATAAAAGCATCCTCTGTTAGTAAAAAATTGTTTATCATTCTCTGTGACGATGTACATATTACGTTAGATGGTCACCCTATTTCTTCTCTCTGGATAATTCGACTATTGACACAATGTCGTTTATAAAAATTAATTGCTGATATCTTAACTTAGAATTTAAAGATCATAGTTCTAAATATGTTTGTTTTTGTGTATGTATTTCTATATCTTCATAACAATTTAATTGTTACGTAAATAATGTCTAACATTCTAAAAAAAAACTGGCCATGAGCACTTTATGCATTATTTAGTTGCCAATAAGTTTTGCACATGTTTTATCTAATGCATCTACTCCTTTTTCTAACATATTACAGGATTACGGCAGCGGATGATCTCTGGTTTGTTTATGAATGCATCAACCGACATTATGTAATGGATTGATTAGACTAACACAATATTACGGTTTGAGTACATACATCATCTAGGTGAATCTATGTAGACTTGGTCCAAACAGGCGTCTTCAGTTTGGCAAAAACCGAAATGGAAAAAAAAAACTGAACGCTCTGTTAGATAGTTTATAAAACCCTTTACTTTTACTCTTTCATCCCAAATGTACCAATAAATTATACTAAGTTTCTTCTTGTAGATACTTGACTATGTGTTTTGCGGTCACCTCAAAGAAAACATACCCAACGGGCAAAACACAAATAGCACGCAACTCAATTAAAATCCCCCGGCGCACTACTGAAAAACGCCAGTTGGATATTCGTTGCGCGGGAGATGTAATTAAAAACTTCCCGTAAACTATTTTCCTATTTGCCGGGCGCACAATAAAAGCCCGGTTTATAGTGATTAGGTCTGCGCGATTGCACGGTCGGGACACGTCTTCGCGAGGCTTTGTGTTTCGCGAGCGCATGCGCATCGCACCGCACGTACGATCGTGCATTCCTTGGAATCTAGCCGCATACAATATCTATACCTACATACATACCCAAGTAACTATACTAGTTCACGTGACTTATTAACTTCGGCAATAGCAAATAATTAAACGATTATATATTTTGACCATTTTCACGATGAGAACTAATTAGGGCAACACGATGTATAAAAATGCCTGACGAATCGTGAATTGTAATGTAGATATATGAATGTATGCCTAATGTATGTACATACCAGCATTGATATACCTATAGGTACTACAACGTCAGTATTTTACTCGCAGCCGGACGTCGTTATTAGGATCTAACAATAGCGTTTGAATCTATTTAAAAGGGTGGGGCACCCCCTGTGGCTCAGGACAACGGCCGACGTAATTTGTTCCTAATAATAATTCCCTGTATAACTGCTCTCGAGAAATGTGAACCGCACCGTATACCTTGAACATCATACTGCCACGAATTATGCGAAACAGAACACACAGACAGCTTTTGTTTTGCGTTTATTGCATCGAATAAACACCACACTTAACTGCGTTAAAGAGGAATTTTAATTCAGTCACCATAAACAGACTTTGAGAGGACCTAACGATCTTTTTTTATGAATTAGAGTGATATCTGTCGTTATCAATAGAAATTATTTGTCCTTATCCCATGCATGTCTTCTTAAGACATAATTTGATAGATCTGATCTTCTATGCAAATGGTTCCAATACTCTAGTGTAAAATTTAGACGAAGCCATACATTTAGCTACAACGGACAAACTTAGAATAAATTTCGGTTGTTATAAATTTCCCCTGTCGAGCGAATAATAATCAAAAATACTTAATAGTGGATTCACCGAAAACCTTCTTCACTGAGTCCAGAAGGTTGTTGGGCCTTGCAGGTGGAGTCTGTGCTGAGATTGATTAAGCAGCACACGACTTCGAATGCGTTTCGCACATTATACTTTGCCTGTTTTCAAAAGCATTTGAGATTTGGTTTAGTACATTGGGATATGAACACTTTATATTTAGCCTACAGAAGCGTTCTATTGGGATAATTACTGGATTCGGTTAGCGTGATATTATTATTATTAATTGTGACACACGAATAAGGTAGTTTATTGGTCCATTGGGGATACCTACAACCTTCGAAAAGTGAGGTTGGACCGTTACTTCTAACATTTTAATTACTAAGTGCTAACAGGCATTAAAACATGCAGAAATCTGCAAGGTGCTGAGTTACATCACACGGAGCACTATTCTTCATCTTCCGTGTCATCTGAACGCGCCCGAAAATCCGAAAATATATCATTGACTGCAATGAAGCACTACAGTGCATCTGAAGTCATGTTATCCCTTTTCAAATCTAAACAAAATATCTTTCGTCAGATATAAGTACTCTCACATTATTTATTTTAAATTTATAAAGCTTTAGCGCACTTGAATGCTAAACAAACATAAGGAAAATTCGAAAAATCCATACGAAACGAAACGTCGCGTCGAATATAAGCACGCATCGATGCTGAATAGTTCGTATTTAGTATACGTTGGTGTTCCTAAGAGCGCAATTTGTCCGCGCCGACCCGCGAAACAATTATCTCCATCTACAGCTCTCCGGGGACCTATTCAACTGCGCCGGCCGGTTCTGCGGGGCCGCAATTAGCCGGGTCGTGAAGTGAGACGCCGTAAACTGGCTGGACTTTAACCTAAACTGGTCGGCGTTTGTCCTAAATTCACTCTATTATAGACGATGAAATTACAAAACGGTTTGTTATAACAACATCTATCGTTAAATGTCGTAAGTGGTAAATGCAAGGATTAATTAGAATTTGATGGGTAATGAAAATATAAATTATATATATAATGGGAATAAATTGGGATTATCCTGCCAAAAATTCTTTTTTTCTTACTTTCTGTTGTGTGCGGTAAGATATAGGTATACCAGATCGTAAAAACGGACGAGCTTGTCGAAAAACACGACTAATGAAGGCGTTTTATTGGGTTAAAGGTGACATTTTTATTAATACACCTCCGGTAAAAAAGCGGTATAAAGATTACGCCCGACCACCGCACAGCAGATGACTACCACTGCTATTAAATCTTGTGTCGAAGGCGATTGCGATAATGGCGCGTTACCTGTTTACCTGTGTTAATCGACACTCACTCGCTCTCAAGAACAAAGACAATCCCGATTTTCACACATGTATTCTCAGCCAACACTAAATATTAATATTCAAACCGAGATATGCTGGATTAAATAAAGCGGCGTTAGACCTTATTAAATACACTTTTTCTAAAATCAGTCTCCTAAAGAAATTCCGAATTTTATTCCGTAATTTATTCGTTCTCTGTATACGAATACATACAGAAAATGTGTGTGATCGGAATGACCCGATGACGAAAGTATTTAGTCGATTATTTATCGTTAATTGAAACCGGTCGTAAATTATGTCCGCTGTCACAAACGTAAAATGAATTAGTGTAGTAGTCGCCGTGGTAGTGGTAGTAGTGGTACAGCATGGCACTAACAATAAATTTAAAATCATCTTTCGCGCACGATCGGTAGAATTCGTATAGATCGTGCTGTAATATCGGTACAGTATGAACGTATTATTCATACTAATTCTGCTAGATTCTTAATTAATTATATTCTATGTATAGTATATGATAAATAATAGAAATAAACCATAATGACGATGGGTAATGGTGTATCTGCCTAATGATCAAACATCTTGAGAAACTTGAAGAGCATAGTATAGTATGGCATAAGGCTCTTGCTATCTTCTCGAATCTGAAATTTTAATATAGTAAGTATATAATATTGTGATACTTTCGGCTGTGCTTATTAATTTTACTCTACGTAGTACGACAGAATTAGGTTGGCGTTTTAGGCATTATTTTTATTTTGTAGTAAGTTGTGTAAGGATATGGTTGACAAACAGACAGGGACTAAAGTTCTTATCCAACTGAATGGTCTCGTAATACTTCTGTGCGATTCTTTATGGACAAGAAACTTACTAATTTAATATTTTTGATGCAACTAACGGTTACTACAGAAAGTATTCTCCACCCTCATAGCATTATAGCATGTCAGAATACCGGCAATAAAAAAAAATCCCCAAGACAGGGTGTGGACGATGCATCGATGACGTCATCATGCATTAATAGAAGACGAAAATCGTTGTCGGTCCGTGTCACACCGCATAATAGGGCTCGTTCTTCTTACCGATGATGGGATGAATTCGTATACGAATATGGCGCGGTGAACTGGAATTAGGAGGCCTTGAGAGAAACGTGCACGCATACTAACATACTAATAGACGCATATATATTAGGTATGTATTAGGTATGTGATATACCTATATATATACAATAGCATTAAATGGATAATAGTCGTTCCTCCTTTCTCCGCGTGTCGAATCGACGAGCCCCGAGTTTGTATATAGAGGTAGAAGTATCTCACAACGCGCCAGTATAGCCTAATAACGTACCGCAAAGATCTAGCCAGCGTGTGGTTCATTTGTTTGATACGACTGTGACTTTTATTAATTACTGCCGCTTTTCTTTCTTGAACTCGGCGTGTCGTCTATGGAATCACTGTTTTACTGCGTGATGGCTTACTATACCATTGTATATACAGATTGGAAACGATTCATTCGAATAAGCCTAAGTTATTAGCATGGATTCAGCAACAGTCATGATTCTCATCAATATTTTTCCAAAACCAAACAATCTACTGTTTAATTTTTTGCTCAAATGGTACGCTTTCGGGAGTCGGACTCATCTCTTAGTAGGGATCACGTCGATTACTTACTTAATTAATTAATTGTGACGGTAATTCTGATGGATATTAAAGACATATTTCATTTATTTGAAGTTATTTATTGCTGAAAATAAAGATGCATTTATTATCTTTTAACCTAAATAATATATGAAAGTACGCTCAACTCTTACAAGATTTTTTCTGCCCGTTATCCCTTATAAATTTCGTCAATTTTCGCATGATTCTGAATAATCACACCGCGCAGAAAAGCGAAGGTATAAAAGGTATATCAAAAAAAAATCGCGTTTATATATGAGAAAGAGAAAACGGCATCCTCTGCTGTCCTTTTCACTTCCCACTGAGCGGCGGCGTGTGATTCGGAATTAATAAACCCGATTATGCTGAATCGAGACCGACATCAGGACGCAATATTAAATAAAGAAGAGGGATACGTATACATTATATTGAATGACAAAAGAAAGAAAGCGCCCGAACAACAGGCAGCCAAGTGTTTTGCGGTTAGCAGCGACTCTGCTCCCCGATGCTATTATTATTGTCGCGGTCTCGTCGTTCCGATTCTTGCTCGCTCTCTCTGTTCCTCGGTTCGCTCCTTCTCTTCTTTCTTTTTGTGCCTCTTCTTTTTCGTTACTTATTTTTTGTTCGTCCTCTTTCAACGCGCGCGCGCTATCCTCTTTCGTATGGTGGTAGGTATTATATTCGTTCATACATACATACATTGGTAGAGTCTCCGTGAAAGGGACACGAGAAAAACGTTCCCAGGTAATTTGCATGAATGTAAACGAGTTTGGAAATCTAGGATGTTAAAAGGATAAAGAAAGAAGAGGGGCAATTATTTCTCCGTGCGCTCTCGAGAGTCGAAGAGGGTTGCCGCTGTTCGTTCGGTAGCCCTTTCTCGAATACTTGCGAAAGGCGCAACGCAATACACATGAACGGCAGTATGCTAAGTGAAAAGTCGCCATTGTATTCGGGATTCTCGCTGGTAGACCGGCCACGGCAGCGTTTGACTGTCGTCTTGGAATAATGCGGCGGTCCTCAAACAATTCTACTTCTTCTCTCAAAAACGGCAGGTGCATATATTGTTTAGTGTCAAACTGATGTAGACGGATATAAACAGTACTGATTTTTCGGTAGATCTACCGATTTTAGACATTTTGCGTCACATTGACGTTTGTTGTAATGCGCGTAATTCAATGTACGAGCATTACAAGTCATTGTAATACATGTTTTTTTTATAGTATTTTGGCAAGAGTCCCGTATAGGTAGCACCGATTTGGTGATTAGCATACACATTAACGGACAGAGCAAGCCTTCCTGAGTCAAAAATGGGTATTCATTTTTTGAGCACATGAAAAGAAAGTACTAAAAGCTGAGTTTGAAAAGTGCTACTTCCAGGTTATGTCCGACGCGATTTTGACGTTTATAACGGATGGTAGTAGTCATGTGGAAAAAAAAGTTACTAACTAAAGTTTGGGGTTGGTACACTGAGTAATTGTTACCTTTTTTTATGAAACTTATGTTTTAATATACTATTTAATATTATGGAGTTTAAATATGTATTATTAACGTACGAATAAACTGTTTTACAAGAATAAAATTGCGTCTCTTTTTACGTTTCCCAAAAAACTTCTACCAATATTTACCCAATTTTTACGTGTGCGGTTTACCGATTTCTGTTATCACAACGTTGCAGCACTCGATATATAAGTACAGATAGATTCTTCATGCACACTCTGCATAAGGTACAATAATTTTTATGCACCATTCCGGTACGTTACCTTGTAACGTTTCACCGTTACCTAAAATTTAATTTATAATCAACCGCACACGCTGTCATTTGATTTTACTTGTTTTGCTTTGCCACCGCCATCTACTAAAGAGTTGAAAAATCGACTTTCGATCACGTTTTTTCCGATTTCGGACCACTGTGCGCATGTTGGAACAAACCTAATATAAAACTTTTTTTTCATATAAGAAATAAACAGTATAAAAATAATGTTCACAGAACAAAAATTCAAAACATAAGCACGTGTTAAATCGAACGACCTCCGGGCGCGCATTATAAACGAGCCGAAGAAGTGCTAATATCTAACGACTACCGCCGAACGGAGGCCGCAGCAGAACGGAAGATTTATACCCGAATAAGACAAACGCATTATCAATTAAAATAAAGTATCGACGTCCCATTACATGGCCGACGCGTTCGCATTTGTAGCCGAGGACTTCGATCCGAAATAAATGAATACGAGCTGGCGCGAAACAATGGCAAGTATGGGCGGACAGCCCCGACGGACAAGACAATAGTTAGAGCTTACATACTTAAGAGAGCACAACCACGCGGCGTGTGGTGAAGTCAAACTCCTAGCTAGCCGAAGAACAGCGGATAGGTATTTTATAGTTTCGCGTATTGGAACTTTCCTCCTTGCCTCGTTTAGGTAGTAATGACAATCGAAAAAAGATTGTCTTTTTGGGGGGTACGGAGGGGGAAAGAAACATCTTTACCCTTTCCATTATATTCCCGGGTCGTTGTCATACCAGACAGACAGGATAATATAAATATCTTCTATTATCTGTTTAAAATAAATGACGTTCATATAAGCTATATGTAGAAAACATTTTTTTTTAATAAAGAATTGCTTGTATATTCTTGTTACTCCATTTTGTAGTAATTATTATGCGAAATAAGTCTTATAATTATCTCCGGCGTATCATTCTTCGCCACTGAATATATCTAAGTCTATATACAGTGATTAATAATACTCATTAATTCGCACGAGCTTATCTGTCTTGCTCTGACAAGTGACACTGATATAAGTATGGATATGCATACCTATACGTTAAATGCAGATCTTCTAAATTGGCTTATGTTAAAAATGTCTAGTTTTTTATTACCCTTTTTGCATGCGAAAGATATTAATATAGACGTATACGGGATGTAAAAGATAAAAACGGAAAAATATTGTCTGTAACTACAAATAATATCTAGAAATTCCTTTCATAGAGTAATATTATAGCAAGTGCTATGTACTTTCTTATTATCGAAAGCGAGTTGTCTTTTCTTCATCTTATACGATTAACAACGTCACTCTTAGAACGCTGGATGAAGTCAAAGATTTGGGTATATTATTTGGCACTTGTCTCTATTTTTCTCCTCACATTAACTTAAGTCTTGGCTTTGTCATGTGATCATCACGCTATTTCACCAAAAGTATTTTTCGTTTATCGTTAACTTGCTTGAGTATGCCTGCATTGTTTGGTCACCCTACTATCTTTGCCATGAATTAGCTGTTGAGAAAGTACAACGCAAGTTCTTGAAGTTTCTGTCATTTCAAATTGATGCCGCCTTTTGGACAGACACAATATGCAATCTCTTGCTGAGCGTCGTGAAATCCATAATGCGCGATTTGTGCAAATGATTCATTGCTTGGTTGACTCACCTCATCTTCTGTGGTGTATTAATTTCCAGTGCAGCTGTTCGTTTCTCAGTAACCTTTGCCCTTCCCACAGCTACAACCAATATTTACAAAAACTCACCTGTTAATCGGATGCTCCGTATTGCAAATTTCTACATTCCAGAAATTTTTTATATGGTTTAATGTTTCTCCATACTTGTTTTAATACATTAAATTTTTGTATTATTGCTTATTACTATTTATTTATCTTATTAGTTGTAAGAGTATAATCTAAGACGTGTTCTATAGTTACTTCCAATTCTTTGCCTTGTAAATTGTAAAATCTTGGTCTATATACAAAGCTGATTAGACGTTTCTTGGGAACTAATTTGGTTTTTTCTTTTCCTTAAACATTAGAATATTCTCAACCAATATTAAAATTGCTTTGCAGTATTTGGTTATTGTAAAGCCGGATTTGGAAAGTTAAAATGCTACCAGATTTTTAAGTACATCTTTAGTTCTCACTTTAATTATTAAGAATTTCGTCTGGTTTCCACATAGTTACATTTCTTGCCCTTCTATATCTGGACAAATTAGAATTTAACAAATCTCTTTAACTTAATATAAATCTATTTCATTGATTTTTTTTTGTACAGGTGGTCGACACTCAATTCGTTATTCCATCTATTCCGGAGATCCGGACGGATTCTTCCGCATCGATCCAGTCACCGGAGCCATCCGAACAGATAGAACTTTGGATCACGAAATGAAAGCTAACGTCCTATTGAATGTCCAGGCGACAAGCGGTGAACCACCAATCTACGGTCATACGCAAGTAAGTCGCACGCCGGCTGTCTCCTTTATTCAAATTGGTTGTATTTGTGAGGGAAACACTGTTATTTTTTTTCCTTACATTTACTTGGATTTAACATTGTTATTCTAACAACAGAAAGTTAGAAGAATCACACTATGCAAATCAACTCGATTTAACGTGAAATTATACACTAGATAACATCATAAAACGTTGTATCCATACAATACACGAATACTGTTGCAAAGAATCGCGTAATAATGGTAATGACCGTTCAGATATTTGCATGAAAAAAAAATTCAGTTATCCAACGATTTGATATCTTGATTTACAATAATAGAATTACCAAGCACTTTCGTGTTACAATACTATAGTATGTAAACACAGTTATTACTATTATTACTTTCCGTCTGCATAAATAAAGCTATTGTTGCTGTGGATGTATAAAAATAATATATACCTGTATAGTAACAAAACTGATGAATGAATGATATGGCAAAAAGAAACACGAGGTACGTATCCCAAATATACAACTGACAAACTCGAATATTTTTCATTCATATCCCGTATTGTATTTGTTGTAAATTGCTTTTTTTCATGTTATTTTTTTTTCAAATTGATATTTAACTAGGAGATGTAACTTGATCTTTCACTTAATGTGATATAAATCACTCTTTTTACCGTTAAATGATTGTTGTTGGCTTCTTTACAATTTCACGATAATTATGAAATGATTATTCTAGGAAATAAAAAGTCTAAACTGTGCTACATTTGCGAAATATATCAACGGAAAGTGGATTAAGAATGTGAGTTGATGTTGACTGGACTGTTTTCGGTAGCTACCCGGGTACTTCGGGTTTACCAAATCCAAGCGACGATGGAAACAGTCCAATCAACATCAACTCACATTCTTCTTCTAAGCCATCACAGTCCTTCTCAGGGACTCTCCCTGATGATAGCCATAGCTTAAACCACCGCTTAAGAGGAGAAGTATATGGCCCTTATTAGTTAAGGTTCAAAATCCAAGATACCTGGCAAAGCGCTCAAAATTGAATGAAACTTCTATTCTCTAATCTGAGCTAAATTTATTAGCTTCATATATATATTATTAAAATTTCGATAAAATGCAAATGATGGCGTTTTTTCCCCTTTCTTTAAGCGATCCTATAGACGACGGAAACGCCATCTCATACAAATTTGGGTATTTATTTTAATAGCAGAAATAAATCATTTTGACAAAAGTATTGCAACAATCACGCACTAGTAGATGTTTTATTTACTAATTATAAATAATCGATTAGCAATTAACCACCTAACCAATTTACACAGGTAAACATCGAGATCCAGGACGTCAACGATAACGCTCCGGAATTTGAGTCGAACACTGTCCGAATCTCCGTTCCGGAGAACGTGGACGTGGGCACGCCACTGTACGCCGCCCATGCCCGCGACAAGGACTCGAATTCCAACGGGATCGTCCGCTACGCTCTCGCCAATAAAGCAGCGGCCGGCGGGTTATTCGAAGTGGACCCGAAATCCGGACATCTCACTCTGACCAGGCGTCTGGACTACGAGGCGACGCACAGGCACAGCTTGGTGATCACCGCTACCGATATGGGAATACCAGCGCTATCCGCCAACCTAACGGTCAGCGTGGAAGTGCAAGATGTCAACGATAACGCACCCATCTTCGAACGAGCTGAATATACGGTCAAAGTATTGGAGACTTTACCCATAAATTCGCAGGTGAGTCTTTTACGACAACTAAATTATTTAAGCTTGTGAAAATTGTACTTCTTGTCGTAAAAATACATATTTGTTGATTTAAATATTTTGCCGAAATCCTACTTGAAATTACATGAAAAGTAGGGCCAACATTATTGAATGGCAATGACGAAAACCCTGAAGTTCGTCGGACGTCCGTCACAAAAGCTTGTCAAAAAAGTGTCCGTCTGTAGTGCTAATCCCCTATCATTGCTTTTGTTGGTACGGTGACTCGAACATTTTTCCTTTAATATTTTTTAAGTTGCACTTTAAAATTAGTATCCAAAATTTTGAAGTTCGCATGCGCCATGACCGTTTCCCAATGATTCATTGCCAACCCTTGTTTAAACAAAGCTAAGGAATCATATTTAGCGTTGTATGAGCCACATCAAATCACAAATGTATGCTGATAAATGTCGGTATATCTCAAGTCGTAAATCTTATTCATCGCACGCTAGAATAATTAATTTTATTATCGTTACCCGCGAAGAAATCGACGCATCTAAACTTTATAATAATGTTTCACACAAGTACGACATAACTCGCGATTTTAATTACTGTGGGGATGCCGCAGCGGAGGTTATCAAGCGCGCGTGTGCATCATTTCGATAATTCGCACGCAATTTAACTGTCGAACGAGATTTACCGACCGGACATTGTTCCCGTAGCAGATGGACGTCGTGTTGACGTGTTTATTATTGACTCGATGCGAGGCGATGTCGTCGTTTTTCTATGCGCATAAAGTATAGATAGCCGGCGAGTGCGAAAGCGTGTCCGCACATTAATCACATGCGAAATATTACTGCGTTTCCGAGAATGGATTAGTAGATAGAGCCGCCGGAAAGATGCAGCGAATCGCTCTAAGAACCGTGCTCATACGGTGATTGTTAGAAATCGCTCATGGTTGAGATGCGCCTATATCCTAGTTTGGTGTCACACTGGATTTATACAGTGCCATAAGCAATTTTACATATATTTGTTGGAAAAATCGGTTTGTTCGTATTTGTTTGAACTTACAGCTGATAGTAATTTTATACTTTCCGATTACTAGAAAACTACGAATCTATTCCTGCAAATATATCTATTGCATTGGAACACTATTTTATAGTATTTAATACCGTTTACACTGTCGATTGAATAGAATACTGCTAGTATCTTTCACCATACAAAACTTGTTTTGGCAACACCGTGAAATTTAATAATATCTACTATATTTTCGCTAACACCCTAAAAATAAAAATACTTTTGTTCTGTTTTAATTTAGTGTATCGGCTAACAAACTTCACACGAATACCGCAGGGTATTGTTCTAGGCCCTATCGTATATATAAAACATGCTTATAACGTAATACATAGGTACATATAATATAATGATAAACTATTTGCAGCCCTATAACTAAAACAACAATACACATTAAAGCATGTATTCAAACGGACACCGCAGGGTACTGTTTTAGGTCCTAACGTTTTCATCTCGTATATGTGAAGATACTTGAATAATAATTTGCAGTTGCGCCCGGCAACAACCTCAGTAGTACGAATGAATGGAAGAGATTTTAATAATAATCTTAAGAACGTAACTCGCGATTCTCGGAACAGCTGAAACTCGCGACCGGCACTTCCAAGAACCATAAACAAAACGCGATCGTATAAGAACGGATGGAACGGGGCGGCGGTGTTACCGGTTTACGACTATCACGTGATCTGAGCCCGCGTAGTTGCCGTCAATTCGTGACGTGCGATTATTATTATTATTATTAGATACTATATTTAGTTCATTCTGAAAGTTACTTTGTAACAAAGGAATCCATATAATTAGCACGTATTATTATAAAAGAAGCCTTCACCTATTTATTCTTTCATTTGACAGATTCTCCAAGTGACAGCCACCGACTCCGATACAGGCAACAACGCCCGCTTGACGTACCGAATAGTCTCTACCAATGACACAATCTCAGGATCCCATTCGCATGCGAAATATGGCCCGGACGTTTTCGGTATTTTCCCCAACAGCGGTTGGTTGTACTTGCGCGGAACTCTGGACAGGGAAACTCGAGATTCGTACGAGCTGATGGTCGCCGCGACGGACAACGGGACGCCATCAGAATCAGCCACGACGCGTGTCTCTATCAAGGTGCTGGACGCCAACGATAACGACCCGGTGTTCGCTAGGGATTCGTACGAGTTCAGCGTGGAGGAGAATTCGAGACGTGGTACTGTCGTTGGTGCGGTATCGGCTACAGATGAAGATGTGGGATCGAACGCTGCGATTAGATACAATATAATACCGAGCAATACCAGTTTTCAGATCAATCAAGTTACTGGTAAGTATGGAAACTTTCGTACCTTATTACATGAATAGGTTTTTGGCTCGTATATTACGACAATTAGAAAAAGCTGAAAATAAAGGACAACTATGTGGAAAGCGCAGTTCTGGAGTGGAAACGTTTGCCATAGCTAGTAGTGTAAATTACTTATATTCCAAAGTCGAGCAGTACGTAACTGCAAACAAATTATGTGTAAATAAAACTAAGTTTGGATATGCTACGGTTGCTGGACTTGCTAGCACTGGAGGCTCACAATTACCAAAACAAACAGATCGTGTGACAGTGCTGGGATTGGTTATCGATGAGTCCTTAACTTTTAACGATCACATTGCGCGCTTCGGCCGAATATTATGAGATGGATATTCTGAGGACTGTTTATTTCACGTGCTTCCGTTCAATCTCAAGATACGGTATAGTTCACTGGGGTGCAACGATTTTTTTTTAGTACATAAACGAAGCGATTAGAACAAATACTAACTCGCCATTTCGGAAATCTTGTAGGCAAGGTTTTACAAACCTAAAACTGTAGTGGTAAAAATAACTTCGAACCGAAAATTTTGCTGCATAAGTCCAATTTCCGATAAATTACAAAAAGAAAAACTATTTGAAAGTTCCAATAATTAATAATCTGCTGCTCTTTTGATGAAATTGGCTGTGATATACGTATTGTCCCACATATTTACTTATTTGATTTTTCTATTGATATTAGGAATGGACAAATTTCCATGCATTAAAATAGTGGTGAGAGCAAACAAAGTAAAGAATTACCGAATAAAAGGCGACAATCGTTCGTTTGCTTTTCATTCGATTTACTAACGTCAAAGATATTACTGGTATTAATGGAAACAGTATGGCGGCGGTAAACACAGCTGTCTCGCTTTATTTGTCTCAGCTTTACTCGGATAACATGACAAAATTGAAAATATCATATTTGCTCTCGGGACATAAATCGAATTAAAAAAATATATTTTCTAAGAGGTACAACAGATGCCGTTTTTATAATTCAATTACAGCATTATTGATTCTGCCGCTGTAATACAAAGAAGATTCGATATAGGATATATATTTGTTATTTTTATCTCCGTATGTACTTTATACATTAAGATATTTCAAGTCAATATACGTCGAGAATTCCAAGCATTAAATTGTTGGTTAAACACACAGATTGTTTTTAAAAAAAAATTTTTGTTAGTTACTTTTCCTCCGTGTCAATATTTGAAGGAATCGGTCGGACTTCAAAAGGCCAAAACTCCGGATAAAAACACGGGAATTAAATATCACGTACCCACACTCGACTGGAGACAAGAGACATGAAAGAATATTATTTGTTCGGTCGTACTTGCATCGTATATCGGAATCGAACGCCTGTCCCGTTGTAGATTTATTGAAGTATACCGGATTATTTGTAACGTAGGGAGAGATGGGACCCTTTTAGCCGGCTTAATAGCCGTTCCGTGTACCGCCCGGACAAATGTTTGTACACGGAGAGCGTTCTTAATGCCGGACACGTCAAATAAAGTAAATGAAATGCAAACAGACCCTGGTATACACTTTTCTCTTCTATGTACATTTTTTTTCTCGTCAGTTTTTTTTCTTTCGCTTCGTTTGCTGACGGAAAAATGGGGACAATATCTCAAAGTTTGAATATTTTCACGTACGTATTACACATTTCAAACTATATGTCTACAAACGGCCACAACTGAAGAGACAGACGAGATAGAATAGATAGCCCTGTATTGGGGGTTAAATTTTCCATTTTAGAGAATATTACATAAGTGATAGAATAATTCCCATAAGATCTCCTGGGCAATTTAATGTCCAAGGTGATTGAGGTGCACTTCTCAACTCAAAGTTTTTTTTCTAAAACGACTTTTGCTTTTATTTATTTATTATTACTGGAAAGTCACAAAGAAAGCAATTCTAAAGAAGTAAACAGAAATTACCTAATATGAAAATGAACAGAGAGAAGACGGGGCTGCTGAGGTTCAGAATGAGCACGGTTCAGTCAGCCAGCAGTCTATACGTATCCTGCGATGGTAAGTCCATACCTGAGCAAGACAATTATAAGTTTTTGGGTATCACAGTAGATAAAGGGCTTAGGTATGAGAAACATTGTTCGTCCCTTGAAGCTAAATTGGCCACAGCCTTCTATGGGATAAGAACTCTTCGAGGTAGCGTGGGTATTCAGTCACTCAGAATGTTTTATTTTGCATATGTAGAGTCCAGGTTGCGCTACGGAATCATATTTTGGGGTGCCACGCCATGCCTGCAACGAGTATTTTTATTACAAAAAAAAATAATTAGATGCATGGTGGGTGCAACTTCCACACAGTCGTGCCGTCCATTATTTCGGGAATTGGGTATTCTGCCAGTTTGTAGCATATACATATGCGAACTACTAGTTTTCTGTAGGCAAAACATTAATAAATATATAAAGAACTCGGACGTATATGGCACAATGACGACCAGGGCATGTAATAACTTTAGTATTCCGGTTCACAAAACTTCACGTTTTGAATGTGGTCCTAAGTATCGATCGTTATCATACTACAATAAACTGCCTGAAAAAATTAAATTAGCACCAACGATGTATGGATTTAAGAAGTTGTTGAAAGAATTTTTATTAGAACATAGATTTTACGATATTAAGGAATTTATAAATTTTTAGCTTTTATGTTTAACGTTTATTTATAATTTTGTTATTGTGGTGTAGTTTTTATTGTAAAATAACTGTAATAAGACAATGTCCATGTTTTTTCTTTTTTAAGAAACTAACGACAAATATACATTATTATTATTATTATTATTAAAATAAAGCAAACTATATCCTGTAACAGAAAATAAATAAAATTTAAAGTTAAACAATATTACAAAACATTATTTCAGACACACGTAATGCGACTGTGATCCAAAAATAATTGAGCAAACATAAAACAGTACAAAAGTCAAGATTAAAAAATAGCAAAAGTGAGGTGAGATGGACAACGCTCTAATCCAAACCAGAACCTCAAAACTAAGAAAAAGGCAAAAGAAGCAAACTACGATAATGGAGCACGCTCCAAGAGGTACAGGGTCAAACAAAAGCGATGGTTTTAACATGTTTTTGTTACAATTCAGTACCTACTACTAATTGTGGAAACAAGCCGTTATAAGTGTTTATAGCAGTTACACAACTTTTTTTGCTAATACCCTGCTTTTTTTCGTTGTTATTGTTCAACTCTAAAAAGGGCGATTTACTATTAAGTTCCCTATACCTCTCGACAAATGTTATTGAGTTATTAAAAAGCAGCATCTAACATTGGATTATCAACAGCATCGGAAATAAAAATCTGCAGACTTTCTAGTATGGCAAACTGCGTGAATAAACGAATCCGCATGCGTATAAAGGAGATCCTGCGAGTTCAACATTCCATATCAAGCGTCTATGTTAATATTCCCATATTCACATAACTTATAACTCGATCCCGACACGTTTTATAGTAAATAATAATCGTACGTACACGCGAGCAAGAGTGTAAGTTTTACACATCTTCCGCGTTGTCGACTCCGAGCACTTCCTGCGCCATGGGAGTCTTGGGTCAATATATACCGACTGGTGCCGACTCAAAGGACGTCCGCAGAGGCTAGTCCTGTTCATAAATTTGCCCCTTCGAAGAGGCCGGCACTTCTGCGTTTACATACTTAAATAATAACTCGGTACTGTGAATTGAATAGCGAAAACGCTAAAGCGGATAAGCTGACGTGCGTGTAAAAGTCGAATGGTCTGCAGAGAATCGTATGCAAATGCTAAGTGTGTGTACTACCTAAAGAAGTGTCAATTAATTTTACCGCTGTAACCGCGTGCGTTTGACAGTATAGAAAGTATGTAAATACTCTCAAATTGTAATCCTAATCGCAGAGTAAGACCAGAAAGTAAACACACTTTATAAGAAAAAAAAGTTTTCCTAATCCTTATAAATGTATAATACGGTTTAGTTAACGATAAAAAGAATATGAATATGTAAAAGAAATAAAAGAACTAATCAAAACAAACATGTTGCTGATCAAGAAAAAATGAAAAAGAAATGAGGAAATTATAAGAAATATTTTACACATAAAAAAAAACGGTAACTATGAAGTTTACAAGGGGTACAATAAGTTAAAAATCTAGCGAAAGTAGCCAAAAGCGACTCAAGAAAACTTTCCTCTGTGAATAATATGTTATTGAAACATTATTTTACAATATTCCATGCAGCGGTAATAATCGTGGAGATAAAGGCTCTTGTTAAATCGCCCAACAATATCACCAGCATTTAACGTTACGATTATATGATACAAATAATTCCAGCATACAACTTGATTAAGTACCACTCATTATATCCATAGGTGGTAGATTTTGGGCGAGCGCCATCTCTCGAGAGCCGAAACCGTATTTACGACCGTCACGATCTCATTTGCCCGCCTGCCAGATTATTTCGGCCGTTGATAAAATAAATTTCGCCCGCTGGGTATTATTGATGCCAGCCTTCGGATAATTTACCTAAACGAATTTGCGTATTTGCGAATCGCATAAGGCAGAAAATTTTGTTCATCTTCGTCACGTTGAGTCGTATATCTGCGTTTCGTTCTTTTACCTCTTCGATTTTCGGAGTATTGCACATCTTATGTTACCTTTGCTTAATTAATAATAATAAAAACAAAATACATATGCAATAACGAAGAAATGAGCACGCTGGAAAGCGAACTTGACAGAGTTATGAAGGTTTAAATTTAAGATCTGTGTTAAAGTGAATGATGATTGATAAATATACAAATGAAGTAATCGTTTATTTGGTATTTGAGTAAAGAATTTCTACATATAATAAACTATAGAATGCGTTTAACGCCATCTATTAGTGTAGTATTTAACTATCAAAATAAACGCGGGATTTTTAAAATAATCACATTGTTATAATTGTCCTGTTTCATTTTAACGATTGTTTCTGACGTATGGCGGCTTAAATTCCTCATAACGACACCAAATATTTTGTTCATATGTAATTTTAACAACAGTTAATGTCATAATACCGTCTCGTCGGCAAAAACTCGAACTTATATTAATGTATTTATAATCGGAGGCGTCTGTTTGCTAGCCGTCTTATTCCGCAGTGTTTGTCGATAAAAAATTAATTGGTCGGAGGTGTATAGTTATGAGTAGCTTCGGCGGTTTACTATTTGTCTTCGAAGAGGAATGCTAAAAGCATTCCCGACCCGCGATGCTACCAGGTCTTCTGAAACAAGGTGACCGGTGTTTCGTCCACATTGGAACATCTGTAGTTGGTAATATTATACACTAGCTATTGCCCATAACTTCGCCCGTATTAACATATGTTCTTTTTTGTTTTTTATAAAATTATCTTAAAAGAAGCACGAATATCTAGTTCAAACTTTATAGTTGAATATCGAAATTTATTAAGTAAGCTCCTTTGTGGGGTTTAATCAAACATGCACATTTTATAGAAGAGTTTTCCACGTATATGTGTTCTGATATATTTTTGATTGCAAACACTCACATCAGTGAAATGTAGTACATATGTAAATTGCGTTATAATAAGCAGTTTTATCTATAAAATGCAGCAACTCATTTGTAAGAAATGAGGCACTCGCTTACAACTGATTTCCAAAAGAACTAGATACTTTTATCGGGCAGCGTAAAGGCTGCAATTCATAAATACAATCGATGAGTTGGCCTATACTTCCGTAAAGGTGCATTAACGGATAGAGCAAGCCTCCCCGAGTCCAAAATGGACATTCTTTTTTTGAGCAAATGAAAAGAAAGTAGGTACTAAAAACTGTGTTTGACAAGTGTTATTTCCAGGTTATGTCTGATGCGATTTTGACGTTTATAACGTGTGGTAATGACTTGTTTGAATAAATAAATTTGTTAATGTTATCAGTTGTGGACTATTTTTTAAATTGTGCTACCATCTATAACATTGTTATTCGCAAAGAAATCCTAATAATCCACTATAAATGACATAACCTAACAAATGACATATTTGACAACTAGGTAGTGTCTAACGTCATTTTAACTCAAGAAAGATGGCGAATAACCAATTCACAACATTCATACTGCGAAATGAACTGCCAATGTTCCAGATGTTCACTGTGATGGGCTCTAATCTTTCTCACTAATATGTGAATGAGATAACGGTGCGCAGATTCTATGTATTCGCCGCGTTTTACTCCGATCGCGATGCGATGGTCGGGGAATGTGACCGAACCGCTTCTGCTCGCCTCAGTACCATTTCCCCGCCATACCCCGCACCCACATCTAGCACTCCGCCGTTAAAGAAATCAAGAGAACGACTTTGGGACAATCAAAATTGGGTGTATTCTAATTTTTCGCGTGCAGGGAGAAGTCGGGGGGTGATTGACACGCCCGTGTCCGTCTGCGAGCGCCCCCGTTTCCTCATATTGTGTTGGATAATCGAGGCGAACGCACGGGTTTATCTTCTGGGAAGGCGATTTTAATATACAGATTGTCTCCTCGCATCAGACGGTCATAATATGATGAATAGGTCGCGATTTACGATATGTGCGCGTATAGTTCGTATAATTCTAGGTTGGCTCATCGACACGATCTGCATACAATGTATAATTGCACGTTACCAGAATCGGACGGACCGGCGTAGAATGCCCACGACGTATAAGAAAGATGTAAATCGGTGCCTACGCGCGCGGGCCTTCGTGAAATTGGCCGGGGTATAAATATTTAAAACCCGCGCCGAGATCCGGGTACGAGTTCTAACTAGAAAATCGTTTCTCAACCCTTTTAGTAGTCGCTATACGGTTTCAGTAACAAAAGGAAACAATTAAAATATAAACAATTTTCGTGTGAACACTCGTATGTAGATACAAACGTGCAGCAATCATAGATGAGCACCTATACGAAGAACAATCATTTGAATTAGATTACAACAAGAGAACACTAACAATTCCCAGTGTATTACTGCATTACAATTTTTATTCTACTTTATCCGAGAATAATTGCGAGAATAACTCGAAATGAAAAACATCTGCGTGTCATTACGAGACATCGGGTCGCATAATTAGAACTGACAGCAATGACGGGATGTTCTGTCAACACGCAAGCGCAATTATTTTCCATTTTACTGGGTAAATTGACCGAAATCTCGCGATCGCTTCGTTGCACCGCCATTAAGACACCGTGCAGTTCAACTAGCGTCTAATGACGTTTTGACGTGACCGTTTCCTATATGACGTTTATGTACTCAATATGTGAGGTAATTAATAAAATCCATAACGATTGCGGCAATTGTGGGTTAATACGTTGAATTTGTGGAGAGAAGGCGTAAACATAGGCAAAATACTTAGTTCTTAAAAGAATAAACACCTAAATACACAAAAAGAAAACCTACTAAGTAAAGGCAGAAAACAATAGAAGTTACTGTTGGCCGGTGTAATGACACCCGTCGTCATTTTCGTTCGAGCAGCACTTCAGAATGATTATAAATGATTGAGCATGGTCTGAAATTTTCCGCTTCACAAAATTTTTATCATATTGGTTATGTTTTGTTTTATTCTTTATTCTTTTACATTTCATTACATTAGAGGGCAAGCACGTGGCACTAACAAGAAGCCATCTTCTTACTTGATGTTCACGCTTAATACTACCAACTTCTTAACTCTAAGGTACACTATACAACAGGTTACGTGATGTTTCTTATCAGTGGCGTGCCATATGGGCGATTGATGCTGTGGTGATATGATCTAATAAATAGTGTGGTGCCAGACCAAAAAATAATACTTAGTACATATTCCGTGCCAGCCCAGACTGAATAATTACGTAAAGTGGATGATAGCTCTAATTAAGGAGATCTATAGGAAAGAATGGCAGTCTATATAGCCACTATAGTCCCAACTTAATATTCAACGTCTCTTTCCAAATCTTTCAGGTGAGATCGTAACTCGAGAACCTCTCGACCGGGAACAAAAGGAAACTTACGACCTGGTCATAGAAGCCCGCGACCAAGGCACACCGTCCAGAAGCTCCAGAGTATCAGCTAGAGTGACTGTTCTCGACGTAAACGACAACGCCCCAGAAATAATCGATCCGCAAGAAGACGTAGTCAGTGTTAGAGAAGAGCAATCGCCAGAAACGGAGGTAGTACGAGTCAAAGCCATCGACGCGGACAAAGGAGAGAACGCCACCGTCTCCTACTCCATACTAAAAGGACGGGACACCGATGGTTTTGGCATTTTTAGCATCGATTCTGTCAGCGGTGTCATACGAACTAGGATGATACTCGATCATGAAGAGAGGACCATTTATCGTTTAGCGGTGGCCGCTACGGATAACGGAAATCCTCCTAAGCAGACGGTCAGGACGTTACGAGTTGAAGTTTTGGATCTGAACGATAATCGGCCTACCTTTACTAGTTCCAGCTTGATTTTCAGGGTAAGTAAAACCTATGCGATTCCTTAATTCATACAAACATATGCAAGGGCACACAAGATATCCGATCGCTCCGCGCTACACCTTGTCCTTAATTCATATAGTGACATTTCTTTTTATACTTTCTTCGCAGGTACGCGAAGACGTCCCTGTTGGTTTCATAGTGGGTTCCGTAGCTACCTCAGATTACCACGACCAAGACAATATGATTTCCAGCAGCTCGGGTCACGTCACCTACACTGTCAACTCCCTAATGCCAGAATCTGTCATCGATGTCTTCGATATAGATCGTAATAGCGGCTCCTTAGTGGTCGCGAGGGAATTAGACCGTGAACTGCATTCTGAGTACCGTTTAGAAGTGCGGGCCTTAGATACTAGCGCAATGAATAATCCGCAGAGCAGCGCCGTCACCGTCAGAGTGGACATCGCGGACACAAACGATAACTCCCCGAAGTGGCCCCGCGACCCTCTGACCATTCCTCTATCCGAGGATACACAGATCGGCACTTCCGTCTATAATTTCACGGCTATAGACGCCGACGCGGGTAGCAATGGTGATCTGCGGTACAGTTTAGTGAAGCAATATCCGAATGCCACGACGTTCAGCGTGGATCCCCTAACTGGAACGTTGGTATTGCTAGCACCGTTAGATTATGAAAACTTACAAGAGTACACCATAATAGTCAAAGCTACAGATCAATCGTTGAATATATCTGAACGTCTCAGCACGACTGTAACCGCTCGAATACTCATTACTGACTCCAACGACAATACCCCAAAATTCGTAGTACCGTCAGGGTCTTCAGTCCTCTTCAGTGACTCGGTCACTGTGGGAATGCTCATAAGTCACTTGGTGGCCGTGGATGGGGATAGTGGCGACAATGGGAGAGTAACCTATGTCATATCTGGAGGAAACGAAGAAAATGTGTTTTCCCTCGGATACGATACGGGAGTTTTGACTTTGGCCAAGCCCATAACTGTAATGGAGAATCGTATGTTTGCTATTAACGTAACTGCCAGTGATCACGGAACCCCAACCAGGCATGCACATATGACTCTTAAGCTATCGGTGCAGAGTTCTTCGGAGAATCCACCCAGATTTGTCAATTCGGTGTACTACGCCAGCATAGCTGAAAATGCAGGTATTGGAACGTTTGTCGTGAAGGTCACTGCGAGGTCCACGCAGAATGAAGAAGGTAAGTTTCAAATCTAAATTAGTGTTGGCATTAGATATGTAGGAAAGACATGGTAATAACTCTAATCTAGATGGAGGTCTTTGAGGCCCAGAGCTTTATAACCTTTTTCAAAATTTTTCTTTTAGATCGTCTAAAATCTCTTCCCACAATTTTTTTCTTGGTTTCCCTCTCTTTCTTTTGCCATTCTTTCTACGTGTTCCAACGAGTAAGGTCTCCTTGATATAATGTTGCATCTATTTACTGGTTCGTGATAGATATTGTACAATTCTTCGTTAATTTTCCTCTGATCAAAGCATGACTCAATTCTTAGACTTCATTCCTCCAAATTTCCAATATCAACTCAAGATGGACCTTACCCAATTTGAAATTCACAGGAAGCAATTTGACATTCTCCATACCACCTGGAATCGCTGACGATGCTTTCACGATCGACTCTACGACCGGCTCCGTCAAGACGGACAAACTCCTAGATCGCGAGCAAGTGGACAACTACATCATACCGATATACGTCACGGATTTTAGCACCCAGAATTCTAACGGTCGTTTTCAATTCGACATAGCCACGTTGCACGTCACCATAACCGACGTCAACGATCACGCGCCAGAATTCAAGGTCGGTTCCTGCTATCGACTCTCAATTCCCGAGAATAACGAGTTTGGGATCGTACACACTGTCATAGCGACGGATTTAGACTCGGACAAGAACGGGGAGATAGCCTACAGTATCGCAGCTGGTAATCTCGGTAATAAATTCAGTGTGGACGCCAAAACCGGGGAGCTGGCCGCCAGACCTTTAGATCGAGAGGCGCATTCGAGGTATCATCTGACGATTACGGCGCAGGATCGTGGCAGTCCTTCTCTGCAAGGCTCGTGCAACATTTCGGTGTTGGTGGAGGACCAGAATGATAACGATCCAAAGTTCGAACTGTCAGCGTATAGTGCCAGCGTCATGGAAGATGTCCCAGTGGACACGTCGGTGTTAAAGGTCAAAGCGAAGGATCTGGATTTG
The DNA here is from genome assembly GCA_949128085.1 of Cetonia aurata. Classification (NCBI taxonomy): domain Eukaryota; kingdom Metazoa; phylum Arthropoda; class Insecta; order Coleoptera; family Scarabaeidae; genus Cetonia; species Cetonia aurata. The sequence continues at coordinate 45,075,040 of OX421885.1, read as the reverse complement.
GGAGTGAACGCCAGGATAATCTATTCCCTGGCCAACGAGAGTCAATGGTTATTTCGTATCGACAATAAGACTGGAGTGATTACTACTGTGGGGTAAGTCTGCAAATAATATCTGATAATTAAGTGACCCGGTAACGGTTGGTGAAAAGATCACCAAAAATATTTTTAAGTTTTCGAATTTACCACAAGATAACGTAATAGCAACATATATCAATTTGTGGTGGTTTTGTTAGATTAAATTGTCATTGCGTTCTGGATTGATTATAGTGATATCATGCCACATCGCGTCTTCCAGTCCTGGATTAGTTATATACAGTCAAAAGAAAATTACTTACACGCCCATATGAATACCATCATATAATTTCCAGATTGTTCGATAGAGAGCGCCAAAACATCTACAACTTCCAAGTGGTGGCCACAGATAGCGGAAAATACAACGCCAGATTTCAAAAAGTCCCCGTCAGGGTTCAAATCCTGGACGCCAACGATAATAAGCCCATCTTCACTCAATATCCCTTCAGGGAGAAGATCAACGCCTACGTCCAACCGGGTCATACGATCTTAAGAGTTTCAGCGAAGGATGCCGATCAAGGCACCAACGCGGACATAGTTTACAGCCTCGTTTCCGGACAATATTCCCATATGTTCAGGATAAACCCCAATACGGGCATGCTGTCCGCGTCACAGAGTTTAGCCAGTCAAAACGGAAAAATTTTGCACTTGAACGTGATCGCCACCGATAAAGGGAATCCTCCGCAAAGTTCGACGGGCCTAGTAGAGATTTACGTCGGTGAAACGTCTGGGGAGTCACCCAAATTGCGTTTCCAGAACAATTCTTATAAAGTAACCGTTGCGGAGAATACTGAACCCTTTAAGGATATCATACACGTTGGAGCTGTTCGTAGCGATGGTAGGAGGCAGAAAATCCGCTACTCCTTCGGCTCGGGCAACGAAGAAAACGTTTTTCGCATCGACGCCGAAACCGGAGTGATGCAAGTGCAAAACCCTAAATACCTAGACTACGAACTGCACAAGGAAATGCGCCTGGTCGTAGAGGCTCGAACGGAAACCAATCCCGTACTACATGGATATTGTGACGTCATCGTGAATCTGACAGATCAAAACGATAACGCTCCCAAATTCTCGCAACAGCAATACTCCGCTTCGGTCTACGAGGGCAACACGAAGAACGCCCTGGTCTTGCAAGTGTTCGCCTTCGACGCCGACGAAAATCAGAACTCAAAGGTTCTCTACCACATCGTGGATGGTAACCATGACAACGCTTTTAAGATCGATCCGGCGTTTAGCGGTATTTTGAAGACCAATATCGTGTTGGACAGGGAAATTAGGGAGATCTACAGGCTAACAGTGATAGCGACGGACGAAGGGGTTCCACAGATGACGGGCACCGCTAGGGTACACATAAATGTGGTGGATACAAATGATAATCAACCGACGTTTCCTCCGCACAGTATAATCACCGTCAGTGAAGGTGAGTGCGTATCGCAAATATATATAAACGAAATACTTGTGAAAACCTACTCACCTGAGATTATATGTTAAAACCTATTTCTCTGTTACATTTTCATTAGAGTTGCACTGGTACGAATAAAATTTGTAACTCACACGGAATATTTATTTTATTTGATAAACAGTTAGAAGTACATCACTTAACGATAACAGAATAATATCATTGAATAGGTCATGTTTCTAACTTGATTTCACGGTTTCCAAAATGACATTTGTTGTGTCAAAATCAAGCGGTTAAAACTATATAAATTCTATTAATTCGTTCGTCGATACTATAAACAACATTTTTTTAACAGTTCTCTTTTTTGCGTTTACAGCAACCGCAGTTGGTACCGTTTTGACAGCGGTGACGGCAAATGACATTGACATTAACCCAACATTGACGTACAGCTTTTCCCCGGGCAACGATAAAGACGCACTGAAGAGGTTTAGCATCGACAAGTACAACGGAAAAGTCATATTAAAACACAATTTAGACTACGAACTGCAGCAGGAATACAGCTTGAGAATAATGGCTTCAGACACTGCCCACTCGGCCCAGACTACTTTGACAATCCGGGTAACCGATATCAACGACAACCGACCGATTTTCACGCAAAACGCCTATTTTGCGACGTTGCCAGGTAAATCTCCACAATAAATGTAAGAGCGTTTAAGTTATCTCTTATTAATTTGTAATTCTTGCAGATGGACATTCGTCCAATCTCGTCGATATCCTCACCGTGAACGCAAGCGACGCAGATACCGGCGACAACGCTTTGTTAAAATACACCATTTTGAACCCGATTCAAGGATTTTCCATCGATGAAAGCACCGGAGTCCTCCGAGTGAATCAAAGCAATATCTCCTCGCCCATACAGGATTTCCAAATCACAATCAAGGCCACGGATTCGGGAAAACCACCGCTGTACGCTCTGACATCTGTTAGGATAAAAGTAAACAACGGAGCTGGTGGGAATTCCAAGAGGAACGATAAAGATTACAAGTAAGAAATAGATAAATGTGTCCGATCCAGTTTTGTTGATTATCAATCTTGTAATATGGGTTGCATAGTTTTAGAAATTACGTTTTAAACATATTTTTTTTTCTCTTATTTCAGGATACTAATACCAGAAGACACTCACAAAGGAACGACGATCTTACGCTTATCTCACCCGACCCAAAGCAAATACACCTATCAGATAGTCGAAGGCAATGAAGAAGATATCTTCGAGATAGCCAATCCGAGTGGAGCCATCGTTCTCGTCAAGATGCTAGATAGAGAACACCAAGACAGCTATCACTTGAAACTCTCCACGGGCGACGATTCCAGCTACTCCTCCAACTATTCAGCCATCAATGTTCACCTCACCGTTGAGGACTCGAACGACAATGCGCCAGTGTTCACTCAAAGCGACTACGAATTCACCTTAAGCGAAGGTGTGCCAATCGGGACTTCAGTGACGAAGATTGCAGCTACTGATGCTGATTTGGAAGGAACGATTTTCTCGGAGATCATCTACGATATAACATCGGGAAATGACGGGTTATTATTCAAGATCGACGAAGATTCCGGATTGTTAACGGTGAATAACACCTTGGATTATGACGATGGCGATACAACGCATAATTTAGTGGTGCGGGCTTGCGATAAAGGGCCGATCCCCTTGTGCACTCTGACGAGTTGTTTAATCACGCTAGAAGATACTAACGATAATTCTCCGCGGTTCCCGGTACAAGAATATCTAGAGTTCATCGCTGAGAATGAAGCGGTAGGGACTGCTGTGTTTACAGCGCACGCCACCGATTTAGACAAAGGGGTGTTCGGCAGATTAAACTACACGATCTTAGGTAGCGGGTATTCCCCCGATGATTCGTCGAAGCTCTTCCACATCGACTCCCTGAGCGGATTGGTGATAACCAACACCGTTTTCGACTACGAGCAGAGGAGTCGCTACATCTTCACGATCAAAGCGAACGACGTGGGGGGAAAATCCACGACGGTGAAGGTCAGGGTGGAAATCGAGAGTAAAGACGAGTTCCACCCGCAATTCACGGAACGCACTTATAAATTCGGATTATCGACGCCATCTAGCGGGAGTTTACCGGTCGGATACGTTATAGGTCACGTGACGGCGACCGACAGGGATAAAGGACCTGACGGGAGGGTCGTCTATCAATTGACGACGCAACACCCCTATTTTAAGATCAACCGGACAACTGGCGCTGTTTTAATCAAGAAGAAATTCGACAATTCCGAATTGCTCAGCTCGGGACGCGATATCAGTTTGGTGGTGACCGCTAGTTCCGGCCGGCAGGGGTCGCTGACCAACATGACCGTCGTTGAGATTTCGATAGATCCTCTGGGAGACCCCGGAACGAATCTGGCTATAAATCGCGAGGATAAAGCTACAGTAGCGGCATCTAGTGGAGGAATCGCGGATTGGGCTTTAGGATTGTTGATCGCCTTAATACTCCTGCTGATAACGTTCGGCGCTGTTTTTGTTTTTTTACACATGAAGAATAAAAGGAATAAGAAGATCAACAAACCGACTTTGAGTAGCGAATCCGTTAGTACCTCCAATAATTACGTCGACCCCAGCGCGTTCGATACAATCCCGATCAGAGGGGCAGCCGGGGGTGTAATACCAGCGGGTAATAACCAATTCGCCCCGCCCAAATACGACGAAATCCCGCCGTACGGCGCTGGACATGCTGCTAGTTCCAATTCCGGCGCTGCCACCACTTCCGAACTCTCAGGATCAGAGCAATCGGGTTCTAGCGGGCGGGGCTCAGCTGAGGAAGGGGAAGATGGAGAGGACGAGGAAATACGGATGATCAACGAAGGTCCTTTACAGCGAGATTCTGGTATTCACCGCCAGAATGACGACGATGAAGATAACTTATCGGATGTCTCAGTTAGGAATACGCAGGAATATTTAGCGAGGTTAGGAATCGTCAATAACGGGGGAGTTCCCCAAGCCGCTGGGAGATTATGCGCAGACCCCAGAGCGGGGAGCAGCAAAGAGACGTTGCACCACCACCAAACCGTTCCCTTGGATAGCTTGCACATGTTCGACGAGGACGGGAATGCTGAGAATATCTCGAATTTCTACGCGAAGCTGAACGACGTGGCTGGGAGTGACAGGGCCAGTTCCACCGACGAAACCGGCGGCGTCACCGCTACCAATCTAAGCACGACGATGGATCACGTGATGGCGATCAGCGGCTACGGAGATGTCCCAGCTGTCACTCATCAACCATCGATGAACGGTTCTTTAAGTTCGATAGTGCACAGTGAGGAAGAACTAGCGGGGAGCTACAATTGGGATTATCTCCTCGACTGGGGGCCACAATATCAACCGTTAGCTCACGTCTTCTCGGAGATAGCGCGATTAAAAGACGATACGGCGTCAGTGCAAAGTGCCACCAGCGGTAATTCGAGTGTTAAAAGTAAAAATTCCTCAGCGCCGGCGAAGAACATCCCCCCACCCTTAATAACGAACGTTGCGCCCCGTTCTATAGCAATGCCCGTGTTGAACGCGCGCGGAGGTTCTAGTCATCACGTCTCCAGCAATCACAACCAAATTCTCATGTTGCCCCGTTCACCAATCAATCACGACGCTTCCGGCGCTTCTTTCAGTACCTCAGCCGCGATGTCACCCAGTTTCTCACCCTCGTTATCGCCTCTCGCCACGAAATCCCCGTCTATATCCCCTCTGGTAACTCCGGGATTGTCGACGGCCCACCACATGATGCCTGGAAGACAAGCGCCGCAACCCAGGACTAAAACCGTTGTAGACGCAGAATTGAGACTTTAATATAAGCTAAAAAAACGAAAATGATGTTGATAGGAATTTAAGTGAATTTAATTTAATCAATATATTAAGCGGTCGGCTGTGTTTAAAATTAATAATAAATAAATAAAATAAAAATGAATAGGAGAAGAATTTAGAAAGTCGAAGTATTTTTGCAAGAATGAAACTCTGTAGACTTATCAATACTGCTCAGACGTCTTGGGCCGAAACAATTGCATGTTTGTAGAATCAGTGATTATCCACAAGCACACAACCGTTGGCGTTTGTTTTATTGGAATATTTTTTTATTATATTAAGTTGTGGTTGTTACATCATTAATTAAACGTTTCAACTTAAGTTTAAATCTTCTTAAGTAAGTATAATGATAATACAGAATAAAATATACATGTTAAAAACAATGCGTTGCAATTGATTAATGAAACTTACGAACATCATATTGTAAATTTCTATATTTAATTCAGTATTATCCTTCCTACTTACTGAAAAAGATTAAGTCGAAACGTATAATTAATGGCGTAACAACCACAACCAAATATAATAAAAAAGCCTATATTATACCAATAATATTGTAAATGTAATAAGTAAAAGTAAGGCTACAAACAACAAATTATTTATTTTCAACAACTATAATAATTATAACTTAAATAGTCTCCTGTGTATATATTCCTCTATAGTTATACAACCCTTGGAAGTACTATTAGCTATCTCCTAGATGGTGCACCACGCCAATGTAAAATCCCCTTTACGCAGTGCGCCATCTAAGAGATATCCAGAAGTACTTCCAAATTGTAGTATAAAAATACACAACCGCACACTATTTGATGTCATTTCCAACCAGTCACGTGATATTTATCTTGCATCTACAAAAGTAAATATCAAAAATTATATAACCAATCTCGGAATTTTTTTGATACGAACCTCAGACTCGATCAAAAACGATTACAAGCCTAAAACGTCCGGGCAGTATTCACTACGTTTATTATACGTATGATGTATCGGTCTTAATTAACTTTAAAATAGATTAAAATTCGAAAAATCGACTGTGTAATAATAAAATTTAAACGATAAGCTTTGTACATTTTCCCCTTGTAAATATAGAATAATAAATAAAAATAATAATGTTTATGACGTTAGAAATGCTCACTAGGTAGTCAATTGACGATCTGCCTGCCATCTGTAGCCTTAAATAATGTATTATTATTAATACTATTTCTTTTATGATTGATTTTATAAAATTGCATGTAATTGCATGAGACGATTCTTGTCTGTAAATGATGATTCTAATACCTGTAACGAATAAACGCAAAATAGCTGTTAAAACCGATTTTGTATAGAAAATTGAAACTTAAATTATTATTTATATAATCGTGTAATTATAATGTATTACACCGTGTAGATATTGTAAATTCTTGTGACTGTATTATTATCGCATCCAATAATTCTATTCGCAGAGTGAAATTATGTCAAAATTGCCCTTAACTAATTATTTTTTTTTTGTAGTACATATTCTGATCCAGTCTTTTTTTTTCCTATTGTAATGATTCGTTGTTGATGATGATTATGATTGTTGAAAACTGTTTTGAAGAGAAAAATGTGTGTCATAATGTAACAAATGAATAAATAAATAATGTACAAAATAAAGAGTTGAAAATTTTGTTGTTCTTTTTCTTTGTTTATATAACCCCAAAAAATTAAAAAACCGAAGATGAAGCTTTATGCATAGCATTTTGGGGATTATGCGTAGGGACTGGAGTGTATATGTAAGAATATAGATGGCGTTAGCCATCAGTGTCAAATCAATAGATGTGCGGATACTTCTCATGTCATGTCCAGTGTCTTTATGCTTACAGCATTTAATTATGATAATAATTCTTTAATGAGTTTTTTATACACAGGCAATTGTTGAGTAGAAGAAGTCCCTGATTATATATTTGTTTCCACATCTGTTTTGAATGGAGTGGACAAACACATCACAAACTTTTACAATACGATGACCCAACTTTGACGTAATTTTTTGTTATTTGAATTTTACATTTTTCCAAATTAAACTACATCATAATGTACCTTCATCGTTTCTCTGTAATCTGTCAAAATAACACGTTCTCAATATTTTTTGTTTTTAAGTGTTAACGACGTTTTGTCAAAAATCCGCCTCCATTCATTCGATTGGGCAAAAAATCCGGCTCCTTAATTAGCGGTTCACAGAAGACAAAATATACTGGCGGACTAGATAAGAAAAAACTATATACAATGTTTTGCAAAATTAAATAATCAATTCAGTATTAGAAATTAATATAAACGTTATAGATTTGGTATAATTTTTGTAGAAATCAGGTTTTAATGCAGAGGATATATTTTGGGGGCTTACTAAGAAAAAAAAAAAAAAATTACAGTGAAACAAACGACGTAAAACGAATTCGACTGTCTTTATTCGGCCAACATTTATCAAAAGAAAACAAAATCATAATAAAATAATACTTTTCTTATAGAAATGAAAAATCTCATTCTCGTCATCTTCACAAAGACTGGGTTTAAACATTGTAAAATATATAAAAATTAAATAATAATCACTACCAACAACAAAAAAAAAAACAATTATTATTATTATTATTATCATACGCGATCTTTACTGCTATAATACAAGTAGAATATGTACCAGTAAAAAAATGTAACAATTGTAATAATCACATATATAGATCGATATCCCTACATACAATAATATACATGTATAGTTAGAATAATAATTATATTATCTTGTATATTAATTAGAATATTATATGAAATGTTCACTACAAATAAATAATATTAATTTTTTTTTTTGGCATTAGATATTATACTATCATTTATTGCTCTTTCTTCGATTCTATAGCCGGCGCGTCGATCGGCGCAGTTTCTTCGCTCTCACCAGAATATCCAAACTCGTTCCTGCGTCTCTTATCGACCGGGTAGATCCAACGTTGATAGAGGAAGATCAAGAAGACGATGTCGTCCCTGAAACAACCTATCCGGTACATGGTGGGCATCTTGATGACGAAAGCGAACATGTCGTCGATGAAAGTGTTGAAGAACTTATAAGTCAACATGCGCCACGGTAAATGAGCGACCGATTTCAATTTGTAGTTTATGAACAGTTGCGGAGTCATCATGATGAAGCCGAAGGTCAGGAGGTAGCCGTAGAATAACCCCAGCACGAAAGAGTACCAACCTTTGTGCTCCAAATACAACAGGGCGTAAACACTGTAACCGGCCAACAAGGGAAAACACACCCACGATAGATATTTAAAGGCTAATTCGTCGTAGATCTTCGTGCTGCTCTGGACGTAAGAGCTCTTATCGTTAAAACGAATCCTGCCGTTCTCCACCTTGATATCGACCACCTTCTGTATCTTCCACAGTTCGATGCACAGCCCCACGAAGCAACTCACTCTGATTACCATATTAGTTTCGTTATCTAAGACGTAGAGTAGAACTATCAACGATTGGAAGACGCCGAAGAACACCGAACGCACGGACAGCCCCTCCAGGGAGTTCCGATTGTTCCAAAACTGTATATCGTTCTTAAACGCTAAGAGTTCGAAGACGGAATGTAGTATCGAGACGCAAATCGTCAGCGCCAAGAGATAAGGGTTCGTATCCAATAGGGTCTCCTTCAACGTGTCCTGTTCGTCGTCGTTCTCCTCCTCGTTGTCTCCCCAGATGTTCCATTTGTGTCTCAGATTCTGGGAGGCGTACAGTTGGAATTTGAACAGACTCAACGGCTGATAGGTTATCCTCACGGTCAAGGACTCGTTTAGCGGTTTGTAATCGCGCGCCATGTTCCAGAAGTCGTTCACGTACAACGGCGGTTTGTAGAAAGCCCCATTGTCGATGAAATCTATGTATTGGTCGAGGGGTTGCGGAATGGCGCCCCACGTCCATAAAGTCTCGTCCGTTATGAGATTTAACGTGACGTTCGGATGCCAGTAGGAAACGATCTTGCCCTCTTCCACCTCTTCTTTGTCGCTCTCGCCGGTTAGAAGATTTTTCGTGCCGCTCGATTTTAATTTCTTATACCTTGAATAAATGGGAAAATTTAATTCGACAATCGAATAAAATCTTCTGGCCTATGATACCAGCACGTTTTGCTTAATATTATTTAGCGCGGCTTTATAAAAAAAATTAAGAAAGAAATAGATAAAACTAAAACGTGCTTAAAATAAATTTATATTCTCTTGATTTTTTAGGTCATTCCAATAATAATAATAATAATAACCAAAATTATAATGTAGACATTTCGGTTTTTAAGAAATCTTATTTTCTATTACATTGTGTATAAAAATATATTTGACAAAATTGTTGTTTTGTAGATAAAATCAGTATTTCTTGACCAGTATAATTATTTTTTAAATAGATAAATTAACCAAATCTATACAAATTTAAAATTGTTGGACAATTGTTATAAGCACCCCAATTAAACACGCGTTTTACAAAGCAGGTAGTGGTTCCTAGAAAAAGGGTATTGTAAAAATATACTTGGTGTAATTTTTATATTTCTAGCGTATTTCTCGGATCAAAGTAACTCGTTGAGAGAAAAAGACAAGAAACAAATATTATGCCCCAAAACAAATGCCTTTTCATAATGAATCAACTGTCCCCACTCTCATTCTTATAAAAAAAAGCCTTAAATTTCGTGATTTTCTAGCACTGATGATTTTAAGGCTATTAGACTATATTAAAATATGAAGACTTAAATTTTGTAACTTTACCCAAAAATAAGCGATCTGCATGCAGAAAATTAGTAAATAAATACTACTCACTTATTTAGTGCTTTTTTCACATAGCACATTTCCTGTTTCGCATAATTCTTGTCTCTGGGATTCGGACTATAACCCATCCGAGTAACATAACCATGCAAATAGAGTGAACCGTTATTCCTAATATTATCGGTGATGTTGATATCGTTTTCGAAACTATAGGAACCATCTCCGTCGATCCCTGAATGCCAATCTCCATAAATTAAGTTTTCCTTGACCCAAAACAAGTGGCCCGGCTTGAAATCTGTGTGCCTCTCATTTTCCGTTAAGTAAATATACAGAGCAATATCAGTCCCATTTATAAACATATTTCTGGCTGCTGTCTTCACAGCCGGAGTGGTGCCATTCAATGGAGCTGGCGCGGGTCTTCGAAAGAAAGATGTGATAAAATAGATAATCAGACCTCGTATTATCAAAGATTTTAGTATGGACATGACGGATTCCAGCCGATTCGGCTGTTGTTGAGGTTCGGTATTCTCCTGAAAAGGAGAAAATGCACATTTAGTCGACTTAACCCTAAAATACTAAATGTACTTGATATACAAGGGAATACTAAAAATTCGTGATTGTCCAAAATTCTAGGTGTAAAAACGAAGTCCGGAATATCTCAGGCCATAGGATATTATATTCAAATGTAGAAGTGAACATTATTTTGTCCTTAAGGGGTTAATTAGTATTGATTGATTTCTTACATTTTGTGCGTTGCCCTCGCTTGTCGACACGGCCTGATTTTGGGCGACGGCCCCATCACCGACGCTCGCCACACCGTTCTCATGGACACTTTCACTCATCACAAATTTATTCTAATCACCCGTATTTTCTAAATCGTCGGATTAAAAATTTATGATTATCACCGAAGGTTGTCCGTCACATGAACACGGACATTGGACATGAATTAAAATGTGACGTTTGGGGATATTCCTTTTACTAAGTTTTCGCACTAGCACCTGCTACCTAGATGATAAGAATAATTGCAAGATAATGATGATATGTGATATAAATATGAGCTTAGCTATTAAGAATTGGTAAAATGCAGTTTACAATTGTTTAAGTAAATAAGATAAGGTAATTTTATCATATTTTGTTTCTTTATGTTGCTTTGTAATGTGTCGCCATCTACTAGTTTATCTCTATTAACCAAAAGAAAATGGAAATATTGAAGTATAAAAACATCTGTATTTTGCGTTTTTGTAAATATTGTTTTATTCATACAATTACAAGCATTTTAAATTACGAATTTGCTTATTTATTTATAGAGCGAAGCGCCTCTATTGATTGGGCTCTTAATTAAATAAGCACGATTGTAGAAATAGCATATAGTATACCGACTCTCTAAATTGCATGACAAGAATGTGCAATTTTTAAAAATATAACCTTAAATTTAAAATAAGTGTCAAAAATGTGTTGTAATTTATAAATCATTTTATAGATTTTATTAAATTCGCTTAATTTTGTATTAACATGAATGCATTACGCTTTACTAGATTAAACAGCGTAATTAAATCGTTAAATCCTAAGGATTTCTCTACATTACCAAAAGCGACAAAACAAAATGGTTTAATTATAAGTTGTTATAACAAGAAATTGAATTTTTATAAGGATCAAACGTACAATAATTTTGATAACATACCTCTCGCTTCGAGAAGGTGGAACCACAGCAAATCACATGGTGATTGCTTTATCGTTCATCCCAATATGGAGGATTATGACCAACCTAACATACAGTTTGAAGACATAAACGTCAATTCAAAGCTAATAGAAGTTTTAAATAGTGAAGGTATTTCCCAAGCTACTACTTTCCAAAGCCAAGCAATTCCTGTTGTAAAATCGGGAAAACACACTGTACTAGCTGCAGAAACTGGATGTGGCAAAACGATAGCATATTTATTACCGATATTGGAAAATTTGATCGGAATGACGGGTGAAGAATTGAATACACCGAGAGTTTTAATTATCGTTCCAAATCGTGAGTTGGCTCATCAGATTGGTGGAGTCTCGAAGATATTAGCTGATGCAGTGGATATAAAGGTAAAAGTCATAACTGGGGGTAGAACGAAGAAACTCATGTTGAATCCGGAATTTTCCGATGTCGATATATTAATCGGGACTCCTGGGGCAATCAGCAAGTTGACTACGGTAGGAATTTATAAATTGAATAAGGTGTTGCACACAGTATTGGATGAAGCCGACAGTCTTCTTGACGATAGTTTCTTAGATCGAGTAGAGACTTTAACGAAAAGAGTCTCACAATCGCAAATAATATTTACCTCAGCGACAATGCCGAAGAAATTCCCAGACTTTTTCGAACCGATAACGCAGGATATTAAATATGTTACTTCACCGAGACTGCATAGACCACTACTAAACGTGATGCAGAAATTTATTAGGTTAACAAGAACGAATCGACCGAGTTATTTATTAGAAATTGCAAAGTCGACCAAATCTCCCTTGTTGATATTTTCAAATAAAAACGCCACATGTGATTGGATATCGATGTTTTTGAAGGAACATAATGTTAAGTGTGCGAATATAAACGGGGCGATGAATTATTATATTAGACTGCAGCAATGGCAAGAATTCTTAAATGGAAATGTTAAGATCTTATCGGCAACCGATGTAGGTTCAAGAGGTTTAGATACGACTCAAGTGAAGGAGGTGTTAAATTATGATTTTCCCTTATATGCGTCGGATTATATTCATCGTATTGGACGAGTCGGTCGATTGGGAAGTGTTCCTGATAGTAGAGTAACTAATTTTGTAGCTGGAGCTTTAGAAGTAAAGCTAGTGCAAGAAATCGAGGTACTTTATTATTGTTATTCTAATAATATTTTTAAGTTTATATTTTTTCAGACTGCTATTAGGACGAATACAGAAATACCGAACGTAGATGCTAATATTAGGGCAATATTGCAGAAAAAAATGTTAAAATCAATACGGGATACAGCATAACACAAATTAAATTATATTTGTACATAAAAAAAATATAATAAACACTTTTTTTTACATTATAAAAGGCATTTTTATTACTACTAATCATCGTCGGATGATTCCGTTGTATCATCACCATTGGAATCCTCACTAAATCTTCTTCGATTCGTATTAACAAACAAGTCTTCACTATCATCATCATTTTTATGCCTAATTTCACTACAATTAAAAAATTCGGGCCACACACCGTCTTTCTTGAAACACTTTATATGCTCTTGCGTGAGCATTCTGACCATTTCCGCTTTAACTTTGTCACCCTCTTTGATCGGCTCCACCAGCACAAAGTCGCCTCTCTTTACCCAAACGTTTTTGCGAAATTTCGTTGGCATAGAGGCCAGGAATACTTCGTTATCTGCCGATTGGACTTCGTGCAGGTTATTGCCCCTGCTGCTTAGTATCTTTACGATCTGTTGGTTCTCTGTCGGGGGTGAGAAGTCGTCTTGAAGGACTTCCATCAGGACGTGCTTTCGTTTTGTTGCTCTTGACATATCTGAAACAAATACAAACTGTTCTATATATTTGATAATTCAAAAGTTTATTAATTTCAAACTGTCTAAACCAAATGATCGCACCGCCACTGGATTTGACATAATGTAAAACATGACCATATACAAACATGACTACCACTACACTGATAGTGGGGTGTCTTGAAAAATTTTAATATTTTTCAAAAAAAAGATGAAAAACTGATTGTATTGCATAATACTTTTATAGGTCTAAAAAGTAGCTAGAAAATTTGTATACGGCATCCTAAAAAAAAAGAACATGAAAGTTGATTAAAATTTTTACCCCATTTTACGGTATCGATTAAATTTAACAAATTTATTTTATTTGAGCTGTTAGAGTGGTGAAAGAAATTATTTTGTAGTAATACCGTCTAGTATTTTTCTAAATTAAAATTATTACCCTCTGCACCGCTACAAAATTTGACATAAGGTACATTTATGTCAAATCCAGTGGCGTAGGAAAACTTTTTTATTTTTTTAGTATTATAATAATAAGAATACCAGAAAATTGGTAATTAAGTTTGGCAATTAATGGCAAACATTTCATTTTAGGGAAGTTATGTTATTTAAAGAAATATGAGAAAATCATCACCTATCGAGATACCAGCTATGGGAAGTCCCAAAAGCATTGTCAATAGCTTGATAGATATTCAAACTTTCACCGTTGGCAATACCATAACCGCGTTCTAACCCGTGAGGATTCGACGGTGTCGTGCAGTCATGTTTAGCCTCTTTCCTCAACACCTTATCGATTTCTACAGATGAGAAAAACGCCACACTCTGGGGTAGATCATATATCCCTAGGCGAATCGAACAGAAAGCCCTGGTGAGCAGATTCGTAACGTGCATGGCCAGAGCCGCTTTGTATTTATATTCTTCCCGCACCAAATACCGAATTTCGTCGTGAAAACTCAAGCAGAATCGACACCTATCCCCCATGATCCACTTCATGCATACCAACATGAGATGTAGGAAATCTACAGCGCCGCTTTGGACGACCCAATTCACTCTGGTAGGTAAAAATCTCTCTCCGTTCATGGAAGAGGGTTCCAATGCGCGGCTGAGGCGGCCATTTAGGAAGGGTGTCGTAGGTTTGGGTTGGCCGGCAATCTCTTCTAGGCGATTAAACATGGCGGATTCAGTTCCGCCCACCCACTTCGGTTTTAAGAACATTTCACTCACGGTTTTACCGTGCAATTTCGCTAAATCCATAGCGTGCCATCTAGAATAAGGTACATCGGCTAAATCCGATAGATATTCCGGTTTAAGGTGATATATTAACTTCCCCTTCGTCAGATTAAACATTCTGGTCGCTTTAGACCTGGCTTCCGCTTCGGGCATCGACGGATTGAACTGTCGAATCAAGCGTTCGGCGAAATTCTGCCCCGCCCCGTATATCCGGGCGTAATTTATGATTTTCGCGTGATCTCGGGAGATTCCGGCCGCCTTCGCGGTGACGCTGTGCATGTCCGTGCCGTCCGCTTTATTCCCGCTCAAGGTCATCCAGCCTAGAGGAGTGGCGCCGTGGATTTTAGCGTTATGGGCGTCTCCCAATATCGAAGTTATCCACAGTTCTTGCGAATCCACGTCGGCGCCTACGATGTAATAACCTGGAGGCGCTTGGATCATCGCGCGCAACTCAGATCCCACCCTATCAGGGCGGGCGTTCGACGCGGTCATCCAGGTCGGTTCTACCGCTCTGCGAGTCAAAGTTCCACAAGCTACCACTTGCGGTAGAATGGCGCCGTAAGTATTGCCGTCGTTTCTCAACGCGCGCGGTAGATGGCGCTCATCCAGCCAAACTACCATCTGATTCATGATTCTATCGCGATTATTCCGCCAATATGACATCTGCCGGGCTATCTCTAGGATGCGTTCAGCGCTCTCGGAATCGCCGGCTAATACGTTTTCGGAGAACTTATTTAGGAAATCTTTCGATAGGGGGTTCCCCACGCGATACGCAGCGCCATCTTTGTGCGGTAATTTGAAGAAGAAGCAGCAATCCTCGATTGTGGTTTCGCACCAAATTCCAGTACCCTTATACAAGCCGTCTGTTTTATCTTTCTTTAATCTGCTATAATATTCTTTCCTGGCTATACTTTCGGTGACGGCTTTGGAAATATTGACCGAATCTGTTGTGGCGACCCCCGGTTTATCAGTCGGAACAGGGCATTTCTCTAGGAGTTTCGCAAGGGGTAATTTTCTTTCCGTTTCGACATCTTCGCTGAATGGAACAAGCAATCCCCACCCCAAACCTTTAATGTAGTGCAATGGGTACCCCTCCCAAGTTAAATTGAGTAATTTCGGGGTGATTTGCATGCTGGCAGTAATCAAATGAGGCCCTGGTACCCAATCTGGCGAAGAATCCGGTTTAGTGCATAGTTTCCGATACCAATTAGGATAGCCTGGTAATAACGGTCTCACAGCAGGGAGAAGCCGCTGGGTTTCAATTAAATATTCAAATTTCTCGGTTAATTCAGCACTTTTATGCATTTTTCCCATAAGATTATTAAACACGAAATCACTATCTTCCTTCGTTTCGTCAGACTCGTTAGAAGCAGATGAGCTCTTAGCAGCTTTCTTCTTCATTTTTAATTGCTTAACCGCCCAATCTTGATCCCACATCCACAAATCTTCCTTAAATCCTTCGTCGTGAAGAAGCCGGCACGCTTGATCCGCCCTCCTAGCTAAAAGAAGCCGCCCTTCGATTTCCAAATCATCATAAGTCTGCTCGGAATCGCTTATGTATCGCTCCCAATTATTATTAACCGGTAAATATGATGTACCCAATTCGAGCATCCCGGCGAGAGTTACAGGATGGGAAAATCTCTCGATGAACATCGGATAGAGCACTTTCAACACGTTGTGCGTCGCTAGAACGTCCCCGGCGCAATAATTCATCACTTTATCGAAATTCGTTTTGATTTGCGAGAGATTCCCTTCAATAAAGATGTTCCGTGTCTCTTTTTCGAGATGCGAACCACAGTAAAGTTTGTGAACGTCACTCAGGGAATTCAAGGAGCTGCAGTTTTGCCATGCCTCGTCTTGTTCCTCCCTCTTGTCTGATTTTAAAATTGCTCGTTGATAACTTGTAACGCCGCTAACGCAAATGTGTAATGACATTGTATCTAAGAATCTCATCGCGGTCGAATTTAACCAATATTGTTCTTTTATTCGTAATCGGTCGAATGAAACATTATGCCCCACTATAATCTTTGCTTTCCGATGATTATCATTTAATTCAAAACGATCATTTTCAGTGCTTTCAAACGGAATTAGCGAATTTTCAAAATACTGACTACTTGTAACCGGTTTTGACATGCCGTCGATCACACTTTGACTCACCCAACCGTACCAAGCTTCACTGCTAACTGCCGTTGCTAATGTTGGTGCTTGTCCAGCAGACATACACACTTCAACATCAAATATGACCCCATCTTCTAAGGGGTAGTTGACCCTTTCCGGCTCAAGTCCTGGAGCATATTTCGTCCAGCCGCTTTGCATGATCCAATACTCAGGTTTAGGTGGAATATGCAAAAGCAACACTTCCAATATTTTTTTATACGGTCGACATTGATTTTCGCCTATAATTCTGAAATGTTCTTCTAAATTTTCGCCTTCCAATGGAGGTATAACAAAATCCACATCCTTTACGAAATCTGTTTCCTTCTTAATGCCATGCTTTTCTAAATCTTGCTTATATTTTTCTATCGAATTTTCAGACAATATATTTTGCGGATAATTTTTAAATATTTCCCTGTAAAGCGGAGTAGATAACATCTGAATATTCATTTCATTCAGCCGCGTTCCTCTCTTAGTTTCCACCCTGGGAATCTGTGGGGGTGCTTTTTTTAATTCTACTTTCTTCTTAGATACATTTGGCATATATATCTTTGTTGAGGATCTCGGAAACATCGATATATCATAAGAGTTTCTCTTAATAAAACAAGTTATTTTAAAGCCACTGTCAAATAGTGATCGTTTCTTTCGCAGAAGCATTGTACTCTTCTTAGCCTATATAAAAGAAAAAGTATGGTTTGGACTACCCTAAATACCGTTTTATAATGTAAATAAATGAAAAGATTTGTCCTAAATAGGATATGACAAATCATACATATATTAACGAAATTAATAAAAAAAAACGTTAAATTACCTTAACTCAATTAACGTATAAAATCTTGAAGTAGTAAAACCACAGTAAAACAGAAATCAAATATATTTACACATAAATTTAGGTTAAACCAGCAGACAACTGCCATACAACTGCTTGACGTATTAATTGTCGCGTTCCTAAATTTATAAATTTCATTTTTTTTTTTGAATTTAAGAATTGATAAAATATATCATTATTAAGTGAAATAAGGGAAAAATATGCATTAAATTAATTTTTATTTTATATATATTTTAAATATAAAAAATCGCTTATTAATATTCTACATTCAAAGCATTTCTACGTTCTTAAATACACGTCAAATGTCAAATCAGGATCAGGTTAGGTTGTTTACAGATTACAAAATAAATTCCTAAACTATTTATACTAAAATAAATTTGGCAATTGTATGGTGTTTATTATTTATCTTATCGATAGATGCTGAAGTTTACAAATACAAATATGTACACATCTTACGTGAAATTTTCGTAAAAACGCAAAAGATAAATGCTTTCCGAATTACCGCAAATTACATTATCACTACTCTGGAAGATGGGTAATGATGATGAAATAAATAATGAAAATGTGTTTGCATATCTGGACATCGAGGTTGGGCAAGAGAAAAGTATTGTCACGCATTAATAAAGAGGTAATCAGAAATAACCTAATTTTTTTCCTAATTATTGCAGGTGGTAGAATCATATTGGAGTTATTCAAAAATTTAGTGCCGAAAACTGTTGAGAACTTCCGATTGTTATGTTCTGGTGAGAAAGGTGTAGGGGTAAATGGTAGAGCACTTCATTATAGAGGAGCAGTATTTCACAGAGGTAAGAACAACTTTTATATTACTTTTACAACATGACAAATAATAATAACCATGGTAATTTGATTTTAATTGAATACATCACAAGAGTAGGCTAAATTTGTTATTCCAAGATGACAGTTCAAAATTAGTCTGTAATACCACATCATTTATAAATTATCTGTATCTTTATCCATAACAAAAATATGTGGGATTGTTGTTGCGATGGGTACAATGAGCAAAGTAGAGAAGATGATTGTTGCCCTGATTGGTGCGAAAGCCGTCGAGTGAGGGGTCGTTTCGGCTTGGCATTTGTTGCAGAAACGCCTTGCTGTTGTCCGGAACCGATAGGATGGCAAGTCGAATTTTGCGACACACCCTCGAAAGTTGAACAAAGATGCAAAGAGATGGTGCAATGGGCTAATTGCCCACCGTTACCTAGATGTGAGCCGTGCCCTCCAGTCGAAGTCTGCTCGCCGTGTTTCCCTCCCAGATGTAATCCCTGTTGTCCGTTGACAAATCCCTGCCCTCCTAGTTGTCCTGCGAGATGTTGTCCCCCCCCATGCTGTCCGCCTAGGAGGAATCAACCTAAAAATTGTTCCTGCTGTCCTCCGCCAAGAATGGAGTGTTACTGTCCGCCCCCGAAGGATCCTTGTTGTTGCTGCCCACCGCCGTGTTTACCAAAAAAGTGTTGTTGTGCTAAACAGAAACCGAAATCAAAGTGTTGTAAGTGTAACGCAAACGACGACGAGGAAGAAGACGGTTGTCCGTGCAACAAAGGTAGCGAAGGTAAAGGTAAGAGGAAACCAAAGGAACGACCTTCTAAGAGTAGAGGGTCGGACGATGACAGGGGAGATATTGCAGAGAAAGATAAAGACAGAATGAGTCAGAGAAGTAGTTATATGGGAGATGAAGTGCCTGTTAAAGAATCTAAAGAAGTGAGGCCTCCACCCAGCGCCAGCAGGACTACTGATAGTAAAACGCAATCTGCTAACAAACCGCCACCACAAAGAGCTTCAACTCAAAGAACCCCATTCAGAACAGGTAGGGATACCACCGTAGAAAATAGAATGAACAATCAAAATTTATCTACTTCACCACAGGAATGTAGCGATCCGAACTTCGAATCGTACCCAATGAGAACGGATGACAGTATGCCACATCTGCACGAATCCCCCGATAACGACACGGAGAATGTCGTGAATCTCACGAACTATCATCCACCCGGCATTGTCAGTTCCTTTCATAGTAATGTTTCTAAAAATCGATTGAGCCGAAACAGCATGACACGAGACGATCAACAAAATGCCCCCAGATGGAGTAAACCAAGTGTACCTGACGGTAATCTGAGAAATTCATCTCATAATCAACCTGTACAGTCTGTAGGAAACCATTACCGAAACAGTCTGGTGGACCATAATCAGCAAGAGACTACAGTTGGATTTGCCCAGTATCAACAATCGATAAACTTCCATTCAGGACAATATCCCAAATTGGACGAAATTGACAGTAATAACTCGACTGTTATCTACAGTACGGGAATTAAAGGCAAAAGGCACTATTCCCCTGATAATTTCGAAGACCCAAGGAGTTTCGTTAGCTCCGGTCACACCATACCTAAAAAGACAAAACGTTCTAACGATAGTGGAATCATACCAGGCAGAAGAACCTCATCGAGTCCGGATAGGCTGAGCGGTTCGATAAAAGTTTCCTCGACCACACATCCGAGGCAATCGCAATTAGGTAAATTCACCACTGTGCACAGTAATATGGAAACAAATGATACAGAGGAAGTGTTGATTATTAAAAGACGTAAATGGTTACCGTATGAATTTTTGAAAAACGTTAAGAGAAGATTTTTCGGACTGTTTAGAAGTAGCAGCTTATCTGACAACGAAGACGATTCCGACAGCAATTGCTCAATCAATGTAAAAAAGTAGTGTCTACCAGTAAAGATATTAAAATAATATTGAACGGTCGATTATTCATTCAGTTTTTGTGCTATTTATGAAGGAGTAAAAAAAAATAGTAAAAAGATTCTGAAATATATAAAATAAAACCATTATAAACCGAAACAAAATAAAATAATATTCATTACGATATCGTCTCCATAATTTTATTTCTTATAGCGGTATATTTTAGTGGTTCCACAGTTTATGGTGCAATGCGGTGACATTATCAACTACGACGGATCAGGTGGTGAGAGTATATATGGGAATGTCTTTGATGATGAGAATTTTTTAGTATCGGTAAGCACTTTCAAAGTCCTAAAAGTACTTTGCACTGAGAATTAGTTTATCAACAATTATTTTTAACCATAAAACCAAAAAACATTCACAGCCTTTTTGAATAGCGTAATGGTGAAGTATCCGGCCTCGGTGGGGTGCAATTTTTTTTTGTTTTAATATTTTCAAATGCCACCACTTTGCTCTTTTTTTTTCAAACCCCTCCCACTTCTTTTCAAACAGGTAATTCACACAAACTTAATTTTTAATTACGTGTATAACAAAAGCAAATATCAGTAATAAATAACGCATTTAAATGCGTTTTCGTTAATTGCATTGGATTCTAGTCAGATTACGGCTAATTTATTCGGTTCTGGTATTCATTAAGAGATAATGAAAATATTTCATTCCACATAAATTAAGTAAATTCAAATGATCTGGGCCCTAAATAATAGATGTCTGGCAATTTATGACTAATATTTCACAAAAAAAAGAAATTTCAAGAGTCGACAAACCCAGCACCAAAAATTAGCATTTGATATGCTCTCCTTGTTATAATGTTCTAAAGTTAAGTTATTAACGATACGCATCTTTACATACAGCATAGCACGGAAGGCATAGTGGGAATGGCCAATGCAGGCCCAAATACTAACAGTTCACAGTTTTACATCACGACAGTTCCTTGCACTCACCTAGATGGCAGGAACGTTGCCTTCGGCAAAGTGCGTAAGGGTTTAAATATTGTCAGAGAGATACAGGAATTACCCAGGACGAATGAAATGCCTTTGATCGTAAGTACTTTATCCATTCGTCCTTATTTTTGTTAATTCAAGGATATTAATCATATATTTAGAAGTGCACGATTGAAGACTGCGGTGTATTACAACCAGGCGAACCGTGGAATATCCACGAAGACGATGGCACGGAAGATGTATATCCACCCTACCCAGACGATTGGGAGACTGGGAATTTCGAAAATGTCGATAGAGAATTCGCAAACGCCATTACGAACATTAAGGAATCGGGGAACATGTACTATTATAAAAACAATTATACGTTATCGGAAAAGAAATACAAGAAATCCTTACGATATGTGGATTATTGGTTGTCGAAGAGAAGCAATAAAGATGAACGTATAATCGAAATGAAAGTCGTAGCCCTATTGAATTTATCAGCTGTCAAATTGAAGAGACAAAGTTACTATGACGTCATAAAATCGTGCACCGAAGTAATACGTACATTTTATTTTATCGATCGTCTCAAACATTTCCGTAAATTTTTAGGTTTTGTCTTTAGATCCGAAAAATCACAAAGCCCTGTACAGGCGAGGCCAAGCCAAGATGAAGATCAAAGAATACCAGGAGGCGATATACGATTTCAAAGACGCTTTGAAATTGCAGCCGAATAATCGCGCGCTGCAAAGTGAAATTAAAGGTGCCAAATTGTGTTTGTTGAATTACACGAAGAAAGAAAAGGAATTATTTGCCAAGATGTTCTAAACAAACATTTTCCGCGAAACTGTTATAATTTTACACATAGAATTGATTATATTTATATATTTGTGCAAAGACAAAATAATGTTTTATATATATACAGCTGATTTGTTTAATATCTTACTGATATTACTTTTTATTTTTTTCTTTACGTGATCGAAATCCATATACAAGGAGCTTCCAAAATTAATGCTAATATTTCACTGAAAAAATTGTTTCATGATTCCGAACCGAAAAGCTTATATAAACTATTTTGTTATATTCAACCATTTAGAAGCTACCCTCCTATTCCGAATAAAAAGAAATATTGTTTTTTTTTGTCTGTATTCAGTTGTAATGCAAAGCAAATCGATTTGCAAAAAATTTGCTTGAAAAGGCTAAAATAAAGGCAGTAGTGTGCTTTATCACCCCTTTTTTCGGAAAATCGATATACAAGGTGTTTCCGAAAATAGTGTTAGTAATGATTCCGAACTGAAAATCCTATATAAACTATTTTGTTACATCCATCCCTTTAGAAGTGATTGCCTCTATTAATACAAAAAAACCGACATTATACTGTTTTTCTTGTAAAAATATTTATACGTAATGTGTAAAAAAAAACATTACATACAAATTATCATTAAAAAAAGGGCAATGAACATAAAAATAAAAGAAACACCAAAACTTTGCGATTTTTATTAATATATTGAATATATTAAAGCCAAGTTAACATTGCATTGCGTTTTTTTTTGTTTTAATATGCTAAGAAAATGCAATTTTACCATCAACGGTCACAAATATTCGATTCAGATACATTCGTTTTATATTTTCACGACAAAAGCAATAGGGAAGCCATTTTCTGTCAATTTTAAATTCGACAATGTATTTATCGGGAACGGTTGAAAAAATACCATTTTGAATAGATATAATAAATAAACTGTTCCATATTTACAGTTTTGACATTATGATTAATAATACACGTACGGTTTTAACAAGTGTGTAAGGCATCTTTTGCATTTCGGAAAAGGGAGTACACCGATGATAAATATACATTTTCTCTTGCAGTCTTGGAACGAAATATAAAAAGAAACAAATAAATCTACTGAAAGAAATTGTATAAATAAATATAAATGATGCTCATCAAGTGATCTATTTAGTTAACACTTATCAATAGAAATTTGCCCATCTCTATCGTAATAATAATACCATTAATAATAATTAATTTCGTTCAGTAAAATATTCAACATAGTACGTTTCTTAGATCTTATCGTGTGTAAAAAATGTGAGTATTATAATCGTGTAACACAAACGTGTCAACATGTATAAAAATGAGGAAAAGATATACAGATTAAATAAACTTAGACGCTAAATATCACAAAAAGAACGATTCAAAAATGCCGCATTTCGCCGTCGAATAGAAATTTAAATTTCCCGCCCCGAAACAAGTTCGGAAATAAGCCAATTTCTTCAAGCTTCATTTCCCTCGGAAAATGCGGCGGGAAATTTACATTGTATTATTTCTAATAGGTTTGTTCCAACACGCAAACTGCGTGTTGGAACAAACCTAATATATTAGAGTACGATTTAGTCGTTTTCTGAACATATTTCTTCGACCTCGCCGTCTTCACTGGCGGATTCCGCCGGCTTGGCTGTGTCTGTGACGGTTATTTCGGTCGTGTGATGTCCGAAACAATCGGCGCGTTCTTCGCTGACGGTCTTGATCACGCCATCCACCAAGGAGCCGGCGAACTGTCGCAGTTCTGTGTTGATACTGGAATTCGCTTGATCTTTTTTCGCTCGCTGACTGACTGGGAGCGGTAAAGATGAGGGTCGAATCTGTTTTTGGAAGGGAAATATTTTCCCGGCTTCACCCTGGATGGGTCAAATTAAATCTCGTATTTAAAAGAGCGAATAAAAGTTTCTATCTGTGATTTATTACTTGCGGTGTATGGACGGCTATTATTTCGGTCTGGGTTGCTGTGGCGTGCTCTTTCAGCTGTTGATTTACGCCTGGGACTTGGCTGAACATCGACATGAATTTAACGATGTCTTGCATCGAACCTTGCAATTGCTGAATCTGGATGGTATAAAAATGTTCGAAAATCAAGTATACAAAGCTCTTAACAAAAATATTTAATTAGATTTTCTTAGAAGCTGCATAAAGCTTAGAAATAACTTATTTACAATTGATAGATAATTGCCAAGATGTTCTAAACAAACATTTTCCGCGTAACTGAAATAATTTTAAACAAAAAATTGATTGTATTTATATATTTGTGCAAAGACAAAACAATGTTTTATATATGTATATACAGCTAATTTATTTAATATCTTACTGATATTACTTTTTGTACAATCTGTAGGTCTATAAAAAATAAAAACTCACCTGATTTTGCAACACATTACACGTCTGGGCCAAATCTTTGACTAGTTCAGTATTATTTATCTTTGTCACCGTCGAATTGCTCACACTGCTGGAACAATCTCCACTTTCGTTTGGTTGTATCGAAGATACCTTCTTCCAGAGGGCGTTTATGGCTTGCATTTGCAACACTTGTATCTTACGCTCGCTTTCCAAAGCTGCCTTCGTGGATTCCATATCGACCGCTAGTTTCCTACAAGAATTATTCTCTTTAATAACACTATATAACTTAAAATAAATCATTTCACGCACTGGATATACTCATCGGCTCTTCTAGCTTGAAGTGACCGATACAGCTGCTGTATATCCTTATCGCAATTACGGGTATAATAACCACGCCAAGTTTTTTGTATGCAAATAGCAGCCTTTTCCGTCTTATCGTCCACACTAACTGCGATAATAGCCTCTTCTTTGTGCCGTTTCTCTTCGACTTTCGAGTGTATCGACTGCAATTTGGCATCGCATACTTCGGATTCGTCTTCGCTGCTTAACGACTTCTTCAGACTAGAATGTAGAGGCTTAGCGGATGTGTTTGCATGTTGTACTTCCTGTTTCCTACATACGATGGAATATTCTTGGATAATAATTAAACGAGAAGAAATTAGATATTTACTCTTTCTGCGAGTTGATCTGTTGGATCTTCCGACTCCTAACAGGACTAGGGCTATTCCTCTTGTTATCAATGAGATTATTCTTCGCCTTTGGTATATTAGCTCTCGTTAATTTAGGAGATTTAGCTGGTTGTACGATCTTCGCAGGATTATTCCTCGAAACCGGTGTCGGGATGGTGGAGGCTATCGAAATCCTTCCGCATAAAGGTGGTGGACGGTAATCTGGACTCATTAAGGATTCTGGTACAGGTACAAGTTTCGATAAAGCTTGTAGAGGGCTGTTTATCACATCACTACCTAGGAGTACAAATTGATATCGCTAATATTCGAATCGATGGGTGGAAAACATACTGTCTAAGCATCTTTCGACCATTCCGTTCATTGCAGATTCCCTATTCGAATCTATAGACTGTTTTGAACTGACCGACTGGCTTAGGAGGGAGGGATCTAAGCTTTGTGTCATCAAAATTGAGGACTCCATGATGTTAGTGGTGTTGTAACAGCTAGTCGCCATCCGATCTGGGGATTTCGATTTATTGCATAAACGTGAACCTAAAAAGTAATTAATGATACTGTAACTAAAAACCAGGATATCTAAATACAGGATTTTCCACAGAAGTGGCTGGTTAGAAGTTTTCAGGTTAACAAAGATTTAAAAATTTGACATTTGCACTAATTTATTTCAATTTTTGAATTCAGCATAACTTCATATTAGAAATTATGGGATCGAATTAAATTTTGTATCACACAAACCAAACCGAATAAAGAAAAAAATTGACTTAGTGAAAAATAATTTAACACTTACTATTCATTTTTGGAGAATTTTTAGCCCCGTAAACCTTTTTCCTTGAAACAGGCGAGGGTACTGGAGTTTCAGCTGTAAAATAAAAGATTCTATAGAACTTTCGACATAAACAGAAAGGAAATAAAACACTTACACTGCTCCCGTAACTGTTGTTGATGATGTTGCGCTTTGCTCAAAATCAACCGTAGTTTTCTGTCTTCTTCCGTCTCTAATTGTTCACCAGTTAACGGACAGACACTCGCTAAATACTGACTGAGTTCCTGCTGATCTCCAACTCGGAAATGCCTACCGCGGCCTTGGGAATATAACCATTCCCCTCGTAAGCTAAAAGCATATACAATAACATATTAGAATTTACCCAAACAGTTCTTAAGCAATTACGTACCTTTCTATTGCATCAACAACATAACCATCAATGACTTGCACGTTCATACACCAATTTATAACAAATGGCCGGTAATCAAAACCACTACGTATCATTAAAGAAAAAAAAAACAAAGTTTACATGTAACAAATTCTAATTTAATTTACCAAAAGGATACATTTTGTGCCCGGTCATGATGACACATGGATTATTAGCTAAAGAAATGCTTTTCAGATTTGTTAAATTCACCAATTGCGATATCTCATTTAGATCTGAAATGTTATTCGAAGCAAGCGTTAACGTTAGAAGACTGGTCGGCAAAAACCGATCGCATTGTCTTAAATGGCCGATTTTGTTATTGTGCAACAGTAACTCCTAAAAATTAGTATTGTTAAGACACAAATTTTACACAAATGAGATGAAAATGCAACATGTACACCAAAAACTATGAGGAGATGGCTACTTTTTCATAGGGTCAAGCAAATCTACGAAAACAAAAAACTGCTACAAACACTTTAAAATAACTACATAAAAACATAGAAAAACTATCTTTACCTTCATGTTTTTTAAAAATGACACATCCACAATGTGTGTTATGCTATTCTCCGATAGATCTAAATGTTCTAAGTTAATGTTGGTGTTTAAATGTTCTATAGTCTATAAAAACAAAATTAAAACAATCTCTTCAAGACGAGATATAAAATATAGTACCTTAATATTATTCTTTGCTAAATTTAAACACCGTAAATGTATAAGATCTTTTAAACCCTCAATGGTTAAAATACCATTGTTGGCTAAATTCAATGTGTGAAGGGCATGTAATCTACAAACCCCATGCATACGCAATAACTGATTTCTAACGGCAGAGAGCTAAAAGTAACATTCATGTTTATTCCTATAAATTCACATGTCAGATATTCTAAAAATACCTTCTGAACTTTTGTAAATGAATCAATATTATCCAACCTTTGCAATTCGTTGTCATCGAGGATCAATGTTGTACCATGAGATTCGGTCGCAGACGGCTTGTTAAGTTTTTTCAACTTTTTCCCCGATAAATCAAGCGTTTCCAAATTAATCTCTATAATGTTAGTCCCGAAAAAAAAACAGTGAAAGCGGTGATTAACTCGTGATTATTGATATTATAAAAGAAAATAAATACAAAAGGATCAATTACGATTATGACTTACCCATTTGTGTTTTAAGCCATAAATTTCGATGAGATGCAGAGGTGTTAATTTACTTTGTTTATTGTTTTTTATTAAAAATGATAAATTTTTGACACTTATCTAAAATTTGACAGAACTCATATGACGCATAAGGCCTGCCAAGCTATGATTATATAAATTCACTACTCATCTTACAATTTATAACGCAAATAGATTTGTAATTATGCTTTATATAATACTTGTAGTAATTTCTACATAAAGAATTGTAGATTTTTCTTAAATTACCTAAATTAATATTAAAATCGGTTTGTAAAGTTTTAGTAACTTCAGCTTTCAACGATTGCAATCCTGCGTTCCTCAAATATGGAGCATATTCGCAAGATGATGACTTCATTTTTCGTTGAACGGTAGATGTGCGAGGCAAATCTTGTTTATCATTTCGATTTCGTTCATATTTCCCGTTCGAGAGTCACCCCCTCACGATGAGGGTCAAAATTCTACGTTAATCAATTCCGTGTCGGGTGTCGCGAGCAGTGATAAAATATATAACACTGACTGTTTAGAGGGCAAAGAACATTTCTGCGATCTTTCGTCAGTGGTAGATTATAATAAATAATTTTTGCGTTGTTATTTGTCGATATTTTGTGTAAAGCTGTGGCAACTAAATCGTCAAACTGGAGCGATTACCAGAATACCTCCGCGATACCGTCGATTGGTTTATGGGGTGAGTAAATTAATATATAAAAACAGAACTAGTACTAACTGGTATCATCGTTTATAGATTTTTTTTTTCTTGTGGTGAATTTTGTAAACTGGCAGTGTCTCCGTGTGTTCGATTATACGACGTAATTTCATTAGCATTTAAGTAAAGTTCAATCAGTTCATTACTTTAGAAACTACCCACACACATGCTTATTAAGGGAATATAATGAGTGTGTTTACAAATTACACCACTCTTTGTTTTGTCATTGTTACTTATTTCAATGTAAAATGTATAGTCTGTATGGTGTCTTTTAAATGTTAAATAAAATAGAATAAAAATGTTGCAACCATAAAATGTCATTTAATAGAAATGAAACAAAATTTTGGTAAAGGTTTCAATATTATCTAAATTATGTAAATAGTAAGTAAATGAAATATAAGCATGTGGTTGGGTAAAACAGTTAATAAAGCTAAGGTGGAAGATATAAGGAATATATCTTTTGATATCGAACAAACTGTAACTTGCTTCTGCAGGTATGATAATAACATTTCTTAATTTCTGTTTTAATGTGTATTCAATTAATATGAACATTAATTAATAGGCTTGGTTTAAGCATAGACTGTTTATAATGATTTGTTCAATTTGAGAAAAATATGTGTATTTTACCATTTTTTAAGGCTAAATAAAAATTTTTATTAATAAAAATAATTCTTAATTTCTACTCAGAACTTTTGTGTTGTCAACAGAGCTGAGAATTTTTTTTTAGTCTACATCAGTATTTATAGCATAAATATCATGTAGATAACTTGTGAATGATATGGGTCCAAGAATATTGCCTTGTGGAACACTTATATTATTAGTTGTTAGTAACTGAATAATTTGATGCAAATCACTATACTATTCATATAAATATTAAAAAGATATCTGTCTATTCTCTAACACAACCGTCTGCTTGCAGAAAAGCCAGACGTAAAGAAAGGGAAGGTGCTGAAAATTCTACATCAGGCGATTCAAAACTTTATCTAGAAGCTCCAGTTCTTGAAAGGAAACTCCTATCCGAGTTAGATATGAGAATGTTAGTAGATTTACCTGCGGGATTAGATTATAATGAATGGCTAGCATCACATAGTAAGGATTATTGATGTTTAAGAGCCATTTGTGGACAATTATCCAACTTTTTTTTTACAGCAATGGCCCTATTCGATCATGTAAATTTAGTTTATGGAACGGTTAGTGAATTTTGTACGACGGCAGGTTGTCCGGACATGACTGGTCCGAGTCAGAGGTGAATTCCATTGCGGGTAGAAGGAACGCCCCTAATTTGATGATCTTTATATTTCAGAACCTATTTGTGGTTCGACGAGAAAGGGAAAAAGACGAGAGTAGCCGCTCCACAATATATAGACTATGTAATGACGTTTATTCAAAAAACTATTAGTGATGAGAATATTTTTCCTACTAAATACGGTATAAAAAAAATCTTTCTGTGAGTTACAGTTGGACCTTCATATATTGTAATTAATTTCGAAACAGCCTGTATATAGTGTGACCCCATAAAATTTGTATTTGTCGTCTGATTTTTACAAACTTTTTTTCAAATTCTAGTGCGTGAAAAACTCTACTTTTGAACAAAGTTTCACATTTTTTGGATTAAACGCCAACAGAAATGGGCATGTGCCAAATTCATAAAAAAAATGTTGCATAATAATAATTCTGTGACACGCTTTCACGAATTTCAATTTAAAAAAAAAGTTGGTCAAAATCGGATAATAAATACAAATTTTATGGGGGTGTGCCGCTTTCAAATAGGTCACACTGTATATGGAAATTTTACCGGACTCGATATATCAAGGTGCGACTGTATTTCATTGCCCCATTCGTCTGATTTAAACTTTTAACGGCAATATCTTTCGTTTATTTCTTTTTTAGCTAACGAATTCCCTTCTTCCTTCGAGTCAATAGTTCGGAAAATAATCCGACTGCTTTTTCACGTGGTGGCGCACTTATACGCCGCACACTTCAAAGAGGTCGTCTTATTGGGCCTACACTCTCATCTGAATCTGACGTTTGCCCATCTGACGGCCCTGCATCATAGGTTCTCCCTGATAGAGCCGAAAGAGACTGAAGTGTTGCGTGATCTCGAGGTGGCGCTCAGATTGACGGAGGATAGCAGTCAGGAGAGCGCCTCGAGTTGTGAGCCACAGCAGACGGATCCTGCTGTCGATAATACAGATTCCGATAGTAAAAATCAGGTTGAAGAATCGGCCGGTAAGTTAGACAATAATAAATTTATATTTTAGAAAAGAATCGTTAGGATTTTTACTAAATTATCATTTCTTTTTTTTTTGTATTGTAAAAGTAGAAATTCTTGATTATATTAATTTACTTTGTTTCACCGTTATGGGAAATTATAAGATTTTATGGAATAAAATGTCTTAAAATACAATTTATTATGTAACAGTGAAGCTAGAGTCATTTTTTGTCACTTGAAATCTAAAATTATTAATATTGACCAAATTATTTTGAGAAGACGAAAAGAAAATATATTTATTCTTTAAAATTTTAAACACAATTTTAAATCCTTCCCAAAGGGAAAATATTACGACCCAGGATGTTTAACAGTCTGATATATAAACCACAAGTGTCACTTTACAACTTGTAATAACAATAAATGAACCTAACCTCATGGACATAATTAAAGCCAAAACTGTCGATTTTCTGTATTTTTTTTATTACTTAACAATATTAGGATTTTTAGTTGCAATAATCAATAAAATAAAATGTCTATGACAAGTTTTGATGTTTGACAACACTGCGTAGTTTCCAAACGAAATAAATAACCTGAAATATAATATTTAAATTGTTTATAGTCTTCGTAATTAGCTTTAAATGAGGAGTAAAATGGATCTATCTATTTTTTTTTAACTTCATTAATATCTACAGATGAGATAAATATAATGAATGATATGAATTAACAGAAAATATAGTAAAAGAGTGTTAATAAACGGAAATGCAAAACATAACCTCAACTGTCAAAAGTTAAATAGGAAACGACCTGAATAACCTGATTGGAAATATTGCGATTTTATACAATTAAACGACACTGAGTACCAACATAATATCTATGATTAAATATAAACAAATTATATATTAGAGGCATTTAATGACGTAACTTGTCTGCTAACGTAAATGACCTATTGTGTAAATATTGCTAAATGAATACTTTGTTAGTGGAAATGCTTAATGAGAAGGCAATTGAAGGTTACAGAAATTTAAAATTAGAATGGTATTTACGTTAGATGTGATAAAACAATGACGTCTATGCTACTACAAATATGATTTGTCATGCAACTTAATGATAAAATCTTATATTTTCCCCAAATCGTTTGAAAGAGATTTTGTTAGAATTGCGTTTCTTTCTTTTTCTCTCTTTCTCTATCTATCAAAAAAAAAACAATCTCCTTTTAGTTTCGTTTTTTATTTAATTTTTTTATTATAATTTTTCAGATTTTTTTTCTATATTAAACATGTTCTTTAATAGCAGAAGATTATCAAAATTGAAAGAATTCAAGGCTAATAATTTTTTAGGTGGAGAGCAGAAATCGTAGTTTGTATGATTATATTACATTAAGAAGGTAATAGAGTTTAAAAATAAAGTAAAATAAAATAAATAAAAAAAACAAAAAAACGTAAAGAAGGAATAATAAAACAAAACAAGCAGCTTGCGTACTGTTTTTATTGTAACGAGGCTAATAAACTTGCAGCAGGCTGGAAAACATTTAGCGAAAATAAAATTAAGTACTACTACACTCAATTGTGTACACACGAATTGATTGAATGAATAAATAATATTATTACTTACGATAATGAGCTAAAAGAGGAACACTCACACAATAAATAATTGTACACTTAAACACTTAGCTATCGCATGTGATTTCTGGAGGCACTACTACAAATGAGTGACTCTGTCCCTATACTTGTTTTTTAGTGCTATGATAATTTTATTTATTGTTTTATTTTTTATTTATATTGAGATATGAGATGATGAATAAACTATTTTTTATTAGGAGAAAGTTATTTTTTAAATATTCTATGAAACTATGTCTTACGTAAGTTTAGGATTAGAATTGCAAAACTGATAGTGAATTCTAATGTAAAACAATGAATAACGCGAATGGGAAAAAAATACATTTTAGGCGTGCGAAACGATGTACTTAATGGCAAAAAAAAATGCGAAAAAAATGTTACTACTCTTTACTGTAATAAATAGTTACTAATTATTTTTGTATTTTCGCATAGCTCTTGTTCTTTCTGTTTTCTTTGTTTTTCTGTTATTTGTATAAAAGGAAAAGATATTTAGATACTGAGGATATGTATAGTGATTTAAAGAGAAAGTGGAAGGGAATACATAATTACCTATACAATTAATTAACACACGATTAAGCACTTTCGAAAAAAGCGGAAGTCCCTTTTTATTATTATTATAATTATTATTATTAATGCAATGAGCATGATTTTGATTCTATATATGTACAGTGTTAAAAAGAAAGATGCTATGATACGATAATGTATATAATGATGATCGATCTTTAGTTTGTTATTTATTAGAGAAAAGAGGAAATGTAAACCACTAGACATAGCGTTGTTGAAAGATGATTATAAATAAAAGAAACACATAATGTTACGAGAAAGTTCAGAGTTGTTTTATTTATCCCATATCATTTATCGTATAGGCGTTACCAATAAAAATCATCATTACTTTGTTTACCGGCAAATGTCAGAGAGAGGGGAGCACAGATAAATCGCTGATTCACTAAAATGGAACATAACAATAGCCCAGCGGCAAAGTGTCCGTTTTTATAATCCGAAGGTTCTGAGTTCGAATCCATCCCGGTGGAGTATATATTTTTTGATATTTTAAAATTATGTTTTATTATTTATATAATATTTATAACTTTTTCCGGTTTTAACGAGTCATTTTTTTATGTTAGTGATCATCAATCGTACTGAACAATAGAAAAAACTAAAAATTATTGATGAAATCGACAGTGGAGCATCTAATGGCGGAATTTGTTTAAAATTTTTTCAAGTAAATAAAAAAAAACAATTTTTGTAACAAATTCTATTTTTATATCGCTATAAATCGTCATTGCACTTAAATGAGTAATCGTCACAGTTAGTATCTTATCTAATCCTCCCTTAACAGGCCCATTCTTTCCCGATACATTTTCGTTTCCTCTTCTTCAGTTTGGACGCGATCCGCCTTTGCGATGTCGCGTTACACTGATTCACCTCGACTAAACGTACGGCTCGGCAAACGTTCGCTATCTCTTGACAAAAATAGCCGACCCCCTGAGCTACAGGATCGGCCAAATCTCTCAACGATGTCGCCACATTATAGAGGAACACCAGAGGGGGCTGTATGATCCCGTTGAACAGCACGGCCAGGAAAGGTTTGAAGAAATAATCGGACAACAATTGCGTTAAACCTACAGTCAAAGGACGGACCACGCAATGTAGGACGAATCTGAAAGATTGAATCTTGAATCTCGATAGTGTCATTACTTATCACAAAACTGCCTTAAATTACTTAAAGAGTTGTAAGATGAATGAAGTGACGAAAGCAATTCCTATGTGAATCGTTCCGAACGTCTCCGCCCAAAATCTTGCAGTATAAACTTCCGTCTTTTCCGCTATCATTTCCGTAAGTAAAGCAGGTGTGGCATCCGTCGTCTTAAAATACCTTAAAACGGCTCGCGTTAGTATTTGAAGGACGCTTCTCCTTTCGGAGAGCGCAATATTTACGAGGCGTCGCCATGATCGAAATAGTAAACGTCGAACTTGTTCGTTTTACATCCCGGATTATCGTGTCTGGGATTATTGTGTCCGGGGTTATTCCCCGGATTATTGTTACCGCTTCTTCCCTGCGGGCGTTTCTTTTTTGTCGGAAATCCGGGCGGAGCTATGTAGGCGTGAAACGGTGTTGGCACTCCTGGTAATCCGGGTATTTCCCGCACCTTATCTTGATATGACGTGTTGGTGGCGACGGTGTTCATTTCCGGTTTCGGGACGTCTTCCACCCGATCAAAAACTAAACGCTAAATTAGAAGATTGTTTTTATTATTTTTGCTGATTTTAATACCAAAAAAACTATTTGAATCGACATCCTAATTTATTTAAGAGAGCGCATAATAGTCCAATTATTTTTGACAATCAAGTAGACCAACCGCACAAATATAATGGTACCGTACCTAACGTGTGACGTACAAACTGATAGGTAAGTGTGTGTGGAAGCTTTTCTTATATATTTCCTGCGATGTAGTCAAGATACAACTGAACTGCAAGAATCATCAAATTAAAACTGAAGACATCGATGTTTTTACTATTGAAAGTAGGAAAATTAGACAGCACCGAGCGTATTTCAGATGTCATCAAATATAAATCGGATTCTATTTTTTCATGCATATAATAAATTTGATAATGTGAATAGACGAACATGTCTGAAATTGATTTTAGCATAAAATGAGAAAAACTCACTGCCGGGCCGGCGGCATTCGCAGCGTCCGGTTGCAATATATTCATCTTATACAGATCAGTCGGCTCTTTCTGCGGTTCCTTCTGATGCCGTTTGGATCGGAAGATCTTAAATAGATTCATCGTCATCATTTTTATATCGAATCTACCGTTATTGGTCTCCTTGTGGTGAATAATCGCGTAATCCTCTTTCGTCTTGAACATGTTCATTCGCGGATCTAAATTTATTAGTAAACGGATAAAAAAAATCGTTAATTTAATTCTGATCGTTCGTCTCTCTTACTAACTTGCTGCTCGGAATTCCTCTAAATTTTTAGCGTATTCTCTGCAAGGGCAAGTGAAATAATGAGCTGCATGCGGGTCGGTGATGGTGACATTATTATGATTATTGTTAATTTGAGCATAATTCACATTGCTTTCAGGATCTACAGGTAATGCAGATATTTGTGAAATATCCCTGGGGGTATCGGAGATTTGCTGATTCCCGCTGCTGGTTGTTTCGTCCGATATAGTAACGCGTTTTACCTATTCAATTAATACATGTTGTTGTAATCAAAAGGATCGTCAAAGGCGTGCGCAATACAGAAAATGGATTTTGCGCATGCGTTTGACGTCCATCTGACAGTTTGAATGATTTTGAAATAACGAAATTCATTAAAGTGTACCTGCACCACTGAGCTGTAAATCGAAGTTGAAGTGTAATAAGATTCGTCATTATCGGCTTCGCTAGTGCTATTTGCAGGTAACTGTGGGGTGCTAGGCCCCATCAATTCAATAACGTTTATTAATTCATCTTTGACGTCTTGCAAATCGTTTTTAAGAATCAATTTTTGCGGGTCTTCCAATACTTTAGAATCTACAAGTTACATCCGTCACAGTACGATTTGAAATCAACTCGTTTTACTTACCATTAATATCGGACGCAGTCGCTGTGACTCCTTTATTTTCCGTTTTCTTTTTGTGCGATTTTATTTTCTTATAGGGCATCGTTGGATAAAATAAAACTGTATAAAATTATCATATATTTTCCATGTATGTGTAAAAATATTACGTAAAATATATGTATAATTGGGGATCGCCTTTAAAAATAAAGAACCCTGTACGATTTTTTGACAGTTTTTATTTTGTTTTCAAGCCAGCTCTTTTTTACAATCTACTTCTTGGAAAATGATTTTCAAATATTCTCATACGTTTTTCCGTTTGTGTTTGAAGTTGCCGTGATTTCTTCCGCAGTGTCAAATATTAATTTACTTTAATAATCAAATTTTGCAGATATGCAATGAGGTAAAGATTATCTGGATATGGGCAAAGCTTTTCGATTTTTTCTTTAGTACTGCCAAATTTTTATTATGCAAATATATTTCCATTCATACATCTAATTTTTGACAAATATTGAATGAAAGTATCGACCTTACCAATTTCAACATGATTTTTTTCGATTTTCTCTTAATTGGAACTGTTTATTATAATGAAAAGGATTCGTATTAATCTTTATTACGTTTATTTATTATAAAAATCAATTACCGCAAGGATGATGACTTTCATACCGGCCCAAGCACAAAGGATAGACAGAGTAAGAAATACCAGCGTTAGAGGACATTAAGACCGTTACAGCCAGAAACCCTATCAAAGAAAAGATGGAACAATGAGATGAGCAGAATGCCAAAAGATTATCATTAAACAAATGTGTCTAGAAAAAAGAGATACATATATATACATCCAAGGTTAGACTCAGGAAAACATAGATGGATAATTCCTTTAGCAAGTAAATAAAATGAAAAACTAAAATCTTTGCCCATACCCTTGATAAACGAAATATTTTCTTATAGTGCCGCAAAAATCACGCGATTTTTCTGGAAAGTATTTTTAAAAACAACAAAAAAAAAAACAGAACAGGGAAAGAATCGACAATAATCTGTATTATTTGTATGTAATATTCTCTAAGTACACGATACTTTTAAATGACTAGAAAAAACATCTTTATACACACTATTAAATATTAAAACTTATGCACGTGTTACAATTATCCGATCGTGTTTTTTCATACCCTTAATATTATTATAAATGGAAAAAAAAGCGTTACACTTAAAAAGAAATTAAAACGGTTTACACCCTTATATAATTACGTACAACGATAAAAGTCTTTCAATTCATCTCGTTCTCACGATAGGAATGTCGGATGCTTAATTTCTTAATGATATAGTCGGATGTGTCGCTGCGAATTCGTATAATATACAGGATGTAACAATGGTAATGTGGTGTATTAAAAACATGCTGTTTCAAAACATAGGAGCCAACACTACATTTTATAGCATTTTTGAATTGTACACTGAAAACCACATCAATTTTACTTAAGGTTCTCTATTTATTGATTCATTTCATTTGCACCATACTGTTTGTGTCTTTAGATTGGAGATGGATAGAAAATTTTATTGCTCGTTCAAAATTTACATGAATAATGAAGTATAAGAAATAAAAATTAAAACATTACAACAGGTAAGTATATTTGTATATTAGCATGTAAAACAACATAGTACCTACGAACATTAAAATTTTCTACCCGTCAGTGTAAAGATATACTGAGTGATTCGTTTAAAATACTACATTTAATTCACTTAAGAGCATTATCGCTATGGAAGGCTTGGATTATCCAGTGTTGCACAACACATAAATGATACCGGACATAAAATTAATATTGAGAAGCTTGAACTTAAAGCAAAATTGTTACAATTTGACTACCAGTGATCACGGCATTAACACTGCTAAATCCTGTATATAATAGAGGAAAAACAAATAAAAAAAAATGTGATGTATGCGTAAATTTACGTTTTCGAAGCGACACAGAAATGCACTTAGGATCTATCAATAACGAATCCAGAGTTTCGTTGGGACAATCCCGCACATGATATACGTGAAACTGATAAAAAGATAGAAAAATAAAATATTAGATTCCTCATACCTTGTACACTCGGAGATGATCCCAACGATAATAACTCTGTAAATCAATAATAAATAAAGCACAAATTCGAAGCGACGGCAAAAAAAAAACGGTTGCAGCTTCGTCTCTCCTAGTCCTATACACCGTAGCAAAATATCGAAAATATTGTGACTTAAGCTATTTACACGTACTGGAAATTTTCTTTGTGCCTCAGCAGAGGTTGGTGTTCTACGTTTTTGTCCAAATCGTAGCTGGTCATCCAATCGCGCAGTTGCGGTTTGAGCAGACCGAAACAGGTGCACTCGAAGAATTCCGCGATATTCGTCAGGGGTCCCTTCGAGAAGGGACTCTTCCCGGAATTGTTGATGAAGTGCGTGTATCTGCCTCTATTCATGCGTTCGTTCGCCGTCATTCCGATGCAGGATATCTGATAGAGTTGGCATACGAGCAGCATCAGGACCCAGGTGAAATGCAGCAGGGAATTCGCGCAGACCCAAGCCACCCACGGTTCGCAGCGACCGATCGACAGTAGGAACTTTACGAAGCCCAGATTCGACAGGTTGATATGGCACTCTTCTTGGCTTTGCCAGAACAAAGCCGTTCCGTATAACATTTGTCCGCACATGATAACCAGGCAGGCCAGGAAACCGATGAAATGCATATGATTTTTCACTCCTAGAATTATAATTGATTAGGAAAAATGTTTCGCCTCGTTAGAATTTTAGGATAATACCGATGCAATTCGCAACCCACGGGCAATGGTGATCGAAGCGTGCGATGCAGCAATTACAAAGGGAACAGTGTTTCGAACGCAGCGGCCTTCTTATAAGACAAGTCGAGCAAAATG
This sequence comes from Cetonia aurata, assembly GCA_949128085.1. Taxonomy (NCBI): domain Eukaryota; kingdom Metazoa; phylum Arthropoda; class Insecta; order Coleoptera; family Scarabaeidae; genus Cetonia; species Cetonia aurata. The sequence continues at coordinate 45,036,385 of OX421885.1, read as the reverse complement.
AAGACGGATCAAATCCTCGACTCCCCCTCTCGGCTAATTCTATAATTGTCTGAAATTAATTTCGTTTCGGTTAATGATGTCCAGGTACAAACATTCATATCATGTCGTTTCAGCAGCGAATTCGTGATAGTAACAAACTGCTGTTAAAACAAATCTTATAATGGGTAACTTTAGAATAGCATAGACCCTCAGCATTCGCATTTCCCGTTTGTTAGTTCTTCGTATAGTTTTATTTTGCGTATTTTAAAAGAAAAAAAAAAACATTTATAAACAGACTGTCTAGGTGAGAGTGGCGATTGCGATGAGGTAAAACAATTCATAACTAAAGTGGCAAAGGAAATGTTATTGATAAAACTTCACGTTCAGAATGCAGGCGTTTTCAAGTCATTGAAAATATACTGCAAGCATAGCATATGTCTCTGAACTAGGAGACATTTCTTTATCATTCAACGGCTAAGCAGCAATCGTCAAAGGTCTCTGCTGTTTATCTCATTATTTACTAGCATTAAAAAAATTATCTTACTCGGAATCGCAGTTCTTTCGTAGCGGGGATAACACCGGCATCTCCGAGCCACGATTTCAAGAAACAGTACCACAAAATCCCGCTACTCGCCAAAAAGATCACGTTGACGAGCAGACTGGTGTTCGGCATCATATATATGAACCAGGTGAAGTAGAACCAAGCCTTCGTAGCTAAATAGATGCTCAATGGAAGCAACGACATCAGACGTTCGTCATAGAGCACTTGCCCGGCCGTGTTAAGCACTATATACAGGCACAGTAAAAGGAATATTTTTATTATTATTTGAATTTGTGCACCTAAGATGACGCCGGCTAAATAGAAAGCTACGAAGGGCGTACCGACCATGCACCACCATCTGATTCTCTGCGAAAAAGAAAGGGTATTTTTTAATTAATATTGTGTCATTGAATCATCCGGGGATATTACTTTATCTTTTGCGATTCTGTATAGTACGTTTCGCGATCTACTCGTACTGATGCTTTCCTTAACTTTATCGGCAACTTTACTGCCGATCCATAACGATCCTAATTGTGATTGCAGCATCGTTAATGGCGTATCCCCTCTGTGATTTGGTATGTTCAGGTTTGCTTGCACCTAAAGTTTTATCAAATAGATTCGGGGAACCCTGCGCTTTAAGTGGTGTTGTGTGCTGCCATTTATGCACGCTTTTAACTAAAATATGAAACAAATAGCTTTTACTCACCTGTAATACTAACGTCGATATTGCAGTTGTATTCCTAGCTAAAATAGCCCAGTGAAGAGCCGTATTGCCTTGTGTAGTATCCGTTAATACCGGATTTGCTCCTAAAGTTAAAAGTAACCGAGTCGGGTCTAAAGTACAAACTTTCCAGCATGACCACATCAAGGGTGTCATCCCGCTCCTATCAACTAAATCAGGACTGACCCCCCTAGCGACGAAATAAGCCACCAAAGCCGTATGTCCAAACTGCGCTGCTAAATGTATACACGAACATCCCTCTGCATCTCGTAATGTCGGATCTGCACCGGCATTCATTAAAATAACTACAGCATCTAGATGCCCTTGTCTTGTAGCCCAATGCAGGGGTGTCGCGTTCAATTCCCCGCCGACAGCATCCACTTCGGCCCCTTTTTCGATGAAAAATCGCATGATATCCTTACGATTATTAATCGCGGCCCAATGTAGTAATGTTACTGTTTCACTATCTCTTTGGTTAACATTATAGCCGGCGTCTACCAATTCTTTAACTCTAGCGAACGCTCCGTACTAGAATAAATCGTAATCGGTGCAATTATTGCTATTTACAAACGAATTTATTACCTGTGTGGCTTTGACTATATCAAATCCGCTGTAATCGTGTTCGATCGCTGGGACTGCCGGCTCGCGAGATATAAGGCTATGGCACTCGCGTTCGGTCTCCACGCACCCTCCCGCAGAGGCAGCAGCCCCACATGAGTTTTGGTACATGGTGGAGCGCCTATTTTACGATCATTAATTTTGACAATTGAAATTCTTATAGGTTAACTACTTGACCTTCTTGACAGTTGTTATGTATCGAACAAATCGTGACAAAAGGTTTGAAACTTTGCTCTTGCCGCGTGAAGTTACATGGGAGGTACACACAACACATCTTATACGTATATATATTTATTATCTATGATTAGAAGGTTGCCTGTTTCTGTTAGTTTTAATAATAGTTCGAGTAGTTTTCGAAACAACATTGTCTGATGATAAAGAATAAAAAACCTAGTTCTATCTCTCTCATACCATCTCGTGATAGCACGAGATAGTAATAGTTTTTAGGAAGGTTCAGCACTATGTATACTATATATAAACTTATATCGTCCTTCCTTCATAAATGGTATTGTTACATTTTTAATTTACTTTCTGCCTCTAAAAAAAAAACAAGAAAATAATAACAATTAAATATGAGAACGTCGGTATGTAATAAATACTCATGTAAGTAACAAATTTGTATTTCTTTATTTATTTACATAATAAAAAGTATATATAAAGAATTTTTGAAACATTCCAATCACCGGTGAAGTTATTATATACATATTTGCAAAATTAAAATAATGATGTGCCTCCAAAAAATGTCTGTAATAAAGTTAAATTTAGCGCCAAATATAACAACGGAATACGTCAATACCGTATATTTCTAAACAGTTTCAAACTAGTCTAGAGAAGGATAGGTTATCTCTGGTCTAGAGTGAGGTTACTTCAGTTTTTCGTTTATTGTAAATGTTATTAATAAGAAAAATACAGTTAAAAACTAACATCACAAGGTAATATCGTTAAAACGACGTGCAAAATAGAAAAATACAAATCCCCAATATGTAGAAATTAAATTACTATTTTTCAAATGTAACAATCAACGTTTTAGAATATAAATAACAATAATGAGCTTTAGCATACATCAGGTTCAGTCTTAACCATCCCTGTAGCATCTACATCTTCCGATTCTGTTTTAACAGGAACGAATTGTATTGGTTCTTGTTTAATGTTTTTGGCATTCCGCAGCACGTCTACGTGATCGGGATGCCTTGTACGGATATGTTTATACAACATTTTATTTAGGGAAAAATGCTTGTTACAAACGCCACAACCGAAAGGTTTTTCCCCTGTGTGTGTCCGCATATGTTCTTTCGCTGTTGTGCTGTGTGCGAATCGTCTTTTGCAAACATCACATTGATAAGGCTTTTCACCCGTATGTGTTCTCATATGCCTGGTGAGATTCTCCAAGGATAAAAATGCTTTTTGACAAGTCGAACAAACATGCGGTTTCTCTCCCGTGTGTGTCAACATGTGCCGTTTCAAATTCTGCACACAAGGAAAAGCACGCATGCAAATCTCACAAACATGGGGTTTTATACCGGAATGAGTTTTAATGTGCCGTATTAAATATGCTGCTGTTCCGTACGACTTCGAACAAATTTGGCACTTATAGGTTTTCGCGCCGAAATGCACGTTTTTCATATGTTTATGCAAATAATTATATTCTTTGAACTTCTTATCACAAAGCGCACAATGAAACGGATGCGTCTCGCCCGTGTGTTTACTTAAATGTAAAATCAACTGTGTTTTACTTAAAAATGTTTTATTACACAAATCACACGACACCCTGCGAAATTTTACCTCATCCAAGTGAGATTTTACGTGTTTCCTCAATCGCGCTTTTGTTTTAAACGTACTGTCACAATCGTCACATTTAAATGGTCTTTCCCCGGAATGTGTTAGTATATGATCTTCTAAGTGGGCGAATTGTGTGAATTTCCTCTCGCACACATAACACTCGAACCGTCTCTCACCTGTATGAGTCCGCATGTGCTTATTTAAATTTCCATTGATTGAGAACTTCTTTGAACAGATCAAGCAACAATACGGCTTTTCCCCTGTGTGTTTTCTGGTGTGCACATTCAACTGCGACATATCCCGAAACGATTTACCACAAGAGCAACACGCGTATGTTTTCTCTATAGCTGGCATCTTCACGTGCACCTCCAATTCATCCCGGGTGTCAAATCCCTTTTTGCATACCTTGCATTTGATAGTGCCTTCATCCTCTGATTCTGAGCTTGATTCTTCGATTTCTTTAGATTCACTTAGCACATTGACTTTTTCAGGTTCGTCCCAGTTCATTTCTTCTTCAGATATTTCATGTTTGATGTCTGTGGCACTAGCTTTTACGATGTTATTTTTGCCTGTCTCGCAACTTTCATCGTCCGTTAGCGGTTCTTCCTTGATTGAAACTAGATCCGTTGTTGCTTCTTCTTTGATGGAGACGAAATTTATTTGTTCTGACATTATTTTAAATTCAATATTTACTAAAATTGTAAAGTTTTGACAACTCTACTTTTTAAGGTTATATCTTAGAAAAACTAAGCTCTGTTAACGTCAATGCTAAAGGTGGCCGCATTTCAACGCTTCTGATGGTTATACCGGTAACTAATAAACTAGCAAGTCCTTTGTATATTGTTTTAATTCGAATTTATATAAAAATTCCGCTGTAAATATCATTAGTTTTTACAACAGCATACAACTGTTTTGATTTGTGTTTCTGTTTTCATCATAGATATAAAATTTGCAAATTATTTAACTGTAACAATATGTAAGAAACTCAATACTAGATGGCACAAAATAGCTTTTTCAGGAGGCATATAGGTAATTCGCCCGCAAGTTATATGTACAGGAGTACCATCTGTATAAACCGAATAGCGAATTCCACTGGTCTGTACTGAGAATATATAATATCAATATAAAAAAAATTAATCATAAAAATTACTATTTAGGGAAAAAACGTGATTGTTTAAGCACCATTTTCTAGTTACAACTTTATTTTATCATTTTATTAACAATATATAAATTGCCTCTATACAATATAGAAAAAGTATTTTTTTTTTAAAAACCGAAATGTGTTAAGAAATTCGGTTGGTAACAACACTAAATGGCTGTCTTGTCAATTTGGTTGTCAAATTAGGCGCGAAACTGAGTTTTCTAGTGTTTCTAGTCTAGAGTTAGTAGGTTTTCGGTTGTGTTTTTGGTTTATATTATTGTTTTAACTTGTTATATACATATTCAAGATGTCGAAACGAAAAGAAGATGCAGTGCATATTTCCCCAAAGAAAATCAAGTAAGTTTTAAACCTAAATTAAAATTAATATTGTGAAATATTTCGGGATGAAATTCTAATATATGTATGTTTACTATAATATATGATGATTAATAATCGTGTATCTCAAAGAACTGCAGACATACACCGTTCTGCCATTCCAATGTTTGATTCCACTGTTAAGCCATTGATATTCCAACAATTAGAATTGGAATATTACTTAGGGGCTTCATATCCCGGTATGCCTGGCATGCAGCAGGGGATGGTTCCAATTATGCGTATGTTCGGTATAACGGAAGAAGGGCACAGCGTTTGTTGTCATGTTCACGGTTTTACCCCTTATTTCTATGTGGACATACCAAATTCGTTTAAAAATGAGGATTTGGGTCCTTTTAGAGTAAATATAAAACTCAATATACACATTATCAGTACTTAATTCACTTGAATTACTTTAGGATAAGTTAAATAATGCATTGAAAAAGGAGAGCAATAATTGTGATGCCATCGTTGATGTGCAAATCGTGAATGGCAAATCCCTATGCGATTATGATGGTGATGAAGATGGACGATTTGTCAAAATATATGTAGCTCAGCCGAAATTCGTTGCTGCCACAAAACGTATATTAAAAGCTGACAGTGTATATCATAGTATGCAATTTTTTGAGAGCAACGTTGATATTGAGACCAGGTAATATCCAAGTGTATTTGGTTCGTCCGTATATATTCTTGTAAATAGATTTTTAGTAGATACTAAAATTATGGGCTGCGTTTGGATCGAATTACCAGCAGGGAAATTTTATAAACGGAGTTCGAAAACGCAGTTCCGTGCAGTTTCGAGGTGTCAAATCGAAGTGGATGTTTCATTCAACGATTTCATAGCACATAAACCAGAAGGAGATTGGGCTAAGGTGGCTCCGTTTAGGATACTCAGTATAGATATTGAGTGTGCTGGAAGAAAAGGTTTGTCGCAGTGATTTTTAATTAAAGTTAGGTAAAAGAATTAAAATGCTTGCAGGTATATTCCCAGAACCGAACATAGATCCTGTTATACAAATCGCAAACGTAATAAAATTGCACGGTTCGAATGAAGTGTTGAAGAGGAATATTTTTACGCTCAATACTTGTGCACCTATCGGTCATGCTGAGGTATGTGGTTTAGATAAAATGAAGCTGAATTTTGCTAAAATCAATTTAAAATTTACGTTTTTTGCAAAAAAAATTTTATAGATTCACAGTTACCAAAAGGAGTCTGACATGTTAAACGCGTGGGCTGAATTTGTAAGGCAAGCGGATCCCGACATCCTCACCGGATACAACATCAACAATTTTGACTTCCCTTACCTATTAGATCGTGCTAAACACCTGAAATTGATGAGATTCGCCTATCTGGGGAGAATGCTGGAGATAGAGTAATTAATTTCTATTGAAAAACTTGCATCGACATTAAATTCCTCTTTAAATCAGGTCCGTAGTAAGAGAAGTTACAAACCAAACGAAATTTGGCAGACGCAAGTTCAAAAACATCAACTTCGAGGGCCGAGTCCAATATGACATGCTCGTGGTCATAAAGAGGGATTTCAAATTGAGATCGTACACTTTGAATAACGTCTCGAACGAGATTATGGGTGAACAAAAAGAGGATGTCCATTACAGCATCATTACCGACTTGCAAAATGGTAATGAACAAACTAGACGAAGGTAGTGTATGAATTTTGTTTATTATTGTCGCCGCTTCTGTCCAATTGCGCGTCACTTTAAAATGAAATGTAATTTCTTAATTTTTGTTTTTGATTTTTCTTTTTTTTTTAAACACGCGCCTCTATAAAAAAGACCCGACGCTGCGCGTCTCGCTGTCGTTACAGTCGACGTTAGGCCTCACGTTAAAAACATTTACAATTTTTTATTTTTTTATAAATATACTATCAACTTTATTAAACACTTAAAAACGGCTCAAAAGAACGTCTATACAGAGTATTTTAAATATAAAAACAAAAAAGGCTACAAGTGAAAATAAAAAATTCAAAAAAACCAAAAACTGTTGCTGAGGAACAATCTGCGCTATCCTGTGATGGGTGGAGACTGTGGCTTGAAAACTAAAAATCCCTTACCACAAATAATTTTGTGGTAAGGGATTTTTTCACCTTTCTTTTGGGATTTTTGTTATAATCTGCGCTACAAAAATTTATACCAAAATATGTTTTATAGACATTTTTATTAGCTAAATAGAGACGCATAATTTATATATAAGTATTCTCTATAACTAAATTAACAGTATAACATTTACAAGAATACTTAAATACAGTAGTTTAATTATAACTAAATTACGAGAGGGGAGGCTCTAAGTCACATTAAATCCAGCTTAAAGAATATTAGGTTTACGGAGAAGCGATCAATTTTCTTGTATGTATATTACTTAAAAATGTATGAATGTGCCATAAATCGTTCTTCCTGGTGCACCCTTTATATGTTTTTACTGCTGTAATGTAATTTCCGTTGCAGATTGGCCGTGTATTGTTTGAAAGATGCGGAGTTGCCCCTAAAATTGCTAGATCACGTTAAAAGCTTGACCAACGATATAGAAATGGCCCGCGTCACCGGGGTTCCCCTGACGAGTTTATTGAATAAGGGGGAACAAGTGAAAGTCGTCGCACAATTATTGAGACATGTACGTTAAAATATCGTGTTAAATTTGTTTGTGTTTTGTGTTAGAATGAAAACTATCTGTAATAATATAGATTTCCGAATAAATTTTATATATTCCTATAGAATTTCAATGCGATTCCTTTATATTTAGGCACGCAGTGCTGGGTATTTCATACCCGCCCATGAACACGCACCGACAACCGATCAGTATGAAGGTGCTACGGTTTTAGAACCGAAAACGGGGTATTACAAAGATCCGATCGCTACGCTCGATTTCAGTTCTCTATATCCCAGTATTATGATAGCGCATAATTTGTGTTATACGACGTTGTTACCGCCGGATCAAGTCAATAAATGCGGGTACGTATAAAGATAAGACCATTTTTTTACTCACCACCACCTAATTGTTTGATCTTTACAGACTCACAAACGATCAAATTACGGTTACACCAAGCGGTAATCATTTCGTAAAAACGTCCGTCAGAAAAGGTTTATTACCGCAGATTTTGGAACAGCTATTAGCCGCTCGTAAGAAAGCCAAGGCCTTGCTGAAGGACGAGAAAGACCCCGTTTACAAAGCCGTATTGAATGGACGACAGTTGGCTTTGAAAATCTCTGCGAATTCCGTGTACGGTTTCACCGGGGCTCAAGTGGGAAAATTACCTTGCCTAGAAATATCCGGTGTAAGCTCAATTATACTTGAAGAAAAATTGTTTTTTATTAATTTTTTCTTTTTTAGAGTGTAACAGCCTATGGTCGTGAAATGATCGAATTAACACGGAATCTGGTCGAACAAGAATATTGCATCGAAAAGGGATATTCTGCCAATGCGGAAGTCATTTACGGTGATACGGATTCCGTTATGGTGAACTTCAAATCCAAAGACTTGGAGAGTAGCATGAAATTAGGAAAGGAGGCGGCGGAGAACATCAGTCAGAAGTTTATTAGCCCCATCAAGTTGGAATTCGAAAAGGTTTGCTCGTTTAAATAATAAGAAAATTGATAATAAAACACGTTTTATGTGTGGTATATAAAATATTTTAGGAACGTTTCAACAAATAAATTGTCTTCATCAGTCTTAAAAGTGAGTAACAATTGTTTTTTAAATTAATTTACTATAAACCAATGATAATACTAAAAATTACCTTGGAGTTTTTGAAAAAAAAAACAAAAAACGAATTCTAACAGATCGACATAAAGATAAACAAAACCAACAACATTTCCAAAATATCTTATAATAAGTATTTAAATTAAAGCCGATACTCCACAAATAAAACTTGTTTTTATTATAAATATTGCAAGCTACAAATAACTAATTTACAATCGATGATCTAGGTGTATTATCCGTATTTGTTAATCAATAAGAAGAGGTACGCTGGATTATATTACACGAGAACAGACAAGTACGATAAAATGGATTGCAAAGGCATCGAAACGGTCAGACGCGATAACTGCACCCTAGTCGTGGACGTGATCAATACGTGTTTACGGAAATTATTGATCGACAAGTAAACGTTGCCGATTTCCTAATTTCGTTTCGCGTCCGAGCAGGTTTCTTTTTTTTTATTTCAGGGACGAGCAAGGAACAGTTGCCTACGTCAAACAAACGATATCCGATTTGCTGCAGAACAAGGTGGACATCTCCCAGTTAGTGATAACGAAAGAATTAACGAAGAACGATGAGGATTACTCTGCGAAGCAAGCCCACGTTGAATTGGCGAAGAAACTTGCCAAGCGTAATCCGGGGAATGCCCCGCAATTGGGCGATAGAATTCCATATGTGATCATAGCCGGTACGAAGAATACTCCTGCTTTTCAAAAGGTGGAAGTAAGTACAACTTTTAAATTAAAAATTTTACCTCGTGTAGGATTTGAAGCCGATACCTTCCGCTTGCTGGACGGACGCTCTACCAGTTCAACTAACGAGGTGTTCGGGTCCTCACAATTTGAATTTGATTTATATAAAAATTGTCTCATATTAAATTACAATGATAACAGAAAAGCATTTATTTCATGTTTCACACTAATTGCATAAGTGCACTTATTCTATCTGTGTCAAAACACCACAAAAACGATATGGAATTGTTTTTTTTTGTTATAGTTTGTAGCCCCTTTTAAAATGAATGCAATTTATCTTCTACCGTTTACAGGTAGAGGATAAATAGCGTTTAATTGGTATCAAGTTGATTTTTAAAAATGCTCGAACTTTCTCCATCATTACAATTTTAGTAAGAAGTCCATAAAACCACTAAATTTAACTTTCTGAATTATAGGATCCGATCTACGTTTTGGAAAATAATATCCCGATCGACTGTTCCTATTATTTAGAAAATCAATTATCGAAACCTCTGCTTAGGATTCTAGGACCGGTATTAGGCGATAAAGTCGAGTCGATAATCTTACGTAAGCTTTACATTAGAATTATTTTATTTAAATTTACCTTCCCCCACCCTCTCGTATCATCCCAGGTGGTGAACATACCAGGCACCGTACCAAAGTTACATCTAAAGTCGGAGCGTTATCGGCATTTACCCAGAAAAAAGAAACTTGCTTAGGATGCCGTACCGTCTTGAAAGGAGACGACGAGAAGCAGGCGGTCTGTCAGTACTGTAAACCGAAAGAGATGAATCTGTACATGCAAGAGTTGAGTCACCACGAGCAGTTGGAACGCCGTTTCGCGGCTCTCTTCACTCAGTGCCAGCGTTGCCAGCAGTCGTTGCACGAAGAGATCTTATGCACAAGTCGGGATTGTCCTATCTTCTATATCAGGAAGAAAATACAGATGGAGTTGGAGTCGAGCAACAATAGACTGGGTAGATTCGGTAGTGCCACGTTGACTGATGAGGATTTTGAAGATTGTGATTAGTTTTTTATATGTTTGTAAAATGTAATATTACGATTTTATCTTTCTGAATTATGTATTGAATAAAAATTTTAACGTTCGTTTTGAATATTATTTTGTCGGTAATTTCCGCACACCGGTAATGTTGTTGCGTTCCAGTGTTGCCGGATAAAAGGCCTCTCAAAATTATCCGGTCAAATCTTAATATCGGGTAGCAAATAAAAAATTATTGAAAATAACGACTAATTTTAATTTATAAGCTATGATTTGTTTGTCCCGTTTGAACCATTGTGCATTCAAATTTTTCTGTAACGTGTTTGTGCGCAGAATTGCGGATAATATATTCAGGCGTTGAAATCAAAAATTTGGGTTGTGATTGTAGATTTATGTGAATTTAAAGGGTTTTTAGGGGACGTTTATTTTCATGAGGTATATCGTAATGTGTTAGAAAGAAAGACAGATACGTCAGTAATCATGGTTGTCTATTTTTTCTACATTTTCTGAGTAAGATGCCGTTCCAGTTCCCTAGGATGTAGTTTAATGTTGTATAACCCTTGTTTATATATATATTAAGTTATTCAACCGTTTGGAAGTACAACAGGATGTCTCCTAGATGGCGCACTGCGTGCATTGGTATATATTCAAGATTGATTATTTTGTAAAAATTCAATGAAACCCTGGTAATTTAGAGTTCGGAGTATGAATAACAGAAGTACTTAGGCAACCATTTATGCCCATGAAGATTGTCAAGTGAGATTGGATTTGTTTAAATATTTTAATAAAATAGTATACATTAAATTTATTTGATTCTATTCAGATTGGTACTAAAAACAAAAAAAAAAAATATTTTTTTTATCATTTACTATAAAATTGCATTACAAACTATTATACTTTATTATAAATAAAGTTAGGTTTCCTTTTTTTTAAATCAGTCAAAATTTCAAATGTAAAAGTTTAGGGAAGGATAACGTAAAAAAAATGCAATATTAAAAATTTTTCATGTCATACTTCTTCATTATTTCACATAATTATTAATCTACACTTATTTAGAATGTACAAAAAACGTTGCAAATATATATTCGGAGATTTATCATCAATTACCAAAATAATAACTAAGTAGTTTCCTTCTTCGCTTTTTATTACATTTTGCATCCGCTTCGAAATTGTTTTACGTGTAATAGTGATGATATGAAATGGCCATCATCCTTAATGCGTTAACGTAAATGAAGAATGGCGAGAGATAAGGATCAAAATAAATAATAGACTAACGAGCTTAATTTGTGTGATATTAAACAAAGGCACGTGGTTTTGTAGATATTGCCGCGTAAAATTAATAGACCAGCTCAAATTTCAATTACAATTATACTGATTTTCGCGCTATTTAATTTTTTTAATTCACATAAACGATTAAAATACTAAATAAACTATCGAACTGCTTTTTTTTTGCTCTTGCTCTGTTCTTATTTTCTTTTTTGATAAATATAAATATACAAATCCGTGTGAAAACAGACTAGAAAGAATCTCGAGAAGCACAATGTTATTTCTTGTTTTGTAAGGCGTTGGCAAGCCAATCCATCGCTTGGTCCAGGCCTTCACCTTTCGTCGCCGACGTTTTGAATATCTGGAATGTACGATTCTTCAACGCCTCTAAGCCGAGTGCTTGGTGAACCTCGGCCACCGTCATGCAGCCTGCCATATCCTGTTTATTCGCTAAAACCACTAATATGGCGTCAGAAAGTTCCTCTTCCCGTAGCATGTGGAACAGTTCCTCCTTGGAAATTCCAATACGTTCTTTATCTGCCGAATCAACCACGTAAATGATCGCATCCGTATTACTGTAATAACACCGCCAATACGGCCTGAAATATTCAAGAAACACACCACCTGTCAAAATGCTTTTATTCGTCATTAAACAGCAGATTATACATCTTGGAGAAAATTCGTAAAACATTACCTTATACTAGTTTGTCCACCTAGATCCCAGACTTGGAATTTTAAATTTTTATATTGTACTTGTTCGACGTTAAAGCCTATAGTGGGTATTGTCGTTACTACTTCGCCTACTTGTAATCTGTACAGGATTGTCGTCTTCCCGGCACCGTCCAAGCCCAAGATAAGTATTCTCATCTCGCGAGCGCCGAGTAAACCCCGGAAATAGCTCCACAAACCACCTAAAAACAAACATAACCTCTATGTCAAAACCAATGTTAGTTCTTGTAGGGACGTCTCGCTCACCCATCGGAGTCGGATACGTTATAATTTTCTTCCTATAAATATAAAACTATTGTCTAATCCCGTCTGGGATAATTAGAATCTCATTTTGGGCACGGGATTTGTATTCGATTGATTAAATTTTTACGACTCCAACCGATAAATTGACGTGTACAAAATTGAAAACTGTCATTCCAGAATTCCAGATGCCAAATTAAAAACGTTAAAATTTCTTTATCATAGAATCACATCCCTGTTATTATTTGTTAAAAATAAGAGAAATTGATTAATTTTAATAATAATAATAAGTTTAATAATAAATCTTTACAAGGCTTAGTAGGTAAATAATAATAACATTTTTATGTGTGCATTTATTATGCATTCGGGTGGACGTCAATTATTATTCAAATGATGAGATTTCAAAATGTGCTATTTTAATAAAAATGATATTTTAAACTGATATTTGTTGTATAGATTAGTTGTTTAGGTATTGAGAAAGAGCTTTTACAATTAAAAATTGCGCATGACAATTTTTATTTAGTACCTGAGATGGGTGAACGCGCCTATTTATTGTATTCTACTTTAATTGGCGCGAAAAATATAGTTTAATAGGTCAGTTTGTTTTCAAAGTTGTTGCGTTTGTCTCGGTTTGTGTTTACTGTTGTTATTTAGTAAATATAATCCAAATTCTTCGGTATTTCGTAACCGTAACGTGTTTATTACGTGCGTATAACAGGTCCGGTGGCCCCGGTGTGTGTGTGCCGTTGTATACAATGCCGTACCTACGTATTAATGTTCAAAAACCTGTTTGTCTGAAAACCCATTGGCGTACGGGGTCCGTCGCGCCCATACGGGCCCGTTTACGACGCGTTCCCATTCCGAGTGGGCCGCCCATGTAATGTTTACTAATGCGTCGTCCGTATCTGGTTAGATCGGCGTGGTGCACCAAGAACAACGAGATAGTGGTGGCGAATTTCGGCGTTGTTGTCTAGGTACGCGCGATGTCCGTGGAAATGTCCGAGAGCGATACGTAGTGTCACCCGTAGACGTGCGGTCCGCATTTAAGTCGAAATCTCGTGGTATGCACGCGACCGTCGAAAGAGTTGAAAGAGCGCCTCGAGCCATGAACGAAGGAATGTGAATGAGAGATGGCCCATCAGAACGGGTCGAGCTCGTCCGGATGGGAAGCGGTTGCACCCCTGACCGGGGCCACGTCCGAAACCCCGGAACAACATTGGACCGGTGTCGACCACTTATCGGGTCCTTTAAACCCTTTGTGCATAACCGATGCCAATCACGAGATCTTACGGCCGAAACCTAGAAGGTATGTCGCTTGTTTTTTTTTTGTTGTTGTTTATTTTGTCCTTTATTAGCTACGAAGCTACTTCTACGCAGTATAAAGTAAATCTGATTAGTAACAAAGCAAATCTCCGTGTATATATATATATTGACGCTCTGACAATTAAAAAAGTTTCGCTTTTGTCACCTCTGAATTTTAATGATGATAGCACGTAGAAAATTCTCATACTTTTCTCTGAAATGAAAGATTATATACCTGCGCTTTCATTCACTAATTTATATTATTGTGTATCCGAGAATAATCTGATGGGAATTCGCTGTTCGAAAGCGTGCATTTCATCTATGGAAGAAAGTGTGCGAATATATTTTTTTAATTTTGATCGTAATTAAGACTAAACACGTGATATTTGAAGTTCAAGTTTAAAGTACCTATCTACTACCATAAATCTATTAAAAATCGGAGAATGTACATGTCAAAAATATTAAGCAAAGAGAACGTTGATGACGTTTAAAATTTTGAGGTTATAATTTTGGTATATTTCAAAATGTTTACGTTAATGCGTACTTACTATTATTATTATTAGAGTATATTGCAGGTCTTTTTTTCGATCAGCGCGATCATAATCTCTTTACACAAGAGCAAAACAGGTTTTATTAACTCTGATATTAATGACCCACTTTGCGCCACTAACAAATCTGATTTTTGTCTCCGTATATAGCGATATATTTTTTTGCCTACTATTTTTTTGGTCAAATTAATTACCGGCCTAAATCGTATATTCGGAAGGTACATGACAGGTGGTAGAAAGAGATGGAGAATATTGTTTTGGGACATAAATTTCACGATTGTATAAATTTATTATTATAGATATTTTATAGTTTAAATTCTCCGCCGTTGTCTGGTATGAGGAATGAAATTTGATGCTCATAAATCAGGAATTTAGTCAGTGGCGGCGTAAATAATCAAAAATTAATAAACATAAAAATGCAGTTAATGATACAATAGGTATACAATATTTTACCAAATTATATAATTTAAAACATTTTCCATATTTGCCAAAAAGAAACTCAAACCACTATACATATATTTTACAACGCAATTTTTATATACCATATTTTTCAAAATGTTCATATTAAAAACAAAAGAATAATGATTTTATCATTTATAAAACAAAAAAGTTTGTAAGTATGAAGTGTTTTTATCATTGAACGACCTAAAAATTAAAAGAATATTTCATTTTGCCCAGCCTATATTTAATTGAGTAGGCCATGACAATCGGATTTAAACCGTTTGGCGAGAAAGAAATTCAATTCCCCGTCCGTATGGTTTAGAAAACGAAAACACATCCTCCTGACACCCAGAAACAATGATGGGAAGTCGTCACGAGGAGCGACCGCCAGCCGTCTATTGTTTTTTCCCTGACAGATTTTCATTTATCTCAGTCAAATCGCGGCTAACGTTGAGAGGACTCGCGTCCTCCGCGAACAAAAAAAAAAAAAAACGCAGTCGAATTACATACAGGTATTTACACCTCTACAGTAAAATTTCTTACCACGAAAATGCGATGCCCCAAAAACTGTTCGTGCATGTTGTGTTTAGAGTTGAACGGGTGCGAAAAGCGTTTGGGACGAGGTAGCGATGCGAAACTCTCGGATAATTTTATCTTGGCCAAACCGGGCGGAAAAAGTGCCACCAGGGAAGACGGAAAGACTTACACCTTTTTCGGCATGGAAGATTGCGAATCGCGCTTTGAGAATCCCAAACATACGATCGTTAAAGAAATACCAGATTCCGACAGAATCAAAATTATGACTCTGGATAAAGTTAAGGAAACATCTAAAGAGAATATCAGTTTGCATAAATCCATAATATACGTGGACGATTCTGCTTCGAAAATCGATGGAAATGAACGAAATAGTAACGTAATCCTCAATGAGATCCTAGACGAGTCTACCAGTTTGGATACGGTGCAGGATAGCAATATCATCAACGTGATATTCAGGAATACGTACTCCTTCGCCACGCAAGTCATCAATGACGTCCAGTGTCCCGAATGTGGCCTATCGGATGTAAATTCTGACGATTTTCCTTTGGGAGTTGAAGCTAATCTCTACAATAAAATCTTGGCGGAACGGTATTGTACAGTACAATTAGATTTAGGTTAAAAAAATTTACATTCAATTTGAAATAAGATTGTCTGAGAAGTTGACAAATGCTTGGACATACTTCTTGTGTTTTATTTTTTGGCAGGAAGTGTTTTTTTTTGTTTTAATCTAATAATCTAGTAACTTCAGGATTGAAAAATTCCCTACGAATTGAATGATTTACTAAAAGCAACTGTGAAAAACTTAAATTTGGTTATTAAGTTCTTGAACGAAATGGTGATAATATTACTGTTTCTTTTCCGTAGTTAAAACAATGATAAACACCGGAATACAAGCAATTGTTTTTAAGCATGCCATGGCCAATTATGCTTTTTTATTCTTTACGACTTAATTCACTTGACTTTCTATACAAAAAATAAGGTATGAAATGAAGAGAAGATTCAACATAAGAGGGCTTGTACATACAGAGTGCAGCGTCTAAGTCGTCGGTTAGCGGTATTGGCAATACTCAACTATTTCCGTTTTATCAACTTGGTTATTTTAAATAGAATAACCTGTATATTGTTTTCATTTTGTGGTAGTACACATGATTATAAATAAGACTTCCCTATACATTTTTTTATCGACAACGAAATTAAGAATCAATAACAGAGGAAATATTACAGTTAGGAAATTGAAATTTAATAGTTATGTAGTCAATACGTTTTAGTATTGTACAAAGCTAAAATAACTGTAAAATTAATAATACATTCCCTATATCTGTTTCTAATAGTTTCTGTGTTATTTGAGTTTGTTTCGTGTTAAAAATAAGTAATGATCCAGCGATATAATAATTGAAAACTAAAAATATTTGAAAATATTTGTTGGAACCCGTTATTTTCCATCTCTTTATTTGTTTAAATGCGTGAGTAGAACTTTATGTATAATATCTGCACGTCGTTCTCCTGTTCAATTATGGTCCACAACTGCTAAAAGTCTATTATTGCTAATTGCAAATTTACACATTAAAATTCCATCTGCATTGAAATGCCTGTTCACGAACCGCATGAGGATTTCCATCTTCCCAAACATGGTTAGTGTGGCGATTGAATAAGCTATTTTTAGCCAATTTTGTCCCGTTGCATCATATAGAGGTACATATATTTTTGGCCTCGGTGTTATTACCATTAGCTACGTCAGAAATATAATTTTGATAGTAAAGTGAAGATTTCTTGACACGTTACTAAAAACCATTCGCAAAATTCAACCCGCCGATTGAAATTATTCGCCAGATGTTGAATGGTGTGATGTTTTTATTGTCCAGCAAACGGATATTTGAATGATAGATTGTTTGACAGCTATTTTGACAACCGAATCCAGAAAAACTTCAGAATCTTCACCGAAGAGTATACGGTAAAGTAACGGAAGTGACACGTTGACAGTTCAACAGTATTATAATAATATAGATAAGGTTTAAAAAATGTTCGTTAGAAAAGCCTAAATCACTCGTCTATTTGAAACTAGAGATTTGACGTTTCTATTGAAAAATATCAAAGAGTTTCACAGCCTTCTTGAGAACCAGAAGGATAAATATCATCAAATTCTTATGTAAAGACAATTATAATAATTATTTTAGTTTTCTTAATTAATCATCATAATATCTAAAATATCATTGGCAGTAATTCACTTTGTTTAATTGCAAAATCTATGATTTTAACAGAAGAAACTACAACACAATATCGGGTTGCCTTTCAAAACAAGAATTGATCAAATGTTTTTACTGACAGACTACAAGGAAGTATATATAATGGTTACCAAATCAATCAGAACTTACTGCAAAAAGCAATCCACAAAGTTGCATCATAAATTGATTTTATATTTGGCTTTCATTTTGCTTGTCTTCTCAGATATGATCATTCGAGCGTTGGTTCCGATCTGCAGAATTTCGTTCAATTATCGTAATCGATTGACTATTTTATATCCTAGTTTTAACCCTTCAGAATCAACTCATTTATTTCTCATAGGTTCTCCAACAACTCCAGGAATGAACACTCGTACGAACCAACTGCCGAAAACGTCACCAACAACAAGGAGCTACCCCGAGTCAATACGCCAGCGAATCTGGTCAACTCGAAAATCTACTCTCCAACGCAAGAGGCGTCCAACTCTTCCGAAAAAATGGTCTCCTCCAAGCGAAAGGTCGAACATTTTCCGCATCTTTACAACGAGAATAAAGGTGGCAAATACAATTGCTCTCATAACTCGGTGAATATGGTGCCGGAAAGGGACGCGGGTCCTACCAAAACGAACGCACCGGTTAGCGCGGTTGGAAGTCTGAGGTTGCCGTCCTGCCACGAGACTCAAGGTTGTTCGAAAATCAACGGTGATGGAGATGTAGGGGAAGATCATAGGGTAGTTGCTGGTAGGCCTCATCATCATGTTAGCGTGCAAGAATTGAGGATGCAGGTAAACGTTTTTTTCTTTTTTTGAATGCATTTAGGGATGTATGAAAGTATTTAAATATAGCAAAGGGCTCAGCATTGCAACAGTTCCTCTGATGAGAATCGATCTTCCGGTCATGCCTCTATGTCAGACGCGAGCAACGGTTCTCCCAGGGGCGTCTCTAACGGTTCGGAGCGTTTGACAGCTGGTGTCGTCCAGAAACCTATTAGGAATCGTTCCAGTACACAACATAGTCGATCCAGGCATCGGGCAACCCCTGCTAGAGTAAATATAAAGTTTTTGCCCTCCCAAAATATATTCTTCTTATTATTACATAGCTGCAGGTACCTTGGACTGGCAGCGGAGGATTGGAAGATATCAAATTAGCGTTGCAACAACTTACAATGCGTTCGCACACCTCCACCAGTACTTACAGCAGTGTTAGTGCAGGCTCTGAGTCGTCAGAGCCGGCTATGAGACGGCTAATGCGACATTCCAGCTTAGAAACTATTAATACCAACATAACGAGTGCAGACGAATTTGTTTGGGTGGATTCCCATAATAGGTTTGTTCTAAATTTGAAGCAATATTACTTCTAACTGAAGTATTCGAATGTATGCATGCATGTTAGGTAAGGGTGATAATACACTGCAACATGAAACATCTATTATCCCTCATTTTGCTGTATTTTTTTTTGAAGCGCTTAGTGAATTTTGCTTCCCTTTCATATTCTAAAGGTTAGTTGAGCTTCAACATCTCCCTTGGACCAACCACTGTATCCTCAGGGTGCTTCAATCTGGACGGTGCAGAGATCATATGTCTAGGGTTAGTGTCGAGACGATCCCTCGCCTTTCGTACCTTTTACAGAGAGCGCTGGTAAGAATAGGACGAGAAACTCAAAGGCTGTCATCGAATCTAGGGATGTGCAGCAAGCACGACATAACGGTCGCATTTAGAATAGTCCTATGCCCACCCTTGGCCGATTCCTGCATAAAAGCGTGTCTGAGGGCAGCAGCCATGTTCGCAATGTCGGGGGATTGCACTCTGAGACAGAGCAAATCGTCTAGGGCCGGGCTGCAGTTGCACGTCGGTAAATTCCATCGCTGGATGACCGACGTTAAATTGGCCAGGTGTATTCATGAGTAAGATTCAATTGTGTATCATCTTTTGGGATGGATTAAGTGTCACAAGCTGATTTTGTAGATATGCTGCTGTATACCTCTGCGCTGGACTGGAGAATTTATTAGAAGAGATCTTATTGCAATGCCTGCCTAGTGATTCTGACGTTACCCTGACTGCCACGTTGCTGGAGCACGCCATAGCTAACAATGGCGATTTGTGGGGGTTGTTGCAACCGTACGCCCACCTCAATGCAGGAAGGATAGCATCTGGTAAGTCTGTGTTGTACTTTTTTTATATTCATTCTAGCATTCAGCAATTAATTGATTTACTTAAATAATAGGTGCTTTGGCTCTACCACGATGGGCCTCCGTTTCCAGCATAGCATCCAGTAGAGACTCTGGAAGAGGTTCTGGCCCACCAGAACCTTCGTTGATGACTACTTGCGTAGGATCGCTGAGTGAATTGCAAGATTTGATCGGACGCATGCAACCTAGGATACCATTGTGCCCAAAAGCTGTAAGAGCGCTATTTTACTTCATGAGGTGTTCACAATTGGAACATGGCGAACAAGGAGTCAGTGCTGTACAGGTAAGTTGAAGGACACCTTAAGTGTTTCCATTAAATTCAAGATGAAATCGGATATCGAATAGCTAGGATGTATTATTGTTTCTTTCCTATAAAAACCTTTAATAATATCAATAGATGCAAGTGCCTAGAAGTGGCAAGGTGTATTCTTCACCCAGGAATTAACAAACATTGAATACCACTACAACGTGATTTAATTCTTCTATATAGGAACTCTGTTACGAGAGGGCGTATGTCGTGTTACCCCCGCTAGTGGAATGGTTGAGGGTGGCCACTACGCATGGCGAGCACAGGTTCGCCGCCATTTTAGACAAGGACGACGTCATGCAAGCTGCTAGACTTCTTCTACCAGGAGTGGATTGCCCTGTTCGGCCTCTGGGCGAGGAAGCTGTAAGAGTTAGGAGACTAACTGGGGGCGAAGAAGATCATTTGGAAGCCACTAGACAGATACAAGTGGGTAGATCCGAATTCGTTATGATGAACGAAAGAATATCGTTTGTTTCTGCTTTTTTTCTTACAGGTAGAGTTGGCGTTTAGACTCATGTTGACAGGTAGATCAGAATTGATCCAGCAAGCGATACCCTTATTACCCACACCGACTAGATTGGACACTTTAGATCAGCAGGGACATACGGCTTTGATGTTGGCAGCGTTGAATAACGACGACCTCACATTAGTGGTTAGCAGATAAAATATACTATTCGTTTAGGAATAAGTTCAAGTTTCTTTCAAGTCTTTTAATTTTTTTACGCTGTTTCGGGCATAGGGATATTTAGTTCGCTTTCAATGTATTATTTATGCAATTGAAATTGTATTCGTCACTTGGGTTGAATCTATTTTGAAAAGCCCCATTCTTTCTTTATTTATTATGGTGTAAATTGTGTTTTTCATCATTATATACTAAAATAGGCACTTTTGGATGCTGGAGCGTCAGTTGACGTTGAAACCCCAGCAGCGGGAACACCAGGCTACACAGCGATCAATGGCGAAACACAACATTGGACCGCGCTTACATACGCCGCCGCTAGAGGGCACGTACGTTGCGCTCGCTTACTGTTAGAGAGGGGGGCAAGTGTTGAGGGTGGAGCCCAGTTATCCGAAGATAAATGCACTTTAACACCTTTGCAGGTAAATCATGCATTAATCAATCTCTAATCACTTTACAGGCTGTTATTTCTAGCTGGCTTGCGGTAGTGGCAGCACTGATATGGTATCTCTATTACTAGCGCACGGTGCGCATCCTTTCTTATCGACGCAGCTCAAGGACACCCTTTGTTATTCAGCTTCTGCGCAACGCGGCTCTTACAGCGCCATCTCCGTGGCTGCCGCGCACGGCCATAGGGTGATCCTGCAGAAATTGCTATCGCAGCCGATGAATTCAACCAATAAGGAGGTGTTATCATTGGAGGAGATGCTAGCGGAAGGCGCCGCCACCAATAGGTCGAGTCCGGCGAACGTAGCGCCACAATTCAGCAAGGCGCAGCTCAAAGCCTTGCAGGAGGCGATGTATCACAGCGCTGAGAATAATCATTTGGATATAACTATCGAGATTCGATCGCTGGGGGTGCCTTGGACGTTGCACTGTTGGATGCATTCGCTGGGAGCCGCGCACGAGACCAGATTGGATTGTGTGATCGACCAATTGCTCCAAGATTTTTTACAGGTCTGCCCTGACGACTATAGTCCGCAGTTTGTGCAGGAATGTTTGCCGTTGCTCTTCAATATATTCAGATATAGTAAGGTGAGTTACTTCTGTGTTGCTAATTTATTTTGCTGTGTACACAATTTTGTATTGGCATATACCGGCTGTTCATTTGAGAACACTCCACCTCAAATTTCTGGAAATCTTTCTTGTTGTGTATTAATTTTTTTATATACAAATATTTAAAAAATCACGGGCAATGGTGCAATATTGCGTATTTTCGTTTTATTTTCAAAATTGCTGTTTTAAAAAAGAAAATGTAAAAAAAAGCCGAAGAAGGCGACATTGCTCCAAACTACTTTAAATTAAAAAACGGTTTTTTTGCCAATTTGCATAATTTGATAAAGTAGAACAGGGAAAACCTCGCAACCAGTCACACGCTGTAGAACACTCTTAAGTCAAATAAGAATAACGAAATGTTTATTTTATAGGGAAGTTTATGTAAATTCAAATTAGTTTAAATTGAGCGCCATTTGTCCACCTTGCGTCATTTCAACTGTTTTCCAGGTTTCTTTTTTGTTCTTACAGAAAGAGGGTACGACTCTTCTGCTAGCGGATATATTTTCAACTTGCTTCGGCTGGGAGCCGATAAAACCGATCAAGGAGTGCGTCCTAACGGGTTCTTCCGGCTCTAGAATCGACCCGAAATACGTCAACAATCCAGAATTGAGCGACGTCACGTTCCGAGTCGAGGGTCGTTTGTTCTACGCCCACAAAATAGTTTTAGTTACAGCTAGTCCACGTTTGCGAGCCATGCTGAGTTCCAAGTTGTGCGACGGCGGTCTACCAACTGTACAGATCAACGATATACGCTACCACATCTTTCAGGTAACAACATAGATGACAGTGCACGCAAAACGCGCACATTACGAAATCAATTTCCAGATCGTGATGCAATTCCTCTATCAAGGCGGTTGTCAAACTTTAGAACCGGCCCCTGAAGATGTCCTAGAACTGATGGCAGCCGCTAATTTCTTCCAACTCGACGGCTTATTGCGGTACTGCGAGAGTAGATGTGCGGCCATGCTGGCTTTAGATAATGTCGTCTCCATGTATATTCACGCTAAAGTCTACAATGCCGTCCAATTGTTGGAGTACTGCCAGGGTTTCTTGCTGCAAAACATGGTGGCGCTGCTAACCTATGACGATTCCGTAAAAAGACTGTTGTTCGCAAAGAAGTTGCCTAACCACGACGTCTTGGCGGGACTTTTAAATACGCTTCAGAACAGGATAAAGTCGCGCAGAAATAACCAGAACGGTTGTAAGATAGTGCAAAATGGTAAATTATCTAAATAATTGCAATCGATAAAATGTGAAATGTAAATAGATAAATAAATATGATATTTTGTGCTTCCATGTTCTTGAAAGAGAAACTTTATTTCATTCTTGTTATTTATCGCTCATTGATTTCGTTCTTTTATGTATTTATGAAAATCAGTATTTCAAACTTCATTTTATGATTATCGTCGGAAAATATTTGTATTCTATTTTTTTATTCGTTTTTAATTTTATTTATGCGTTGCGAGCTCCTTTATTTATGTTTTTGTATATCGTAAGCTAGTTTTGTATTGATGAAAATGTTTTATCGAAATAAAATTACATAATATTTATCCTGGAAGTTTTTGTTTAATATAGAAATCCTAGTGAGTATTCCCAGCAAACACAGTTACATCACTACTATATTACGACAATGCAACTCTAGTTGCATCCTTTGTAACTGTTATATACCACGTGACCTACCACTTTTGCTATTTTCATTAAATTTAGTCTACTTTACCCTCCCAAAACGATACGGGACACATTGTGTACATATGTCCTGCCAATATGGAATGTAGTGGATAGACAAGTTCTTTATTTGAATTTGGTAATTTTTTAATTGTAACATTTAGCAGCAAGAAAGTTTGCTTCCGAAAAGTTGGATATGGACGTCGAACACTTACTGTTCTCACAGCAAATATGCAATGTTTCAATTTTGTTGCTATTGAAAATATAAAAAAGTTCCGTGTTGAGATACAACATCGCAGACAAGAGTTATTTGCAATTTATTTTTTCAATATTATGTTTAATATTATTAAAACAAAGCCACAAAGACATAACTATTTTGCGAAATGGATTATTTTTATATGCGTGTGGGCAGATAAAAATAACTATCCAAGACCAAGACAAAAAATAATACATTGAACGAGCCATCAATTCATCTATCTCTGTTCTTATTCTAGCAAAGCATGTTTTAATACATCTTTTAAAGAAATAATTTTCTTTTCCCTTTTCTGATATGATAAACGCACTTATTTTAATTTATTGCAAATCAAAATATTTTTGATGCACTTAAAAACGGTAATGAAATCTAAAAATGTGCAACTTCTCTAATGCGAAGTAAATTTGTAACATTAACATCACATCATTTGTCAACAAGAAATTTGCCTAAAGAGAATGCTTAACGCTTTTGAAGTATTCAAAATATTATTTTGTAAAAACGGAAAAGAAGAAAGCGTTTGCATATTTTTTATAACAGACGGGGAAACTCGTAACAGCTAATGCGACCGCAACTTACCGCATAAAAAGCTGACTCGCCAATTGCCGCGAAAAACCCTCGAAGGTATATTCAGGCGCGCCATACCGCGCTTCAAGGACGCTCTTATAAGAGCCCTTCAACGAAACACGGAACTTCGTACCCTTGGCATTCTTTTTTCTTTTCACCAGCTGCCGTATCGTCAGGTGACGATACGATAAGTCTTCGACATGTCGTTGCGAAAGCATCTTTACGTTTTAGTTACCTCCATGACGCTGATCGCCACATTTTTTACCGTCACCAAAACGTTAAAATCGAAATTAGTTAGTAACGGCGTATTTTCCAACTTCACCATAGGCGAGAATAGTGAAAATTCGAATTATTTCGGCGATATCGAAAAGCACTTCCGAAATTACGATAATTACATGCCCCGAACGAACGGCACAGTTGAAATTGATAAAGATGGGAGGACGAACATCTACTTCTTGGGTCTCTTCGAGTTGTCCACGGCCAGTGGTAAAAGGTATGAAGGTCACAGCGAAGTCAAAGCTGCCGAGTTAGCCATCCGGCATGTCAATGAGAAAAATATCTTGCCAGGATATGCACTAAAGTTATTGATTAACGACACGAAGGTAAGTACTTATTAATATATTCACCAGAAAGAAACTAAGGATGGTTTCACTATATGGTTTTGGAAGGCACAATGACGTAACTTTCTGCAACCACAAATTTCTTCTTTTTAAAGAACACTGATCAAGTTATGCTAATATTATTACAAAATTCTTTTTATTATTTAAATGTAACTAATCAAACACATATGCAAGAGAATTACTTGTGAAACTAAACTATCATGTAAATTATTTTATATTATAATCAACAAAATGTTCAAAGTGTTTTCTATATATCTTTTGTAATTCACATTGTAACTTTATTTTGGTTAGATATTTTTCCTAATCATCAAATTTAAACAGTTGGCACCGAGAATGCATCATACACATAACCTCACTTCTTAATAGTTAACTAATATACCAATTCGCGGGTTAATTGAAAATATACAACGATAATTGTTATGTATATGCTGTAATGTATAATAAAATAAGGGCGATTAATTGAAAATTTTAATTTAATTCTATCGCTTGTAGTATCTTTAAAACTAAAATAAAATAAATGCAAATTGAATCAGGTAAAAAATGTTTATGCTAATATAAAGATGAATTCATAAATTTTGTGTGGGAAATATGCAAAGAGATAGCAAGAAGTAAGCATTCTTTAAAAGAATGTTCAATAAATCATATACCAATATTAATATTTGATTAGTGCTTTTGCGTTAACCAGAACGAAAACTAAAGATATTTCTGATGTATTGTATGTTACAGTGTGATCCAGGAATTGGTGTTGATCGATTTTTTCATGCTTTATACTCGAACAAGACGATCACGATGCTATTAGGATCTGGGTGCTCAAATGTCACAGAGAGATTGGCTCGCGTGGTGCTGTATTGGAACATTTTACAAGTATTTCGTTGCGTTTTTATAAATTTGCCTTTAAAATTCATTCTAAACGCATTTTTTAGGTTTCTTATGGTTCGACGTCGCCAAATCTAAGCGACAGCAACAAATTTCCACTATTTTTCAGAACAGTAGCTCCTCAGTCGTCGAAAAACCCAGCGAGGATTGCGTTCGTAAAGTACTTCAAGTGGGACACAGTGGCTACGTTCAGTCAGAGCGAAAACACGTTCTTGTTCCCATCAAATGATTTGGTCGGCAGTTTGGAAAAAGCAAACGTCACTTGTTCGGCTACGGTGACATTTTCCTTAGAAAATTTCAAGGAACAATTGAATTTTTTGAAGGTGATTGATTTTTATTCTCGGGGAAATGTTGGCTTCGTAAGAAATCGTTAATATTGTAGATGCTGGATACTCGCATAATAATTGCGAGTTTCTCCGAAGATTTAGCGGCTAAAATCTTCTGCGAGGTGAGAAACATCATGTTAATTTCATTTAAGTGAATTTATTATTATTATCTTGAGGTATATTCCATGAAAATGTACGGTTCCGATTACGTGTGGATTTTAAACGAACCCGCGTTTATTTGGTGGGATCGCCGCGTCGAATGCGACACCGCCATCCTACGGAAAGTCATCGAAGGTTTCGTAATAACGGCCGACTACAACGTTCCCGGCAAAGACGAAATTCCCACATCAGGTTTGGTAAACTGCTCTTGCGTTTCAGCGACTTAATCTGGATTTTAAATCCGTTTAACGGCTTTAGGATTATCGCAGTTTCCGCGAGCTACTGAATATCCCTCAAAATCACGTGTCGAAGTACGCGGCTCACGTCTACGACGCAATTTGGGCCATGGCGTTGGCTCTGAGGAAGGTGCAGCGGTTTTATTGCGGCATTTTGAAACAATTCACTTACAGGCGGCGAGATATGGTCGAGGATTTCCTTTATGCCATGGGTGGTTTGAATTTTAGTGGAGTTTCGGTATTTTTTAAAGATGGATATTGATTTTTAGGGAAAAGAAGTTAGTTTTGGGTTTATTTTCAGGGACCCGTTAGATTTTCCGGAGCTGATAGGATTGGAAATTCTATGTTTAAACAGATTCGGAGTAAGTACGCGCATGAGTGGGCATAGTAGTTTTAAATAGTTTAAAGCAATTACACTACAGATTCAACAAACTTCAAAGCGAATTTCAAATCTGGTTTTAGTTTTGTGACTCTTTGCTCTATTGAATTATAGGAAAAAATCTAATGATACCGCAAATAGTTTTATTTACGTGTTATATACTTGAAAATATGCAATATTCAAAGGAAGAATTTCTCACACGAGCTAAAGTGCATCGTTTTTCTCGCTACATGCTAACCTCCCGACTTGCATGCATAATAACAGTACGCTTCTCTCAATTTGCAACTTACCGAACTACTCGGTAATAATAGATGGAGTGCCCCTCCCATGCACTTTACGCTAACTTGCCGTAACTAGTTTGACGTTGTTGTGCGCGCAGGAGGCCTTGATGCATCTTTAATGCTAATTTGCAAATCGGGCGGTGTTATGTCAGAGCGTCTTTTACGAAGACGTATATAAAATTTTCATTCAAAGTTTTACTATTAAGATGTTAAATTATTTATTGTTTTTATTGCTTTCGTAATTTCTAATTTTGTCCATCAGTGTACATAAATTCAAAGTATAAAATTGGACCAAATTCACCCGAGTTTAGGATGGTTAATTTGCTCAATTGCTTATTTACTGATCAACACCAATAACATCTTTTTTTCTAATTCGATGTTACAATAAAGCTAAAACAAACGACGACGCAGTGCCGAATGAATTATTAACGCACTGAGGGGACTCATGGCGGAATGTAATATGAGCGGTTAATGTGCAATGTGTCACAATGACTTGTTCGTACATCGAATCACTCGCATTACATAAATGTCCTTGTGACACTTGTGTTTTAATAGTATTTTAAAACACAAGTGTCACAATGACGTTTATGTAATGCGAGTACAAGTTTGAATCTCGAGCCGCGTAGCGGCGAGAGATTCAAAGTACGAGCATTACATGTCATTGTGGCACACGTTTTTTACAGTATTTTTTCTAATTTGCACATTAATGGCCTATATTACATTCCGGAAAGAGTCCCCCCACCACGTTAATATCTCATTACAGCACAGTATGCTGTAATAGCCATATCAGCACTGCGTTGTCTTTTGTTTTAGCTTTATTACAACATCCAATTAGAAAAAATACTATTACGTCATTACAGTATGTAAACAATTTACATTTAAAATTAAATTTTATATTTTGGCGAAAAACTGAAATTCCTGTCGTTAATTTTTGTTCATAGATGGCAAATTGGTGACCGTGGCCATCTATTACGCCAACAAAAATCTGTTGGATTTCTCCTGCGATGTCTGCAAACGGATCGTATGGAATGGAGGACGCCTACCCATAGCGCAACGGGTGTTCAAAACCAGACTAGTTACCATCCCGAAACCCGCCTTCTACTCCATATTATTCGTGTGCTCCCTGGGGATAAGCGTCTGCTTGACATTCTTGTACCTCAATCTGCATTTCCGCCGCATAAAATCGTTCAAGCTGTCAAGTCCTAAACTGAACAACGTCGCCGTTATCGGCTGCATCTTTGTCTACGTGGCAGTCATCCTTCTGGGATTGGACAGGTCCACCTTGCTGCGCGACGAGCATTTCACTAAATTGTGCAATGTAAGTTTCATGTTCGGATCTCCGTTTTAATGCTTAAATGTCAATACGGAACTGTGTCGAGGACAAGCGGTTTGAGTCGGCGGGTGTACACGTGGGAGTCTGTTTGTCGCCGCGTCGAAAAACTAGTGGCGGCGCCAGATGAGAAGCGATATGATTTATGAGTGGGGAAAAACGCCAAAGACTCATGGCGTGCAGAATTCGGAATGGGAAATTTTAATGATGACGAATAGGGGCGGGTTCTAGGGGTTAATCTGTGGTGTGATAAGCAACTAATATAGTCTTCTCCCATAGCTGTCATATTTTTCAATATAATGAGGTGCAAGAAGCTGTAAATCGACTGTAAATGTGGAGTAAATCACTGTCGCACCAGTGATGAGGTGATAAGCAGCGATTTACTAGCAAATTTTTTGTGATATGACTATATGTCAAAAAAATCATTTCTGCATTGTAAAAAAAAAAAATTAGTGAAGCTACATGCTTTGCGATTTTAAAGGTAAATTTACTTCATACGGTAGAATTTCTACTATCCAGTAAGTTTCATAAACTGTTCTATTTCTTCAAAATTTATACATGTAATAATTGTGTTGCCTGTGTTGTGCTTATATTACACTACTGAGTAGTCAAGAAATTTTCTTGTGTAGGTAATTTTTTAAGGAAGGGAACTAAAAATACTAAGGAAGTGAATATATGCACACTAATTGTTATTTTTATCACTAGGTCAGAGACTATACTAGAGTTTTGCGAGCATGGGCGTGGTTTGTTGTTGGGATGAAAGTCGAGGTTCCACGAGGTAAAAAATCATGTTGAATTTAAGACGCATATATAATATTTAATTTTGCAAAGCAGAACACACTTGATAGGGATCTATGATAGAATTGCATTTCATACATTACTCTTCCAGTTCGACGTACGCAACCAATGCTATAACGCGCGGATTGACAAAATGGGTTTATCAGATAAACTGTTTGATACTATGACAGATTATTACGACAAATTCTCCTATATATCAAGTCTCAAACGTACATATCTAGACACGGGGCAGCAAAGCAATTGGTTAGATAATTTAATCATGTTCGGACCTGCAATATATTCCTCCTATCGTAATAAGAACCCGATCTATCGGTGCAGCAAGGCTACCTTTCATCTGCTAATACAAATGGGTAGATAGGAACCTATGTTTGCGTTATTGCAATATATCTTTTGCTGTATACTTAACATTGTTTCCAACTTAATATTACCAGGCGGACAACACCTTATTATCCTCTGACGTAAACTTCATATTAGGCTTTTCCGTTGAGTTTTTCCGCCTCGATGTACATATATTTATTACGGCACCTAATTACGCATATGTGATCATTAACATGGATGTGGCGGCAGCCACTGCATTAGGTAAAAGTACCTAATGCAAATAAAGTATATCTCTGGCACATCCACCAAAATTATAATTCATCTATCTCGATTTTTCTCCCTTCAGATATTATGAATTAAATGAAACGCACTAATCGTGATAAAAAGTAACGTTCATTTTCGAGGGATTGTGAAATTGGACATTAATAGCACGTCTGGTGCTCTGGTGTCGGCCACGAACATACGAAATCGATCGTATTGTAGCAGAAACACGAAATATAAAATATAAAAGTCTATACCTAACTGAGAAAAAAATCCTAGGGGACTTTTTGACACACCTCGTATACATATTTACGAAACATATTTGTGTTGAATAAATCACTTCACATACTCAAAGCGACAATATGAAGCAAGATATCCGTGGCACGTGTCTCGCATGGGAAATATCAAAATCTTCCTTTTTCCAGATCAAAACCTATTTACTGTCGGCGGGATTCTCGCTGGCGTTCGGCTCGATGTTCGCCAAAACGTACAGAGTGCACAGGATCTTCACCTACAGCGCTAGCAGCCTCGTCAAGGATAAGATCCTCAAAGACGAACAGCTGATCGCGCTCATATTGCTGCTATTATTCATAGACGCCGTGATAATTTCCTGTTGGGTGTACGTGGATCCTATGCAGAGACGACTGCATAATTTGACGACTGAAATCAGCGCTGAAGATCGCGGAGTTGTCTACCAGCTGCAGGTAAAGAATAAAAGGTGGTTCTTAAAAAGATATTAACAAAATTTGAGGAATAACAACATGGAACATCAATAGAAACTGTGCGTTTTAAATGACATTCTGTCAATTTCCACGCGATATTTGACATTTATATTTGACACTTGACATTAATATACAAATTGGCATCTGCTGTTCAATGATTAATAATGGCCCAGGAAACACATTTTCGTTTAGTAAACGTTTTTCTTATTCAAAAACTGAAGTAATTATACGGTAAATATTATAAGAACGTTTCGTTATCAGGGAAATGGCCGCCGCTAAAACGTGTATCTTTTGAACATTGAACTGTATCCTACTTATGAATAGTAAATAGTTTTTTAAAACCTTATATAGGCCAACTTTTTTATTTAGAAGAATTACTTAAGTAAGAAATATTGACAAATAGCTTCATTGCAGTGTTGCCAGATATCCCGATAGTTACTCAACAGGTGTTTTTGTAAATGGCAACACTCTATTAAAATTGCTGATTAAACTTTAATTAAAGGACCACCGAGGTTATAAATGCAATAGTGCTTGAGTAAACTTATTTCTCCAAGGTTCTTATTAAATAGAAAACAAGGTTTAAAAAGAAGAAATTTTAATAAAGCAGTACTTATATTTAAATAAATTGCTCAGCACATACCTTCCCAATTGAAACATTATCAGAACGCATCAGATTACCTTTATTAACATTGGACAACGTTCCATATTAAATTTATGACAATTAACTTTTAGCATTTCGCTAATATTTGACACTTAGCATTGGACATTTGACATCTGTCACTTCACATCTGACATTTAAACTATTCCAGAAATGTAAGGCATTTAATACACATTTAATTCAACGTTAATGTCAATTAAATATTTCGTTAACTTTCCATGTGCGCATGAATAATTTTCCAAGATCCTAAATCGTATTACAGGACAGCACAGACCTCTTTACTAATTTCGCACGGTCTAGTTGATAACAATAAACCTCGCGAGAGATCATCCTGGCGGCAAATGAGATTAACTATCTGCGGAGCATTCCCAGAACCCGTAAAACTTGTCGAACACAAACACATGTTTGTTCTACGGACTTGCCCGTTCAAAATCGAAATCGATCTTCCCTAAGTGCGATAAACCGAAGCACCGGTTCCCATATAAACGTTCCTAAATTTTATTCGGCTCTACCCCGCAAGACGTCTACGGCGAAAAATATAATACAAACAAATAAACATGGCTTGTTTACTGACGAAATGTTTTTATTCGATATGGGAAGATAAACAGAGGATTTGGGCGGGTATTTTCTTGAATTTATCTCTAATAAATTCATAACACTTATTTAAAATGGAATTGGTACTGCGGTTCGTGCGCTGGTATCGGTGAGTATCGATTTTGATGGAGTGAAAACGGTTAGACTTCGCAAGATAAATTCGTAACAATTTTAAGATAGCGATATTGGTATCGTATTTGAAAAATCGTAATAAAAACCATTATAAACTCCTTATGGGTCTTAAATTTCGAAATTTGAAAAACATAAGCAGTTAAAATAACAAACAAAATGTTAGAAGATTTGAAGGCTAAAAATGTATTCCATTTTTAAGGTCGAAGTATGTGGATGCAACAACACCAGAGGCTGGTTCTTAGCGATATACGGCTATAAAGGCTTCCTCCTCGTCATGGGCGTCTACATGGCTTGGGGTACCAGAAACGTGAAAATACAAGCGCTGAACGACTCCCAGTATATTGGGATTTGCGTGTACAGTGCCGTATCCAGCGCTGTCGTTGTGATCCTTTCGAATTTCCTTTCACAAAACACGATCATAAGTTACTTGGC
Source organism: Cetonia aurata (assembly GCA_949128085.1). NCBI lineage: Eukaryota > Metazoa > Arthropoda > Insecta > Coleoptera > Scarabaeidae > Cetonia > Cetonia aurata. The sequence continues at coordinate 45,003,675 of OX421885.1, read as the reverse complement.
CACCACTTCCAGTATTCTAATATCGACTTCGATCACCCTCTTTCTGCTTTTCCTGCCGAAATTGCGCGCCGTCCTTGGCGGCGAGAAAGCCGATCCTGTAATGGAAAGTATGGGCTTGAAATTGGAGTCGAATACGAAACGAATGCTGACGGACGATCCCAAGGAATCGGCCAATAGGATTGAAATACAAAACAAGGTGTACAGGAACGAAATCGAAGCTTTAGACAGGGAGATTGAGCGACTTGAAAACCTATTATTAAATTATCCGGGAAATTTCCCTGGCCCTTTTACTATTTCCACGACGGAATGCTCTTCGATAAAACTGCAGGTGCCTTCACTAGGATACAAAAGTTCGTCTTGGAACGATAATTTCGATAAGAAAAAATTGTTTATGTCGGAGAATTCATTGCACAGACTTTCTGGGTTTTATTTGGACAATACTATAGCGAAATTTCGACATTTCGTAGGCAGTATACCAACGGTATGGTTTCCATCGCGTGATGGCGGGAACAAGTCGAGATTGGGTTCAAATCCTGAGGTTATTAGCAGCAGGAATGTTCCAATCGATACGTCGAATATAATTGAGGAAAAATCAGATGTTGGTGTATTGGAAGAGAATGGAATCATTGAAGAAATCTTTGAAGAAATAATAGAGAAAGCTTTGGATAGATTTAGTGGTAGTGACCTGGAATGAGGAATAGAAAAAAAGAACCAGTGCGAACAGTAGTTATTGTAAATATTAGATATCGTTAATATGTAATTACGTAAATATAAACATACCTAAATAAATAATCCCAATCTACTATATCTATATCTTTACTTAGAAACCAAAATAAGAAACATTCCACGAGTTACATAGATACTTGAACGTCCTGTAGAGTGCTGAAAAATATTAAATGTCGCATTTAATCAGCTAAATGATCTACTATTAAACCGTTTGCGTTCATTCCTCTGAATTAAGTCATTTTCGAGATACTAACTAGGCTTTTCTTACAACATAGCATTTTTAAAACATACATTAAGAAAAACATAAATTTCATACATTTGGAACACCCTGTATATAGCGCATTATCTTAAAATTGTTACACCCTGCATATATTGTTATTTTTTTAGTTCATTATTACAAAATTAAGTTTTAAAGTTTAGTGAAATCTTGTGTTTCAGTTTTGTCGCCAATTGAATTTTTATGTTTTTATGAATTTGAATTATTTCAAGTAATCTGCACGTACATACGAATGGTCGAAAATGTTTTGCAGTAATTTTTTCTCGCTCTTCTTGCTGCTATTATCCAATGATACATCTTTATTGAATACTTTCATATCATGCTTATATCTATCTACAAATTTTTTGCTTCATATCTGTGATTTTATGGAGATCATGTATGTGTGTATCGTGATACAAATCTTTTCAATCTGGATTAGTCCGATAGCGGACATCAGATTTAAGTCTTTACGCTCGCCTAAACCAGTAATGTCACACTGTGCTAGCGCGCAGATGGGCGAATTACGTTTTAGAATCGGCCGCCGCATAACACACAATTTGTCCAACTGCAGTAACTCCATATATCATTGTTTATTCGCTGTAGTTGTTTGTGTACTATACAGGGTTCGACATCTAAATCACATACAGAGTTATTTACGCTATGCTGTGCGTAATATTGTGACAAAAATACGTGATGTTCAAAAGTTTGACTTTTGGGATATATTCTAAGGACTTAAATGTAGCAAAAATCTTACTGTATTAAAAAAGATGAAATAACTCAAAATTATTCTTTTGATTTTGGCAACATATAACAATTCTAAATAGGGAACAAAATTTTTAAATGCACAAGTATATTACTTGAAATAATCCAAATTTATTTATTTTAGAAATTTACATATGAAATTTAAAAACGTTTTTCATATTTTCCAAAAGAAATCAAACTAACATATTTTTGAACGCAATCTTTATACGGTGTGTGATCTAATGCGGTTTCCAGGAAAAACTTTTTTAATATCAATTTTGGGGGAAAAAGTCATTCTGTTATTTGCTTGATCTGAAACTAACAGAAACGCTGTTGATGTTTAAAATAAATTTTCCGTTTTTCGAAATAACGGTAATATTTATATTTTCTTTGGAAAAAAAAGTCATCTACCAGTCAGACATCTAGCGAGAAAAGCAGGAAAATTAACTCTTATCATTTTGTATAGAGAAATGTAAAATGAATTGTCAAACAATTTTGTAATTAATTGATTAAACTTAATTAATATAAAACTAGTGAAAAGCGAACAATATTTGAACAAAATGAACAGCCCTGTATACATAGCCATTAAATTCCAGGGCAGTATATTCGCAATGATCATCTACGTCAGAATCTGGAATATGGAACAGAACGCTGACATCATTCATACGAAGTTCACGTTTCAGTTAGCTTAAACTCCACTAGCCGTTGTGTTGAAACAAATTATTCTGCAGAATAGCTCGTTATAAGTTGAAGTTACGAGATATCCACATCTCAAATCACATAAAACATAAGTACCTACGTTTAACCGGAGGGATATCTCTTTTTATGAGATTCAGACATGTGTATCTAATTTCCTTCATGCAATTTTTTATGCATCACCGCAAATGTACAAAAAAATTTGTTATTATAATACACTATTTTATAGAAACAAAATCGTTGATGGGAATCTAATTAAATTTTGTTCTAATTTTTGATTTATTTTAAAACTTTGATGTATTGCACCAACTGGTGATTGAATGATATTTTGCAGGATATTTGCATGTAATTTCTTGATTGTAGAACCTCTTTATCGGGATAGAAATTATGACATTCTATGTGAACTTCCGTAGTGCACATTTATCTCGATAAACCATAAATTATATCGTGATCAAAGGATATTATTTTTTTGGAAAGTTAAAAAGAGATAGAAAACTTTGCAAATTAAAAACTGTCAATCAATTAAACACACGCAAAAAAAACAAAATAAAACGGACGAGTCAGCCGTCACAGAAACGTTTTAAACGTGTAATAACAGTGTCTGTCTCCAGAGGTGAGCCCTTATAAATTTCCCAAGCGCAATTTTCGGTGTAATTTCAGTACGTCAAGTCGGATCAGGGACATCGTTATTAGATGGTTGAGCGGATTACGACGTTCCATAATATTTTATATCAAAATAAACCTATATACTAAATCGGATGAACGGTTTTAATGAGAGAAAATATATATATACAATTAACGATTTAACTTAATTGTCATGGACTGCATTTTTGTTTTATTTGATATTTTGTTAATTTTTTGCAACGCAACTTTCCTGTGCCTACACTCTGATATGTTTTCGGACCGTCCGTGCATTAACAGGTATGTATATACTTCTGTAACTGTGATTTGCCTATATCTACAGTGTTCTATGTTTGGAAATTTGTTGTTGTTGTTTGTCGTTGTTGTTATTGGCCTTGGCGTTAGCCATTAAGCCACGTACATATTTTATATGTATACCAATAAAAAATAAAAAATAAAAATAATAATAATAAAAAAATCAAAAACCTGGCAACCCGTATGAACACAAGGGAAAACATTAGACACCCTTCACACCCGGGGCCGATCGGGCGACTTAGAACAAACAGTTAGGCCAACGGAACAAAGGGAGAACCCACATAGGATAGTAATACAAAGGAAAGACTTAAACTAAATATTAAAACCTATATTTTTCATATGGCAATAAATTTTTGAATTGATCTCTTTTCTGTCCAACGATATCAGATGATTAATGTTAATTGGGAACTGAATACACAATTTAATAGATCTAACTGGAATCAATTGATTTTATCTAAGAGTTTGCTACAACCCAAGATAATATGATTGACATCACTGCACTCGATTTCACAGAAATTACAGTTATTGTTTTCTTTTAGCATGATTTTATACAAATGCGCAGGAAATCTTCCATGATTAAATGAAAGTCTTAAAATTTGCGACAGCATATTCTTTGTAACTCTAGTTTTATCATACCAACGAGCAGTTCTAAAATTTGGAAAGAGCATAAAATAATTGGTTGGCTTATCTTTGTAAAGATTGAAATACTGAAGCTGCCATTCATTACGAATATCTTTTTTGTAAGTGCCGAAGAAGTCGCTATCTGGAAGTAGAATGTCCTCTGAGATCTTCTCACCACATGCCGCTTTTGCCAAACTATCTACTTTTTCATTATAATAAACAGTCGCATCTTTTGGCAGTGAGAACTTTTTATAAAGTTGTTTATTAGGTACGATAAAGGCACATCCGACCCCAATAGAATTTTTTGCTCCGTCAGTAAATATGTGAATATCTGTAGAAAATTTTTGGGCGATGTCATTAAATTCCAAATTATTGAAATGAATATCCTCTGAGAAGTTGGGAAAAATTATATTCGGTTCATGAGTTAGGCATTTGAAAGGTAACGTGTATATAAAAAATTTTGCGACTTCAAGATTTTAGGATCGTATGGGGCTGTATGCGTAAAAGAACTAGTAAGAGGTGGGGATGTCTTTTTAAACCAATATGAACACGTAAGATTATGAATAATGTGTTGTAGTCATGGCTCAACAATACGAAGACTGAAGAGTAAATGATCATCGTTAACTTTAATCAGCAAATTGAATTACTAAAAATAAAGTAAGCCTCACGCTCAGACTACAACACTACAACTCGTCATCATGGTTGCAACGACTCCACATTTTAGTGAGGAGTATGTGAAGATATCACGGCCGACTATGATTTATTTAAAGAAAATAGTTTCAGCTTTATAACCCATCCAATTTTTATGAATTTAGTGTGTTTATTGGATCATTTGTGATCGATTTGTATTCTGTTTGCACTCTTTACAATAAAATTAAATATAATAAACCTATATATTAGTAGGTTTATTTCAGAAGATTCAAATCATCATCAAATTATGATGGAAACCTAAACTAGCAGCTATAACTTTTTGTTGTTAAGTTTTCCTTTATCTTTAGAACGTTATATCGTTCTAAAAAGCTTAAAAGAATTATTAAAATTGCTGCCTTTAATTGATATTCAGAAGACGTCGTGTATAATACCATTAGAAAACACGAAAACAGAATGGGAATTTGAAATGTAAGTAAGTACAATAGGAATTAACGACAAAAGGAATAAGAAAGATCTAAAATTACCATTTTATCCAAGTACCAAGTAAGTTTATCCAGTACGCGGAAGGTATACGTAAAATTTTCTCTAAATTAAACCTTGACCTACTTGATGTAAAATAGTCTTAAAAGTGTTTTAGGAAATCCTAAATATCAAGTACCTAGATGATTTGGAGATGTTGTAAACACAGGAGATAACTTTTCCCATCTGTCAAGCTAATTCATTAGTTGTCACTGCATTAACGTTAATTTTTCTGAATTCATTAGCACATTCTAAATTACAGAGCATTTTTGCTTTGTAGCAGTTTTATAAAAGAACATTTTAGATACCTAAGTGTATGTATTGACCTTTTTTTTTAGAAATAATAGAAATACCGATAGCATCCTTTATAGATCTGAGAAACACGGACGACCGCATCCCATTATAATGGAAAAAACAAGTCGTGCAAGCACTCGGCATAAGGGCGCACTAAACCAGGCGGTTCAACTCTGCTATAAAAGCAGAATTCTCAGGTTACAAAGAAAGTACGTCATTAATAATTGAATTCTTTAATACGTCAAAGGAATTCGGACAAACATGTTGTCCAATCCCCTAAACCTTTTAAGATGTACTTGGATCAATTCCTCAAAGGTTATTGCGTAAGGGAAAACACACTATCTACCCACGATTTGCTCCGTTGAAAACCAGATAATGATGGCCGAACGTCAAGATTTGAGACCATTAGTTGCATCTGCAAACAGTCGTTTTAAGTTAAGAGGAAAACTAAATAAGGATTTTAAAAAGTGAAGAAAAACGAGAAATATTTGCAGAATGAAAAGTTAGTTAAAATGAAGGATGACAAAGAAATCTTTCTTTGGGGAAAGTAATACATTTTGTTTTTTTTTGTGTAGTAAAATTGATGGTTGACTAGGAAAATTGCGTTTGAAGTGCAATTAATAGGTACCTACATGAAAATTTTGTCAGCAAACACAAAAATGCATATGATTTCCTGATATTTTTTCCTTTGTATTTTTATTACATACAATTATGAATTTTTTTCTATGTTAAATATCATAAGAAAATGTTTTTTTCTAGAAAAAGAGGCCGATCGAAAATGCCATAGTGTTCCCAAACCGCTTCCAAAACAAACTCGCAGTCAACTACAGAGTGAGCAACCGGATGTGACCACCACGTGACCTAAAATTTTAAGGTGGCAACATTATTCAGTTGGTAGTACAAGATATGTCACATTACTGATTTGTCAATATGTTTATAACTTAACCTTAAAATAAGACGTGTCATATATTTTTTTCCAACACGTTAAATGTCAAATGACAGAACGTAAACAACAAGCAGAGCAGTAAACAGTAAAACAAAAAAATACACTTTTTCTGTGACGTTCGTGATCACGTGGTGGTCACATCCGGTTGCTCACTCTGTACAATGCAAAAATAGAAGATCATCCTTGGAAATAAGAGATTATACTTTTCTAAATAACGTATTGACCGTACAAAAATCAATTCGTTTAGGTTTTGTGGTACTCATAACCCTAACCTTTGTGCTTCATATAGACGCAGAAAAAGAAATCTAAGGGCACAGGTACAGGAGTGCACTTCCAAAATTACCGAAACTGTCCGTTATCTAAAGGGTAACCCCCAGTAGATGCGGCAGATAACTTTCGGGGTAGATATCTGCCGTGACGTCACGTATGTTAAGTTGAATTCATATCGATAGCGCATATCATGTTTACTGTTAACACTCACATAATAGATATTCTCCATAGTTGTATGTTTCGTGTATTATTTTTTTGTTGTTGTTGTGTAGGGCTCTCTAAGTAGCTTTGTTTATGAAACTCTAACTGAAACAGAGGCGGAATTACTGACACGTGTAATCAATGCTCGTGGAACAGATATTGCCTGCAGTGTTCGGACGTGTATGCAATTTGCGATGTTTTTTCTTTACATTGAGAAAAGAGGTAGAGTTTTTGAGCCCTTTTTCTGACACACCCTAATTAATGTTTTATTTCTGGTAGGTTCATTCCGTAAAGAAATAATAAATTATGCTTTTGTTACTTGTTCGTGGATCAAGTTACTGACAACCTACACAGATGTCTCACACTATGTTCCCATGTATTTACTCGGAAATTAATGAAGATAAAAACTTGTAGTAAACTGTACATCTAATTAATAGTGCCAATTTCGCAATAGGATAAACCAACATCTCGATAGGCAAAGAGACATAACATTTTTTTCGCAAACAATTAGATTACATGTAAATAAAATTTCTTGCTAATGTTATCGTTTCATTCTTTATGTAAAACTACCGCATTGCCAATTGGAAGAAATTATCCCTGGACGTAACACTAATGTTACGAAGTATATATATATAGAAATCATTATTTTTAGTGCAACTATTGAATCTCCAACTAACTTACTTCATGGTTATAAATTATTCATATAACTAGTTATTAGTTATTTATGTCGTAACTATATCTTGCAAAGATTCCTTTGTCTAACTTCCGTAATTAGCGACTCATATTAAAATTTAACAATTAGCGAATACAGGCGAAACGATCTCCCCTAGCTATATTCTCTGTTGATATACACGAAGTTACTTTACTGTTTTACGATGTTTCATTTTTCTCAGTGCTCGTGTCAGCCAGTCGGAGCGCAACGAACAATAGCCCCCTAATACTCTGCTGGCGCGGAATGATTTATTCCCCATGTCTGCAGTTATAAACTTCTTTCAAATGTTTGCCAACCGTCAACTATGTTTATTAACACAATATCTGCACACGGCTGTACAAATCCTCTCATTGCAGCATCCGAAAAGCTCGTTTGGCTCGCATTGTGCCCGACGTTAATTAGACAAACTGCTCGAACTCAGTCAATGGACGATTCTGTGTGGTTCTGTTCACTGTTGCGCGTTTCGTGTTCTGTCGTGCGGTGCGCTTGCTCAACGCAAAGGAATATCGCAACTCGACGCCGCGATTAGACGCTAAGCGTCGCGCGTCTTTTGTTATCAGTCGCGTCTGATGGCTCGCGCGAGTCGGGGATGTGCTGATTTCTTTCAGTAGCGTTACGTTTTGGATCGCGAGATTTGAGATTCGCGCGTCGATATTCAAAAAAAGCTGTGATTTATTTTATCAAAATATATATTTTATATAATAAGACGCAATATTCATACATTTTATGTATATTTTTATCACCTTTATTTAAGTTAATTATCTGAAAAATAATCAATAGTATTGCGTGCTGAAGAATCGTTAACTTTTTTCTCAATGTTACTCGAAATTGTATTATGTATAATTGCTAATTGTGTTATTACAATAATATAGATCGTGCCGGAGTTTTTCCTTTTTTTTTTTTTATTCTGAATTATAATTATAACATTAGGGTTGATTATTACTGTCCTTCGCGCACCTGAAAGCCGAAATTAATTAAATATAGAATATTGAAATATCTACACTTTAAAATTCCAAACTTCAAAGTGAAAGAAGTGTTACTATTTTTTTGCTGTTGCTTTCCATTTCAGGTAAGTTAATTATTAATTATCTACAGGCGAAAATATACCTACCGAATGTGTAACAAAAAAAAAAGTGAAACCATCGAAGGTTATTTTTTATTCATCCTGAAACTCCGCATTCTTTTTTATTTAAAAATTTAAAAAATTCTTAGTGCGTCTTGTCCACCTCGGCTTTGTAAAAAAATTATTACTTAATCCTTTATCCTACCGTAAAAAAATATTAAAAAAATATATAAGCCGCACCCCTCCTTGATTTTTACTAAAAATTTATCTTAATTGTTAAAAAAAAAGTATGACACCCTCCTACATCAAATTCCTGTAGTGATGCTCAAAAAAAAAGGATAATAATAAAATAAAAAACATACAATTTAATCCCAAAAAAGTGATTTTTTTATTATTTTTGGTTTTGAAAATAGAACCCCTTTCCATCTTTTGGGTATAGTCTCATTAATTTTTAATAACTAAAGGTGGTTAAAATGAATTTTTGAAAATTAATGAAATTTGTTAAAAACCTGCGGCAAGGCTACATGTCCTTTGATTTAAAAACTCTAAACATTAAGAACAAACTATTATTTTCTGACATATCTAATTTTAAAATTCCATTTTAAAAATCATTCCTTTTTGCTGTTGAAAATATCGTGCTATTTCAGGTAAATTAATAATTAATTATCTACACAGGCAAACATATACCAACAACAACAACAATATATGCAAAGTGCAATTTTTCTTACAGTGTGAAATCATTTAATAAATGCTTTTCTGCTTTAACTGTAATTTTTAATATGAGGAAATTTTCTATATTAAAAATTTTACCTCGTGTCGGACTTGAACCAGGCACCTCCCGTTTGCCGGACGGGGCTCTACCAATTGAGCCCCGTCCGGCAAACGGGTAAAATTTTTAAAATTTTTAATATAGAAAATTTCCTCATATTAAAAATTACAGTTAAAGCAGAAAAGCATTTATTAAATAACAACAACATATATTTGGCATCTATAAATATAGAACAAGTATGTTTTTTTAATTATCGGAAACTAAAATAAATGTCTGTTGCAAATACTATTTGATTTATAATGCAGAAATAGGACTAAACAAATTTTGTGCTTATATGTAACAGAAAATACGTAAATTGTCGTAAAGATGGCGTTTCTCCTATTTCACACTAGCAATGATTCATATTCTGTGTAAATTGATTGAATGACAGATAGGGTTATATGACACCACCGGTTTTGACCGCTGCAAATATTCCACACTTCATATTATCAACATAAAATGAGATGATAAACACACACAGTCGTTAATAATAAACTAATTTATTTGTTTTGAATTTGTAGTTTAACTGATCTGGTTCAAATATTTACTTACATTAAACATTACACTGCGTCGATGCAACACAATTTGGTATTTAATAGATACAACACAATTACATGGTTGAAATAACGGGTAACATTTGTTCATTTTAACTTAAAATGTTTAGTTAGCGGTAATTGATTCAAATATGTAGAGACATTTATCCAATTTTCTGAAATATTTAACTTTTTTTGAAACAAATACCGTACAAATTTGAATCGACTATCTTGTGCTGACAAAGTGAGTAATTTCAAGAAAATAAATATTTGTTTGCTCATATATAAACAAGCCACCTGCTTGTGTCAATGAATATTTGATTGATTCATCAATTTCTTTTTTTTCCGTGTAGGGAACTTGTTGTTTCAAATGAATTGGAACCCTTCAGGAAATAGCATTGACTAAAATTTCTGTAATTCCCCCTGTCTGCCGCTAAAGTGAAAGATATGAATTTTCTCTGAAATCCCACAAAAACGTCAATATAAAATATTCACATCCACACGTCGCTTGCTATATTCTACACCTACATATTTGTCCTCATTCTTTTACAGAATCCTTAAAGATAAAAGTTCAAATCATGTTTGAATATATCTCGACGACACCAAGGAAACAAGTCAACCATTACAATACCACTTTATTCACTTTACCTACGCTATAGAGGGCACAATATCCACACAATATCACAACACCCACCGTTTGGATTCTCATAATAATCTAAAGCGAGTTTTTGTATTCTTTTTTATCGACGATAGGGGTAGAATTCCTTTAGATGAAGATTTATAGTCTATTTTGGATACGCTACACATTTTAAGTAGTACTTATTGTTAGTAGCATAGCATAAATTTTGACGGCGAGTCAGCTTACATATATACGGTTTACGAAAATAGCCGTCTTTATTCTTGAGGTTCAGGAAGTTTTTTTTTTCAAACTAGAACTTTTCTTGAATCAAATGATTCAAGTCCCGCATTATTTCGACAACGGGAAATGTGGTAAATTCATTTTCGAAGACAATGATTTCCGATCTCGAATCAAATCGTATTCAATACTAGTTTTTTATATAAGTAAAATGAGGTAGCTCAGGTAATTTTTCATGTTACGGAAAATTTATCGAATTTGTTGATTTCACCAGTTAAGAACACTCAGTGTTGTTTTAATACTTTAATTCACAACTTAAAGTTTTAAAACAGGCAATTAATTTAATTTTACATAGTTTTACAATTAAACAGAGCTTGAATTCAATAATTATAGGTTAAGTCGACCATTTTCTTGTTAAAAGAGTTGATTTGCCTGTTTTTGTTTTTGAATCATAATTAGCAGATGTGTTTATGTATTGCTAAAGAATTCTTATTTTAATATAAACTGTTTCATTTACCTGATTATATTTGTGGTTTCCTTGAAAATATCCATTAGGTACTTTACTTACACATCTATATAATCCCTAATAAAAACATTTTGAAAATATTATATCGCTTTTCGTAGATAAACCGACGGGACCTGTATATATCATATTATTCAGACGATTCTTCTGACAAAAATGACATCAATTTTAAGACGATTGAATCAGTACTTTCTAAGTTATCATGCTGGAGGAAATAAGAGCTGCCAGAGCAGCATGGTTCCCTTAAATTCAACATTGACATTTAAAATATTGTATTTCAAATTTGACAGAGATGATAGATTCGTTTCGTATTATTACGTTTACTGTTCGATATATTAAAGAAAAGTTCCCTGATTCAATTCTGCCTTTTACAACCTACATTAACGGTAATAAATAGCACGTTCTCGCAGTGAAATTAAAACCGAAAACTTTTATTAAATTCTCGGGAACGTAATCGGAGATATTGGACGTATATTCCGTCAAGGTTTCTCGCTTTTATTCCTCTTAAAGCTTACAGTCGAAAGATATATTTAACTTTCGCCCACTATGGATCCGCTGTTCTTGTGCCGATCTTTGCTTTCCCGTTTCGAATATAATAAACAGGAGGGATCGAAAGAAGCTATTTTGAGTCAAGCTGAAAATTAATTAATTTCTTAGCTGTTTTAGACCGTTAAAACTTAACAAACTCTTAATAAAGAGGGCTTTCTATATGGCTTCCTCTCGCAGAAACAGAAATGATTGAATACTTGCGAATTGTGATGTATGGTCGGCGTTGAAACTTATTTTTAAGTCGTGCGAAATCTATAAATCGACGCAACCATATTGTTGTATAATCCGTACTGATGGAAATTTTGATTGAATTGGATGGTACCTATGTCAATATTTTATATTTATCTCCCTACGGAGTATTATTTTTAATTTGTGAGTGCTACAACGGTATAATACCACTTCTCTTGCAATAACACCAGAATATCTTATGCTGTAAACGTGTTTTTGCTTTTCTTTGTAAAGGGTATCGTGCTTTTATCTCTGCGGACACATAAGTTAGATTATTGGATCGGTAATACAATAAAATTGTTTAATATTGTATCCGTCAGTCGGTGGAGTTCTCTATACAGAAGTTTTGAAAGGGGATAAAATCAAGTTTATTGTTCTCCTTTAGTTTATCTTCGTGTGCTCTCTTTGATCTTTTTACCTTTTAGTGACGTATTCTGCTAGTATATTTTCCTAAGTAAAAAGGAACTTCTTTTCTTAGATGTATTATGTTAAAGTTAGTTAATGTTTGACAGTTTAGTCACACACAAACTCGTAAGCGTGTGCCTACCCTGTCGTAAAAAACAGTGCAGCTGTGTATGAAAAACGAAAGCTGATGAATAAAAACAGATGGTAGATTTTAATTTTCCGTATCCAAATTTAAAGGAAACATGAAAAAAATTTCTAAATTTAAAAAAAATCTAATATTATAAATAAGCAAATATAATGAACATTAATTTCTTTTTAGAATACGAACGGATATTGAAAATACAATGTGCATAAATATTAGGGAAAGCCGGCTATCATCATGCTGATGGGCTCATTATGGCATTTATTAAATATAGTTGTGGGCGGGGCTGAAATGCCTTTTGTAATTAATTTTCCTAATTATTGCCACAGACTTGTTACAAATTATCGTTTTAATTTATCATGCATCCGCTATTCCAAAATATTTTAACTCGGCTACCGAAAATGTAATATGTATCTACGTGTTAACATTACGGAAACCGGTTATCATTATGTTAGAATTTAATTAATGCAATATGTGCTGATGGAAATCCATTATAGCATTTATTAAACACAGATGGGCGGAGTTAGAATGCTCTTTGCAATTAATTTTGCTAATTATTGTTAGGTACTATTACAAATTATCGTTTTCATGTATTATGCAACCACTGTTCCAAAATCATTATTTAATTTAACTAATTGACTTACTTATGTGGATTTACAACGCACAAAATAAATGAGAGGTACTGAAAATCTCGTGGTTAAGATGAGAAGATCTAGAGAACCACATTATTCCTATAAATAATAACTAACCTTTGGCGGGTGGAGCCCCTTATAGGAATGCCGTATCTTATGGTAGAATTGCTGCCCACTGACGAAACGCGATGGAAATATAAGAAAGTTCTTCGACAGAAACAACGGGAGTTTTGGAGAATCTTCTGCCGGGACATGGAAGACGTCTGTGTGGCTTAAAAAGACTCTCGCCAAAGATAGTTCACAAGAAATCGGATTGTTGAAGAAAGAGGGCGGCTCTCCACAGAGAACACCTCGGAAACCCACGGACGGAGACGAATGCGTTTAGCTAAAAGCATAGTGAGTGGCTCGAACGCGCCATTTTAGCCTTCTCACCCTTTATTCATTATTAACCCTGCCATACTTCAGTGAGGAATGGATTTGCTGTAGCCTCATTTAGACGGCATATATTTGGCCTGTCTAGCCCTGCGATATGTTTCTAAGGCTTGGAGAGAAGTCAAGGTTGTGTTTATCCCAAAACCAAGCAAAGAGGATTCTAAAAATCCCACCGACCCATCAGTCTCTCATCGTTTCTTCTGAAAACGTTGGAAATGGTGTATGAGCGATACGTAAGGGAGCATATTTTAACAAATAATCTTCTCCATCCAACACATTCCTGGGCGATTAGTAGATTCTGCATTGCACTTTGTTTCGGGTAGGATTGAAACATCGCACATCAAGGGGTCCGCTTTGTCGTGTTTGTTGATATTGAAGGGACTTTTGATAGAACTACTTTCCCCAAAATTATTACAGCACTAACAGAGCGAGGAGGTCCTTCCACTATCATGAGCTGGAAATTTAGCATGTTGGCAGAGCGAGTACAGTATTGTTACAGTGGGCCGGAGATGGGCTATCTGTTTTTCAAACAGAGGTTACAGCACTTACTCTAGCGGCCAACAACATCTGAAGTGAGGATTGAGGATAAAAATATTGATATTGTATACAGATAACAAACAACTAGCGTCAGCTTTGAGGCACCCGAAAATAACTTCTAGACTAATGCTGTAGTGTCACAGAACTCTCGGGCAACATAATAAGGCCTAAATGCAGTGGCAGAAGCCACCCTCAAAGAAATCCAGAGTCCAGCCTTGGAATTCAACAACTTTTTTGGATATCACGTCATCTAACTTCACTTTTTGTCACGTGAAATGTGTAAAAATAAATTTTGTTATTAGCTATGTTGAACCTATCCCCCAAAAAAATTCTACCATGTTTTTATAGTAAAAGAATTCCACGTGTCGCAAATGTATGCTGGTCACTGTTCATTGTAATTGTCTGATTATTTTTAATAATTTTTGTCGATTTATTATAAAAGCAGCATATTCTTTGTTTGAATATTTTATTGGTTCAATCTAGGTAATTATTTTGTTATTATAGTATTTTTTTACTTTATTAGTAGCATCGTATAGAAAAAATTGTTCTTATGAAAGTTATTGCTGTATCACCTAAACTAATAATAACACCAATCTTTGTGAAATTGGTAGGAATAGGAGCATTGCCTGTGTCTTTGGTAATCTCAACAAGCTAATGTATTAATGTGTAGAAGGTTATTAGGTTAAAGTCATTCAATTAAACCTTAATCTAGGATTTGATACTAATTTAACAAGTCTTCACTTCAGATTATTTTAATACCCCTAATGTAATGATTGGATTCATCAAATTATATTAGAGCACAAAATGCAAACGTCGCCGGTTGGATGTTAATACGATTAGTTATATGGTATTATATATAGTATCTTAGGTACTTAAGTAATAGTATTAGTACGGCCAGGATCACCGACTACATTACCTTCCCCATCAATTAAATCATTGCCCTTTGTAATAGCCGTTTAATTAAAGCATACTTCAGAGAATACTTTTCCGGCGCTCCCATTCGCTTCCGTCAAAGCGGAAATCATACTGACTGCGCCAATTCGAAAAATAGTCCGACGCCTCGTTTCTAATTACGTCTTTGCGCGAACGGACGAATTACACGGATGAACATTCATCTTTTAGTTTCTTTTTATTCGTGTCAGTTAACACATTGAAACCCATCTTTTGTGCCGAGGCATCAGAGAGCGACGATAAAAATAGGACACGGGCAAAAACTGCGACCTTTGCGAGAGATTTCTCGACAAAAAAAGAGACATCGAATATATGATTAAACTTGATGTTTGAGCAGCAATTGTTGTAACAATACAACGCCAGCGACTCCAAATAAAAGATAAATGTATATAATAAAATATAATTTGTATTTTATAGTCTGGTGAAAGAAAGTATTTGCTCGCTTTAAAAATAATTATATTTACAAACAAACTTATTCACAACCTACCATGGTATAAGTATTAACACTTTTACACCGTTATATGCCATATATGGGTCATCATACATCATAAAGTAAGGGACATACTTTAATGAAAGAACGTACAAGCGGTTGTCTTGCTGGAAGCGCTTGTGGAAGTACTTTTGTACAGCAGGTCTGATCCTGCTAACAGGACATTTTTCCGCGCATAAGCTTGACTTTCAACGAGGATATGAACGTCCTTCGAACAGTACCTGTCTTTAGTCACAGCAGATCTTTAACGTGTCGTAACTCGTTTACCTTTGAGGTACAATGCACTAAGAGCTAGAAATGTGTGGAATCTAATGATAGTGTGTATGCATGCATACATATGTATGTACATCTGCCTTCTTAGTAGTTCCTGCTGATTTCCCAATAGAGATAGCTTCATAAATTATTTAGCAATAGCATTTCCTAAATCAAGGAAGTTACAATACAAAATATAATCTCTGCCCCTAAAAAGATTGCCTACATATTTTTCCTCTGCCTACTCATAAATTGTACAACATTGACTGCGTGCTCTACGAAAAATATTATAGATTCTCAAAGTGGTATGTAAAATATGTGCTAACATTTTTGGGATGTTTTTATTATGTGTCCGTGAGATTGGTTTTTATAATAAATGCACAATAAATAATCAATCAACCTGTATAGTCAATAAGCAACCATAATTTTAAATAAATGCTTTTCTGCTGTAACTGTAATTTTAATATTAATATTTAATATCGATTACTGAAGTGGGGAAACTCTGTATATTACGATATTTACATATGGAGTAGAAACGTTCCAAATACCTGAAAAATTTAAACCCTCAAAATACATAAACTAACCCAAACAAATTTGTTTTAGAAACGACATCTCAAAATCGCCCCTATTGTTGTTTCGTTGTCTAATTGGGTAGTAGAGGAATAAAGGCACATTCGCAAGGGATGTCGAGCTATTTGTAATTTAAAATTCCTGAATTTGCTGTAGACAAAGAACAAAAATTTGAATACTCAACTCTACAAATTGGTATTTTTAACGAGAATCTCAAGGCTTTTACAATTTAACATCGTTTCAATGATTAAAGCTGTATTTATGTAATCATTAAATAAAATTTTATTTGTGCCTAAACAACATAAGCCGTTAAAGAAATGATTTCATAGTTTTTTTTTTTTCATATACACACTTAATCTGATTCAAGAGTACACTTGACTTGTTTTTACATACTTTGCTTACATAAATAATGTACTTATATTATTAAGGATAACATCGATAAGCCTTTAGCACTAACTTTTATTATTTTAAACTTTGCAGAGCGCGAAGGACAACTTTGACGATGGCACACGTCCCCAGTCAACCGAGAATCCGAATAATTCCCTAACTCGTCTGACACCAGGGACCTGGGTATGAGTTTCCCAGACGAATTCGTAAACTTCACCGCCTTGGAAGCCCTCAACTGTACCGCAGACGACCTGATCAACCGGACGGAATGCGTAGAGGCGGTCAAGTGGTTTCTGAGGGCTAACAGGGGTCCTCAACAGCAACCGTTGGAAATAGCCTTGCCTCTGACCGTGATAAACGTGTTGATATTTGTTACCGGACTCCTGGGAAACGTGGCCGTCTGTTTGGTTATCATAAGGCATCCTTCCATGCACACCGCCACCAATTATTACTTGTTTAATTTGGCCGTGTCGGATTTGACGTTGCTAATTTTCGGCAAGTACATTTTCCTAAGATAGATTATCTAACATTCAACATGTGTCGTCTACTACTATGTCCATATGAAGCAGATCGCCACTTCTGAGACAAACTAATAACCGTATAAACATTTTGGGAACATAACATTTGAGCCTATATATATATAATTGATACCAGAAAGTGTCTATTTAATTACATATTATAGTCTGATCTTGCAAATGCGTTTAGATAAACGTTTAATATTCCTTTTTTTTACGTAAAACAACGCGATAAAAATCAATGATTTTTAAAATTAGATCCTATATAGATAATCAGCGGAGATTATTACTTCAGATTATTTTGATGGAACACTGGATAATTATTAAAACGAAAAATATTCACCGCAACATGGAAAGTGCTGGAATATTTTTGTGTAATATACCTCTTTCAAACGGCGCTATCTGTGTTTGTTTGACGTTGTAAATCAGGTGTCCCGTAGTGAGTTACACTGCGGTAGAAGTACGTCAGTAAGCAAACAGTTGTCATTTTTGAGTGCGACAAATACGGTAAATTTTCATAAAAAAAAACGATTAGCGCAATTATTTTTGATGAAAGAACTCGTTATACATATAAAACAGATAATTATAATAAAACATTCTCCTATTTTAAATCAGCATAAACAATCTTTTCGAAGAATTTTCGAGATATCCTAAAAATGATGTTTGACTCACAAAAGACGTTTAGAAATGTGCAAGTGCGGTTTAACCAAAATAATTTATAATTTTTTCATATACAGGTGTCCCACCAGGAACTACAGCGATCGATATAGAGAACTATTTATCGAAAAAATCTGAAAATTTTGTAGTATAGGTACTACATTCACGGCCTAACTGGATTAATTTTACTTACTTATTTTGTACTTACCAGTCTTATTTTTAGTACCCACCTTACCGTGAATTTGAAATAAAAATTTTGAACTTTGACAGAAAGTTTTTGAATATTCATATTATTATTGTAAAATATTTACCTTATCAAAAAGACTATTATCAACATCTGAAAGTTAAGTTACATATCGTTGCAACAGGCAGAAGGCGCTTCTGATGGGCTATATCAGGGGGCTGTAGCGCGAAATTAATTTTTCTATCCTTTAAACTCGAATATCTCGGAAATGGTTAGATATATCGGCAGAAGCTTGACGCCCATCGATTCCCCGTTAGAATGCGCTTGTAATGGACCACAAGTAGTTTTCTTTATTAGTTTCTTTATTAGATTTTTAGAAACTGTATATTATCAAATCAATGTGAAGTTGTACCATCAAATAGCGTCACTGTAGTAGTTCTTTCAATAAGTCGTTCTGACTGCTACCACTGTTTAACAGCACTACATCAACGCCATCTACTAACAAGCACCAAAATTATGGGAATCAACACTAATTTACCGAAAATTAATCACCAATTCTACTGCAAGATAGTAGCAATCCAACTGATATCAACACTAAAATACCAACACAAAAGAAATTGCTCTCAACTTAACCGTTCCATTATTATATTACTATTTTTTCCAGTTATAACTTTAATACTTTTCTTCACCACCACAGGTTTGCCAAACGACGTCGCTTTATATTGGTATCAATATCCTTGGATCCTAGGAGAAACCTTCTGCAAAATTCGAGCCCTCTTTTCCGAAATGTAGGTTGACAAAACAAACGACAAAGAAAATGAAGAAAAAAATAAACTGTTGAATATTTACAGGGCTTCCTACGTGTCCGTTTTGACCATCGTTTCCTTCTCGACGGAACGATATCTGTCCATATGCCATCCGCTCTATCTGTACACCATGTCCAGCTTGCAGAGAGCTGTCAGGATCATAGCGGGTTTGTGGGTGGTCTCGTTTTTCAGCGCGCTACCATTCGCCCTGTATTCAACGGTAGATTATTTGAAGTTTCCCCCGAACAGCGAGAACATTCTAGAGGTAAAGTTATGCTTTTAACGTCCTCCGAGAACCTTGATTGTATGGTAGAATGCCGGCAACCCTTTTCTACGTTAAAGGGGAGGAATTATTAAATTATGTAAATAATTAAATCTATTTTGTACTATGGTTGCGCTAACAACCTTTGTACGCCAGAAAATACACTGAAGGACAGTTAAGATATTCACTTACATGAATCCTAGTCATTTAGATTGTCTTTTGGTGCATATATTATTTGATAGCCATTCACGTTGATGTAAATTTTTAACATAATATATATTAAAATCCTCTCATGTCATTCTGCAGGATTCAGCTTTCTGTGCCATGTTCTCCCAACCGGAAAACGTTCCTTTGAACGAGCTCAGCACGTTGGTCTTCTTCATTCTGCCGATGTTCGTCATGGCCATCCAATACACGAAGATGGGTATGAAAATATCGAAAAGTACAAGAAAACCGCTTGGCAAATCAGTGCATAGAGATAGTAAAAAGACCCAATCGCATAGAACCATTATAAAAATGTTAGGTTTGTACGAAACAACAAACCGTAATAGCCATTATTTATTATATACATATATTTATTATTCTTAGATCTTTTTATATCTATTTCAGCCGCGGTTGTCATCGCTTTCTTCATATCTTGGGCTCCCTTCCACGCCCAACGCTTACTCTACTACTACGGCAAGGATTCGCCCCATTTTCCCGAAATCAACGCCTACATGTTCTTCATCACCGGAATCCTATACTACTTCTCGTCAACGGTGAATCCGATCCTGTACAACGTCATGTCCAACCGGTACAGGACCGCATTCAGGGAGATCTTGTGCGGCAGAAGGGCGGGCGATATAAAACTGAGCAGACGATCCACGTTCAGAGACACCAAAATATCCAATTGTGACGCTCTGAGATTGGAACGGGAGAGCTTGAGCAGAGCCGCATCGCAGAGAGAGAGCGGCAAATGTTGCACCACCCTGCTGACCGCGAACGGCGCTGATAAATGCTTGCTGACCGTAAATGGGGGTGGAAGTACGAATGGGGCGGTCTTACTCGACAAAAGCGCGAATAATCTAGTGTCGAATATCGGTTTTAAGATCAAGAATAGTTCGAAAAAGTCCAGCGAGACTTATATCTAAGATATATGGGAATTGAAGCGTATAGGCAGGGTGGTTCATGTTAATGGAGAGAGATTTAAGAAAAGAGGATAGTGCCACCAACAAAAAATGTTTTTGTTTTCGATAGTCCCTCGCCATCTTTCAAAATGATTAAAACTTCTGCATCAAAATCCAGCCATTCCTCTATCAAATTAAAATGTGATTATTGTGATAAAAGAAATCTGCTGCATAACTATGTATACGCAATCAGTGCTTTTTTGGTTGAGTGATAAGAGTCAACAATGCGAACATGTATCTCGTGATGTTCTTGGAACAAAGTGTATTTATATACAATCCTGTCCTTTGTATTATCTAGAGAGAACCTACAAAATTTAAGATAGAAATAAGATGTAATAATGTGATTCAAAGAAAAGTGATTATATTCGTTTTAAAAATAAAATTGTATATATGTACGTCTTTGATCATTCTTCCATTCATTCTCATATTCCGAGAGTCCTATATTAATCACAGCGGTAAAAAGTTATTTAAGGCGACTCCCTTCAATTGAATTGAAATATCCTGTATAAATACTAGAAAATATGTTTTTTTAGCATTCGAAGATTAAGCCGACAATCTGAAGGTCACTATCGATTAACTTTTCGATGTCTCACAACGTTTTTTTGTTTCATCCTTTTTTTTTGAACCACTTTCTCCAATGCCTGTTTAAAAACGCCTCTGCATTACGGTAGGTTCTACGACCTTGAGTTGTAATTATTTTATTATAATGTTTTTGCTAGGTTATTTACTCTCGATAGATGATATGCAAAACGACGAAGCAATCGTCAACTTTCCATTGTGCGTGTAGGATAACTTTTCCTTTCTAACTGGTAATTACCGAACGTCGAACCAATTTCCACAGCTTGCGGAGAACAGTAGAAAATTTAACGGACTGGGGATCAGATAGCCACGCATGAACGGTTCAAGCTCTCTACGTAAACCTATTAGCGATAAAGATTGTTTTTGCGTCCCCCAGATTAACGATTTTGTGTGACCAAATTGAAATGAAAGCACTACACTTCAGAGTAGCAATAAATAGAGGCAAACGGCTCTATAGGCTGTGCACTAAATGCTATTTACGGATTTAATTAAATTGATGCGGCAGCAACGAAAGTGTGAATAAATGGAGAGATAAGTGACTTTCGCGTGATTAACTAAAATCTTTATACCGAGAGTCTCAAGTCATAGTAATGCCCCATAGTTGTTTCTACTTAAAGATATTTATACTGGACAGACAAGACGTGCAATCGGAGCTAATTTTCAAAAGCGCATCATCGCTATGGGAGGTTTGAATTATTGAGTGTTGCACAACGCATAAATGATACCGGACATACAATTAATATTGAAAAGGGATGAAATGGAAATAGACACTTACGAAAGCATGTATATGAGGTTAGATTCCAACAATGTATGTACATTCATCTTTAAGTATTTTAACAGGGCAAAGTAGGCATTAGAAATTAATTTAAAAGAAAATGGAATTAATGAATTAGGTAGCGCGGTGTGATTGGCTATTTTGTGTGACTGTAGTCGAAGTATAGACAATATTTCAGGACTGAAGAACGATATTTTTAACATTTTAACACTATTAAATTAATTAGAACATACATATTTACGACCTACTCTGTCAGCTATATATCGTATACTTCATTCTGGTAATTAATTAAATTGTTTGTTAATTTAATTTCTAACTCTGACTCCCTGAGTTATAGTTATTAAAATTCTGTAATTCTGTTTCTCTGGGTATCCTAGAGCGAAAGTGTCACATGCTCTTGATATTACTTTATTGCATTCTGCGTAAATCATAAATAAATGTAAATAATCTACGCTTGGATATTACAGTTAAAGTTTTACAGCGTTTCAGCATTGGCTGACTTGATATTTTTAAAATGCTAGAGAATACTTCACGATACCTCGAAAACTCTCTCAGTTCGGTAATATTGAGAACATATTTTTGCGTTAAATAATAACGAGGCAGGAAAATAAGGGCGCCTATTTGAACGCGAACATTGATTTATATATTTTTGACCTTAATTTTAATCCTACAAAAAAACAGATCCTACCAACATGATGTTTAAACTCCGTTTGATTCCTCGACAATCGGTGTTAGTTAGAAGCTATGGAAGAATATATGCCGGCAGTTTTTCTTTCTCCCCTCGTTAATTTAAACGCGACCATTAATCAACTCGCTCAACGCTGCTGTAGCAAAAAAGGTAGGTATGCGCTCGAGTTAATAAGCAAATTGCTGTCGCTTATTAGAAATTTCGTTATTTGTTCTTTTCTTGCTTACGATTTTCTTTATTTTTTAATAAAATAACGATGTTAATATTAAAATTACCTGTCACTCAAATATGTTTCATTTTCCTCTTCGTTTGTTTTCGTCCTATTTATGTCCATCTACACTTTGTACGCCTATATTAAAGTTGTTGGTTTTTGCAACAATTAGAGCGCCTTAGATGTTAAAAACTGGTAATGCTCTAAAAGTGTTTTACCCCAATATAATATGAGTACGCATGGCCTGAATAAAGTTGCAGAAAAAGTCCGAGACTTGTTGACAATAAGAAAAAAATACTCATGAAAGCGTGTAGCATTGTACAAACATGTAATGAATTGCTCCTTAGTAGTGTCAATTTAAGAGATACATATTATGTTATTGTCAATGTGGAATACGTGAACTGAAGTCATCAGTGGATTTAACTTGATAAAAGGTGTGACAGTAACATTATTATAAATTACCCTCAATATATCATTTTGACATTTCGACTGCCGCAATTTGGCAAAGGTAAAATTTTTATTTAACTGTTTTGGATATTTTTATTTGCGGGTTGTACAATTAGCGCATATGCATTAAACATGCCACAAAATAACTTAATTTATAAAAAGAAATCAATAACTGTAAAATCCAATAGGAATACAGAAAAATAACACATCCATTAGTGAGTAATTTTATTAATAAGAATTTTGTGCTTACTTATTGCAACTACGTAAAGAGTAAAAATAATAGATATTTTATGCGTTTAGCTTTAAATATTAAAATAAGCTGCTTATTTGCGTCATTTCACGTTAATTTTTCCCTTCAAGAAACATGACAACTCTGCCACATTTCTATATATCTAATATATAACTGGGAATATGCCATCCGTTCGACGTGAGAAAACATCAAGCCGTTATCAACATTAATTCTCCATCTAATCTGAATTCCTCGCAGCTAGTTTTCCGCTAAAATCGACGGTGAGTATAGTGCCTTCGAGTACATCCACTAAAACCGCCAGTACATTTCTGAAACGCGTGCGATCTTCACCACTCATTCCGTAAACCGCTCGTCTTTTGGTGGGAATTGCTTATATTACGGTTACACTTCCGTCAAACCGAAATAATACCACCGCAGAGCAATTCCGCAGGCAGAACGCGCGCCACCGAAAGCTAGTCTGCGCCGGTAGAGTTATCCAATTGTCGAGAGTTCGCAATACCATCTACGGATGCTGCAGGGTGGCTCTAATCTTATCTAATTATCGTTACCAGCAACGGAAGAATCAAATAAGAGCATCATTAAGAGGCCGAAGGAGGCAAGCAGTGAGTGATGATGGATTTACAGCTAATTGTAAGTATACATTTTTTTAATAAAATGCATAACCGGTGCTGTGTTATAATTGAGTCAGGGTATTTAGTTAAATGGATTTACTTTAGTAATATCCAAGGCTTTTGTTCTAGAAAAACCGTTATTATTATCACTTAAATTTTGCATGTAAAATTTATATATTATTTTTTAGTATAATTTTCCGTATAAACCTTTAATTTACATTAATTTTATTGTAAATAGAATCGTTCTCTGTTATAATAGCAATAACTCCTTATTTACAACTTCGCATAAACAAAAATCATATTTGATAGCGTCAGTACCTCCGAAATAAATAGTATACAGGTTGAAAGATATTACTATATCTGATTTTGTCAATTAATAATTAATTTACTCTACAAAATTACTCTAAATGTATTAACTTTAACTATAGGGTATGTTATATGCCATCTAAAGAGAATTAAATTTTGGTTAATATGAAATTATGATGATATAAATGCAATAATATATATAGTGTTCTATTTAACAAAGCTGTAAAACACGTAGACTGATCTAAACAGCCTGTATACATAAAAATTATTTTGCGGTGTAGAGTATTTGATTGTGAATCACTTTTATTTTACATATTTCAGTTAATAAATGATAATAAAGCCAAGCCCTGTATATCGAAGATGATCGATATGTTGATCTAGATACCACAGGGTTCCATGCAAGGCCCAGTGTTGTTTTCGAAGTAGTGTGCGGTGTATCTTTCATTTGAGAATCATATACAGTCCCCGGATGGACTTAACAAGAGGGAAAAAAAATTTATTTGTAGCTTTTTATTTTTTTTTAATATTTTTTTTTTACTCTCAGTACAGATTAACAAATACATAAGTGACAAAAAACAGTTTCATGTTTTTGAAAACGTTTTAGAAAAGCTTTTGCTTACATTTTTGTTTTTGTAATTTTCTCAGCTGCTAAAAAAACTATTTAGATTTTTGTTTCAGAATTGGTGATTTTGAGACAAGCAAATTTTTTTATAGAGAATGACATTTTTCGTTAAGCTACAAATAATTTTTTTTTTCCCTTTTGTTCAGTCCATCCGGGGACAGACTATATATAGTATATTTGAGCGCAACTATCTATAAAACACTCCAATTTAAAGGATTGTTATATTTACGTTAGCAAACGAGGTACTTTATTTAATACTCTAAACAGTTCAGTCAGCAATTACTTTCACCTTCTTAATGTGCATGACTTGTGATTTACTGTATCTTTCTTTATTTCTTTATCGACATGGTCATTTCCGAACCTAACCAGAAAAGGATATGCATCACAAACAAAGAGACTCGAGATTAACTCGTAATTACGTGTAAAAGTCCGAATCTGCATGCAATGAGTACCCGATGAATACGCTTCAAAGCAAAACTTTTCAGAGTTAATTCGACGGTGGACGTGCAAACTACAGAATTTCCCCAATATAACAGCGAACGTGTGAACAGCGTATTCATACAACCTCTATCATCGCCTGCTATCGGATTATATTATAGCCTGCGCGTATAGGCTAGCCGCTATGAATTCATAACAGCGATGACAAGAAGAGGTGACACGGTTTCCTTTCATGGGTAAAATAAAATCGGCCTCAATGTCACCCGATTAATATAATGGATTCCGTCCACTATACTTCTATTTAGGAGAATATTCTTCGAGTTGACACCTAGAAAATTTGATGTGACTGAATTGGTGCAAGGAAACTACAATTTAAATCTAACATGCGAAATGATATAATAGTAATTCAAAATAGAAATAATTAAACTCGAGGAAAACACGTTGTCAAATGTCAATTTTTTTCTGCGATAAAATCGCTTTATTAATGAAAACGCATGTGTAGCATATTCCTGATTAATACATTTCTGCCAATTCTAAAGAAAAAATGAGGTTAAATAATAAGCAGTCAATAAATATACTGGAAAATGTATACTTTATACCTATAACCTCACTTTATCATGTAATATTGGTCCAAACATATTTTCTGTTATTAAATATTTGTATCTTCATTTTTATTTTAGCATATACTTAAATACAATGTATTTATTTTGATGCGCTGCATTCTTGGTTCTAGTGAGCTATAAAAAAATTAATATTCTAAGTGTGCATAAAAACTGAGACGTCACAATGTCACAGTATAAGTCAAATCAATACGGACGCAAGATGTGTCAGATTGACTAGCAAGGAAAAGTGGTTGCTTATGACTAATATTTCTGGCGGTAAAGCCATCGACTTGTGACGCTTTTTAGGGAATCTGTTTAGGGAAAAACATATTTGAAAGTAGTATATCACCTACATTATGTTTCAGCTTCTATTACGGTGATTTTTGTCAAAATAAACAGAACAGTCAGTATATACAAATGTGACGATTATGTTTTGCTTTTTCTTTTTTTGATAAATTACCCTTGAATATTTCATGAGAACATACACTTTGCTATCGAAGTGGGTTAGTTTCTTTTATTGTTAAATAGCAACATGACTTTAATTTACATGCTGTTCAACTCGCAAATTAATTACCGACCACGCGAGAAAAAGTAAACCGTTAGCCGTAGTTTAGAAAATGGTCTAAATTGTCTCTCCTTTTTGTAAAAATAAAATAGAGGCTTCACAACTTCGAGATTTTAATAGAAATTCCACAAAGAAAATATTTTTGCTTTCTAACCATTTCTATCTATGTTATTATAGTACTTATTTAAACAGTATAACTTTCATTTAATCACATATACCGAGTGCATTTTTACGTTTTAGAGACTCGCAGAGCATAAAATAATAATAAATAGTCCGACGAACCCTGAAAAAAAAACAATAGTCACTAACGTTAGATATAAGCTGCAAGCGGCACTTTCACTAACTCTTAAAATTCCCGCTAGATGGCGTTGACTGAAACTCTTTTATAAAATCCCTTAATATGTGATAGACAGGGATTTTTTTTACCAACAACATGAATGTGTCGTTTTTTTCGGCGTTTTTTTTTTGGCGGAGAACAGGTTTAATAACACGAATACTGTTTTCACTATCAACACCGATCAAAATTTTGATGTTATTAAAGCGCGGATAATACGCATCAGGTGTTCGTCTGGTAAATTCAATTTCGGAGTTCGAACAACGAAAAGTAGGCGTCTAATCGCATTATTTAATTATTTCACATCTGGCTATATAGTGTAGCTATAATTACTTTTTTCTCAATAATAAAAACGCCCGCTGGATTAAATTACGGTGTCTAAACTCGATATTCGGAATTTGTGTCTGATTCGTTGTAGCGGCCATGTCATCCGCTCCGCAAGAATTTCCCTCGACTTTAAAACAACCTAAATCAGTTACTACAAAAATGCGGTAATGACACGATATGAGGATAAATCGTGGGAAATCGTCCGCTTGGAGTAAAAATTCTGTAACAGCGTTAACATTCCTTTCCAGTTATTAATCGCCAGTTGCTAGTGCACATGGTAAACCTTTACAGTTAGATCTGTGCTCGAAACTGTTAGTTGTATCTAATTTTATGCCACTTTAACGGCCATTCAGATTGCCTAGAATCATAATTTCTGCAGTTGAGGTTACGTAGTTTGCCTTATAGATAATTCCAAGCTGAGACGGAACTATACGATGCCGCAAAATACCGCAATGCAAGTAGACATCGGGCCTTCCTACGTGAAGTTATATTTTCTTTCATATACAGAGTGTTTACGGTCTTGTGATTTTATTTTCAATGTGTTATTAAGCATATTTCAATCATTTCCGCAAGACTTAAAAGAAATCCTTTTGTAATCAATCTTCCAGAGACACTAAGTTTGTATAAAATGAATGTATAATTTTGCAAATACCACGTCCACAGTAAAGAAAAATGGTGTAATAAATGAAAAAGAAAAGCGGTGATAAGTAAACGCGCCTGAACTGGATCTAAGTAACCTTAATAATAAAAACAGAACGTCGAGCATTTCCAATGTGACAACAACAAAGAAACGTAGTTAATGTCGTTGCTAGAACCCGGCAATGCATCGCCCATATACAACTTTACCTATACACATTTTATGTATGTATATTTATGCATCGCGCGGTTATTGTTGTATGAGTTGCACGCTTGGGACCTGCACTATCTAATAATCTAATACACTTTCATCGATTTTAATCTTCCCCGAGACGGTTCTAAAATTTAATGAAACACAAGGCCAGGCATGTATATGGTAAATATGTCATAAATATGTAAACAACTTGAATAGTTGAAACATTATAATGCCGCTAGCGTAATTAACATGGCCATATTTGTGAATTAGGTTTTGACGAAGGAAAGTATAAAATCGTTTAATAAAACGGCACTACCAACTTCCGTTAAGCAAACACTCAATTGCACTTACCATACGTCCTGTGTGAATTGCATATCTACATACCTATTTTTATCACCGATGCATTTCATTGCATCTCATTAACGCGCTCGTTATTAGCAGCAAATGAAACTATTATTGCGGTACTGGGGTATAACAGTGAACATATCGTAGATCAAAGGCGAGAGAAAGTCGTTGTATATTTTCGAAAAAAAAGCGAAGTCATCGTACGCACTAGAATTGTTGCTGTTGTTGCTATTCAACTCGTAACCACACATATTCCGCTTTTACTTGTTCTTAATAATTTAAGGGATCAACACAAAAGATTAGACATATAATAATTACATCTCCAACATTAGCACCGAATTTTGATTTTATATTTTTCTTCCTAACCTGCAACTGTCAAACGTGCCAAATGTCATTTTTAGAAATTTAAACCAGCGAAAAGATAAAACAAGGGTCACTTCCAGTGATAATACCTACATTATTTTAGGACCAGATGTCTCAGCTTTCTTTTTTAATTTACACCAATCATAAAAAACGATTGTTAGATAAGGAACTGAAAGAGCGACTCGGTCATATCTAACAATATCTTTCTTAGTTTTTCTCTTTGACGATGAATAACTTCCAACCACAAAACAATTCGATCCTAGTATCCAGAATCTTAAATAACTTATACCTACAACAATACAACCTCTGGACATCACTAAACTATTAAATACTTGTTATAGCTAGGCAGTTTTAATTGTTTCAAATTGGTAAATCCTGGATAAAATAAGTTCTCGTTGTTAATTTCGGTAACTGAACTGTCCTTAAAATAACATTAATTCATTCAATTGCTTTTGTTTACAAAACTAATTCGATATTTTTATTTTTTCCATAGAGTTGTAATTTTCGCCAAAATTCATTATCACATTTCAACCAAACTTTTTCATTTTAGAACAATAAAATTTTATTACGTAAAGATTTATGTTTGTATTGCATGATTGTAAATGTTTAAAACCAGACTGCAACAAAAGAAAACTGTAACAAATCATTTATGTTCCAGGTGACTATTTTCTTAACTAGTTTCTCTACATACAAGCTGATCCACGCCCAGATGATCGAATCTCTGCCACAAATAAACGAATACTACGCCAGTTTAATTCAACCCGACGCGCCACAGAACGATCAACAAGCAGAAGGTGCGATAAACGTCAACTTTTCGCCAAATAACTTAGGGTACTTACGTTTCGAAAACAGAGATGTCGCTTTCGCCGAGCCCTACGTCCAAACGTTACCGGTAGATGGCGCCGTTTCGCAGGATTATCATCCAGCGGAATTTACGGCACCTAAAGCTTTAGGATTACGCATGAATCCGAATCAGCCGCCCTCACAATCGTTCAACGTAGGATACAGCGTGAAATTCGCCGGTTTACCAGCAGCATTACGTCAAATTCCCAAACAGCAACAGATCTTCACCGATTCCGATATTATAACCGGTAAAAATAAGGAGGAGGTTATGAAACCTGACGATGTAATAAATCCGGTTAGCGAAGAATTCGTTTTGACTACGTATAATAAGAAACACAAAATCTCTAGTAATAAACCGAAATATCGTAAGCCGGCGACAGCTAGTTTCGACTCCACAATGTTATCAACATATCCCGACGTTTCTTCTCAGACGCATATTAAAATGCAACCGTTCGAGCCAGATTATGCATATTCGAAGAAAACTAACAGCTCCCCCTGGCGGATCTTAAGTCCTGGGGTTGAAATATACAAAAGTAAATCACTAGCCACGATTCCGAGCGAACCAGTGGAAGAATCTAAAAGATTTGATCACGCAAAAGCGTTAGGTAGAAGTATAGGTTTTGATTACAGCAACGTGGTTGATCCGAAACCGTATAATTACGAACCAGACGAAACGTACACGAGAAATATCAATATAAAACCAGAAGAAAATCGACAATATAATAATTACGTCCCTTCGAACGAAAAATCAGAAGATGTTGTACCATTAACTCTTACCACAAATTCAAATATTGTAAGGTACGCGCCTTCACACCATTTGAATGTCGATTTTCCCAAAACTCAACAAGATGGCGCAGCACAGTATGAAAATAAACCTGCTTCCGAGGAAGAAGATATGAGCTATTTTCCCGAAAGTTATCGAAAGGGTTTCAGAACGGTCCTACGAAGTGAATCTCAACAAAATTTCGACACCAATTCAAAATATAATACTCCTCCAAGCTTAAATGTGGATTCTCCACAAGATGGCGCTAAACATCGTGAAAACGCCGAGGAAACGGGAAATTCAAATTCTTTTCCACTTCCCAATTATAAAAGCAACGTAAGAATATCGGGTAGCACGTCTGGACTGGTTGATACGCGATTTTTAGAGCAAGATACCAACTCAAACGTTCCCGTATTTAGGCAAAAGCATTTGTACACACCCTTTCCATTAATGGAGATGACGAATCATTCACCTGTGCAAAAATATGTCAAAACTAGAGCTCCTATCTACAGTGTGACGGAAAATCCGCAAGAGGATAATATGCAGCACTACTCACAGTTAATGTATAACCATAATAAGTTACCCGCTAGAAATACCTATTACATTCCTCAAAACCATCGTTTTTATAGTGGAATAAAACGGGTTAGACCAACCTCTTTTCGGTACTCCAAAGAACCGAACAAGTACATGAGACCGCACGGAAGAAATAAAGCACAATCCAGGGTTCATTAATAATTTTTATATTAAATTAATTTGTTCCTATTTATTGCGTTATTTTATAGTGACGTGCGATCAAATTAATTTTAGATTGCGTGGTTATTGCAAATTGAAAATCGTAAAATGCTGGATAGAACATTTAGTGCTTTTTTAGTTTCAATGTTACCAAAACTAAACCATTGTTGCATCTGTCAAAATGACAGTTTACCCAATTTTACCAATTATTGATAAGCACTGCCATCTCTTATCATAAATTTGTTTGATCGTACCAGATTTTTTTTTACCGTTATTATTTAATTGTTATATTTTATAAATGTACTTTTTATACAAATAAAAATATATTACAAAATATTATATAGCCTTTTACAACTTACACTATAGGTAGGTACTTTATTAGCGAACGAATAATTAATTTTATCTCGGTAAACAAACAGCTGTTTGTAACGTTGTACGCCAAGCTCTACTTAATTTGAAGTTGATTCACTCTAGCAATAGAATAAATAAAATAAACTACGGTAGTCATTAAGCGCGCGCACTTGCTATTTTTCCGAGCGGACGGAGGCAATCTTACAGAACTTAAAACTCCATTAAATATGTGAACAATCTAATTACGGTTAGTACTATGGCCTAGATAAGTATTGAAAATTATTAATTTGCCCCTAATGGGATTACAATATTTAAGAGGCGATGCACTGGAGCAAAAAATAATAACTTATCTTGTGTGCTGCTTGTGTACATGAGAAAATGTTAAACAAACATGAACGTTAATAAATTTATCTAGTACTTGGTTTATAGAATGCTTTTCAATTAACGGTGATTACAATTATAAATACTTAAGTATATAATGGTGACGTACACAGCTGCATGAACATTAGAAATCGCAAATTATGCCGTTTAAAATTGTAAAAACATCAACGTCGAATTACATATGTATAGTTTTCTATTTCATGATTTTCTACTTATTAATATGATTAAAATAATGATTGGCGGTAAAAATGTAGACAACTTAACATACATACATTAATAACTTGCATCATGCAAAAGAGAAAAAAAAATTATTTTACAAGACTGTCAAGACAAAACATTCAAAACAAGAAGCACATATTAACTTCATTAATGGCAAATAATTTGTTTAGATATATCGCCTTGTCTCGGGAATGTAATTATATTGTAAACGTTTTTTGGTAAATATATAGTCCCACATTTGTTTTATTATAAAATATAGAACGTACAACTGCCAACAATTTCAAAAGCTAATTGTTAATTAACCTATGACCAATAAGAAGAAAGCAATTTTATTTTTTAAAGGTTGGCAAATACCTAAACCGGCAATTTTCAAATATATTCACAAATTAATTAAGAATTGTTTTCGTGTTAAAATAATACTTAAATAATAAAATAATATAAATAGTGTAGTAGTTGAATAATAAAACATTTATCTTATTGTTAGTTGTGGTTGTATTAGTACATCTTTCTATATAATAGAATATAATATGGTAGGTATATAATTGTTTGGCGATAATAAAAATCATCGAATGAAGCAGACGTATAATTTGATTTAAGTACATTAGAATATAATAGTTGTCGAATAAAACTTTCTTTCTATTCCAAGCAGTTACATACTAAGTAAAAGCCTTGTAAAAGTATATTTTTTGCAATTCTCAAAAAACAAAAAATCCTCAAGTATTCTACCAATACCACCGAAATTAATTAATTTTTATTATCTAATATACTTATGCTATAAATTTCCAAAATTATTTATTAAAAATAATGAAAACCTATCCTTTTGTAATTGATTATTTAAACTGGTAAAAGGTAGAAATAGACTTCCTTAAATTCATGTGCTCAAAATACGGTTAAATTTTCTTAGAATGAATCAATAATCTTATTGCTTTAATGTATAAAATTCTTATAATTCATTGATGTAATATAAATGTTTTATTTTTAAGGAATATTGCAAACAAAACAATAATTCGTATCTAAAAGTTGGCAGAAAGGAGACAAGCTTTTCTGTGGCAAGTTTATACTCGACGGGTTTCGTCTAGTTTAACTCCAGTGTTTATATTTATTTATCGGCAATTTAAGTGTTTATTTCGGTGATAAGTTAAGGTAGGATATTGTCTACGTGCCTTATTGGTGATGATACAATAGTGTTTAAATTACAACAGTTTTTCGGTAATGAGAAGATTTCTTGTCCGCTTATTACGAGCAACAGTGCGATCGCCATTTGCAAATGTTGATTTCGCTTTAGTAGTTTTTCCCGAGTTTTCCTTCTTTTCCGTGTATTACGATTTAATCCCTAACCTTTACGGCAAACGCTGTTTTACAATCCATCTTTAGGAGCTACTGGAAAGTAACAACTATGTCAACAAACCACAAAGACATTCCAATTTACTTCTGTGCATGCTAAGTGTCCGTCTTATTTTTTTCTTAATTGTATTGTTTCCGTGTTATGATATGATACAAAGAACTGATTATTGGTAATGAAGGGACGGTGACAAATTTTGGATAACAACCATGTTTCCCTTGCAGATTTTGCCTTTTCAATTCTCTTTATTGGGGTAGTTCGTTTCTTTCTTGGTAAACGCGAGTCATATATCAGATAAGACAAAAATGAATAACGAATTGCCTAACAATTGCAAGATAATCTTACAACAGAATATTCCCATTGAAGATCTATTAGGATCGGTGACTACTTATAACAATGTTGAGGGTTCCGATTCAAAGAGTTTGCAGCTCAGAACGAGCGCTAGGGTTTTCAAGAAGATGAAACTCGATTCTGCAAATGCGACTATCGAGAAGAAGGGTTCAGATTCCCTGGTGTCATCGAAGGAAGAAGTGAAACAAGAACAGACTGCACGGAAGGTGTGCAGGCCGCTTTGGACGCAGGAGGATAAGACCTTGTTTTTCGAGGCCTTGAATGAGTTCGGAAAGGATTTCGAGGCGATCCACTCCTACATCAGCAACAAGTTGAAGAAGAAAGGCATGGCAGAATCTATGATCAAGACAAAGGAGCAAATACGCCATTTGTATTACCGAACCTGGCATAAGATATCGAAACATCTGCGATTCTCAGAAGGTGAGTGCTAAGGTTATAATTAATATGATTATACATTGATTCTGTTCATGAATTAGAGGGATTCAATTTACGTCTAATAAAACATAGATCTCTAAAAGTTCCTAGATCTAAACAGAACGAAACATTATAACCAAATTCTTAAATTTTAAAGAGATTAATTACAAAAAATGTCATTAATAATAATAATAATGGTCCTAAACTGCAACCTTGTGGCACCCTAGGTGTTATTAAATATGATTCTAAATCAGTATTTTTAAATCAAACATGAAGAATCTATAACCATTATGCTAAGTGTCTTTCACAGAATGGGTAAAAAAATAAATGCTTCTTGCTTTAAATAACAATCCATATATTTTATCTGACACTTTGACACTTTATCTGCTTGTTATAGTGAGAGTATAAATATTTGGAATAAAATTGAAATGAAATTATTGGACCTGTCAAAATATTTATGCTGTCATTTCGACAGCTGGATGGATTATCAAAATATTGAAATAAATTAAGAATTTTGAGATTTAAAAAAGAAATATTAATGTACCATCTGGGCACTTAGATGAATCAATCTGTTTATTCAGGTGATACATTAAACAATCCAAATTAAGAATTAAAATTTCGTGTCTTCAGAATTAAAAAAAAAAAGCAAAATTTAGAATCTTATCAAAATTATTTATTACTTTACTACTTTAAAAGCAATGCTGTCATCACACTTGCAGGTTACTTTATTGTATCAAGAATAAACGTATAATGATATGCATGATATTTCATTATTTCTTTCCTCTTAAACAAGCTAAAAATGACATTAAATTGACTTTATGAACAGCAGCTATTAAAATGAAAGCTAACCCTATCTACTACAAATAAATTGTATTACACAAGGTATGTATAGCTACTATTTCCTTATAGAAGTGAAGAAAATCGCACAAGAACTCTACGGTTTAATCAATTACGGCGAAATACGGAAGAAACTATCTATTATCAGTGAAAAAACTTGCATAAAATTGAACGAAATGATATACAGGGGTTCAGTCGCGCTTCGAGTCAAAGGAAAAACGATACGAATTAAAACGCCCATGTGCAAAGCTTTACGAAAATTAAACCAACTCGATGGTGAGTGAAGTCGACCTGATAGTCATTTAATTAATGTCTTAAATTAATATCTTAATATGCTAGAAAAAGAAAACGATTTGAAATTGCCGGCTCGCGTTACCGTAGAACTAATCCCTAAGGACATGTCGACATGGATGCACGTCCAAAATTTATCACAAAATCCCCGTGTCAAGATGGTGTTACCGTTGCAAAAGAGATTGAGTTCCGTCTTGATGTGCATGACGGACCGTTGGAAAACGCAATGCGTAGCCGAAGTATCCTTTTGATCTTTGAACCGTCATTTTCTTTTTTTTAATGCTGATTAATTTACTGTTCCTTCCTTACATGCGATATAGTGTGAGAAAACCCTTCAAACTTTCAAGGAGAGCGTCAATGGTGATATTCAATTGTTACGAGAGGTGGAAGAAGAAAATAAAATTACCAGGGACCCCTTATTGAGAGTTTGCCCGCCGCAGTCTTGTAATATCGAGTTGCCGAAATTGAATTTGAGCGAATACTTCACTAGTCAAAGTGTATGCTTGAACGCCTACGAAGAGAGGTTCGGTGTTAAGACGCCTGGGGAACAGATCTGGTTGCTTTCGTATCCGAATAGTTGTCGAGGTATGTCGAATATATCTTTTAATTTTGTAATATTTTTCACCTATTCAAATCCTCATATTTATTTTTTTAATGAATTCAAGACTTACATTGACTTACTATGTATAACTACTTGAGTCATAATAAACTGATATACTTAATTAGTAGTTAATTAGTTCCCAAATAATTCAATGAATGATTACTTAAGAACTTTTCAGATATTTGGGTAGATAATCTATAATCTAGTAAGTAAATTGAAATATTCAAATATAATTTTATATTTATATAGAAATAAAATGTCATTTCCGTACAAGAATGTTCTATTATTAAATTTTTTTCCTACAAACTTTGTAATAGAGTTTTGTCTATTTTAAACCTATTTTTTGACCTAAGACTTTTTCGTATTGCCACCGTCAATCAATAGGAACTTGATAGAATTGTTTATAATCTTCTTGGATCACTAGAAATGTTTGCAGATGTTCAATATTCTTCTCTAAAATAAAAAAAAAATGTCTTGCATGATCATGTTTGTGGTCAAAACTGAGGCACTTTGACCATCTTTTATCAACAATTAAACAAAGTAGTTTGCCCATTTTTTTTACTTAGGGTAGGAGGTACAAAAAACCTACAATTTTTATTTTAAAAAAAAAAGAAAAGTTGAAAAATCGTCATTTATTTTTCATTTCTTCGTGGCTTTTGGGATAAAATTTTTCTTCTTAACAAAAGGGCTTTCGAGAAAAGGCGGAACCAAACGTTCTAGACACGAAAGCAACAGCGAAAAATCCTCACCACCCAATAAACTTCCCCCCACCACGACAGACACTAACGAAAACTGCGTGAACGATAACGAACCTCCTTCATCTGTGAACGAAATCAACGACGAAGCAGTCAATACGATCTTAGCCATACAGCAACAACAGCAGAATCTTACGGAGAGTGCTGGAAGTAGTGACGAGAAACCGGATGTCCCAGACGTGAAATTAGAAACCTTCGAAGATTTGGAACGGAAACAAAATTACATCATCAGGGTTCGAAACGGTTGGAACTTGAAAGATTGCAGCACCTTATCGATCGGTGACCTTTATTTGATGGTAAATCCACGCGTATTTCTTAGGAACAGTTTCATTTGTTATTATTTCCAGTTCGGTGCTGATTCCAAATTGGTTTTGGAGTACCACTGGGATGACAACACCGTTAAGAAGGAACTCGACACCCTAGTCAAAATAGAAAAGGAAAACGTTGAAACCCCTGATGATATTAAACAACTGGAGGTGAAGGAAAGCCTGATAAAACATCCGAATGACCTCTCCATAACTTTAAAACGGTTGCTATCGATGGCGAAATTGCACTACCGGAAGAATCGGATCCAATGCCCTTGCGGGCATGTCTGCGGTGATCAATCGAAACAAAACAGCAATAAGAATAAGACTGTAACGAAGAACTTGACGATAACTACTTCGAGG
Organism: Cetonia aurata; assembly: GCA_949128085.1. Taxonomy (NCBI): domain Eukaryota; kingdom Metazoa; phylum Arthropoda; class Insecta; order Coleoptera; family Scarabaeidae; genus Cetonia; species Cetonia aurata. Next base: position 44,966,315 of record OX421885.1, on the reverse strand, counting down.
GATAAGTTTTATAATAATCAGGAGGTAAATCTCGCGTTTCGATTGAAATTGAAATGATTTTTTTGTTTTCCATTGTTTTATAGAAACCTGTTTCGGTGCAGCAACACGGCGAAGTACTGATGATACAATCGTTGAACACCGAGACGCACATCAAGAGATTGTCACCTTCCATTCTGTTTCGACGGCCGAGTTCACCAAACGACGTGTTGAGGGCGCAATTGGACGTAAGTTTGAAATTTCGTTTATAATTTATTGAAAGAGGCCTTCCGCAAGGATTGATGTTAGGTCATTTCATGTTTATAATGGAAAGAAAACTGATATTACCGTATTTTACATCCTCTTCTTCAGAAACTAAGTTTTTGATAATATTCCACTGCTAAACCTGATGACAAAAAAGTGATTCCTCATATTGTATTAATAGCGGCTAAATTTCAGTTTTTATTATACTTTCAATTAATTGGTTAATGACCCTTGATAACAAAACTGTTCCTTGAATTTCGGTGATTCTTCTAAATTTTCAAGTACTGCAAAAGTTTTAGTTTTTCGTAATGCCTTGCGGTAATCGTGAATCCTTCCTTTCTTAACAGTTGCATAACAGTTTTTCGAGATGTTCATATTTTCTCTTGGACTGTGAATCGACATATGAAGCGGAGGTTGATTGGAAAAGCATTTTCACTTAACGAATATTGATTAAAAAAATGCAACTTCGTAATTTCTTCTCGTTTCGGCGTAATTTTTCGCGTTTCTTTAGTACGATAAAATCATAAAGCGCACAATTCATCGTGAGACCGCATTTTAACTCGATCTGCACTACTTCAGACCATTTTTTGCATCATTTCAGCGAAAACTGCAATAAATGTCTTATTTGTTGTCGTTTGCGTATTAAGTCTAATAAGAACACAGAGAAATACAAGAAAATAACCTATTTTACAGCGAAGTTCTGTTTCTGCAATATAAATAAACAGTTTTCCTTGCTTAGATTTCAAATATATAATTTTTATATATCAGAGATCCACAGATACATTCAATGAGACATAATTTAAACTTAACCGCCAAATATATAAATAAATATAAATATAATCACTTGCCCAATGATTGGAAAACTTTACCATTAAGAAAGTTCAAAAAAACTGATTCTTTAGCTCAATTTTTTTATTGTAATCTAGTTTCATTTAATTTTTTCCTTTGTACTTTCTGTTTTTCTAATTTTTCTGTTTAATCCTCTTTAATGACATATTTTATACTTATGTCGTTAAAATAAATTTCTACTTACTTACTCACATTCAATATGATCGTTTATTATTATATTACACAGTCGATACAACGTTTGAAGCCTCGCTATTGCAACAGAAGAGGGCGCAGACCTCGCAACAAGCCGGTCGTCGTCGAACGCAGATTACCGATCCTGGCGAACAAAGGCGAGAGCGGCCGACAGATAGTGCAGATGAACATAATCTCGCAGGACAATATAGCGACGTCCAGTCAGCGACCCATCGCTCCGAAAATCGCTTTCGACAACGGCCTGCATGCGAGAAATCAGAGTTTCGTCGAGCAACAGCAGATCAGAACCGGCGTCGTGAAGGACGGCATCGATATTACGGATAACGCGACGACGCCCAGTAGAGTGGGCTCACCCACTAGTATATCGAATCTATTACAGATGGAGCTGGGGCCGTCTCGCGGCGGACGCGAGGTTATGCAAACCGGTACCGTTAAAGAGGATGGAAGTATAAATTTCGTCGGTAAATCCGTGATTTTGGTCTTTTATTTCTTGTATATTTCCCCGATTCTAAATTCTAGGGTTATTATCGAATAATATGTCGAGCGGCGGCACGCCTCCGACGAGTCCTTCGAGGATACTCAAGGAGAACGACCACCAATGGCTAAATTCGGAAGTGGCGGACTTTTCTTTGAGTAGTTTCTTGGGGCATTTGGATTCGCCGATGAAGACTTCACAAACTGCCATCGTCAACGACGATAACACTCGTTTGTCCTTAGCGCAAGATGTAAGCCTCAACTTATTTCATTCATAAATTTTTATTTTGTTTTCCATTTTTGTTGCGTTTAGGTCGACGCCCATCTTCAATCGTTGCTGACCGAGAGCAGTTTAGACTATACGGCGAAATTTGCCGATTTGGCCGCGCAAGTGACCGACATCAAGAAGTGAAGGATTTAAAATGAATGAATTCTCATTGTACACACTTTTATACCGATGTTATAATGTAATTATTAATTGTTATGTACTAGGAAACATCGCGAATTTGTGCTGGAAGTATTTAAAAAAGATTATTCATCGATTTTATTTATTATTTTTTAGCAACTAAAAATATATGAAACTGAATAGGATTTTAAAAAGATTTGTCAGAGCAATAAAGTACTATTTTGTTATAAAAAAAACCGTATTTTTTATTTTACAATATCACATTAATAACAAAAATTTAAGAAAATTCTTTAAAACAGAAAAATACGTTCACAGGATGCAGCCAACATTACAAGGATTATGTTTTAGTTAACGAATCATAGATGGCACTGAAATAGTGTTTGCTGTTTTCTAATTTTCCACGTATAAAATATTACTAAACATTCTTTCAATCTAAACATGTTCTCATTATTTTTAAAAATAATTAAACATCTATATACATGCTTTTTTCTTTTTTTCCTCAAAAAAAGATAAAGAAAAACTATGCAAGTCAAAAAATATGTGAACAGTAAAAGATTCCAGGGTATGCAACTCAAATCACAGAAAGTATGCTTTTCCCCACGAATCATAGATGACGCTAAGACAATTTTTCGTTCACATAATCTGTTCAATAAAAATTTATTTTTATACCAACAACAACGTCATGTAAAGTAAATAGTTATTCTTCTTTCGCAACTATCTGTGAAATATCGTTTCTAAATTATTTCAAGATACATTCACAGGGCACTTTTATTTTATCTTACATTTAAATCGCTTATCGAACAGCCAAGCTCTTAGACATTTTGATAAATTAATCACTGGAATTAATTTTGTTTAAAATACCTACATATAAATAATAATCATCTATAAGTATGGATAAATAAAAGTTAAACGTCACAAGATACGTTAAAATTCCACGTGATAATCGCACCTGATTAGATAAAGTACAAATTAGTCAAAATCGAGATGGAATTAGCATGTCGGCACTGGTCGGCACTTACTTGTTTGTTTTTTTATCGCAAGTTTAGGTAAAAATATTAGGTACTGCTTGTTTTGTCACCTTATCGCTAACCATACTGGCAATTTATTTATATATTTTTGAGTATCGTGCGCAACATGAGATAAAAATATTTCATGGGTATATCAATCAAATACTGGTAATTTTATGCAATGTAAATAGGAGATATTTACAATTAAGTTCCTATTTGTTCGTTTAATAAGTTAAATTTGAATGTTGATGAAAAAGTTGTTGCCAACTGCCAGATACGAACTACGAACGGTAGAAAACTTGACGTTTGGGATCATGAGGTTGATCTGTTTGTTTTTATATTATTATTTATTATTGTTGTATTTTATTTTATCCCTTTACGTCAGGTATCAATAGACTTTATTATTTATTTATATAATGCTGATACCATTATCTCTATATTCAATGCTATAGTGATTACTGATTATAACGAATACGCAGATATAAGTATGCTGTGAAAATATTGAAATTGCTGGAAAAAATTGTTTATGCGGAGAAGCTAAAAGTTAACTAACGGTAATTCCAGCGCAAAGATCGCATTGCAATTTTTATATCATAAAAAGTCAAAATATCGCCAAACATGGAAGGAATCTAGATATATATTAGGTATACATACTTTCACGATGCAAAAATCAGGCAGAATTAATTAGATGCTTATTTTATAATTTTGTACAGCTGGTTAAAGGATATTACACTTTTTTTATATGTAGATTTAAGTTACATGTAATGTGTTGACATAAAATGATAACAGAGCATATAGTAAATAAAGACTTTATCTTCTATTGCAAAGCGGTTTGTTTTGGGATCGAATGTCTAGGTTTTATAAATATTAAGTTATGTATAACTTAAAAATATCTAATTAAACTTAAATTCGATAGCAAAATGATTTACCGATTATTGCACTTTTCTGTTGCTAGCAGTAAGATTAATTATGATTTTATAATTAGTACTTTTCTAACATAACAAAAAAATAAAAACAAATATCGTAAAAGAGTATAAAATTCTTCATAGAATAATGTAGAACCGCAGAAATCAGAAAAAAGAATAAAAGTATGAATTTTTATTTTGAATATTCTCGTATCAATAAATGGGCGTTTAAGAAGTGACAACTTCTAACCCGGTCACAGAAAGTTTCGTAAAGATGTCCTCTGCTCTCTGGAATAAATTATGTATGTAATTACTAAATTAAAGGACATAGTTCTTAAATGTATTGTGGTTCTCACAATCAGTTAAAAGAAAAGGAATAAATAAACAAAAATTATAATTTATTGACAGCTACTTCTATTTCAAACTCAAAATAGCGGGGAATTTAAAATTAATTACATTGTGTACCAAATATAATTATAGCTATTGCCCCTTATCTAAATGTATTGTATACACAGTGTCAAAATGTTTAATTTTAATGCTTTGTTGCGTTTACAATTGTAAGATATAAGTGAGGGTACGGCTGTAGGAAGGAACATGCTGTAGAAAACGCACGTAAAAATGCTCAACAGCAGTTTGCGTCGACCAGTATATAGCGAGACGTTGTGCGAATGACATCGTGCGCTATACTGGTGCTTTGTGTCGAGTTGATACTCTACGCTCTGATATCTCTGGATTTATTGTTTCCGCGAGATTTCAGCGTATAAACAACCCCAAACGCTCCTTATCAATGATAGAACGCGCATTTTGAATTTGCCAAGCCGGATAGTAACAATCAGTCGTACATTGTAAAATGTGAAATCAGTACGGCTATTCTTGTGCTGTGTTGTGTATATGCAAAGTAGAATATCAACGAATATTTATCCGTGTGAGACTTTAGAATGTAGAGCGATCTGAAAACTTCAATCCCAGTTTTCGTGAGTCGCGATTTTTGAGGTTATATTTACTATTTTTTTACTACTACTACTACTCCCTAATAATGTTCGACGCGACGTTTACCGCTATGCCCCTGCTGTTGTTGTGGTCGTATCTTGTGTCGTCGCACGCGTCACCGGATGATTGGACAGTCAGTGCACCGTTCCAGGTGTCCTCGGAAAACAGTGCGGCCGTCTCCACGTTAGCTTACATAAACGTGACCAGATGGGTTGACGGAGTCCAAGAGTGGGAAAGACGCGAGGTCGCTCGCTTCGGCAGCGGTTACGTGGGGGCCGCCAAGGGGTACCTAGTGCACGTGACCTCGAGAGACGACCCGCAGGATCACACGGGATGCACACTACCCTGGGTGAGTTCGCGATCGGACGGCGAAATACACCAAGGGGTGGCGCCGTGGATAGCGCTGATCAAACGCGGGGGATGCAGCTTCGAGACGAAGGTGGAGAACGCGTTCAAGAAACAAGCGGCCGGTGTTATCGTTTATAATGATAGGGATTCTACGAACTTGGACAAGATGAAATTATCCAGCGACAATGGCAGTAAGTTGTGATATTAATCTACTTAGTTTTTTTTTAACAAGCTAGTTTAGTAACTATAGAGCAAGACATTTATATCATATCAAGCCTTAAATCATTGACAGGTATAAAAAAAATTACGCAACTGTAATAGGTATGTCCCTATATAAGTAGCAATTTAATGATACACACACGTATTTTTTGATGTAACGATGACGTTGGTATATTTACATTAATACATTACACTATAAAATATAAGTTATTAATTATATAATGTAATTCATTATGAACTACTTATTTATTATTTTAGAAAAATTTGACAGGTACTGAGCTTATTGACATGGTTGCCATGGATACCGGCGCGTAGTCATGGCTACTGACATTATTTTGATATAACAAGTATAAATTTTAAACTTTGTGGCTTGTCTTAGGTAAATTTTAAATTTAAGATGATTCTGTAATAAACATTTCTTGTTTAAAATAAATTTATGCGGAGAATATGCTAAAATATACGAAATATTCCATTTTGAAAAATAATTTATATAAATTTGGCAGGTTAGTAAGCTTATTGCCATGGTAACCAAGGAAATCGGTATGTAGTCATGGATACCTATTTTTAAATTTACGATAGTTAGGTAATAAAGTTTTTTTTTTATATTTAAAATTAAATTTTATTGAAGATGGGAAAATGTCTAATTAAAATGTTACATTTAAAAATATGTTAACTTTTATGAATATCTCTGAAACACGCAATCATAACTTTTTATATTAGCAATGAGTAATTCTTAACTTTACAGATTAGTCGTTGATATTTATTCACATATCAATGAAATGTTTTTATAATTAAAACACAAAAACCACATAATCAAATGTTGTTTTTATCGAAATTCACCAAACATAAATTCGTCATTTTCTGTTTCTTCTATGTTGAATTATTCCAGGAAAATTCTTATAGTTTAAGAGAAAATGATGTATTCACTCAGCTGTTTTCGCCAAATATCTTTTGACACCTGTTTTATCACTTCTACTTAATCCTTTTTTAATAGTGACATAAATATAACAAATATTAATCAATGTTTATTATTTTTTCATAATGACGTTTATATCTCAACATTATTTCCCTTTAATAGAATCTATACATCGATTTCTTAAAAAAAATGTATACGTGCGATATTTGTTCAAATGTTGAGAAACCCGCTTATTTTCAGATTAAATAGCCTAGGGAACTTCCTTTGTTTACATTTAAGATTGAGAAGGTTAATTTTTTTTTCCTTTTGTAAACCGGAAAAACCTGGCAAGGTTTTAACAACCGCGTACCGATTGATGAGAAAAATCTCACGTAGTTTCGTGGATAAATTTGAAGATGCTTCGTTTTCTAGAATATTTATAATCGCAAAGACTGAATTATGTAGTACTAATACCTTATTGTCTAGACTAATTTTGCATTTTTAACCCGTCTAAAGTTATAGATTATAGAATAAACCGAAAATATCACAACAACTTACGTCATTGACAAGGCACACCTTGCTTGAAATATCTCCAACACTAAAAAAAAATTGCGGAAAACTTGATTTGAATATGGTGCGGAATACTTCCTTAATGAATCCCACACACTACTAAAAACATTAGTTTTGTGTAGTAGAGTCATGATGATGGGGAAAGCTATATTTACTCAAGTGAAGCGAGTGAATATATTGGTTATAATTGTATTTCTAGGTCACTAGGAAGTCGTAAAGAATTTTGCGGGACAAATCGATTTGTACACGTTTTGTAACGTTATAGGTATACAAAACGAGTTTCTTCTTTTATAGGTTTGCTAAATCCAAGGTTATTGTTCGTATGTTTTTGGCGAATCGCAAACGCTGTTTTACCTATCAGAGATGATGTTATTAAAAGGTATTTTCTATTTATTTGAATTTAAACGGTCAAATCGGGCATAAGGAGATAACGAGTACAATGAGTTGATACGTGGATTAATACAGGAATTAAAGCGATTATCCTCTTAAGTTGAATATCCTGACGATTTAAAATGGCTAAATGAATTATAACATGCAGAATTAGATTAGATATGTATGGTAATATGAGGTGATTATATGAAAATAGAATGAATACTTTGGGGGGGTCGATGTGGTTTTTTGATAAAAAAGAGTTATGAAATTTAAAAAGTAGTAAAACCGGTTTTGTTTAAGAATATTAATCGACAAAAACAAAACCGTAACCACGTTTCGAAACCGGTTTTGAAATTGATTTTAGTTGAAGAAATAATAGTGCCTTTTTACAGAAAGGAAAGGAATATACGAATGGGTAGCCTCTAAAACCTATGTGAACTTGGCACCCCACTTTTTAAAAAAAAACTTTTTTATAGAAAATGTTCGTATTTCGTTTGTAGTTCCATAAGGTCCTATAATTATTTATTAATGGAACTACAAACGAAATTATTGTTACTACAAACGAAATACTAGCATTTTCCATAAAAAGTGGGGGTGCTAAGATCACAGAGGTGCCTCTAAACCTAAACCGATAAAAACGACAAAAACAGGTATTTGTTCCACCCTGGACAATGTCTCTTAAGCAGCCGGATATTCGGAATGTGCTTCTCATAACGTGTGTGTTTTTTTATGTATTTTTTGTGATTATGACTATGGCTGCGTGATTTTATTCACAACAGATCTGATAAAGGATCAAAGTCAGTATCCGAATCCGAACGTCACTAAGGCTAGACCATAAATAATAATAAGGAACCCTTCTTACAATCAAGCAGGTGGCAATGTAAAAAAAAATTGTAAGTCGACGCAGTCAATTTCCTCAACAGAAAAAATAATAAATAAACGCAATAGCACATCACCAATAAAGAAAGACAATAATTCGAATTCAAGGTGAATAAAACGAATTTAAAAAACATAAATGTATCAATCAACCACCAGGAAGAATAGAAAATTAACCATATTCAATGGCACGTATGTAAATGACGTATGCGGTAGTGGTGTTGCAACTTTGAAAAATAAAATTTACTACACATAGTAGATATAATCAGGTGAAACATTTATTTGTCATGGTTATAAAACATTTTAAATAACAAACGAGTTACTTTTTGGACGTTCAATTTACTAGTTAATACAATTGTAATAACGGTTTATAAGATATATATAATTAATGCAATAAACACACTAGGAAACCAGTTGGCAGTGATATCTATTATAATAGTGAGGTTACGTTTCGTAATAATTCACTTTCACATCCAGCGCCTGTATATGGCATTAGTGTTGTTAATTCTTTCATTCGTGTTCGTAGAAGTTTTCTAATAAATATTTGATGGTATCGATTTTTTTTGAATTGTCGTCAGTGAGGTAAATATTTAATAAACAAATGATCCTGCCATGGCACTTTTTTTTTCTGTTTAAGGCGTGTTGTTTTGCATGAAACACGCGTATGTGTTTTTACATGGATATGTGTTTAGGTATCTCCGCTATTCGGATATTTAAAATATTAGTACACACGAAAAGGTATAAAACTAGACCATGATGTTACACTTTGAGCGTGCACAGTTGTTAATTTTTTATTAGAGCTGATATTAATTTTTGTAAATTCTCATTTCTTATCCAGCGATGTTTTTACTACCACCATTATGTTTAAAGCTAACAAAAATTCCTCACAAAGCAATCATTTTAAAATCATGTTTAAATAACAACACCAATTTAAACAAGGTTGTAAAGAGAATCAACTAATGTTTAAAAGACGTAGCAAATAATGGCAAAACTGATTTCAGATCTTAATATATAATATATATCTTAATATAGTTTCAACGACTTATGAAAGACTTTAGAAAAGGAATCCAGTTAGTTTTGTAGAGGTTTTCAGCGATCTTGAAAATTGTAATTAAGTGCGGTATATGAACAGTATTCTTGTTTAAGTGCTCGAATCATTGGGAGGAGTCCTCTTTTTTATATTTGGGATCTAAGGTAATAAGTCAGTGTTTATATGAGGGTTGCTATCCCGATAAGTTGAAGATTTCAAAGGTGATACCTGTTTATAAAAAGGCCAGTCGTTGTGATGTCAATGATTATAGGCCTATTGCTATACCTTGCTTCTTAGTTTATCAATTACGCCTTTCGTATAACACAAACATAACAAAGCCATACGATGCACGTATGTCGCCACTAGTAGAGGTCATTTTTGTACGTCTAAATATATTATTGAAATGGAGAGGTGATGAGTTTGGATCCCATCTGTCGAGTTGATCAGCTGATATCCTTCACTCTTAAAAAACAGACTACTTATAGGTTTAAGATACATAGATAGGTATACATACCACAGCGTATATAGTTGCTACACGTTCGAGTTTTTATTTTTTGTTTATATCTGCCAAGCATATATTAACGCTTCATTACCACATATACATACTACGAATAAAAACAAAAAGAAAATATTGAATTTCCTGGCTCTCATGCGCTCTTGATAATTTTAAACCGCAGACTTACTTCACCAAACATGCATACGGTATCCTATCTGTTACATGTATACGCACTTCCTTTCTCGAAAGCGTTGGCTTGGGAGGTCGACACACCAATTGTTAGTATTGGCCGCGCCTATTTATAATTGTCGATTTTTTTGCTTCTTGTTCTGTATTTCAGACGCGATTTGGGAGATGTGTAAATAAATACAAATATGTAGGGGGTCCACGATCTGGACGCACGTGAAACGGGGGGTCACGCACGCGACTTTAGATTCTAATTTTGTCACTTGTGCAGATGTTCGTGGCGTGTGCCGTGTGGCCAAGAACATATTTCCATCTCAAATGTAAATGCATGAACTATTATTATTAAATAACTCTTAATCAGTAAGCAAAAAGTGCATTTTAGTAGATATAAATTCACTGCATACATTTTTTTTTGTCTATATATAAGCATACCCAAATAAACAAAAGCATTAGGTTGTTAAGTGACCGATTGTTTGCTTTAGAAAATACTTATAGCTTGTTCCTTGAACAAATTCATGTCTTCTGTGAAACGAGACAGAAATATCTACTATTTATATAGGGTTCATTGTGTGGCATTCTCATTCTGGGTTTGTATAGACCTATTCAACAAAGGATGTAATGTGCATCAAACGATGAGTCGCACACCTCGAGGACGACCAACTCGTGCAAAATATTGTTTTTATTAACATGTTACAAAGTCGCTTTCAGCATATACGCGTGCACTACACAAACGCTTATTCGTATATAGCTACTACACAAGTGACTGACTGCTAGCACAATTTATATACGTTTATAATAATTTCATGGTCAGTGGAAATGCACGAACAACGGAGATTGATAATATTATATTAGCTGGTATTATTTAAGGCGATGTTTTTGTGTATATTTACTTACTGTGTGACGCTTTCGGTTTAGAAAAACAATTATTCGTCTGATGAACGGCATTAGTGAGTGATTTGTATTCTCAGTTAACTGATGCCTTACGATTAGTGCTCGGGGTACATAATAAGTGTTGGTTAGTTGGTTTATATCAAAACAAAACGGTCGATTATACCTAAAGTATTTTTAAGAAAATTCTATCAAGATACGTACGAATAAAAGTTTCTATTCAACCGGATTGAAATAATAGAAAATTTGAAATCTATTGTGTGTCAAAAAAGCATTTTGTCAATCTTTTCAATGCTTTTGTCGTAATTATTGTAGTTAATTGTGGAATTTATGTATTCATAATATTCTATTAAATTATTATGGTTAATTTAACAATAACGCAGCGTATAGAAATTGGAAACAAGGTTACAAGATAATTTTATATATTATCTAAATAAAGGGATCTGTTTAGAACTATTTTAGTCATTTGGTCATATACCTATATTGTCATTTTCATAACCTTGCATCGGAAGTGCATTTGTCTCTATATCAGAGAGAGAAAGGTTGACGACCTCAAGTTAGTTATCCAGTTACGTAATCAGAAATCCAGTTGTATCTTTAAGAGCTCCGTTTCAATGTATTGTATATGGCGGCTTCGACAATTTTAATTCTATTGCATTTACAAACTAGTTTTTTAATCTCAAAGCAGGTGTAGCAAAAATAACCAATGTATTAAAATAATTGAATAGAGGAGTCGTATGTACAGGTGGGCCAATTTTGATGGAATTCTGCATAGATATCGAAAAATGAGTAAACCTGTCCTCCTGGGCTAGATTTTTGAGACAAGTGTAAATACGAAAACCGCTTTTTGTTATGTCAAATAGTTTTCGAGTTACAAGGGGATTTTCAATAGTTTGCATATTTGAAAAGTCGTCATATCTTTCTTGTTATTAAAATTTTTTTTACAGGACTTTTTTAAGTTTTTCTTTAAGCGAATTCACTAGTGAAAATCAAAATCCCAAATTGTTTGTAGTTTTTGAAATATAACGCAAAATTGGTATTTTTCTTATGGAACATATTTTTGATTATTTTTTTTAATCTGCCAAATTAGACGCCGAAGACGACTAAGTAATAACATATTGGGGTGCCGTTTGAGAAAATTAAGTTATTGTTCTTCAAAATTTCGAAATGTTAACGTGCCGTAATAAATATGTAGACAGCCGTTCTCGGCGCCAAAACATAGTCCAACATGTTGTTTAAGCATATTATGAATCCTAAATTGATATCCGAAAAATCGAGTGTTCTCTGAGTTTTTGAATAAATATCTGCTATAGCAAATTTTTTTAGAAAAAATCGAATAACTACAAAACGGCCAAATCAAATTGCAAAAAGTGAAGGTAATTATGAAGCCTAAAAATAGATAAATCCAAATATGTAAAAATATACAGGATGTTCAATTAAAAATAACAAAGTAGATGGTGACTTCCGGTATGACCGGAAACGCTAGAAATCTAAAAATATTGTAATTGAAGAGAACACAATCTATTATATATAATTTCGAATTTTCAAATTTCTATTTTGGCCAGAACTCCATAAACTTCTAATGAACGGTCTCGCTGAGACAGCGTGTGTATGAAAATTATTTTTAAAGAGAGAACCGGTATATAAAAATTTATACCGTGCACGCACGTGTTATTCAAATCATTATATTAGCGTAGGTAGATAATAATGAGCAGTAGCATCGTTCAATTAAGAGAAATTGTTTTTTTTTCTTTCTGAGAATCAATTAGATACAGGCAATTGATGAGTGCAATCGGCATGAAGCTGATGGTTACTTTATTGTGCTTATAGGTATGCTTAGATCTCGTCAATCAGATTTTATCCAAAAAATATACATATGTAATAAATATCTACTCGAAATATTTGTCCAGACAGTGCTATACAGATGGCGGATTGGATAATGGTTTTATCTTTACTACTTTTACTTTCCCGGAGTGACATAAGGCATATGTTTTAAATAGGGTCTTTAATATTGAATTAAAATTCCCCTATATCTCTTTTTTATAGTTTCTTAGTAATCTAGAATTTTCTATATTTATTTTTCATTTATTTTGCAAAAGTTGGCTTGGGTAAATCTATAGTTGCATAGGTACGTCAAAAGTAAAAATCGATATTTTGACACGATAGCTCCATTTTCATATCCTATGCCATATACAAGGAACTGGAATTACCTGAAAAATAGATTTTATCATATCTAACATCTCATGTAATTTTTGTTATTTATGAGATAACGTTGCCAAGTTGTTGATTAGGATAATTTTTCTGTGTCACATCATGTTGAACACTTTTTGACTAATTCATCGCTTATTTAACTGAACTAATTTGTTAGTGTCTGCTGCGCCTAATACATTCACAAATATGATATTAACATCAAAACATGTTTTTTTTTTTTTAAGAGAAAGGAGTCCACAGACGTCTCTCAACCGACACCTTAAGCGATAACACCTGGCGATAACCTTCCGTCATCAAATCTTATCTCACGTATTATTTACATGTTTACATAAAACGACTTTCATCCTTCCTGAATTAAAATCGAGGTTATATAGATTGGTACTTCTTATCAGTTAATGCCTTTTTGTATCTGATGGCTGTGCAGACGACAGGATAACGAGAATTAATTAGATTATATGAAATGAAAATAATTTTGCTTAAAATGGTATACGTGCATGGCAAGTCCCAATTTTTTGTAATCGTTAAGTAAATTTCCACAAAAAAAGGTTAACTAATTCGACGTTGGACATGCTGACAATCGCATATCTTGTTTATGCTAACTAACGCTGTTTAGGAATTAGCGAGAAAGCTAGTCATTGTGTGCTTAGTTCGTAATGAATATGAGTAACTGTGACATACCGGGAATGGTTAAATTAATGCAGACAAAATGATGAATTATACCCGTAATAAATTGATGTTTTAGTATCGACTTGAATTTCCTTTTTTATCACTTTTTTTTTTTGCATATTTGAAAGACATTTTTCTTTTCGTGAATATAATGATGTGCAATTTATTTATAGGGAGTTTCATAAGAACAATTTTCAAGAAAATGGTCAAAAAATTTATTATTGTCATAAAATTTGAAATTGTTAAAATGAACTGTTATTCTAATGTACAAACAAAAAACGGTGAGTTAATTAATATGTAAGAAAGACAAAAGAACTTGACAAAATTAATTGATTAAGTTCTCAGAATGGACACCTTTACTGCCAAACAATGACTTAGTTGGTCTGTTAAACCTTTGCAAAACATTTTGGACTTCAGTTGGTGAAATCCCATTGACTTCAATCTGAATTCTAAGCTAATTAAAAAATTCGAATCCTCGAGATTATTGTGTCGATTTCGGTAGGCTGTAGTTTCTAAACAGCTCCATATAAAAACATCCGAAGGATTTAAATCTGAAGACCTAGAAGGCCATTCGATAGGACCTCTTCGCAGGACCAATCCACCTGCCAAGAAACACGTAATTTAAGTACTCTCTTACTTCTGCTTCATAATGAGGCGAAGCACCATCTTGTTGAAACCATGTGTGGTCCAGTTATGTCAGTAAATAAGACATCTGAAGGTTCGTTGGGTTAGGAACACCGAACAGTTCGGTGTTCCCTAACCTAACGTACACGTGGTCTCTTGCATGAGTTTGTTGTTTTTAAACTTTTCTATGTGTGGGCCTAAAAAGCCTGCTAAAAGCTATATATTTTTGCACTTTGTGCAGAATTGAGGTGTTTCAGTTTTTTATTCCAAGTGGTTACCACACTGTATATTCCGACTGTGCATTTGTAAATGTAATGTATTGTGCGTCAAAAATAAACCTGGTGCTTACAAAAGAAGATTTTAGCAGTACTTTAAACTATTGAATGTGCACAAAATAAATCAAGCACAGACAATAAAACTTGTTAGATTAGAAGTTTCTCTGTTGGAAAAACTTTCGTGCACTCTATAGTGTAACTACGGATATAATTTTAACTATGGCCCAATACAGTTAACTACAAATCTTAGTCAATATTTATATTTACGTCTTTCAGAAATTAAGGCCATACTTGTCATGTTGATAACTGGAACTCATACGATTAACAGTAAATAGATAAAACAAAAAAAAAACCATTGAAATTGCAATAATACCGCACCGATTCCATATATGGCCATTGCCTCGGATAAAAACCTCGAGATTCTTTCTCTCCTGACAGAAAACATACTGTGGACTGCGTGACAAGAGACACGCAACAACACATTGATGTGCGATCTAGAATATGACTTTTTAATAACTATTAACCGCAATACAACATCTCATATGTATAATATGTACGTATATTGACTACATACTTGCATTTTGTCGCATATATGCCGTTCCAAACAGTTCATTTTTCGGTCGATATATTAATCTATCTTTAGCGTAAATATTTTGGTCGTACAAGAGATAAAAAATCGGAAGAATCTACCAACTGGCCACCACGCGAATAGTTGAGTCTGTGCCAAAGATTATTCCAATCGCGTCCTTGGGACTTATACATACAATATGTGCATGCTAGTGTGTGTATACGTATATTGATTTGAACACCCCAAAATCACAGTTGGTGCTGTGGAACAATATTTATTACCATACCTAACTTGTTGGAATTCACCGATGAAGTTGTTTTGGGAATTGAATTAATTTTTATCTACTATGTCGGTGTGCACGTTTGTAAAATTCCAGTTAAATATAGTTGGATTTGAGTATCAAAAGTAGGTGATGCACTCTGCGATATTGAATGGTTTCCATATGATAATATAAAAAGCTTATTTCATTGGTATTATATACGTCAATTTTAATTCCCTTTGGCCAAGACGTCAGCAAATACTATTTACAGTATTTGCAGTAGTACTCCCACATAATTTGCACTCATATTGATAGAGAGGTTTCATTCATTCAAATCAATACTGCAAAATACACTTTATATCTGAAAGGAATGGTAATTTTCAATGGAACCAAATAAATATTTATTGAATTTGTTCGACTGAAAAGATAATCAATGTGCGCTGTAACGACATACTTTCCAACCAAATTTAAATCATTTGACATGTTAGGAGAGCGTTTGAAGCAAGACTGTACTCTTGTATGGAGGATAATGGTCACCATTTTGAACATTTAATAAAGTAAAATCCAAACCATTTCATTATAATCGTATTTTATTACACAGGTTGCAAATTATGCCCTTTCTGCTTACTGATAAAATCATCGATCAATAAACGTCAAAACTCAATGTACATAAATGCCATTATTCAGTTTATTTAAAAATTTCTAAATAAACAGCTATTATTGATCATTAATTATTACTTGAATAACGAACACTGCAATAATATCTCTTAAAATAATCATCTTTTTGTTATTGTAAGCGCAAGTAATGTTGAAATGTGTTTTTCTTTTGAATTTTTCAAATCGAACAGGTTTGATCTTCTATCCCTTTTATTTATCATGTTTCAGGAAATATCAGCGCAGTCTTTACGTTCAAATGGAAAGGGGAAGAGATGGCCAGGTACTTGGAGAACGACAGCGAAGTTTTTGTGGAAATTACCGTCGGAAGAGAAGAACCAATCAGGAATACTGCCTTAAATCGGTAGGTTGATTTTTTGTATGTTACATCACGTAGTCTATAGATAAATACATATAACTTATGTGAGATATTACTTTGGGTATCTAATCTAATTGTAAGCGTAATTAACGAGAAATCTTGCCCGGCCAATTATTTGTTGATGCATAATCGGAAATTACACAAGAAAATACTAAATTTTTGTTTATTTTAAAATTCCTGGAATGTATAATTAACTTTTTCAATACGTAAACAGATAAGTTAGAAATTAGAGGTAACTTTTCTGAAGTGCTGTTTCTACAAATTTGAAATCATCCCACATCCATTTGCTCCCTCAAACAAGAGTTGATTAAATATTTCTTATCCAACGTTTTTTCATTTTTTTTTTTAGTTTAGTAGAATATTATTTATTTATATCGGTTGAGTGATAACAAAATAACGGCAATAATTTTAATCTAGTACATATATGTATGTATATAATATTTAATTGTTAACCGGCGACAAAATAAAAATATTTTCATCACAACACCAGACGGTCTTATACACATGTTATGGACCGAAAAGATAATGAGCTGGTTTGAGTTTATTCATTGAAATATTTGGGACCTAATATTTTGAACTTTATACTTTATATAAACTCAATTAAGAAAAGGAAGTGTGAATGAAGTGTCTTACGAAATCAAACGCGCATAAAAAAGCGGTACCTTAAACATATGGCATTCAAGGCCTCCTCAATACAATAAAGAACATAATACAATAGATATTTCGCCACGTGATGAATCTGTTATTTGTTATTGCATACCTACCTGGGTGTAAAGCAACTGACAAGGCTTCATAATATATCATTTTACAATCGTAATAATTATAATCACAATTATAATCGACACTTTTAATATACATAGGGTAGAAGCACCAGCGAATGAACAGTTAAAGATTTTGTTGAGTATAAATGAATAGTATCGACATGTAAGGACCTATTTCTGCTTGATTCTTTTTTCTACGTATACCCATATATATGTTGCAAATACCTTGTACAAATCTTCCAGTTTTTTGTATGTGAAAATATAAAAAAATGCATTTATCGCCATTACCTTTCTTGCAAATTGTCCACATATTAAATAATGCGTTTTCAATGGTTCTCCCTTGTAAGCTGACATTCTTAAACTCCATTAATGAGTGGATCCATGTGGTGCTGAATAACTCACTGCAGATCTCAGCTCTGTTTATTGATTTCTCTCTTTCTGTTCTTGCTGCCTTCTTATCGACATATATTCATAATAATTTACAGAATTTGGATTAGACGGATACAAACCGCATTTCCTAAATCCATCTTCAATTATCTCCGGTTTTAGGCTAAACCTATTCTTTAGCATCACATCTAATCCTACATCTATGGATGTTTTGTTTTTCATATCCGTGCCTGTATATGTGAATATTTAGATGAAGATAAGATAATAGGTGTTCAAAAATAGCAGACTTATGTTACTTTGTCCCTCCCACATATTTTAAGTTTATAATATTATACCGAGTGCTCCAGATTCAATGTTACAGGTGATATCTCCCTTATTTATAGAGATATAAGATCGAACAAGGCGTCGATGAAAATGATTTGCAGAATCCTAAAAGATATACGTTTCAAAACTACCCTATAGGAAATCTACAACAAATCATTTTTGTAATAATCGGAAGACTAGACAGACTCGTGCTTAGTAGACTCTCGGGCAAGCCGGTAAACAACACGAACCCTTCTCCCGAGACGAATAAACGCGAGCCTGTCTGATTCTCGCTAACGATAGATATTTATCCTTACCGTGCCAACACTACATTTTTGTTTTGACCCCTCATCGTTTTGACTTTATGATTGAAGTACTAAAAGTGCCTTGTTTCAAAAAAGCCCACCCCAAGAAGTTAAACTTCCTTTTAGTATATTGTAAACGCAGTGCAAAAAAACTGATGTTTTGTGTTTTTCTGTTGAATAAAACTGGAAAGGAGAAACAGATGCCGTTCTAACGTAAATATCCGAGCACAAAGATATATAACGTAACCCTGCGCTCCTATAAATATACAGAAATTATGTATACAATACGAATACATATACGAAGCAGTAAACAATAGGCCATGTATATGAACTACCTACGCAATAATACGCCAGATAAAAGTGGCGTACATCACGAATACAGTCACCTCTATACCATAAACCGTCTTTATCTAACTGTTCGAACGCATGTTACTGATTCAAGTGGATCATTAAACCTACTATAAGATTGTAAATATTATTTAGTTGGGTTGTCGTGCATAGAAACGATAAGTTGTTGTTAAAATTTGTATGAAATGTCACGATTAAATTAAATTAAACCGATGTTTTTAAACTGTATTTCATTGGGAAAATGTTACCAATAAAATTTACTACATAAACAAGTACTAGTAATATTAGTTACCAACAAGTGCCAGTGGTATAATAAATACACAACGCAACCTTTGGTTATACCGCTTGTATGTCTTCGTTTACGATAAACATGGGTTCTGGATTTTATATACAGTTTGGATCGTATGTATTTTATTGATTTTAGTTTAGGTAGACGTTTTTTTACTATTGCATCAACACCTGTATTATATCATATCAGATAATGGTATAGAAGTGTAGTTTTTCTTAGTATACGTGTGTCTTGTATTTCTTTTATAGAGAGCCCCAAATGGATCAAAAGTGATATCAGATGAATGTTTAAGAAACTTTTTTTATCTTTTATATCATTGATTGATTCGCATGAGTGAATTGCTAAAACTGTGCTATTTTTAAAGGTTATTATTAAAATACTTGAGATTTAAACGATAACTTTAACCTACGTACACTCAAAAGCAGATAAATCGACACTGTTATAGAATTTCTACTTTTATCTAACTAAATAAACGATAGTCTCTTTGATCTCTGTACCTGCGGTCGGAAATATTGTATTTTAAATTTCTGGCATTTTTGTTTTTACGTTTGATCTATGAAGAAAAAAGAAGCTTTATACAGTCCCCAGAGGGACTGAACCAAGAGGGAAACAAATTTTATTTGTAGCTTAACGAAAAAATTTCATTTTTTATAAAAATTTTTGCTTGTCTCAAAACCACCAATTCTGAAACAAAAATCTAAATATTTTATTTTTAGCGGCTGAGAAAATTACGAAAACGGTGCCAAGTTTTATGTTTTTGATTAAATCTGAAAAAAAAATGTTTTTAAGCGCAAGTGTGTTTTTGCAATTTTCTCAACTGTAATTTTAGAAAGACGACGAGTGTAATTATGCACAATTTTGCTCTTAGACTTTCTTCGACATCTTGTATGATAGGGGAGCTATGGTCCGTGGCGCCTTAGGTACTACACCCTGTAGTGTACATAAAGTCTACGTTTGCTTACAGAGGTCTCGTTTAAGAAGCTCTTCACTGTACAATAGGAAACTTATTTTTACGGTTTTTTTTTACTAGTATCTTTGTTTACACTCATTTTGAATGTTAGTTTTAAAATTATTTTAAAGCCTGGAATTCGTTTGTATTGTATACGTTTATTATTAGTTTTCCGATAAACATTTTGTAGTTAATGTTTCTAATATGTTTACAAAAACAATTATATATGAGCCTATTCTCTAATCATTATTTCACAGAACATCGAGGAGATATTAATTAATTATTTGATTTGTTATCACGTTGCAACGGCAAAACAATATGACGATTTGAGATTTAATTAATTGACAATAAATATTTTGTTACATGTTAAGCATATAGGCATTATTAAAAAATGCATTAATAGCGCTAAACATTTAAATAACTTGATTTCGTGTTTTAAAGGTATCTTACCAAACTAGTTTTGTTTTAATACTTATACACTGTTATACGGAATGTGTGAATGACAATTGGCTTAGACATTTTATTTAATACGCGATGTTATTGACATTTTTGTTATATGTAACTATTTGTTCCAACAGTATGGCAAAGAAAAGAAACTATAATCCTAGTTTGGTTAGATGGAGGATCTACGTTTTTTTTTTCAAATTATTGTAATTGACTCCATTACGAAGCTGACACTCAGTAATTTCACATGTGTCACCTATGTACGCCGTACAGTAATCGCATCGGCTTTTATGTTTTTTTATTTATTTAGTATTTATTCACTGTATTTTTTCATACACATGTTATAACGCAACAATACATTTCTCATATACTTACGGATATTCGAACATACCATCAGATGATGTTCCAAATTTTCTGCTCGAAATTGACATGGTGCTTCTGTCCTTTCAGTACCTCCGTCCTATTCGTGTCTATCACGTTCATCGTGCTGATGATCATCTCACTCGCCTGGCTGGTCTTCTATTATATACAGAGGCTGCGGAATATTCACGCCAAAGATAAATTATCGGTAAGTGGCATTTCAGTATACTACTTAATAGTCAAATATCGTTGTCAAAATTGAAGGTTACGTCAAAGATTCGCTGTGACTTTTAAACAATGAGACGTTACTGCCGCATGAAAACAATTGAAACACAGCTGTTGGAACATTTTCAAGGTTAAAACTATCAAAAATCCTTCAACAGATTTTTCTATATTTAACGTGCATTAAATAGGCGAAGAATATCTACATAATATATGTATTGATTTGAAACTTTGATCTAAAATATGTTAAAGAAAGTAACCTCTTGTTTCTAACTGTCAAAATTGGTCGGTCAAATAAGACAATAAGGGAAACAATTATAATAAAAATAAAATACATTTTTTCCATGCACATTCTTAAAATCAGTTCCAAGATTAGTTCTCCTAATTTAAATATATTTAAAGATATAAATGCAAATACAATAGCAACTTTCAATTTTTTTTCTCGTTCGCAGAGGAGATTGTGTAATGCGGCTAAGAAAGCTCTTTCTAAAATACCAACGAAAACCATCAAATCGGAGGATAAGGTAAATAGATCTCTTATGCGTTTCTAATTAGAATGAGCTAGAGAGAGAACGAACTCATGAGTTGGTTACGTAATTGTGTTGCAGGAAGTTAAGGATGGGGAATGCTGTGCTGTGTGTATAGAGCCGTACAAGACGCTAGAAGTGCTTAGGATATTGCCGTGCACGTGAGTGAACCATTTTTCTTTGCTATAATGTATGTATTGCTAAAAAATGTGATACAATATCAACTGATAGAATTTCCAATATTATTATTACTAGGGGTAGAAATGGTATAATAAAATTGTCTCTTTACCGTAGGCCTTTATGAAATTCTTTTTTTTTAAGGTATAGGATTTGTTTATTTTAGTTCTGACAAAAAATTTATTTATCAGAAAATAAAAGTAGGTTCTGTGTTTCACAAATTTATTAAATAATTTGGCGACCTATTTCATACTATAGTATATTTTCTATAAACGACGTAGCGACATAAATAATGGGAGGGGCAAACCATGTTCACAGAATACCAACGGAATCAGCGACATCTATATAATATACTTCACAGCATAAACAGAAAACTATACTTTTAAATACTAAATGCACTTGTAATGTTTGATGTACACGTCTGGCCTGTACTCATCTTTCATGTGAGCTAAAACCCCATGTATTGATTATATGATTTCTGTTTAAAAAAGATATGGAAAGAATCTCTTGGAATGAAACTATATAAAATATATATTCGCATAAAATATAAATCATACGTCAAAGTTTCTTTAATTGCACAATTCGGCCTCTTCTTGATCAGCTTCCAGCTGGCCTGATGATGTACAGAAACCGTTCGCCAAATTATTTAATAAAGAATTTCTGAAACGCAGTAATTACTTTTATTTTCTTATGAAGATGGTTTCACACAGAATCAATACTAGTCATTAAAATTCATTTAGTTTTATATTTAAAAAGTGCTTTAAAGGGATGCTCAAATTTTCATTCATTACATCAAAAAGAAAAAGGTCTTAAAAACATTATTTAGGATCAAATAGTAGCAATTAGGGCACAAAATTAACTGTTTAGAATTTTAGACGAATAGAACGAATGCCAAACATTACCCTTATTTCATCTGTGTACTTTTTTATAATTGTTATACACATTAAAAGCATTAGATAAATATAAGCGCCATCTAACGATGACAAAACGCACGATTCCAGGCACGAGTTTCACAAGAATTGCATCGACCCGTGGCTCCTGGAGCACCGGACCTGCCCTATGTGCAAGATGGACATCCTGAAGCACTACGGATTCATGGTCAGTGATAAGAGTCCGCGCGTTTACGAGTATTAGACCAAAACAAAACAAAAATTAAACTGCTAACATTTTCCTTTTGACTATTACAATAGTTAGTGCGCGCACAAAATCTCCGCTGTCAATAAAGCTCAACAAACAAACATAAAAACAAAAAACTACAGCAGTCTATATTGCACACAAGCAGCAAGCGACATCTATATCTAAAGACGACAACGACACAATCGGCAAACGACAAACACACCATCAACAACAACCACTCTTCCGCCATCTTCTACTGTTATCATCACCTTTATTTTTATGCAAATATCTACTGCCACTCGCTGTACTGCAAAATCTTTGCGTTGCACACTTTCGCATGGTGGAGGTAATAATTTATTATTTTATTTTGCCCTTTACCGTTTTTTTTTAGTTCCTTATGTAGTTCTTTTCTTTCCTTTAACATTCTACTGTTTCTTATGCATGGCTTTTTGATTCTTATAAATACTAACATACTACATCAAATAGATTTTCAATATGTGAGTTGACTGTGTAAATTTGACAGCTGTCAAAAGTGACAGTTAAGATTAATAGGGTAAGCAGACTCACAATACATATGGAAAACACGCTACATAAAAATAAATTGAAAGTTAAATATTTTTGTGTATTTATGGGTGCCCTAACGAAGAAATTAAAATTTATTTGATGAACGCAACTGGTATAATAACTAACTACTTAGTAATTTCTAATTAACACTAATAAATAAGGCTTTGATCTACGTGCTTTTCTGACACAATTGCAAGAATTGGATTAGAATTTTTTCAATTAAAAACACGAGTCTACATGTACGAATTTGGCCTAATTTCATGGTGATTGTATAAAACGTCAACTACAGATGGCAGCAGCTATACACGATTTCAACCACGCCATCTATGTTTGCTGACTAAATTTACTCATTTCAAAGACTGCAGTGAAAAAACAAAAACCCGAATTTAAAGATTCCATAAAAAGCCATACAAAGTAATCGAACTAAAAAGCGCCCCTCCCACTCCTGTGCTTGTTTTTCCTTTGTATTAATATATTTTAATATAGTTTACGGGCAGCCAAGAGAGTATACTGCAAGTGGACATTGACGACATCGTCGGAGTGAATTTGGAATCGCCCACATTATCTACGGACCTCCGAACTGACGGACGAATCACGCCCTTACCTCAAATAAGGGCTGAAATAGCTGCAAACCACCAGGTTGGTATCATCATCTGTGTTTCGTTCCCAAACAGTTTTTTTTATTTGTAAATCCAGATAATATTGTTACGTCAGATGTCATGTGAATTTTATCTCTGTTAGATTTATTAATAATTCATTATTTATTTATTTGTTTATTCTACAAGGTGCAGTAATGGTATATCTGTCTATTACTATCCTCATATTATATAGCAATATATGATTTTGAGTGTGAATTGTGAACAACTGTTACCGTAAAAAAATTATACATCGCAAAGAAATTGTTCCTGAGAATTGATAAATAAAGCGGGTTTACCAAAATTTTGAAAAAACAGAGAAAATTGGTTTGGTTAAATTTTGAAAAAAACAAATTTGATGAACAACTTGATATGGATATATTTGGTAAATTTTGAATGGAAAATTGAGAAGTTCAGCTAGAAGATGATAAGAGCGATAAGTTTGGGTAAATTTTGCAAAAGAAGAATTATTGGGTCGGTTTCTTTAACTTTTTAAACAATGACAGAAGTGGTGAACGTGGCTGTGTGAACTTTTTAAGAAATGACAGAGTTAGACAGACATGTTAAAGAAATTTGGTTTAATAAGTAGATGGCTTTAGTTAAACTTTAAAAGAAATATACGGAAGCTGTTCAGCCAAATTTTGGCAAGAGAGAGATAGGATAATGTGATTGCTAAATTTTACAAAAAAAAAGATGATGTTCAGTGAGTTTAAAGTAATAAAATAATTCCTTTTGTTTCTAATAACTAAACTTCCTACTATTTAGGCAAACGCCTCTTGTTTCTTTAATTTTCATTAATAGATTTTGCAATTTTCCACCTAATAATGACGTAACACGTCTTATTTTTATAGTTTGTCCTATTTTTCCCGTAGCTATCGTTCGATATCGCGCCGGACGAAGACAATTGCAGCAGGGCTTCCACCCCACGCGATACCGACCCCGTTTTGGTGGAGCGGCGGTCTTCCGTCAGCGCTGACGAGGAGCCACCTTGCGACCACCGCAGTCAACTAGTCGAACCGCTGAACCGTTCTAGTCAATAGTTAAAAACGAGTTACCATCAAAACGTCGAAGTGTGTTTAGACTAAAATCGAAATGATGAGAACGAAATTCGGTTGTGTGTTGTGCAATAATAATAAGAACACGAAACAAACAGGACGGGACTAACTAATTTATTATATTGTGATATATACATTTACAGAAAAAAAGACTTGTTGTGATACTTTTTATTAACTAAATAATATAACAAAGCATTAAGGTCGGACGTATATATATATATATCGTATATTATACAAATAGTTATTGTTGCATATTAAATCGATTGTGAAAAGAATCAGAAATGGTGCTTAATTCTTTTGTTTTTTTTTTGTTAACTGTTGCAATCAATATTCAGTGGATATGTATATATAAATATAAATTTCAAATGAAATTGTTTATAAAACAAAAGAGTGAAATAAAATATATATGTACATGTACATGTCTCTAAACTTACATAATTATATATTTTTAAAATATACTTAATTTTATGATAACGTTGTGTTATTCCCGACCAACCCCAAATTTTAAAGTGAAATCGTCGCTTTAATTCTATACAGACAGTCGTAAAAACATCAACTGCTAAAATTTTTATATTTTAAGTGTTTATTTAAAGCAGACTAAAATTATTATTTGTATTTTCTCATTTTCTTCTCTTCTTCTGTATGTTCGAAAGAACGCGATTTTTAAAAAAATCATTAAAGGACGAAATATTCTTAGAATAGTCCAGGGAACAAACCCTACAATTTTTGCCGCATATTTAATAAACACCCTGTATAATATTTATAAAATGGCTGAAGAGTACACTATAGTTACTACCATTATTCGAATCTTTTTAGTATTTTTACGTCAATAAAAAGAAAAAAGAAGGCTAATACAAAATAAAGAAACTAAAGTAAACATTTTAGCACTTATAACATAAATAGTAAGTGAAATAACAGCCAACTGAGCGATGTTACATAAATCTTTTACCTTAAAAGATTTGTGCCATTTATTTTATAGGAGTACAATTTAAAATAAGTTCGAATTGAACGCCAAAAAATGACATTAGAGATAATGTATCTATAGAGCATCCAACAACTTCTTGCAAGTACGTGTTCTTATGGGCAGTCATTAACATAATACAATGATGTATAAATATATTCTTTTTTTATCATCACTAACGTCGAATTTTTTCTACAATTTATATTGATCACGCATTTAACCATAAATATTATTCACAGTTCATAATATTATCGTACTTCATTTGTTTTTTTTAATAGATTTCTATTATTATAAACGAACCTTTTGAGTGGTGTTTTGAGATTGCTTATATAATTATGATCTTTACAATATCGCACTAAATAAAAATCCAATTTTTTCCCTAATTTTTAATAATTTTCGTGGTATTTTCAGTTTTCAAAATTATGTTGTTTGAAGATTATAGAATTAAACACTGTATAAGTATAAATTATGAACAAAAAGATTTTATAATGCATCTTTCACAACTTCTGTAATTGTATGTGGGTTTGGACGATCTATAGTAATAGTTTAGTTTGTAATTCCCCTAATAATTCAGTACATTAATTTTTATGTTAA
This sequence comes from Cetonia aurata, assembly GCA_949128085.1. Classification (NCBI taxonomy): domain Eukaryota; kingdom Metazoa; phylum Arthropoda; class Insecta; order Coleoptera; family Scarabaeidae; genus Cetonia; species Cetonia aurata. The sequence goes on along the minus strand of OX421885.1, from coordinate 44,939,739 downwards.
TTATTACGTTCTTTTTTAAGGGGAAGCGATTTTAAGTTCGTAGGAATAAAAAAAAAACCCAAATTTAACTGTATAAAAAAATATAATTATAGGAACACATAAATCCTTAAAATTCGAATTAATTATAATGAAAATTGCAATAGTAATACAATTTTTATTTCAAAATCCATTAAATTAATAACGTAAACACATAAATTAAATTTATTTGAGATACATATATAAACATAAAAGTGTGTTAGACAGGACATTGTAAAAATACACAGAATCAAATAACAAGTGACTAGAACTCATATCTGTTGATGGAGAAGCCGACAACACGATGTATATTAAAGCTAGACGCTATAAAGAACTTTCTTTCTTTCTTCTTCTCGACAACGTCTATACCAATGATCGGGTGCTTGCCGATCCGAAGTTTTTCTTGATATTTTCTTATATCGAAAGTCTTCCAGGAATCGACATTATAAATGTATACCTACAAATAAAATAACGTCCAGATTTCTTTGGGACAAGTTTGGTTAAATTTGGAAAAAATGGTGAAAGTGGGTATATAAATTTTGAAATAATGATAACCAAAATGTGTTTGTAAATTTTAAAAGATGAAGGAAAAAGTGAATAACTCGCCCCCATATCTTCGCTATTCGTTCAAAATACGAAATTTTGTTTTTATTGTAATATGTATCTGCAGTATTTAGTAGTTCAGTTAGTTCAGTTTTTAGAAAGAAATTGTGGACAAGGAGAATTAAGCTAGATTTTGAGTAAATGGCAGAAAGAGCTTGCTTAAATTTTGAAAAAATTATAGAAAGTGTGGATTTGGCTAAATTTTGAAAACATCACGGTATAAAAATCGATTCCCAACAGAAGATCAGAATACTTACATCACCGACATCCACGCCTAAAATAAACGTATTCCCATAGAGAAACATGCAAGTTATATAGGCCTCCAGTACCTCCCAAGGGTGGAATAACTTTTTGCTATACTCCTGGCTCAAACCCAATATGAACAGTTCCATAACTTGCCTCTTATCATTCGCTGTTGACACACCGTTAAAATGGGAATGACGTCCATCTGATAACGACAGGTACTTACATAAACTGATTATTATGTTACGCTTAAAGATCTGACAAGTCTGTTCCAATCTGATATCGTTCTTTATGCAGAACTTCAGTCGTGTCTTCTTCTCGACGGTGGTCATCGGCTGCAGGTCATATTGTAAGGTCTTGACGTCGCTATTGACTAAGCAGGTGCATGTGCCGTCCCAAATCGAGATTCCCGTCAATTCATTCGGGGAATATATCCTAACGTAGGTGTTCTCCCATAGTTTTCTCTCGCCGTCCGAGTTTTGTTTCCATTCCACGACTGAGATGCGACCGCCGGTCTTTACTAAGCAAATGTGCTTTTTGTACACGCTGAAATTTATAATTAGGTGAAAATGTTTCAGTACGAAGCAAACGACGATGTCAACCTATATAGTTTAACGTCGTAAACTATGAAGGGGTCAGAATATCTGTTCTCGTAGTCTACCATGTATAACGCGTTGCATTTATAGAATATAATTAGGAATGGCCAGACGTCGCCCAGATACAAATTTCTACCGTCTGAAAAGAGTTTGAATTATTCCTTCGAATACGGAATTCGGTAGATAGACGAGTTCTTACCATCAAAGAAAGTGATATCCAACACCTTTACAGCTACGTGCCGCGTCATGTAAAGCAGAGCCCAAGAATCGTTATATAGTCTCACTTTACCATCTTCTGATCCAACGGCGATAAAACGTCCTGAAACAAATGAAATATGAGCGATATCGATATTGTTTGCAAGTAAACAAAATTTTAATTATGAATTTGGGTGTAACATATTCAAATGTAATCTACCCCAAATTTATTGATTTTGATTAAATGAAAGGTGGCTTTTAAAATTTGACAGCTGTCAAAATTGGCATTTAATTCAGTTTAAGAAAGAAAACAGAAAATAATTTGAATAAACCGTATTGCAAATACAACATCCTCTATGTCAAAAAGAAAATGATATATGATAAATGAGAAGTGGCTGCTGAAATTTGACAGCTGTCAAAAGTGACAGTTAACTCTGTCTTAACAGAAACAAACGTCAATTAGAATAGACAGTAGTGCAAGTAAAACATACTCTAATTACACTACATCAAATAGAATATTAAAGAAATCATTGATTAGCAGCCAGTATTTGACAGCTGTCAAAAAAGAAAATTATTTATTTGAAAAAAGATTTGATAGTTGTGGAAAATAAAAGTGCAATTCTGCTTAAAGAGAAAACCGATATATTTTTCTGCTGTCAGGTGTGATAATTAATTTTGTTTAAAAAACAAGAAAAGAGATAACAAACAACTAGAGAAAACGGTATTACAGGTGTGATTTACTTTGTTTCAAATAGATTTTAGATAAATGAGATATATCGACTGTCACAATTTGACGGCTGTCAAAAGTAACTGTCAATTTAGTTAAAAAAAACAGCAGTAAGTTGGAGCAAACGGTTTACGGCTGCAACATATTCCACATAAAACAGATTTTAAATAAATGAGAAATTTCTATGCCAAAATTTAGTATAATTTCAAATTTTTACTGGAACCATAAAATCCGACAAAAGAAAAACAATATTGAAGAAAAAGCAAGTTAAGCTTTTTTGACTTAGCCCAAAATAAAAACAATAAGTGAGGTTAGTTCAATGACGAACAAAACTTACACAATTAGCAGCGATTCTTTATAACACTAACCTGACGCAGCTAAACAAGTTATTCTAGGTATATCAGCAGGACACAACATAACATCGAAATCAATATTATCGTGGATATCTTGCCAGGAAAGCCAGTTGTCGTAGATTTCCTTGTAGAGGTGATCCGATGGAGAAACATTGTACTTCTGTAAATATTCTATCAGCTGATCGGGTGGTATTTCCTCGTTGCAGCAATACTTCCATATCTTCGTCTTCTACAAATTGACCAACAGGTAAAGAAAAAACGTTAAAGGGGTCACATCAAGGTGGTAGTGCTGTTACCAATGTTAAATAATCTACAATTTGCCTCCAATTACGACTAACGTTTCTGGCGTTATATAGGGTTTTGCCATCGCACAGTGAGAGTATCTTTTCTATAGTTTCCGATGGAAACATTGCGTTTATTTACATGCAGAGACTACCGTTTTGAATCTACTGGAAGCGCAGTTAAAAGACGGCATACGCGAAGTACCTTTGTTCGCGGCGAGCCACGCAAGCATGCCTTTGTTAGGACTCAAATAGTGCCAGCTGTTTTGTGAGTAAATATACAAATAAAGCTAAATATTAACATACTACTTTGTGTTCTTCGGATTCTCCCTTTTTATTCTCGCACAAAATTTTATTTATAGAATTCTAGTGAGTATTACGATATGATTGTAGATGTCTCCATTCCACAGATTCCTGTATACTCTTCTGAAAAATATTAAGAGATGGCGCTAATAGGTCAAAATTTATTTAATTAATACAGAAAATCGTTATACATTTATTTAAATAACCATAAGATACAGTGGATGAAACAACGGTTCATACGTATTCATTAGTAAATGAAGTGTGTACCAAGAAAGGCATTTAAGAATTAAGTCGGCACATTTGGTGTCTTTATAAGCTTAGAAGATACTCTACCAGATGGCGCCGAATATCAAACAAACTTATAACATCTACAGGTTGTTGTTTTGTGAAAACGATTCCATACCTCTCTGTAACTGTCAGTTTTTACTCGTACGCCGATCGTGTTTGTCGTGTGATGGTTTCGGAAACGTGAATCCGTTCGCGTGTGTGAGTGCTGTTGTCATTATCATATCGGATAGTTATTACCGTATTACAAGATGAGTGTGAGATTACCGCCACTGGAATTCACGGAATGCATCACGGACAGCCCGTATTTTCGCGAGAACCTGCACAAACACGAGAAGGAACTCGAGAACACGAACCATCAGATTAAAAGGCTCATAAAAGAAGTTAAAGAACTGCTGGATGCTGCGAAACGTACGTTATTATTAATTTCTGTTGTATTATATATTATATTTACCGTGGTATTATTTGATATACGCGATTGGATAAGTAGATTAGTGTTACGATGAAAAAAAGTTAGGTTTTATAATTTGTTCTGACTAGGATCTGTGTATGTTTGTGTAATTTATAATAATGAAAAAAAGCGTTTACCTGTTGTTGGTTAGCTAACGGTTCTACGGATTTATTTGTATAAATATACAGTCGATAAAATTAACCTTCAAATCGAATGTTTTTATTATACGATTTGTATGTTTATCAGAACGGAGTAAATATTTTCCTTTTTTTAACGACGATTTCAATTTGTAATTACGACGTCTGCCTGTTAACATATCGATAACCTTCTTGGTTCATTTTTTCCCGTCGCCTATTCTATTAGATTGATGTTTGTTAACGTTTATTATCGTAGATAGGATTGGAAATGAATCGTAACAAATCGTCGATTGTTCAAACACGTATACATCTATAGCAGGCACTTATTAATATTTCTATCAGGGGAATTCTCTGTAATAGTAATGATTAACATTGATTGGAACAATTGGGTATATAATAATAAATGATAACAAACAAACATTTCCCTCCATACACGGGTGTAACTACAATAAAGAATGGCACGACGAAGGACGCCCGATAAAATAGACAACAGGCCGACATTCCGTCACGTTCGGCCCCAAATTTGTCGAACAGGCCAGATTACCATTGATCGGACACAAGCTCTGTTAACACGACAATCCAATGAGACAATACGGAACGGCCTTTGCATGTTAACTATGTGTAAATACCGGCAACCAACCAACGATGGTCCCTGGCTTTATTAAATATGCGTTCGACTGTATTCTTAACACTGCTGTTTGCAGAGCGTTTATCGTCTAATTCTGTCGATATTTGACGAGGTTAATATTACCCGTTTGTACGACGCAAATATGTCGTAAATATCTCTGTACGGGTTTCACTTACAATTAGTTTTCCAGAAATTTATTATAATAGTTATTGTACAGTGTGAAGGAGTTTCACTTTTTGGAATTGTAAAAGTGCGCACGACACCATAGGTATTTTGTTGTTTCAATAATACCGAATGGATAGATACCACTAACGTCAGTTTATATTAGCAATAGTAAAATTAGTTTGTTTCTAATTGTAATTTGCAATTTTCATAATTGTGGAAAATTTGTCGTAATTGTTTATTTATTAACAAGTGCGTAATGATCTGTCAGTTTATTATTATAGAGAAACTGACGTATTTCGCCATCTAAATCGCTTATGTAATAACAACACTATTGCTCACGTATAAAAGTATAAAAATCAATATCGCAATAATTAAACTCCGACAAGAAAGGTTCTATTTATTCCTTTTTTTTACGTTTTAATTTTAACGCAGTAAATCCCTAACAAAGCAGCAATGCAAGTACTTATAGCATAAATGTAAACAAGAAACCATTCATACATTATTCAGTTTCGAATCGAAGCGTGAAATCGATGTAAAAGCATTTGAATTGTTTATACAGCAATACCTCATATTATATAGTCCGACTTCGAACAATCCGGTTTTTTATTACAAAAGAAATTACCCCTACCATATTTCAATTTTTCTTCCCTTTCCGGAAAATTAGAAAACGCTCCATTCTGTTAGGATAAAATTCATGGATGGGAAACATGAGCTTGCTCAGGTTTGCGGCATTATTCGAACTTGAAAATCCATTTGCCATTGAAGCAGCACGTCAAGTTTGTCGTCCAAAGCTTGCGTTATCTTTCCCATATTTGATCCAGACACAGAAATAAGGGTATCATCCGCAAACAAATTAACAAATGACTCGTTTATATAGACGAGAAACAGTAGCGGCCCAAGCACGCTCCCTTGCGGAACCCCCACCTTGCACTCAATTTTGTTAGAAACTTTGCAATTTATTCTAGTTCTGTGATACCTTTGAAATTGACATGGTTTAATGCCAAGAGATTGAAGTTAAATGCAAAAAAAAGTATATCGTCTCGGCATAGTGGACGGTTGTTAAGTTTAAACACCCGTATATCTTTACAAATCTAACAGAAATATGTTTCCAATTCCAGTTACTCTTCTTTTATCTATACAATGTTGGAATGTTTGTTCAACTTATCTGAAACTCGGAATGAGATTGAATTATAACGTGGCTTTTTTCAGGTATTACCTATATATTATAGATATAACACATTCCTATGTAGGTACAAATATAAATTTCGACTCGCAAAAAAAATTACAAGTCAATATTGATCTATTTGAAAGAGAATAAATATATTGCCGGCGCCTGTGCTTTTCAAAACACAATTTTACTCTTTCTATGAAACGTGTATTATTTGTACTTTATCTGAACGTGCATTAATAACGCTATTTATCTTATCTATCGTGATAATAGTTTTCGTTTATTTGCTTGGGTATTAGAAAACTCACATGCTTTCCTTGGTGTTAATTCTATTCCATATTCCCTAAAACTAAAGACAAAAGTCTTTCGATTTAGCTCAATATACTTTACCTCGAAGGAATGCTAGTTTTCAATAGAACCAAAATAAACATTATTACTTATACCAATAATAGATTAGAACCGTAGAAAAAAAACTGCAAATAAAAAACAAGCATATACAGTCAGTGCACGGGATATACAGTTAACGCGGCCAATTCGTAACCGTACTGTTGTCTTCTCTTTATACGGAGTAATTCTAGTTCGTTCTGCGATTCTTTCATTCGTTCCATTGCTGTCGTAACGGATTTTCGCGTAATGCGAGTTAGGCGCAAACGATACACGGTCTTAAATCGGAACGAAGCGTGGTCGTCCGCGTGCCACAATGGATCGGTGTCAGTTCCTATATCCGGACACATTAATCGTGCTATATATCTATCAGACGGGAAGAGGTAGACCGTATCTCTAGAGATTACCTTAGTTCACCGTATACCGAAAGCGATTCGCTGTCACGTTCAATTTGTTATTGGTCGACCGTTGTCGTAAACCCGTAAAAGCTATATTAGCTGCAGTAACATTACATTATGATTAATCTGGCGCCCTCTATCGGGATAATGGGAAACAAATTTGACAGATGAAGGATCAATTTGATTTTTGCGGTTTTCATTTAGTGGTGCAATCAATCATTAAAATGACATTAACGAAAGTTGTGTGATTGTGTGTACTGCTTGTGACAGCGTCAATAAAAATTGTACTTGTTAATTTATTAGACACAGCTTAAACTCAGATTTGACAGTTGTTGTTTTTACACCTACTACTCTTTTACTCGACATATTTTTAGGTTAGCATCATGCAGTATCATAGAAACTATATATATTAAAATTAAAGGGGTTTCCTAATACTAAGTAAAAGTCGTTTCAGTGAACGATACTCTGTATTGATGTATTAATAGATTATTGATTAATATTCGATGAGAAACTTTTTCGAAGAATATACGCTTTAAAATTTCAAATTATGAGGTAGGTACTTCAATTGTTTGCAATTTTTTCTCAGTAATGATTGCTATATAGTTTACACTAATTTAGTTATCTAATCTAAGATTCTGAACAATTCTGGTATTTTTTGGATGTGACTCATCTATGATCAAACTTTTTATTTTAGTTTATAATCTGCATATTTTAATTTTATTTAAGGGTTATACACAATGCAAATATATGGGGTGTTCCTTTAAAAAGGTTGTCAAGTAGCGTATGAAATGAATTATGAGAAAACGTCATTAGAAACATCAAAATTCAATCTAAATGTAATTATTCAGTTTATTCAGATAATTAAAAATTGAATGAATCGCTGAAAATGTTGACAATGTATACAATTATACATACGTCTTATTTGATAAAAGATAATTATATTTACTTTATAAATCATTTTTAATGGAATTGTATGGTAAATTACTTTTTCGATTTTTTTGTATATATAGATATGTCTAAACTCGTCATTATACGAAAGTTAATATTTAAATAAGGATTAATAACGTGTATAGGTACCAGCTTTGATAATGTTTGATAGAACTATCTGGCAAATAAGCTAATGTAATATTTACATTTGCATTTCAGAGAAATTGTTTATTAATAGTGAATTACGCAAACCGTTTGTGTTTGTCATATTAAGTGGGGGTTGCATTACAGAATTCATATATACAAAGCAATATTTGATGCAAACGTATTTCTACGCTGTGATTTAGAGAATGACAACATCATCAAGGTCATTGCAAAAATTGTACTACTGATGTTAAAAGATAGTTTTTTTAAAACATTAATTGACATGTTTATTGACTTTTCGGACAGACTGTAGATAATTCCTTAAATTTGATTTAAAGAAATATATGTTCATATTGTATAGGAGCAATAACCTTTAATCCCCTCTAGAAGGTCTGCATATGGGAAGAAAGTATCACTTTTCGCTTTAAATATATAATTTTACATCATCAGTTCATCGAACCTACTTGCAGCGAAATGGGAAATCTATAAGCGCCTCGCCGTCATAAAAATAAGAAAAAGAACATACTGAAATTTGCAACTTTCACTTCCAATCAGACCCGCTCGATATTTTTATAATTTAAATTATATTTATGTGTGGTGTTTCTTTTTTCGTTCTTATATACAGAGGTTTATGTATTGGTACCGTTTTTCGCAATTAGTTGTTTCAATTTTAAAATGTTAATTACAAATGAAGTAAGTGATACCTACTTATATCTAGGGTACTGAAATTTTAGAGGAAAGAGAAAAATGAGTTTTTTAAATTATTATAAGATGTTTCACAAGATATTAGACGACAAAATTACAAACTCAAACACTTTTATTTAATGGCAACACAACTAGAGATATAAGTATACCACAACCGCATCGCTTTCCTTCAACAATACCAAACAAGTGTTTATTTGCTGTGAAGTAAAATATACAAATTAATGGCTATACAGATTCGCGAAAATTGCCGCATATCGTCGTACGGTCGTTGAAACGAGGAAATCAGGTGTAAACTTGACGCAACCTAGCCTCCATGTCCGTCAGGGCCCGTGCACTCAAAACGAACAGTAAAATACAGAGCAACATTGTGGTGACCTTAAAAATATTGTTGCTTTTGTAGCGAATGTTGTGACGCAACTCGTATATCTATATACCGTAATACAATATGCCGCACCACTACAACGAGAGAATGTATGAATGTTTTTGTGTCTGTATGCATATCGACAACGAATAATTTTATTGGAAAATATTGAATAACGTGTACCTACATATGTACTGAATGGTTATTCGAGGAAGGGGCGTATTACCATATCCACACGATATTAAATGTAATAGATTAATTATTGCTGTATACATACTTATTACGAATTTATTGATAATATTTTTGGTTATTACTGCACATAATATCCAACAATTTATATTGAACAGTCCTTATACAATCTGCAGCATCCATATAACGGTGCTGTTAATTGGACGAAATTAATGCCTTACATAGATCTGTATTAAATTCTTCTTGTTCTAATTTTTGCGAATTTGATGCTGCACTTTGACGTATAGATTGCTGCAAACAAGCGGGTCGCTCTAGTTTTTCACACTTTCCAGTATGTGAAGTTGTTTTAGCGTGTTGATCAATCAGGTATTTTCTCTCAAACACCTATAGCAACAATTGTCGTTTTATATCAAAAGTTAAAAAATTATATAAGATTTAAGACTAAACTGCTTACCTATATAAATCGACACCCCGCTTTCGAGATATAGATCGCTTAGAACATTTTGGGACGTAACAAAGTCCTTTGTTGCATTGTTTAAAGCGCTCTCGTATATAATATATAATAACCACGAACGAATGGTGCATCAGCGAACACATTCCAACGTGCCCACTTCCTGATTAAGCGTTTTATTCTAATGGCAGTGCAACGGCACGTCGACAACACGAGAAAAAGACGCATCGGAGATCGCCGAGTTCGCTACCTGAATTCGCACAGCGCGTTTCGCAACCGTATAATATCTAACACAATGTAGGTATACAGCACAGCAACGTATTATTATCTATTAGATTATAATTTGCGTTCGCGAGCGCTAGCTAAGAAAAGAGAACAGCATAGGAGAGGATTCGCAGTACAAGCAAATTTTTTAGTAAATTGCGCGTGAAAGAGAATTTAACTCTGAACATGTAATGTTAACATTGCCCTATGCTCTGTTTTAAAGACAAGTCGATGCATTGCAGACAATTGTACAATATACAAAGCCAAAGCTATCCTTGTTAAAAGAAGTGATAAACAAATTTGTTGTGCCAGTTGTAATTTATAATAATATATACATATATAAATATTCATGCAGTTATTTTTCAAAAAAAGAAGAAAGTATTGTCCAAAATTAACGCTTGTGTCTATCACAAGAAGTCGTGTAACAAAAAAAATTGCTTTTTTTTCTCTTTATGCAATTTTTAAAACAGATATTTCTAATTGATATAATTATAATAAAAAAAAAACATGAATTATATAGTCGTACTTTTTAGGCGGTTTGAGTGAAATATTCATTCATTTGTGGTATATACATTTTGTTCATAATGCTTGGTGGATTTAGACTCTGTTTTTTATTCGTGTATATACATATATTATAGAAATAAACTTATCTTATGTCACAATATACTTTCAATTTGACCCTCGCGCGTATCGGAAAAGCTAAATTCCGTCCCGGTTCCACTCAGTACTCGTTTATACTCGTCTGAAGTGACGCAAAATTGCAAAATCTACAGGCAGGAAGCCGTGGAGTACGTTGCCTTTACCCCATAGCGATTTCAAGGGTAACTGAAGGGTTGTTTCAACCCCTACGTGATGTATTATTAGCTAAATGAAGATCGTATATGCAACCGGCGGACTATGGAAGTGTATAATTCCCTTCTCTTCTCCATACTATAGCAGGATGAGTCATCCTATATCCTCACTCTCCGTATATAGGCGTTTTTGCTCCTGTATTTTTTACTGCCAGGATTTTCTAATTTTCCGGTATATTTAAAATTTAGATCGGCGGAGGAATCAGTTGATCTTATTATCAAAGACAATTTAAGCAAACTATAGAAAAATACCATCTAATATTAAATTTAAATTGCGTATATTAAAAACCTTGACGCAATAGTTTTACCGTAAACAATTTCATCGATTTTATCCAGAGTATGCGGTCTATATTTAACCCGTCGATCGTTTCATAATTATTAATTGATACTGGGATCGGTCCATTCTTTAGAAAATTTGCGCGCCGTAATATCTACACAACACGTAACTTAGATACATAGTTATTATTACACCTAATTTAATTATTCTCCGGAAAATATTATCTCAATCCTTTAAGTTGTTAGATATTTTTCTTGCTTCTAAGCAGTAATATTCCAATAATAATTTGGAAATGAATAGTTTCTCATATGCGGTGGGTACGTATACATTAAATTCTGGGTATTTAAGAAAAAAATATGTTATGAGTTATGAAATAGTTCTCTGCTGTTTATTTATACTTTCGGTTATTATTAAATTTAAGAAAACTTGCAACATTCCAGTTGTCTGCCATTGTAATTTACGAAAACTTAATCTTCCTACACTATATTTTTATTGCAAAATGTTGTGTACTTGTTTGGTATCATACTTAACACATATTGGTTCAGATGTTGGGTTTGTTTAAAAAAGGTCTTCTGTATTTTGAAAATTAAAGAAGCAGTGATTATTGTGAAGACATGAATTTTGCCATATTGGAAAACTAGTTTAAAGACGTGTTCTACACAATAGTAATGGACAATCACTCACGAAAAGTATTAGAAAAAGTGGCGAAAACGACTTTTTTTCGGTGTTAATCAGGGATCCATTAACACATCCTATCACACAAAGCATACGAGCAAATTCATGGAACTAGTTCACAACTTGATATGCGTTTTCTTGCGACTTCACCACTTGATCTCGACGGAACAGTTTTTGATTCTCTGCCATAACAACTAACAGATTAAAAATTGACAAACAAAAGGAGAAAACAGCCTTAATATTCAAATATCTTCAATTTGGCAACAGTTTACTACCATATGGTATAACAGAAAATGACAAGCTATAGGAGAGATAGGTTAAATTTTGGACTATTGCAACTTGTAGAAAATGACGAAAAAACACTGGAAAATAATCAAAATGTGTCTGTAAAATTGTAAATATTTACTGGTACTTACAAGTGTACAGTTGTAGTTTTATGAAATATTTGTATGCATGTATTTCGCAACTTGTAAAATACCCTGTGAAATTGTATCTTGTTATTTTATGAAATAGTCCCCAGACGGTGATTTACAAATATTTATTCTTATCAATTAATAATAATGACTTTTTAAATACCTTTATAAAATTTAAACAATTATTTGAATGTACCTCCAAATATGTTTAATTCGAAAACTGAATTGTATTAAAAATAAGGTTCGTTGCAAACGCAAAAATGCTAGCAAACTATATGACCGTGTTGCACTGGAATATTGCCTTTAAAGAATAAATGTATTATGTATTTCATACTGGAAAATCCTTGCGAAATCCATTGCGCGAATACTTGCCAGAATATCGACCATCGACGGGCAGATCCCTGTCCGTCGAGGTCGCTGACCTCCTAGTAGCCTCCCTTCCCATCTGTTCACCACCGCAGCACAGGGCTATCCCGGTATCTGTTGGCAGAACAGCGCCCGTCTTGTGATGCGGGATTCCCGGCTCTAAAATCCGCCGTTCTGGTTGGCCCGCCGATTTTATTAGATCTCCCATCTCGCAGGAGTAATTCCACGTGCGAATGTGCGTATACCAAGATACCATCTACTACTCTACAGCGCAGTAAAGTCGCTTATGTATTTATAGAGTTTCTTGGTTTCGGTGTACCAATGTTAGCTGAAAGTTAATCAGGGTTTTGCCCGTTCTATACTTTATTTAGACGATGCATACAGGGTGTTCCACCGAATTGGCTCTATTATTTATTTAAAGAAAGTATTTTCAGATTTATAATATCCTTATTTTGTTTTTTAATTGATATAAATCTGAAAAGTATAACAGATATTAAAAAACTTTTTAAACATAATTTGCAGCAGGTCACATGATCCCCAACATGACATAATAATGGGGGATGGAGTACTTCATATTCATACCATTTAAAATAACTAAATTACTGATATTGTACCAATGTCCACCCTGGTACTCTTTCAGTCTGTAGAGTTTCATGGAAATCGGAATTTAACAAGTTATTTATATTTTATTTCATACACGATATCATGCCAAGAAGAGGAAGCTCAAAAACTGAACTAGCAAGTACTTCTAAACGAATCAATAGCGGGGTTAGATAAATGAGATATAATTAGTAGTGCAACTTAAAATGCATGTCTAAAGGACATTACAAGAGAGAGAATGCTTCCATATTGATTTCATGCCAGTTCGTAGGCATGGAAACAACAGATATTTACAGATTCAAATTTGTATGATTTAAATGAGGTAGTAATTTCTTTTAACAGCAAGTTATATTAAACAATACGGGAAGTATTGCCGTCGCAAAGGCTTCGGAACCATACCGAGACGCTGGTGAATCATACGTATGGAAAACCACTTTCACCTGTATCGCGATTGGAGTGTACATACATTGACGCGTGCTCAGGTTTATCTCGACTTTACGCCGCTATTTATGCTCATAACAGCGTGGGCATCACGTTTGTAATGTGCAAAGTTAGTGCATTCACTGCGCAGGTTGTAAATCGGAAAAATCCAAATGAAATCTCTTAATTTGACATGTTTGACAGCGACACATTCCTAAATAGTGTGACATAACCTAAAATTATAATGTCAAATTTGACAACTGCGAGATTGGCACAATATATTAAGGATGTACCTGTTTCTTTTTGGTTAAATTTACTGGTATATACGCATGCTTTTCAAATTAGATTTATATTATATTAACGATGACAGTCAGCGCTTAATGATTTGTCAAACGCAGAGAAATGCAACAAAATTCACTTTCACTTCGGATCTCTGCGTATTTGTGCCGGTAATAGCTGTGTACCTACGCTACACATATAAGTCAGGATATTGACGTAATCAAAAGTCGGAAGCTGCATGCAGTGTATCACATAGAAATAATTGTACCTTGATATACGTTATTATTGCTTTACATATAGGCAAATATTCGTGGGAAAATCCAATAATAGGTACAGCCGTTGTGAAATTGAAAGTGTATAAAAGTTTCAACGATATGAATCTGTTAATTTTACGAAAAGGAAAAATTACTATCGGCTTTGTAATTCTATTTAGTGAAATCGTTTTAACATTTGAAATTCAGCATAAGATCTATAAAATATTAGACATATAGAAAATTACCCTATTCTCCTTATAAAGATTTTTTTTGTTTCTCATTAAATTTCACACCTTCCTCAAATGTGAAGCGTCCAAAATTATCTAAACATTGTGGGCGACCCTTGTAAATAAAGCAGACGCTAAAATTAGCATTCAATGTACCACTCGTAACGTATTTCTCCAGGGACCATAAAAGAAAAAAACATTTCATTCTGAGTATACACAGAGAGTGCACTTCTTCCTCTTCCAGCAGGCTGTTTTAACAGATACGGAATAGGGTTAAGTGGTGCTCGCTTCAATAGTTCTGACGTAGACGATACTTCGTTGTATAGACATGTTCCCGATGTTCTAAATCGGTATAGTATATACTTACATCACAACCATGCATCAGGAAGCAAAAAAAAATACATGAGTTGCGTTTATCGAAACAAACCGTCTGAGTAATTGCATGATAAACGTTATGAACATTTCTTGAAAATAGCTTGAAAGATACATGTATGTATGGCTGTTTTTGTCAAAGTATATAGTCAATGGTCAAATTTACGACACTATAAATGATTTTAAATTTTGAAAATTGCAATTTGTTGATTGTGGGTTAAATTTTCCTTATAAATGCTATTATTTGACGTTTATGAATACTTACGTCAAATTTGACGTTTATCATATTTACTGTCAAATAATTTGACGTTTATCGTATAGGTTTTCTATTACTAATTCGACGTTTATTGTATATAGTAATTGTCAAATAAATTTTACATTTATCCTGGCCATTGTCGAATATAATTTGACATTTATCGCAACGATTCTTAAATTTTGACGTAAATATAGCGACCATCAAGGTTGACGTTTTCTGTATAGTAGTTGCCAAATAATCTGATATTTATTGTAGCACTTATGGAATTGTTTTTTGAAATTGAATTTGACGTTTAGTGTGGTCAATGTCAAATTTATGGTTACTGTAGTGATTATCAAATTTGGTATCTTTCGTAACGACTGTCAAACAACAATTTGACGATTATCGCGCATCACTGTGATTTCGATTATCAAATCACAAAATCAACACTGTCTGCGTGATTTTAATTTAGACTCTAATCCGTCGACGCATCGCGCAAATGTAAACGGAGCTTTTATATCGTGTCAACACGCAAACAAATCTCGTTCGTCCGTGCGTGTTGTGTGGCGAACGAAGTATAACATTTTATGTTGGTATAGAGCTATAGAGTATCGATATCGGAGTATCGACTATACGCTATCTGTGTGCTGCAATAACGACGTTGTACATACGAGTTCGCGGTCAGAGTACATAATAGAATACACAAGAATAAGGGAACGAATTAGGTCAGACGTCAATCTGTGCGTTCGCTGGAAATAGCTCGGCTGTTGAAAGAGAAACGGATTAGAGAAATGCTGTATGACTAGACGAGGGGGGAGGGGAGAACCAAAAGGGATTAAAATGGCGAAAATAATAGTTTATATCGGCTGTTCATTTTAAAACGTCATCAAGTAGCGTAGGAAATCTTTAATATAAGTTTACGTATATCTTAGAACTTTCATCGATCAAAATGAGAAACGTCAAAACTCAATGTAAATGTCATTATTCATCTTCGGCTCGGCATTTACACGAGTCGTACAACGAACAACACATCCACGCCGCGAGATTGCAAAATAGCGACATCTCACATAGTAGTCGACGGCAAAATCTGGAAACTGCGCTTAAAATTCTTTTAAGCAATTTTGGGCAGGATCAACTCATTCTCCACCAACACGGGTGCCATTACAAAAGTAATTTTGAACTAAGAAAGATCTTTGTTATAAAGAAAACACTATAGTTTCAAGTTGGACATCAACAAGAATGCCTTATTTAGCTATAAAAAAATTCTATTCAATCACTGTGGCTCTTTCTATATTAAATATGTTCTGTTCTATAGCAAGGTCAAAATATTCATTCCCAGCATTAGCTATTACATAGTAGATTCAAATGCTTGATTTCCGGTTTTGCTCCTGAATTACCCGAAGGTGTACACAACAATAAAAAAATTATTATTGTGTGTATAATTACGATGTGACAGAATCAAAACTCCAAGCTTAGTGACCTTGGGAATTGAAGCAGATTTCAAATAATTGTATCTATCCTCCAGTACTACGTTCACATCATTCTAAGCTGTTGTTCGAATATGTTACATACTATGTATGGGTAAAGTATTATAAGGAAAAAGTCATAATCGAAATGAAGGTTTCAACTGGATAAAAATACTGTAGATAACTTCTTTTATCGTAGTTAGGTAAATAATCTTATCGTATATATTAATTTAGATGCATAACATCAATGCACGTGACTTATGTCTATGTATGTGTGTTAAAATGACATTTTATACTTGATGTTTGTAATTATGAATAAAAATAGGTCTAACACCAACATAATATGTTGGTGAATATTATTCAAAACTTGTATACATATACGAAATGAACGCACCCGAGCTAGCATGAAAAAATAAGGATAATTAAATAGGATTCTGGAAAACAATTATAAGTGATGTATAATTTCAAATAAGTACTTTGGTAGAATTTAATCCTGCTATGTCATCTCTACAAACTGTTTGGGATTTTCACCACAATTAAATTGAATTTTAACTTGCCATTACTATCTATTAGTAATGGCAAGTCGACCACGCGCACACCGTAGATACATACATATATGCTGTTTGAATTTTTTTCCAATCATGTTATTGCCGCTTGATCAGTTCTAAAGTTGCGACCTTCGTCAATTGATGGCATATACCGAACAGAATTGGATTTCCTCTTGTCTGCGATCATGTGATCGTCAGTCATTCGGTTTTCATTACGTGTTGACAGAGTCATACAGCGGACGCGATATATTTAAAATCAATTTCACCTAAATTAGACTCAATTAATTGTCAATCCGGTTCATAAAAGATGTATCTATTAATTTGTCGGAGTTTAAGGGTTAAGTTTCAATTATTATAATGGGTTAACTTAACTCCTAAAGTGCGTACGTAATGCATGTAAATATTAATGTGAACGTCTTTATTCTGGAAAACAAAATTTGCATTTATCAAGCGTGTTTAAATTACTGAAAACCGGGATGACACGTTTTTGGAGCCACCTATCAATTTTACATATATATAGGCTTGTCCAAAAGTCTGGACACAATCGTTTCTAACACTCAAATGACTTAATCTACAATTTTGAAATGTTGTACACTGAAACTAGAAATTTTCCTGGATATTCTGACAAAAATTAATTTTTACTAAGCCAAATACCGTTCGAAGTAAGTCGCCATCCTGGATTTTTTTTTTTAATAGCAGTAGATCTTGCATTACCTATTCGTTAAGCTTATTTTGTCCACTCTCTACGACAATGTGCAACTTAAATTTTTTTTAAAAAAATTAACTAATAGAAAAATACATAAAACTGAAAGCGGTCATGCATATTTATTGCATGCATACATTCTAAATTATTGAAGAAATTTTGTTGATTTCAAGTACATACAAATGAATGTAGGCATCAAATAACTCTGGAACATTAGTGCACATATCCATAATAAACAACATACTTTTACCTTTTCCATGTAGACTGTAGACAGTTAAATGTCAGCGAAAAATATCGAGTGAAAGTCGCAAGTGCGCACACAATGCCTATTATTTATTATTCCTGCGGAATTGCATGTTCATATACGCTACGTGCAAATTACGCCAATTCTAATCTGTTTGACACTCTCATTGTCACGCATTTAACGTTATTTATTTGTTTCGAAAACTTGTTTCTTTCACGACTCGTGCCGCCAATTTTGCAGTAAATAATTAACGAATATACAAATAAATTAAAAAAAAATATATTCAAATATTTACCGCCCCGTTGCCAAGTTTCTTAATATTCCTTTTATATAAGTGATATATGATAATTTTATAATCAGAATCTGCGATTAATCTCTCTTAATAGTGAATATTATTATGTATATATGCGAGTGAATATATGTCTATCTCTTTCCGTCTCGTTACAGAGCTGAGCCAGGCGCAGAGGTCGTTCGCCAAGTGCTTGCAGGGTTTCAATTTCGAATGCATCGGAAGCACGCAAACAGATGACGAACGGGTCATTTGTAAATCACTCGAGGAATTCAGTAGATTAATAAATGCCATCGAGGACGAAAGGGGGCGTTTGGTAAGTGATAATCACGTGCTCTTTTGTTTTCGTGTCTGCGCGAACCTCGCTTTAATGGTTTCGTAATATCGAAGATTGTGTGATTTTTAATATTTTGTGGCTGGTCCCGTTTCCAATTATTGCAATAACAATTATTGCTTATTATTATTGGTAGCGGTATTGGTGGCAGCTATCTATCATTCGGTGTTATGGTATACGCAATCGCGAGAAAGTTCGTTGCTTCTCTGTATTAATTGATAGCAGCGGATATTAGTAATCCTTAATCTAGTGTGCTGAGCACGTTTGCGTTATGTACAAATAACACGTTGGTTGCTTTAGACACCACAAAAACTCCCTATTTTGATGGGCGTTAAACGTTTTGTTAATTAATATTCAAATTAGAACACGCAGGAGAAATTATTGTATTAGAGTTTTTGACTGTGTAACTGCATTTCTTGACAACTAATTAATAACTAATAGGGAATATTAATTTAATAAGAATCAAAATTGATGGTTTAACACAGAACTTTTAGAATATTTAGTGATTTCATCTCTCAAATGTTGGTTTAATTAATTTCTCTCAAGACAGAGGCCTTTCACTTGCGTATAATTTGGACGAAATTTAAAATGATTAATATATTTTAATTATATGATTTTTAAGTTTATTAATAAATAACACATTGATTGGAGTTTATAACGCTACTGGCACTATGATTGGGCGAAATTGTTCATTTCATCACAATGTTATTAAGGGGGCTAATCAAAACACCATTTTCCGTTCTATATAACCTATAAAAGTTTGTTTGACAGATTTCTTATTTTACAAACACAGTCTAAAAATAGAAGCACCAAACAAAAAAAATTAAATTTACCCAATGTAAGTATTTAAAGAGGCACTGTGTATTGTATCAATGATAAAGTACGTATAGGTACCTACGTGACATTAACAATATCCATAATAATAAACTTTACTTTGTTTGGTATGTTATAGTATATGTATAGGTACACCCACGGATACCCAAAATGTCCGGTCTAAGTCACAGTGTAAGCGCAACGTTCCATGCACCCGAGTTGCACGCGGCGTTTAGACTACGCATTAGACCGGACATTTTGGGTGTCCGTTGTACATTTGTGTGATTTGTAAGACGTTTTCCACCAAACACGTTCAATGCCATACAATATTTATGTATAGAAGATCCACAGGTTCATTATGTTTGAGTTTTAGTGTCAGTTAGGTAATTATCAGGGTCACTTTGAAAAATGGCGAATTGCAGCAGGTGTTAGGATATTAAGATATAGAAAATATTTGTTTCTATAATGGATATTCTATATTTTTTTTACATCGTAAAACTTATCGGTGAATGTCTTTACGGATAAAATGATATTTGCTTAGAATACACAGTCAATATACGTATGTATGTAATATATATATATATCTTGGTATCTGCTTATTTACTTAATTTTATATGCGCAACAAGAAACATTGTACCATATAGTATGTCTTCCAACGTAATTCAAATCATTCTTCATCAAAACAATTGAAATATGGTGATATAGCAACAACGATTTCACCAAATCGGGCAAATATATCCCACACAATCTCATAGTCAATCAGCACCTTCGGTTATACAGAGTGTTGTCATTAATTTTCTTAATTTTAAGTGGAATATAGCCTTGTATCTATATTTTTAAATTGTCCTTAGAGTTCTAGTTCAAATTTAAGTAGGGATCTTTATTCTTAAATTCATTTGTTTTCGAGCTATGTATATCAATTTTTTTAAGAAAAGTGTCAGACATGGACCCACATCACGTGACATTTTTTTGTTATGACTTGTAATGATGCAGAAAAATCAGCTAATTCTCCTCAAATGTTATTTTATAGTGTGTATATGCTGAATGAGACTGCACATAAACACAAATACATACTAACATATTCTGGGCATAATTCACTTGCGGCATTATGACTTTTGACACTTAAAACTCGACATTTAAAATGAGCTCTAGGATTTGTAAAAAGAACCACATTTACATAGAAAAATTTCAAATGTACGTGTTTTTTGATTCCGCAACCGTACATAAAAAGTGTTCTTATATACCTATTAAAACCTAATAAGTATTCAAATTTTTAACATTAAATATTTAAGTTATACTATTCTAGTTATAATTTTACTTTTTGTAAATATTTTAACTGAATTTCAAACAAAATAGCTTTGTGTTTGCTCTTCAAAAAAAAAAAAATAATAAACAAGTTTATAGTAATTCGTATGGTGAGTACTGTATCTCAGTCTTATCAGCTTAACAATTATGACTCGTCTGTCACAAAGCCGCGATGATTCATCTACGCAAACGTGTCTGTCGATAAATATAATTTATCTAATAAAACAACGCTCAAACCAGCATATAAATAGACGTATTTTTAAATATCAGGTGCAAGCAAAACTGGATTTATCAAATTCCACTCAACGTTTTTCTATAGACTATAGGTGTATTGCGATTTAGTGTTAAAGCTAACCTGGGTCTATATAAAAAAAGAAACGGGCTGTATTGTAAGCATATTTCC